>JAAONU010000002.1:8789182-9989182 GCA_012932295.1 Cyclina sinensis | reverse complement strand
TTGACCTTTGTTGTCTTTTTTTCTGTACTTGACGAAAAACAACGAACGATTATTATATTAGTACATCAGGCATACAAAACAAAAACAAAGTCTTTACCAGTTTGCACTTATTTTCATGTTCCACCAAGATATCTTACTCGTATTAATTTGGAACGTAACAACGTCAGACCATAACACATTTTGATACTGTATTTGTCCTACTTACAAATTGGTTCCAAACTTATCTTGTTATCTTACTGCTAAGTCACAATCTATGTCCGAATTAAGACTGCACTTAGATAAAGTCTTTCACGTTTGTATATTCAAGTTGACGCACAGAACGAAAATTTGCTTAAAAATGATGAAATTAATTTTATTTACAGTTGGTGAGTTTTTTAATAGTTTAGTGATAATGTTATTGCTGTTAAAAACTTAATAATTTTATTGAATTCAAAATGGCTGTATTTTATTATTTATTTATTTTCTTATTTTGTTTCTATTAATGCAAATGTTTGTGTAAATTTTTTATTGGAGAAGAAAGGGGGTGGGGGGAGTTATAAAAACAAATTATCTCCTTCTAATTTGGGTAAAATATTTACATTCTCAAACATACTTACATCTGGTTTAATTCTAAACGTTAACCATTTTCCCAAAACCCTAGTCATTTTTCATTTATGTAAGAAAGTATAAGGACGTGACAAACAAATGACGTCCTAAAAGTTCGGCTTGCTAGTATCCATTTTTCAGGACGTCATTCCGTGGTGTTTTGGATAAATGTATTTTGTTTCGAATCATTTACAGGCATATGTACGGTTGGAGCCATCACTGACCCTACCCACTTGTGCGACGACTTATTGACCTTGAACTGTAAGGTCAACTACATCCCTGGTGAAAAGGACGAAACTGTATGTGGAACAAACGGTGTTACATACAACAACTTGTAAGTTTGTAGTTTTATTTTTCTTTCAAACATTTGCCGGCCCGGCTGGCTCAGTTGGCCAGCTCATGGGATTGTCAATCTTGACGATCCCAGTTCAAAATTTCTGCGTGATAATTGATCTCAGACAAAGCGTCTAAAGGTCATTTTTCTCTCACCTCTGAAGCAAGTGAGGAAGTAGTCAGTCACTTGAGAAGAAATTGGTTAGTAAACTGGTTGGATACCAAGGAACGCTGGTTAGGTGGACTGACCGCCAGGATATGACTTTAGCTGTTAAAACTGGCGTTAAACCCCAATAAAACCAAACCAAATCTCTCAAACATCTCGAATTTTATTGCAATCGTATACCTTTGCAAAGAGAAATAAAACCGACTGTTAGTATATCTATTGCCTTTCTTGGTTAATGCCCCTTCTAACGTTAATTGTTTTATGAAGAATTAACCTGCGATGGAACGCCTTTTTTTCCTGGAGTGAAGATACAGAGAACGTAGGGAGGAAGTTTTATTCTGTTTTATTCTGTTATTTTAAAATAATCAGAACACTTCCATTCGTCCTGTTTGTATTGAGATTGCAACGTGGACTTGTGCTCGTGGTCTGAAGTAAAAGAGAGAGATATTTAATATCACTAAAGAACTCTCCAAGTATTGAGCCACACGACCGGTTGAAATCAAATCAACATCTTTGATTGATCTACCTTGAGAAACAGAATATGTTTTATAAAAGCATAATAACAAACTTACGAGATCTAAACATTTATGAAATCTATCACCAAGTGAATCTCGTCTGCCCGACGTTTGGACGCTCGCAGTCAGTTCAGAATGTTTAAGAATCGAACCTTTTGAATAACACAAAGTGTATTCATAGTCGGTAACACCTAAACCACCCCCAGGAATATTAGTTCACATAGCTGTGATTTTTTTTCCTGCTATGTCACATCTGCCGCTTTTTTCATATATGACTAATTAATTGTCATTTGCGATTAAAGAGGGACTTTCATAAATTCCTACTTATTGCTGCGTAGCAGAGCAAATGATATCACATCTTTTGCAATTTTATAATATCTATCGTTAATCGATAAATCTGTATATTTCAGCTGTTACTATGGTCAAGCTAGATGCAATGACAAGACTATAACTCTTGCCTCGGTGGGGTCATGCGGCAGTGCAACACCTGCAAGCTCTGGTAGCATTTTATCAAACATTATACTTAGTTTATTCTTATGCGACCATAGCAAAACAAGCATAACACCAACGCTGAATGACTTGTTTCTTTTAAAATAAGTCTTGTGGCGGAAATTGACAAATACTTGCTTTTAGATGTCTGTTTAGATTGCTATCAAAGTGGTCAGCTCAAGCGTCGGTCTCATTAACTTAAAATCGTGAAAAAGAAACTTTTTTCCCCTTTTTATAAATCAGGAAACAGAATATACAAGTTTACATATCTGGATATATTGTAATACAGGCGAGTAAGTGTACTTCTTTTTATTGGTGTTGGAAATAAGTCTTACATGTTAGTGCACAGTTGAAAATAAAAAAAATACGCAAATATGTGTCTGTCGACTCAAATGAATTTATTGACAGCAAGTTCGCTGAGTATATCTTCTCAGTCTTATCCTTCATTTTCAAAACCCTGGACTTCTCATTTCTTAAGAGTTTTTATCTGATACAAATACTTCACCATAGCAAAATGCTTAGGTTAATTTTCCTGCTATTTATTCTATCGAAAGTAAGCTCGTGCGTTATTTTCTTAACGTAACGTATATGCCTATATATTCTCTTAACAACAGCTCAAAACGTTTCAAGATAGACTTTAAAAAAAAGGAATATTTTTGATGCATTAACACACCAATCAGCAATCATTTCGTCTCAATATTCAAAATACAATACCATAATTCAAAGCATCAACACAACCTGGTGTAGTCATGACAACCAACGGAAATACCATGCCAACAACGACGCCAAAACCAACTCCGGATCCAATTCTAGAAGCGTTCTGCAGCAATAAAAATGCAATCGTTTGTGGTACAGAATTGTCACCAATCTGCGGATCCGACAAACAGTTCTATCTCAACAAGTAAGCAGTCAGTTTTTCTTAGAGTTTGTGCCCCCATGATAATGACACTTAGATTTTCTCTTGTCTATCTGTCCGAAAGTTTGTGTCGAGCGCTCAGCTAGTAGTTTTACACTTTATCTTTACGTCTCTCTCCACCCGGTAATGCAGAATTGTGGCCCCTAATTTAGTCAAATAGCTTCCACAAAGTTTGTTATGTGCTCTCCGCTAACACTGTTAATCTTACGGTCATGAAACTTTACAGATAAAGATCAGGAAATAAAATAATGCACATGGGGTTCTTCGTTTCCTTCCTTCCAGGGAGAGTAGAATTATGGACCTTGATTTGATGAAAAAAGCTACCAAAATGTTTGTGTCTCTGGTTGGCCAACACCTTTGCACCAAGGGTGTTAAAACATTACTGGAATATATATCTTCAAGTGAAGTTTTGCACGTAGGATATTTCCTTTTCATCCCTCTAGGTGTAGCAGAGTTATGACCCTTGATTTAGTGAAAACGCTATTAAAATTTGTCTCACACTCAGCCAACACTACTGCACCCAGGGTCATAAAACTTTATAGCAACTAAGGTTTCGCACCTGGATTTTTGTGCCCTTTCTGCCCTTTTGTACATCCGTTATTCCGTGATTCCATCCGAAAAAAAATGTGTCGCACGTAGCTCCTAAAGTATTTGAAATTGAATATCGGTTTGAAACCTTTCATAATTGTTTGCCATGATGATTTGTTCTGCACCTGGGGTTTTGTTTGCAACTCGCCCCAGTATGACCACAGTTATGGCCCTTGAAATGGTAAAAATTAAACTAGAAAAGGGCATTTTAACGTTTGTGCCGCGCATACCTCATAAAATATTTCACGAAACTATCCATGAATATTTACTTTGGTTAGTTGGTGTGTACCTTGGGTTTTGTTTGCAGCTCGTCCCGGTATGAACACAGTTATGGCCGTTGAAATAGTAAAAATGAGCTTTTTTAAGTTTGTGTTGTATATAGCGCCTGAAGTATTTGAAAGGAATTATGAAACCTTCGACAAATGAGCGCCAAGATGAGTTGTTGTGCACCTGGGTTTTCTTTGCAGCTCGTCTCAGTATGACCACAGTTATGGCCCTTTAAATAGTAAAAATGAACATTTTGAAAAAAAACTTAGATTTAAATTTAATGGATATGTCCCCACTTACTCAGCATGTGACAAGTAAGTTTTTTTGTCTGTTTGCTTGTGATAATGTCTGTCTGTATATCCATTCAGCAAGTTTGTGTGATGTGTACCCTTTGTACAAATTCGCTGGTGAAATATTAGTTAACTTTCAGGTTTTTTGACTCCAAGTCTTTAAATCTCACAAAGATATTAATACATAATTATGTGAACTTGTGTAGCTTATGTGTGCATTTATGTGTAATACTGTCTCTTTCAATAGTTGTATACTACAAACATGTGGCACCTGTGTCACTTGGACTCATTCCTTGTCTCAATTGATTTACAGATACCTTGACAAGCCACGGCCCTGCCCTTGCCTTAGGAACTGACCCCCTCGGGGCACACGTGTTCTCTGGCTTTTTTATTCATTTTTTTCATTTCTTTATTTTCTTATTATTTATTCTTTTGTTTTTGTTTGTGTTTGTTGTTGTGTTGTTGTTTGATCTTTGTGTGTGTTGGGGTTGTTGTTGCTGTTGTTGTTTTCAATAAGAAAAGAAATATGCAGACGTAATATGAATACTATATTATAATTTATTACACGTAACTACTACCACTGCAACTGCTTTGTCTTGTACTACTACTGGTACTTCATAATAATAATAATAATAATAATAATAATAATAATGTTGATATTAGCAATAATAATGAGGAGGAGGAGGGGTTTTTTGTTGTTGTTGTTTCTACTACTTGTTTTTTTTTTTTATATTTTTATATTGGTTGGTGTTAATGTTTTTTGTTTTGTTTTTTTAAATGTTTACTATTGTTATTATCATTAGTAAATCACTAACATTGCATAAAAGAAAATTTAGCACATTTGATTATTCAAGGTATGTTATGGCATAAACTAGAAAATTGATACGGGCATTAAAATATTCTTTCTTGTGATTTTCAGATGTGAATATTCGAAGGCTTATTGCGATGACAAAACCCTGTCATCTCAGCCAATCGATTTCTGTACTGCAGGTGCCGGGAGAAAATAGATAAACAGGAACTTCGTTAAATGAAAAGTTTTCAAAGATTATAATTTTTGAAGAATAAACTGAATTGTTGTACATTTCCTAAGCGAGTTAGTTATGCCTTGCATATTTGTGTTTATTTACAATATATGAAGTCTGCGAGAATATGATTTGTGCACAGTCACTTTTAGTTTAGACCCATCCCTTCCCCTAATTTGCCCCTGCACTGGAGTTTTTTAGCACAAAATCATGGTAACACCTACATACAACTGTTTCTACTGATATCTGTTACAAATATGGCCTTTTAAAAAATGACCCACTACCCAACACTACAATATAAACAAGCTATTAAAAATTCCGCCGCAAATCGTAGGTGACGGTATTACTTAGCATATAACCCTTAAAACGAATTGTTTTCAAACTTTTTACTTATATATCTACAAGGTGTATTTCATGCAGGACAATCAATTATTCAAAGTACCACAATCTACGTTAATTCAGTAACAATATTGACAATACTGTAATTTTCACAATACACATGTATATATCTTCTTAATAAATTATCTATAAGGTATTTTGAAAATCCTTCCAATATTTTACGAGAAATGACCTAATATATAAAATATCTTTTCAAGATCATTACTGTGGTGACTAGATGCCTGAGTAAAATTCCATGATATCTGCTCATATCTGGTGTTTTCACCACTCTGCAAAAGAGACATGTGTGGAATGAAAATATTGCTTTCACACACATCATTTTAAAAACCTATTCCACACATATCTCTTTTGCATTATTTTGTTCACTTGTTGAATTAAATGCATTCCACACACATTGTTTATTCTGTATTAAATATTGTTCGCTCCGGACGTATAATAAATTTTTAATCAAGCTATAAAGGTAGTTTTATCATCGCTTTAATGATATGCTTCCACACATATCACAATTTTAGCAAATTAAAATGCGCTGTTGCACTTTATTAAAAAACTACAAAATATTTGCGAAAAACATTTGGGGACAGTTGTTGTCTCAAAAAGGAGCGGGCCCTCAGCTTTGTCCGATAAAAAATTATGATGTATTAAAAAAGTCACAAACAATGTTACCTCAATCGACGTTTTGTTTATAAATTTCAGACCCACACATATCAATCTAAGTCACGTGGTATCGGCATCGTGACTACTGTCTGAATAGAAATTAACGATAATACTTAATGTAAATAATACATTATCATTTTACCCATTTAAATCCCTTTACTTACATTGTCTGTGCTTTGCGTTTTAAATCTTTTATATTTTAGGTACTCTTGCTTTCATTTCACCATGTTTGTTTCGGGAAATTCCATCTTCTGTCAATTTTCTTTTCATTGGCTATTGAAACACACCTCCAGAATATTAACTAATGAAAACAGTTATAACAAAAACCATTCGGGATATTTCGTTATGGGAAGAAAACGCTGTGATATATGTAACAAAATATATCAGTGCATTAGTTTGATAAGTTGGTACATCGTTAAGATGTTTATGTTTTACGTACTTTGAACGAAAGTAAATGCAAAAATTTGGAAAACAAAAGTCACCTCAGTGATGTTCCTGTTTGTTCCGTATCAAATACACCCTGTAGATACATTAGTAATTTTTTACTCTTTCTCTCGTTTGTATGCATAGTGATACTTTCACATGTGCGCAAATCATCTCAGCTGCAAATATTTTCCCTAGATTTCTAAATAAAGACACAATCTTGAACATACTGCAATTGCCATCAATTAATCAATAATTAAGCTATATATCAATATCGGTCTTTCCACATTCAGTTGAAGATTTCTTAGAAAAATAATAAAGACGTTCACCATCCACTCGTCGCCACATTTTCCTTCAAATGAAAATAATGTTTTATCAGCTGGTACCGTGTACTGCATAATACACATTCAGAACGCGAGAAAAAGTTGTGTCAGCGGAACAGATTTGTATATTTCATGTGAGGTGCTGTCAGTTGAACTTAAACTGGCAAATAGCAAAAAAAAAAAAAAAGAAAAAAAAAAAGAAAAGAAAAAATTCAAAGATTCGAAATACCGCTGGTTTGTAACGTAGAACAATGCAATTTGTAATATATAATGTGTTTATTACGACTTTCAGTTCACTTAAAAGATGTATTTGATTAAAATGCAACAAGGAACGAGGAAGCGCAAAATAGGTTTGTGTAACCCGGTCAGAATAAGGAAGTTGTTTTTTTTCCTGTAAAGTCTTAAGAGCATCAACAGTTCTAGTAATTCAGAGTAAATCTTATTTGTACTTTTTTATGCTCAAAGAACAGGAAAATAAATTGTTGATCTGATATCAATCGTAACAACTCGGTCTTTTCCGACAACTTCGTATAAAGACCTTGTATGTAAGTGTATGAATACACCAAATGGTAATTCGCACCGGCTTTAATAAAAATATAAACAAACATGCCAGAACTGAAGCAGTGTTTGTCTTATGCATTAGAAAAAAATGAAAATATATGTTAATTTCAAAGTATAAATAGGTAAAGGCTTTAAGAAATGTTTGCAATTTAGCAGACACCACCTGAATTATAAAATAGTCAAATATGGCGCCTACCACATTATTTCCGAGGTGACTTATTGAAGTCGCCCGAGGTGTTCCGAATGGGTCTGATATATGAGTCTGTCTAAAAAAAATAATCAGGGACAATCCGTTTTAATATTTTATATGCAACAAATAGTTCGGTACAAAAAGGGCATTCTTCTTTGGTCCCCCTGTTTAAATTGCTGACTTGTCGCTCACTATAAGATGTTAAAAGAAATAAAGTGCTCACATTTTATATAATACTGCTGATTATTTCTTATGTATGTTGTAATACCTTACTCATTGCCTGAAAATGTTTGTATTTCATTTGACCATAAACACAGATATCAGTTAGTTAGCTTTTTTCCAAAAAGATTTATTTTTTATGAAACCCCCTTTCTTCTTTGTTATTACAGGTGCTCACATTCGTGACTGTCACTGCCATAAGTCGTACAGGGATTATATCTGTTTTATTACTTAACTTTGATGCCCCTTCCCGAGATCGACCAGAATTGGCGTCATTTTTTATTACATGTTTGTTTACATTCGAAACTTCTCAGCATTTTATCGAATGTGACTAAATAAACAAGGCAACGTTCATCGTAATTATTTTTTATATTTTTTTTTATAGGAAACGTATGGTTCGAATGTTTTGGGTACGGCACTGGTATACATTTTGAATCGAGCTTTCAGTGCAAATAAGTGTTACGTTGATTTTAGTATCAAATGAAAAAGTTCATTGTTGATTTCACACAAGAAATGAATTAATTTATTCATAATTCATCGTATGGTTTACAAACCTACATATTAAAAAAAATCATTTCCTCACCCGACAGCCACCCCAACCCCTCCCTCCAAAAAAATGACATCCTTCGTTATACTGATGACGTCATAATGTAAACAATAGACGCTGAATTCATGATAATGTCGTCAGTCCATTCCAGTTCCCTACTTTTTTTTGATATTCTTAAAAGTGTTTGTTCAGAATGAAAACTAGAAAGTCCGTTCGCCGGCCGTTTTTGAAAAAAAAAGCTCTTACCGCTCTGACATCACGATAATACCTCGAGAATGTTCGACTCGGGCCGACTTGTGATGAAAATTCACAGCAATCACTCAAAATTTGGAAGATTTTAGTTTTTAAATTAGAGGTAAATACCCTATGGTGCCAGACCGCGAGGTCATAATAAATCCGCTGAGTTTATAACTTTACAAGGGGATTTAGCCCAAGCACACTTACATCTATAAATCCTGGGCCGATTATGACCTCATGATCCGGTTCCATCGATAATTAATGTCTAAAATACGCATTTGTTTAAATTTAGTAAGAAATAAACAAAAATGAATTTAACATTGTTATTTTATTATTCCTAGTGTAATCACCATCATCATCACTATCCATTATTAATATCATTATCATCGCCATCATCATCATCATGGACATTATCTCAGGCACTGTATGTCAAAGCAAAAAAATAGACGTAAATCTGCTTTAAATTGTATTTAAGTAAAGATGTGCTCATTCTTTGTCCAAAATGATTATGAAAGATATTGCCTTTTTCAAATTTTCAAAGATCTAAACAGCCAAATAAAAAAGCTTAATGAAGTCATGATTCGTGATTTTGGTAGTGACGTCTTAATACATTTCTCATTCCAAAGCGACCGTAACATATTCGATGAAACCTCGTGCACTGTTACCACTTTTTCACCTTTATAGGCGCACGCATCAATATTAAGATACATTGGGTTAAATCCAGGCTTTGACATAAGCTTAAACCCTAGCTTCTTAATGCATAATGAGATATAAACATCTTCTAAATGGAAAAAGGGAACATTTGGAGATATTTTGTATAATGCAGTAGCTACAGTCATACTTGTTATATAACCTGTCCCGGAACAATATCCTGGATAATTCTTTTCTGGGTAACTATTGTGTGATGCATACCACTTCGACTGCTTGTCTCGTACAGGTTCCGCGATGGTTCTGCAATATCCCATTATTGTTGAGGTCAACAGCTGTTTGTCTGGTCCATTCAATAATCTTAAGAGATTTGAGACACTGACAAACATGTCGTCATCGGTTTTCATGACGTAACGCGCATGCGCACATTTAGTTGCAGCCCATTTAAATCCCATCATTGTTTTATAAGTTAAGTTTTTATAAGTATCAAGGAAATCTTCTTTTATGACATCACGGTATTGCTTGTTCTCAATTAACACAGTTTCACTACGTGTTGTATCCTTTACTTCTCCCAGTAAAAAGGCATAACGAACATTGGCTGTGTTGTTCTTTGCTATGGACAACCAGGTTGCGCGTAACGCCGACCTAGCCTCAATATTTTCATGAACTGTAAATATCAAAATAATCAAATCAATATTCTGATTCGGCAGTAAAATTTTGCATATATTTTCATTTTGTATCATATAATTAAAATTGTGCAGAAAACACGAGTCACAGGTGTTCTGTCGCACGCTTATGTCTGAATTAATTTTATTGCCGAATTTATTCACTTTATCTTTTGATGTCACAGCGAAGTCCTTGTCATATTTTCCAGTTGTTCTTGTACTATCCACTGATGAATTTTCTGACAAAGCTCTTTCTCTGTCGCCAGATAGCTCAGTATGTCTTATTCCCTTCCTTTTTACACGCTTGGACACTTTCTCTGGGAACGTCAATGACGAAATGTTTCCATATTTTGAATCATTCTTCGAATCGTCTTTAAAACGACCAAACACTCCATCATCATTATATTTCATATCAAATGAGTCCACAGCCAAAAATACTTTATATGTCGACAAAAATAGAATCGCCACAACAAATCCCGAAAATCCGAAAAACGAAAACACAAATATTTCTAAAGACGTTCTGCAACAGTTAGCATTTCGACATTTCCTTTTTGCTCTTTGTGATAAAGCCATAGTTAAGATTGACCTTATGATTAATTTACTTTATCAGTCTGCAACATTATCAATATGATGCTAAAATGAGAATGTTCACCAAGATAATAACAGTATAGCGATCCAATTGAAAATTAGGTTAAACAAAACGCAAAGCATTATACGGATTACTCAAACAGGATGTGCTCACTTAAAGCAGTATGTATGCACATTCTTTTAGAACGTATACAAAAAAACAACAAAATAGCGATTGGCGAGTATGCACATTCTTTTAGAACGTATACAAAAAAAACAAAATAACGATTGGCGACACAATTTTTAAATGTTTACTAAGTAACATTAATATCATAGTTGAGCGTCAACGTTCTTTGTTTTCTGACTGTTGATAATTCAGATATACTATGTAGGTATATCAAACCGAGCTATAACTGCGGATTTTGTCAGTTATTCCACAGCGCGCACTCCCTAGCATTTACGCGTGGTAAACTGACGTCGCTGCTTTACGCTATGGTATAAAATTTTTACAGCAATTTCAGATCAGAATTGGAGAGGATCAGTGGTCCACTGGTAACGCACTGGACTGGTAACCCAGGGGTCGCGAGATCGATCCCCAGCTCCTTTACTAATATTACTAATTGTCTTTCGGATGAGACGTTTAACCGAGATCCTGTGTATCAGTGCTGTACGTAAATTACAGATATTTTTTAAGTGGTAAAAATTGAAACTATGCTATTTTAAGGAACACAACCAGCGTAAACACACGACTTTTGAATCGATGTTCCCATCCGTATCTGAACGTTGTACATATCATAGGTACCATAATTTTGCCATTTTATCCATTCAATGCACGGTGTCTCAAACACGAAAATTTGACTTCTGCAATTTTTGCTCAGTTTTGTCGTTCTTTTCAATCACAACAGGGGAGGTGACTCCTAAATGTTTAGCTAAATAGTTGATACGATATTACTTCCCTTCCGTCAGTGTGTGGAGTGTGAGATGAGAAAAGATTTCCAAGATCGTTATTTTAAGTAATATTTACAGATTTTTCTATTTTGATAGGAAGAAAAAAATAGTTAAAGCCATTTTTGAGGGAGTGGACGCCTTGTTACAAATGACAAATTTTGCCCTTAGTATCTACAACTGAATATACCTGTATGGTGTGTCAGAGTCGAAGAAAAAAGAAATCTGATTTTCACTATTCTATGATAATTACTAATTCAAAATGGTATCTCTTACCTCGAACTTTTCCCAAAGAATTTTAAACAGATATGTCGCACAAAAGCACGTGATTCTTAAAACAAGTAATAACAACCTACTTGAACCTTAAAATAACTGTTGCACGGAAATATTGACAGGGTTCCACCAAAACGGATTTATCATGATCAAACTTAAACAAAATTAATTATGATCCAAGTGGTAAAACTGAAATGGTCGAAATGTCACCTTTTTGTTCATAAACTTAATAGACATGATATTTCTAACAAATTATTTTAGACTAAACGACAATTTGTACATCCAACATTAGAGCTGCTAACATGGTGGTTGACCATACATTACATAACATAAACGGGAATTTAGTTAAATGAATATATAGTTTTTGAAAAATAAACTGAATGGTTGTACATTTCCTAAGTAAGATAGTTATAATTATTTATAGACCTGTTTATTTACAATATAAGGTATATGATGGTTGAGTCTGCGAGAATATGGTTTGTGAATAGAATATCTCTAGCTTTCTGTTGTCACGTGACTATCATAACATCCTTGTCAACAAGAAATAACATGTGATGGTAAGTTTGTTTCCTCCTTTTAAAACCCAAGTCACATAATCATCTAAATAGACTTGAAGGCCGTTGCGAGTGACGCATTAGGACTTCTTAGCACATTTCTTTACTTTATGTGAGGTACTTATTTCAGAGGCGTTCCCGCGAACGTTTCTTTGTTTTCATTTATTCACAAGAAATTATTATTAAATTAACACATGTCTTGGTCGTTTTGTTTTAATGTTGTAGGAGAATTAGACTTTCAGCACTCAAACTTTACAACATGCGACATATGATTATTTTCAGTAAAAGACAAAACTGACAGAAAATAAGTGTAAAAACGTAATATTTAAACTTTTATTATGTTGGACACGTTACTTAACCCAAGTGTTCATATTGAATCAGAAATTTGAAAACATGTAAGACACTGACCTGCCAGGATTTCCAGGTTCTTCGTGAACATCCTTTTTCTACCATTACATGTATTTTTGAAGGACTTCTTCTTTATCAAGGTATCTAAACTATGTTAAAGGTACTTCTGAATACAAAGAACAGTATTTAAGGGAAAAATCTTATTTTTATCCTTACCTTCTGAATACTGGCATCAAAAATGGCCGACAAAAGATGTTTGCCTTGACTAAATACTTGAAAATATTCCAAAAAAATTAATAAGGCTACTTCTGTTGCCTAAATAACTTCTTTGGAGTATTTTCACGTCGGAGTATGAGAAACTGGTACCGAAGCTAAATAATTTAAATAGTTAAGTTATTCTTGGTGTTGCTTTCTTCGTTGGCATTCAACAAGGTCTTGAAAACTAGTGACGAACTCTGGTACTATTGTATTATCAGATTCCATTCTACGTTATTGAATGGTGCTCTGTTGAAATTAAACATCAGAAACTTTGAATTGTTCATCCATTTAGATGCTGTTGATTTACAATGAGTAATACACAACTTTTCTTAACTATTAAAATGGCATAACTGAATTAGAATAATACTGATCATAAAATGAAAATGAAAATATCACAAAATTACAAACACACTGACAATACTATATGTAAGTTTATTTTGTTGTTGTTGTTTTTTCCAATGGCACGTTATATGAAAACTTTGTCATTCTTAGCATTTAAATTTTATTCTTATAAAGAGTATCGGTAAAGAAATGAAATACTGATTGGAAGTATATAGACGATATACAAAAATTGTTTCTTCTTTGTATTCATCGACAAACCTTAATATTTTTATTGTTGATATATTTTAGAATTACAGAAAAAATGCCTTTTTTATGTTTTTTTGTGTGGTTTTTTTTTTGGTGGGGGGGGGGGGGGGCGGGGTTTTTTTTTTTTTTTTTTTTTGTTTCTTTTTGTTTTTGTTTTTTTAAAAAAGAGGCGTAAGGAAAGTAGGAGTTTATTTTCTTATAATGTTTACATATTTTACTTTTAAATGCTTTGATTCAGAAATTAAACCACTATTTATTGTTTGAAGAAAATAAGAAAAATGCATTTCAAGAATTTATACTAGTACTCGAGACAGCGGAAAGACTGCCCGTACGGCGTTTTCTTTATTTTCCTATTCCTAAATCACCGGTAAAAATGATCTTTTATAAAAAATTAAATGTGAAAACAAGTGAAAACTTAATAAAAGCGATGTTTAGCAGGAATATGCATCATAGTATTCACTTCACGGTGCGGGTTTTGAAGTGTTTTAACACGTTTCAACCTCTTTTTCTTTTGGGTATATCCCAGCAGTCAGTCAACCTAACATGTGTTCCTTGGTATCCAACCAGTTAACCAACCAGTCTCTCTGCTTCATTACTTAAAGGTCACTGGACATGCATATCACGACTTTGCCCCATTTAAATAAACATAAAGTCATATTTAAATGGTTTAATTACAGATTATGAAAATATCACTTTTCGTGAGAAAAAAACGTATTTTTAATGATCGGCTGTTTCCGTCAAGACATCGGTAGTTTCCGCCGTTATCTTTGACTGTGACGTACATTTACCCATTGAGTTCGTGGCACTTATGCAGAATTTCACAGCTCATTCAGTATCCATTCAATATCCTTAAATGCAAAAATATCAACAAGTATTAGCATTTCCAAAAATGCTTGAAATCGCCGTTCAGCCATGCATTTCGTCTTATCCATAGATGAATGTATTTCATGTTCTTCATTCATTAATTTGATAATCTTACAACATGCTTTGCACTGAAAAGCGAAGTTATATTTGATAATTTTCACACAGAAATTATAAAGTAGATTAAATATACATTGTAATTTTTATTGTAGCTGGACTATTTTTGAAAGCAGACGATTTGGCTTCTTAATGAAAAACATAACGCCCAAACCCTAATGAAGCATATATAAAACACGGAAAAATCCTGATCAAACTCCTCGCACCGGTTAAGTCACGCTTTGCTACTTTTACTGTACTAATCAGGGGAAGTAACCCCTGCGGGGAGTTTGTATCCTGATTAGAACCGCCCGGAAGCAAGCATTTATTTTTTTCTTTAAGTGCAAGTTTTGGAAAAAACAAAAAAACCATACTCTTATTTAGACTACATTCTCTAGTTCAAAATGACATGTAGCAAAAAATATTGCGATTATCCTGTGTTTATTCTACACCAGCCTGAAGACTGGTCCTGAGATCGTACATTCATGACGGTATTTTTCAGTTGTAAGAATAAGTAACCCGACAAACATGGCGGTTGGGCGAGTCCATTTACGCATCCCTTGCAGAAGAATTTTGACGTCCATTTTGTTATCATGTGATATGAAATGCTTTGCTTTGATTGGCTAAAGGCAGGCGGTGTACAGGCAAAATTGTTCAAATCTTGTTAATTGTATAGGGACGGCGATAATAAACCTCGAGTGCAAGAAACACAGAAAAGGTACACTTACATAAATAATCATGCTATAAATTATAAATTTAAAAAAGCAATGCGGTTAAAACTGGTTGATATATAAGTCAGTGATGAATGTGTGCATCGAATATTGGCCTACGTGCTTTAAATATAATTTTTAAAGTTTAGAATTCTAATATAGGTCTGAAAACGGGTGAAAGTTTTATTTCTGGATGTTTCCAGACGGACTCTATTAAAGAAGCATTGTTCATATGATAGAAACTTGGATGTGAAGCATACTTCATTCAACAAAATCAAAACCGATTGATGTTTAGATATTTCACTGCTTTAGTTTGATTTGTGTTTGCTTCGAATGCAGATTTTGTAAAATAAATGCCTAAATGTTCTCACGCAGACACAGTTTCAGAAATGCTCCCACGCGGATTGAGAAACAACCTGTCTTGTATAAGAGTAAAATTTTGTCGTTAAGTCAAGGATTTTTTAAACATAATTCTTAAAAAATCTTATTTCAATCAACACACTTATAACTTATACTTGTATATTTTTAAAACAAAGTTCATTAAAATAATTATATATTATAATTATAATACTGGCCATAATCGTCATAAAATATAAACAAAATAAGAACGTCTCATACTAGCTCTATGGGATTTATGCAAATTAACCTACCAACAGGGACCCTTGTAAATTCTCCATAGCTGTCAAAACAAAGAATTAACAAATTTGTATTACCCAATCATTGTTTAAGATGAGACAATTAACAAAATTTTATGGCAAGTGGTCTTACAAATTTATTGAATTACTTTTGATCTCACACTTATGAAAACATTACGTAATAGTTGCTTCCAATTAGAACATCTCAGAGATTTTTACTTAAGTAACCTCCATGCAGTTAAATACTTAATTCACTTTTATGACGAACATAGAAATCTTTCGACTTGTATTTGTGATAAAGAAATATTCCTTTTTGCTTGTTTTTTTCTGTTCGTTTTTTATTATTGTTGTTTTTGTTTATTTAATGTTTTTTCACAGAGTTTTAAAGGGTTTTTCTTGAGTGTAGGACAATAGCCCACTAGGACAATAGTCCACTTGGACATTAGCCCATTAGGACAAAAGCCCACTTATATGCATAATTATGCATTTAATTTAAGAAATTGAGTATGTTACGAGTTTAAAATATAAGTATTCATAAGTCAACAGTGACTATTTCTTTTTTAAATTCTGACATTTCTGTTTAGACAAACAGCAGATCCAGTGGATTTTTAACAGATCTATACTTTTTACTCATGTTTAACTGTGTAGACACTGGGTATAAATGAGTAAAGACACACTGTATAATTGAAAATGACAATTATTGTTTCGACTATAAACAGACAAAGGATTGGAATTGTATTAAAAATATATAGATGATTGGATTTTAAATCGCAATTAACATTCATCAGTGTATATTCACAATGTAAGCTTTACTTGTTGAATTTCATTATCTGACAATTTTCGGTCTGAATTTTCACTTTCCATCATATATCTAAAGTTTTGATAAATATCCAGTAAGCTGGATCAGAGACGTATATATACTGGAGTTCAACGGAACGTTATGGCGACCATCAATACAAAAAGGAGATGCGAATATCCTTGACTTGTTAACTTGGCTGTTTCCAAAGGATACGTCACGGTATTGTTGTAGCTCCCTCGTTTTCTGCAAGCAAAATCTTTGACTTTTTCAAATATCTTTGCCATTACTTCACATATTCCCTTCTTACTCACAGTACCTCTTCAAAATGACTCCACACATAAATACTACAAGTAATGTTATTCTATCTTCTTTATTTTCAGAATTATGCCCTCTTTTCAACTTAGATAATTCTTTTCAACTTTGAAAATTCTTTAGAATTCATTATAATTATCAATTTCTTTGTTTATACCGAACTAATTTGTTCAGCCTTCCACTATTTCTTTAAAGTGACAAGCTACTGTAATAGGACAAGTGACATAGCCCCATCATCTTTATTTTGTTGAATTATTTCCATTCTTAACTTTGAACATTGAAAAAAAATTGAAATTTTCAATTCCTTTCTTGATATTGAAGATACTTTATTCAAACTTGCAGTTCTTCCTTATACTGACAAGCAACAGAAGTATGACAAGTTACATTTTTATTTTCAAAATTTTGCCACTTTTTAACCTTAGAAAATTCATTAATACACACATTCTTACACTTATGACACTTTGAAGTTCTCACCCACCTTTCATATTTACAGATCATCACATTAATTTTGTGCATATGTAAGAGTTTCAATTACAGTAGTTCCAAATGCTTGGTATCTGTATAACCCCGTCCTACTGTAAATTTTAGTGTCCATAGTTTTACATATCTACATTCATGTAAGATGTTTGTATAATACCAATAATATATGTGACAATCACAACACTGCTACATTTCATGACATTTCTTCCCTCTTTAATTATTAATTGATTTAATTTTTGAAGACCTACAAATACCATATTCAATATGGGTGACATTAGAACAGTATTCTGTATTAATAGCATGATGATCTAATTTTTTTCATTCTCCAGAAGGGTGGCCTATAGAAGTCAGCACTGTCAATCCGTCTACAATTCTCATTTGGTTTTCACAAAACTTTCACACAATGATCATTATCAAGTGCCGCAGAGCATATACTCAGATTTTTGTGATTCGAACTTTTTGGCGGAGTTATTGCTCTTTGTTTAATTTTACTTAATATTTCTTATGTGCAACTCCTCCTACATTTACCATGTGACTTTCACCCAACTTTCACAGAATGATCATTATCAAGTGCTGCAGTGCATATGCTTTGGCTTTAATGATTTATTCTTGGCATGGTTATTGCCCTTTGTTAAATTTGACTGAATATTTTTTTCGGTGCGCAACTCGTCCTGTATTTACCATGCAATTTTCACCAAATCTTTACAGAATATCGTTATCAAGTGCTGCAGTACAAATACTTTGGCTTTTGTGATTTGATTCTTTTTGGTAAAGTAATTGCCCTTTGTTATTTTTTTGTTAATATTGCTTCTGTGCACAACTCCTACAATTGTCATGTAGTTTTCACCAATCTTTCACAGAACGAACATTATCATGTGCTGCATTGCATATATTTCGGCATTTGCAATTTAATCATTTGTTGGCCGAGTTATTGTCCTTCGTTTAATTATCCCACGACGAAGGTGGAGGATATAAATTTGTCATAGACCATCCAGCTGTTCGTCTGTCCATACGTCTGTCTGTCTGTCAAACACACTTTGACTGGAACATAACTTTAAAACTATTTAAGATATAAACCGAAAACTTCATATGTGGTTAAATCTCATTGAGTAGAATTGCAGTGCATAGGAACTGAAACTCTACAATTCATATTTTTTTAGTTATTCCCCTTTGCTATTTTTCCTGTTATAAGTTATAAACTTAAAATTATATATATGGTTACACCTCAATGAAGAGAAGTGCAGTTCATAGAACTGTTACTCTTCACTTCATAACTTTAAGTTATTCCTCTTTGCTATTTGTTCTTTCTATTTTTTGCACCATAAATCTAAAAGTATCTGATGTATCAAAAGAGTTTTCAAAGATGCATAGATGTCGTTAAGGAGTCATTCCGTGGATATGACCTGTTACTATTCACTTCAAAGTTTTCAGTTATTCCCCTTTTTTCCTATTTATTTGTATTATTTTTGCACCATAACTCTAAAAGGATCTGAGTTATCAAAATAAAGGTTCAAAGATGTATAGATGTCATTAAGGAGTCATGCAGTGCATAGGAACTGTTACTCTTTACTTGATAACTTTTGAGTTATTGTCCTTTTTTATTACTTAATTTTGTTCGCAAAATAACTCAAAAAGAATTTAAGGTATCAATATGAAACTTCATAGGTTCATACATGTCATTGAGGAGAAGCGAGATAAATTTGGCTTTGTTGAATGACGGTTATGTGGTTCGTGTACCACAAAACCGGCAATATATTCACTTATTTGAACGTATTCGCGTATAAATATCCTGTATTTTTTCTGTATTTAATGTTGCGTTTCCATATATATATACGACGAATGATACCTGATTTGCTTGATTTTTTTCCGTGAATTGCAAATAGAATCATGGCATTACGGCTTTCTGTCTGACTACAGAATTACTTAGCGGGGTGGGGGTGGGTTAGCGGGTGTCAACTCTTATTTGTCTTTTTACACACTTTGCTATTTATGAACCAGAAAAGTAGTGTTAAGTTTAAGTACATGTAATTAACCTTTTGACTTTTCAAATAAGGAGATTTTCGAAATACTGAATAAAACGACTTCTGTTTTCAACACTTAAACATTCTATATTAGAGTAATTTTATCATACAAACTATTCTTTGAATGTGTTTTAATATTACTATGCTTTGTTTTGTGATAAAAAGCCAGAGCTGAATTACTGACACAATAAGGGAAACAACTCTGCTTTGAATTTGAAGCAGTTTCAACACAGAGCTATCATATCATTTTTTATAAGAAATGCAATACATTTGACTTTTTTTCATAAAATGAAATGTTTTTTTTTTGGTGTTGTTTTAGTACTTGCTGTTGATATAATAAAGAATCAAAATACGCACACAGCTGGAAAGAGTACATGACCTTTTCAGATCTGCACTCATTCATATAATTATATATCCATATTAACAGAACAACGATAAGATAGCCTTATTCACTTTCTGCTTTTTACTTCTTCGAATCTTCAAGAAACTTTATCACAATGCGATGGTAACACATTATTTCTGTGACATTTACACTGATTTGAATTGTATCTACACTAAAACTTCAGCCAGAAAAGTGCTTTCGTTAGGTAACACAGGGACCGTAAAATTTATATAGAGTTAAAAAACATTTATTTCTTAAATATAAATATTAAAACGGGTAATGTATCCCTCTGAATAAACTACAAGTGACATACAACACATGACTTACAACGGCTAAATGATCAACTCTCATGTCGGTTTTTAAATAAGTCAACTCGTACTTCTACAGTGAGATAATATAAAGCGCAAACATTGTGACAATTCTGACAAATCACGTGACATTTTGATGACGTCAGCTATAAATAAGGAAATATTCATTTACCACTTTGTCGACATCATCCATAAATGGCATTCGGAACACCTCGGGCGACTTCAATAAGTCACCTCGGAAATAATGTGGTAGGCGCCATATTGGACTATTATATAATACAGGTGGTGACTGCTAAATTGAAAACATGTCTTAAAGCTTTACCTGTTTATACTTTAAATTAACATTTATTTTTTTTTTCTAATGCATAAGACAAACACTGCTTGAGTTCTGCCATGTTTGTTTATATTTTTATTAAAGCCGGGGCGAATTACCATTTGGTTTATTCATACACTTACATACGAGGTCTTTAAACGAAGTTGTCGGAAAAGGCCGAGTTGTTACGATTGCCATTAATGGATTCAACTCTAACGACAGCTGCCATTCAGATACTTAGTTTTCAATTTATCAAGTGCAGTATGAAGTGTGCTGATAAAAGGATATTATAAACTGAAAGAGGTTTCATTCCACATACCAATCAATATAATTTATTGTTAATGTCTCTGATAAAGATGGAATGTTTATTCAGTTTGATCCTTTGTAGACGACCGTCATATTATTTGAAGGCTTAGGAATGATTTTGCACAAAGAGCTATGTTTTCTGAATTTGAAATTAGGAACGGCGACCACACACTCTTATGGAGAATCCTTAACAAATACAAAAAAACATGACTTTTGCATAAAGGTAGACTTTGAATATAGAACACGTCTTTATGACATGTCAAAAACTGGGTAATGTAACAAAGCCATTAATGATTCGCTGTTTATTTTGTGCAAAAAATTGATGAAATATTCTGAACTTGAATACTAAGTCCTTAAAGCGACAATTTTGGTAAATACATTTATCTTATTTCGTACCTGCGAAATATTATTACGTTTCACCAAACTTTCTTTTTCGCAAAAACACATTACTGTATAGTTCTTAAAATATATTAACCACGAAATATATTTTGTTTAAAGAAAAGGAACATTACATTTAAACGAAATAAAATAAAAGCAATTTTCATTTTCGCAAAATATAATGTCATAAAATAAGTCATCTGTCAATTAACTTGTGTTACACTTTATTTTAATTAAAGATTACACATATATACTACACATATTACACATATATATTACATAATATGATCACTATACACAATAAGAAGACCCACCTTAATGGGTCTTTATTTCACCAGTTCATATTATATTATTTCAGGTGTGAGAAGACAAATATAGCTGTTTTAACTTTCAGATGCAGAAAAATAGATAAGATTGTTGCTTGTGACATGTGAAGACAGTATTTCAGTATTGGTGTGAAGTAACCTGAAAATACTACAAAGTCTTGTTTGCAATAATTTTTATAGTGTGTTACGTCTATTAAAATTAGAGTAAGCGAGATATTTATTAAGTCTTCTCAACAATGAATAAAGTAAGAGATAATAAATTTTTTATTAACTACTTAAAAAGGCCTACCCTAAAACCTACTGTATTCCTTTTTCTTGAAAATTTTGTAAATGTTAATTATATTGAAGGATTTATAACACGACGTAAATGTGTCGGTGAAAACAAAAATCTAAATAAAACAATTAAACTTAAAGCTTTAATATATTTTACACCGAGAATTGTTTTTGTAACATTTTTGGATAGATAGCCATTTATTACAACTGAACACTTTCTAAGCGACTAAAGGAAAAATGTGAACATTCATTTTTCTTTAAGTTATCCCCTTTTTTATTTTCAAAGCAAATAAGCAAATAAAAAAAAAATGCAGCATATCATATGTTAAGTGTAGGGTCCGTTAGCAGAGTAAACTGACGATGTGGTAACTGGTCTGTTTACACGGTTTTTTTTTATATAACTCTATAGAAAGTACAGTCTGTTAGAAAATTGGCTTCATCTTCTACCAGTTTTAAGATACGTAAGGTGCACAGTTGTTTTCCGGATCTTCCCCAAACTTATCGACCAGTCTCACTTCTTAAAGATAGTATTCCTTTATGGTGCCGGGCTGCCGAGTTATGACTGCTTAAGGGTTTTAGCTCGAGGATACTTACATGTATGAAGTGCGGGCCGATTGTGACCTTGTTGCCCGGCCCTATCGTTTATTAATATCTCAAATACACACGTTTATCTTTTAAATATTACAAAAAATAAAACATTTAACAATATTGTTTCATTATTGCTAGTGTTAACACCATTATAATCCCCATTTTATTACAGTATCACCATTATAATCCCCATTTTATTACAGTCTCACCATTATAATCCCCATTTTATTACAGTATCACCATTATAATCCCCATTTTATTACAGTATCACCATTATAATCCCCATTATATTACAGTCGTTTCGCGATGAGTCAACATGTAATGACTTGACAGGTCGGTCTGATGTATTTTGTATTTTGTAAAATTTGATTTTCTTTTCATGTAGTTGTTAGTTTGTAAATATCTATACTAACATTTATGTGAAATTAAAAGTAAAAACAAATAAACATCGCGCTGAAATTCGATTTATTCTATCGCTCGAGCAAATTTCACGACGACGAACTGAAAACTAAAACGAAAGTACAAACCGGTCATGGCACGCAATGACTCGACAGATGCGGTGACTTGTCGCGATAACTCGACAGATGCGATGACTTGACGCAATGACTCGACAGATGCGATGACTTGACGCAATGACTCGACAGATGCGATGACTTGACGCAATGACTCGACAGATGCGATGACTTGACGCAATGATTCGACAGATGCGATGACTTAACGCAATGACTCGACAGATGCAATGACTTGACGTGATGACTCGACAGATTCGATAAATCGACAAAAAGGCGATCTTTAATGCGATTTCCAGTACTGTATTATTATAATTATTATTATTATAATCATCATCATTATGAACATAATCTTAGACTCTCAAAACGTAACTGTGCTGATAAAATTTGCATATTAGTACAGACGGACTTATTCTTGTCCAAAAATGATCATTAAATGTATAACCTTTCTCAAATTTTAAAGATGAAAACAGCCAATTGTAAAAGACTAATGAAATCATAATTCAAGATTTAAGTTCTGACGTGTTAGTACATCGCTTATTCCAAATCGACCGTAACATATTCGGTGAAATATGGTGCACAGTTATCACTGTTTCACCTCTATAGGCGCACGCATCAATTTTTAGATACACTGGATTAAATCCAGGCTTTGACATAAGCTTAAACCCTAGCTTCTTAATGCATAATGAGATGTAAACATCTTCTAAATAGAAAAAGGGAACACTTGGGGATATATTGTATAATGCAGTAGCAACAGTCATACTTGTTACATAACCAGTCCCGGAACAATACCCAGGATAATTCTTTTCTGGGTAACTATTGTATGATGCATACCATTTTGACTTCTTGTCTCGTATAGGTTTCGCGTTAGTTTTACAATATCCCATTACTGACGAGTTCAACAGCTGTTTGCCAGGTCCATTTAACACTTTTAACAGATTTGGGACATTGACAAACATGTCGTCATCGGTTTTCATGACGTAACGCGCATGTCCACATTTAGTTGAAGCCCATTTAAATCCCATCACTGTTTTATAAGTCAGGTTTTTATAAGTATCAACGAAATCTTCTTTGATGATATCACGATATTGCTTGTTCTCATTCAACACAGTTTCACTATAGTTTGAAACCCTTGTTCCGCCCAGTAAAAAGGCATAACGAACACTGGCCGTGTTGTTCTTTGTTATGGACAACCAGGTTGCGCGTAACGCTGACCTAGCCTCAATATTTTCATGAGCTGTAAATATCAAAATAATCAAGTCAATAGTCTGATTCGGAAGTAAAATTTTGCATATATTTTCATTTTGTATCACATAATTAAAATTGTGCAGAAAACACGAGTCACAGGTGTTCTGTCGCACGCTAATGTTTGAATTAATTTTATTGCCTAATCTATTCACTTTATCTTTTAATGTCACAGAGGTGTCCATGTCATATTTTCCATTTGTTCTTTTACCATTCATTGATAAATTTTCTTGCAAAGCTCTTTCTCTGTCACTGGTTAGCTCAAAATATTGTATTTTATTCCTTTCAACAAGGTTGATCACATTCTCTTGGAAAGACAATGACGAAATATTTCCATATTTCGAATCTTTCGTCGATACTTCTTGAAAACGACCATATTCTCCAACAACTTTATCTTTCATATCAATTGACGACAAATAAATAATCGCCAAAACAAATCCCGAAAATCCAAAAAACGAAAACACAATAAATTCTAAAGGCATTCTGCAACAATCAACACTTTGACATTTCAATTTTGCTTTGAATGGTAAACCCATAGTTTATATTGACTTTTAAGGAACTTGGCTGCAATGTTATCAATCTGAAGCTTAAATGAGAATGTTCACCAAGATAGTAACAGTATAACGGCCTAACTGAAATGCGCTTGATCAGGACGTTGATATGGTTTATTCATTCAGGTTTAAGTGACTTAAAGCGATCCTTATCAGCATGTTTTAAAATTTATACAACGAGTGTTTGCTACCAGAATATTAAGAAACTGTTCAACAAATTGCAAATTACCACGTGTAACCATGCAATACAATATTATAAATTGTCGATGCGCAACAAAAGTTTTAGATGTTAACTAAGTAACATTTCTATCATAGTGAATGAAAATGTTCATTGACTTTCGGCTAGACATAGTTCAGGTATCCTATGGTCTGAATGAAGTTAGCAGAATAGCACCATAACAGAATAGCAGAACAACTCCAGCAGAATAGCACAATGGCAGAACAACTCCAGCAGAATAGCGGAACAACTCCAGCAAAATAGCAGAATAGCAGAACATCTCCAGCAGAATAGCAGAATGGCAGAACAAGTCCATCAGAATAGCATAATAACAGAACAACTCCAGCAGAATGGCATAAATACTTCTGCAGAATAGCAGAATGGTGGAACAACTCCAGCAGAATAGCAGAACAACTCCAGCAAAATAGCAGAATAGCAGAACAACTCTAGCAGAATAGCAGAATGGCAGAACAACTTCAGCAGAATAGCAGAACACCTCGAGCAGAATGGCAGAATAGCAGAAAAACTCCAGCAGAATAGCAGAATGGCAGAACAACTCCAGCAGAATAGCAGAACAACTCCAGCAGAATGGCAGAATAGCAGAACATCTCCAGCAGAATGGCAGAATAGCAGAACAACTCCAGTAGAATGGCAGAATAGCAGAACAACTCCAGCAGAATAGTAGAAACAATTTTAGCAGAATAGAAGGACGGCAGAATAGCAGAACAACTCCAGCAGAATAGCAGAATGGCAGAAAAGCAGACTTTTTGTCTTTTTGAAAGTTGACTGTTATTCTGCCAGTCTGCTATTCTGCTGGAGTTGTTCTGCTTTCTGCTATTCTGCCGGAGTTGTTCTGCTATTCTACCATTCTGCTATTCTGCTGGAGTTAATCTGCTATTCTGCCATTCTTCTATTCTGCTGAAGTTTTTTCTGATATTTTGCCATTCTGCTATTCTGCTGAAGTTGTTCTGCTATTCTGCAATTTTGCTATTCTGCTTACTTCATACAGACTATGCTGTAAATAAGATTTTTAATTTCATTGAATGTCTTAATATGTAACCTTCGAAAAATAAAGATATAATCTTTATTTATTATAATTATTATTATTACTAATAATAATTACACGAACCAGAGGACAACGTCAAACGTATTATTTCCATATTGTCACCTCTTTTACTAATTTCACGAACCAGAGGGAAAAATCAAACAACGATCCGTTTGTTAAAGCCGTATTTTTACTGTTCCTGTTACCATAGCAACTATAAGCTTGATAGGCGTATAAAAACAAAATATCTTGCATAATTTTCATGTTGTCATGTATTCATATATCAATTTCCATCACTTGACTTATACGGTATTTTTGTTATCGCAAAATCTAAATTACCAGACAGTCGGACGGACAGACGGTAAGACGAACAGACAGACGGAGGCCAACACACTATGGTAGATATCTATTAAACTCAATCTGACTTTTTGTCTTTTTGAAAGTTGTTCTGCTATTCTGCCATTCTGCTGGAGTTGTTCTGCTGTTCTGTTGGGGTTGATTTACTATTCTGCTGTTCTGCTATTCTGCTGAAATTTTACATTTAACAGACAAAAGTGATTCCGCTATTATGCTGGGCTTGTTTTACTATTCAGATGTTCTGCTGAAGTTTTTCTTCTAGGATTTTTAAAATTTTGTTTGAAGTTTCTGTGTTTTCTGATAAGTTAATTTCACGACTCATAATTTAGTCATCACTTGACTTATACGGTATTTTTGTTATCGCGAGATCTAAATTACCCGACAGTCGGACGGACAGACGGTAAGACGAACAGACAGACAGACTTTGGAAGATATCTATAAAACTGAATTACACTTTTGGTCTTTTTGAAAGTCATTCTTCTATTCTGCCATTCTGCTATTCTGCTGGAGTTGTTCTGCTATTCTACCATTCTGCTGGAGTTGTTCTGCTGTTCTGCTATTCTGCTAACTTCACACACACTGTACTATGCAAGGAATTTCCAGCCGAACTACAACTGCAGAATTTATCAGCTATAGCACGACGCGCTCTCCCTGTTAGTTACGCCAGGTTATCTTACTTTGCTGCTTTACGCTATGGTAGAAATTATTTAAAGCAATTTCAGATCAGAGAGATCTCTGACGTCGGTGCTTTGTTCTATGGTATAAAAATATTTACAACATTTTCAGACCAAAAAGGTCTTTACGTCGCTGCTTTATTCTATGGTATAAACGTATTTACAGAAATGTAAGATCAGAAAGGTCTGAACGTCTCTGCTGTATACACTTGTTTAAGCTTATTTACAACAATTTCAGGTCAGAAAGATCTCTGACGTCGGTGCTTTGTTCTATGGTATAAAAATACTTACAACATTTTCAGACCAAAAAGGTCTTTACGTCGCTGCTTTATGTCATGGTAGAAATGTAAGATCAGAAAGGTCTGAACGTCTCTGCTGTTTACAACTGTATATACATAATTATATTAAAAAAAATATAATTTAATATATATTAATTATATTTAAAAATATTTACAACAATTTCAGAGCAGAAAGGTCTGAACTTCGCTGCTTTAAGCTATGGTATAGACTTATTAACAGCAATTTCAGATCAGATCAGAAAGAAAGAAAAATAAGACTGTAAAAGAGACGAATAAAAGAAAAAGAGCAAAAAATAATAATTTAAATTAGAACCTATTGGCGATTTTGTGTTGGTCCTTTGAGCATACAATGAAATTTGTGGTTGATATTTAAACCATGCTTTTTCGACATGTCTGCATTCCCCTATCTCGTCCGAAATACCCCGATTTTTGACAGGTTTCGCGTTGGCGGTTATCTGCAACATCTCGGATATTTTATTTGCCTGAGTGCATGATAGATATCCGAATGAATAATATGCGAATGCATCTACGTCCGGGCTTTAACACTGTCGCAACGCATGATCTAAAAGGAAACACGGTATACTGCACGAGATCATATTTCGACGAGTTCAAAAACTATGGCGAGTAATGAAAAGTGGGTTATTGTTCTGTGTCTGTGCTTTTACAATAAGACGAAAATGGGGAAAGATTTGCTGTTTATAACTGCTGCTATTCACGATCTTATGAACGTGGGTACGTGCAAATAGAGATGTCTTTCTTTAGCCCCAGTAGTGTCGACTATAGTAACACCTAAAATTCGGCCTTTGATATACCGAGATACAGCCGGATAAAGTGAGTGCTCTCAAAAGAGCAAATTCCCGAAAACTCATTGCTTTTTGCACGATCGAGTGAACGTACACACGTGCAGAAGATCTTTTTTTAGCAAGTAGTGTCAACTGTAGTAAAACAACCATTGCTATACCGAGAAACAGCCAGACAAATAAGTGCTAACAACAGAGCAAATTCCTGAAAGCTCAGAGCTGCCATACGCAATCTAGCGAACGTATAAACGTGCAGAGGATCTTTAGCCAGTCGTGACAACTACAGAAACTACCAGAAAATCAGCCTTTGCTTTTCCGAGATAGAGCCGGACAAATTGAGTGTGCTCAAGAGAGCAAATTCCTGAAAGCTCAGAGTTACCATACGCTAGCTAGCGTGTAAACTGTAGTGTCTACCTAAAAATCGGCCATTTTATTCTGAGTTACAGCCGGACAAAGTAAGTGCTCACAATAGAGTAATTCGTGAATGCTCCGAGCTGCCATACGCGATCTAGCGAACATACACACGTACAAGACGTCTTAATTTAGCCAGATGTGTCAACTATAGTACCCACCTGAAGATCGGCCATTTTATTCTGTATTAAGCCGGACAAATTGAATGCTCTCAAAAGATCAAATTCCCGCTTTCGCGTTGCTTACGTACACTACATTTCGTTTATACATGGCTGTGTAACAAAGGAAACAGCATTTTAAGCCATTAATATTCACTACTTTTGACAAAAAGTCAAAGCATGATGGAAAAGGCAAAAAGAATAAGAATGTTTGACACTTTAATCATTTATTATGCGAAGACACATTCTCTACATGCAATTGTGTTTTTACTGTCTTAGTAAAGGCGTCGTGCCAAACAAATGCCCAGAGGATTTAGATATTCAGATTCAGATCTTGCTATCTTATCCCAACCTCTGTCCAAGGGGTGGGGGGGGGGCGAGTGCGGTGTGTTCTGATATGATAAGCTTAAATCATCAGATATCTTCTATTCATCAGATTTACACTGACCTACCTACTCCCACATTTTCCAAACAACTTTAAGTGGGTACTGGTAATGAAAATTTATGTTACTATTTCTTTTCCCGGATGATAAATTACTTCAGAAATGTGACCCGACAGCAATACATTCATTCTGATAATTTGCATCAAATTTAGATATTAGAAAAATGAAAAATAAATGAATTATTAAATATATACGCAATTATTTAGAAATGTCCATAAATAAAAGGATAAATTTACTAATGTAATTGAATTAATGAATACAAAAAATAAATGAAATAAATCAATAAAAATACGTATAAAGTCGCAAAATATTAAGTCGTAAACTTTGTGTAATATTGACTTATAAAGACTGAGCGTGGTAAGTGATGACTGACACATTGTCAGATATTTGGCATTAAAAGGAAAATAAAGACGAAAATGAAAAAAAAAACTCAGACAAACAAGAGATTGTTTCTGAAAAAATCATAGGTCTCCCCCACATATCATTTATCATGGAGAATATAAAAATCATCCGACAGGAACACTGGTAATATGCATAATTACACTTGGACACAATCATTGAGTGAGGTTCCTTCAAAATCCAACCAACGGTTACGAAGATATGCCCTACTGTATTCAAAAGTGCATAAATCAGGGGCCATAACTTCATAAATTATCCAACCAGTATCAGCCAAAAACATGCGTTTTTACACTTGCTAATGATCATTTCTGTGAAGTTTCGTCAAAATCTTACCAGCAGTTATGGAGATATGTTCAACTGTATTCAATTTAGGAAAATCAAGGGCTGTTATTTCGCTAAAAAATCAACTGACCGTAACACGACGATAGTATGCAAAACTACTCTTGCATAAAATTATTCCTGTGAAGTTTCCTCAAAATTTGATTAGCGGTTATGGAGATATCCCTAACTGTTTTTAAATGTGGCCAAATCAAGGGCCAGAACTTTCTAAAAATCAGCTGACCACAACATTGCAATATTACGAGTAGCTACACTTGCTAACAATCATTTCTGTGAAGTCAAACTGCGACAAGAGGTTATCGAGATATGCCCATATGTATTAAAGTTTGGACAAATCGAGGCCCATAGCTACGTTGAAAATCATTGAACTGGAAAATGCCGAAGATATGCTCAACTATCCTTGGTACCAATAAATCATAGGTCCATTTAAATCCCACCACCGGTTATGGAGAAGAAATGCAGCCAAACTTTGTGACATACAGACAGACGAAAGTACAAAAATAATATGTATTCCACCCCACTTCGTGGGGGAGACATGATAATGAATGAGAAAAAAATATAAAGAAAAACTAAGCTTCAATAAGTCATCTTACAACAAAATTGACAGTTCCAGTTCATTTCTCAGCCAGTCCTAGTAAATATTACTTATCCTGACAGAATTTTCAGGTCTAACCTATCGGCTTAGAACGGCTGTACCTGTAGACTTACAATATCTCGATTTACACCGACCTATGAATTTTGTTTTCATAGTACAGGTATTAACGTTTCGGTTCTTGGATATACATATACCATATCTCCTTCCGCTTTCAGCTTTTCACATTCATTTGTATCTTTATTTAGAAAAAAAGGATTTACATTAATTGCAAAATATTCAAAGTGGATAACAAAATGCCTTTGAAATGCCATTCAATAATATTTTCCTACTGTATGGTTCAATCATTTTTATGTAATACACTCTTCGAATTAGCGTTGTCATTCGGACCATATTAAAAGAGGTGACTTATGTGCCAAATGTTCTATACTGGCATCTTTAAACATTCCCTACGCCAAATCAAACGTAACATTGAAGGATTCAGCTGATGCGCTGTAACAAGTTTTTTGCTTTTGAATATGCATGGATCCAGTTTCGGTCGATCTGTGTTAAATCCGGGCATCCCTTTAAGTGTAAAACCAAGTTCCTTTACACATAAGGACACGTAGACATCTTCTAGATGGAAAAATGGAACACTTGGGGATATTTTGTACACTGCAATAGCGACCGACATACTTGTTACATAGCCCGTCCCGGAACAGAATCCGGGGTAAAATTTCTCTGGATAACTTTCCACTGATGCGAACCACTTTGATCTTTTGTCACGATTTGGTCTTGCTTTGCTAAAGCAAGCCCCAATCACTGAAGACTGAAGTTCCTCCTTCGCTGGCCCATTCAAAATAATCAAAAGATTTGGGATATTCACAAACATGTCGTCGTCTGTTTTCATGACGTAACGCGCGTGCGCACACTTCGCTGTCGCCCATTTGAACCCCATCATTGTTTTATAAGTTAAATTACCGTATGAATCAATAAAATCTGCCTTGATGATGTCACGAGATTTTTTATTTTCGTCTAATACAGATTCTTTGTACTTTGTTTCATTTGTTTCGCCTAATAAAAAGACATAACGAATATTGGCGGTATTATTTTTGGTAATTGATAACCAGGTTTCCCGTATGGCTGCCCTTGCCTGGTTGTTTTTGTGTGTAGTAAAGATTAAAATAAGTAAGTCTATACTTTCTTCTGTATAAAGTTTACATATATCTTCATTTTGTAAAATGTAATTAAACTTGTGTTCAAAACACGAATTACAAGTGCTTTGACGAATGTTAACATTTGTGTCTATTTTATCTACCGTCATTTTTGTTTTATTGATGATATCACTTTCATATTTTTCCTTTGTTTCATTAAAAATTACAGCACCATCCGGACTAGTTCCTACCTTATAACTGTCCTTGTCAGCGAGCCGGGAACCACTGGAATGTTCAGAGTCTAAGCCACTGACCAAACGTCTATTTTCCCCTTTGTTGGTTATATCGCCATCCTCTGACTGATTATTATAGAAATTTCTCATTCTTTCTTTTGTAAATTCAAAATAAATGGACCTCTCCTTTCGCGTACGATTATAATTCTGCGCTGGAAATGACGTCAAAGAAATAGTTCTATTTTCTGTGTCAAATGGAGACATGTCCGCCACATTGTACAGAACTTCAACAATGTTGCGTCTCATTTTCATCGACATGTCGACTTTTACTGATAATTTTGAAGTCGATGATAATGAATTTACAAAAACGAAGACAATTAGTCCTAAAAATATAAGGACGTTAAACTTAACGGAAGCTTTGCTGTAACGAAAACACAATGTTCTACATGTTTGTAAGTGGGATGAATTCATCTTTTAAATACTATTCAGTAATATCCATGAAAAGTTTATTAATTCTATTTTTCTGAACGTCTTTCTCTACATTGCTTTCAACTGATTTGGTGTCTTTTAGAATTTTGATCTTCAGTGTCACTGTACCGATTTTTAAACCATTTCTGTGCTAATTAGACCGTACGCTGGATATATTTGCTGAGAAAAGCCTATGCAATGAAAACCCCTTCGAAAAAAAATCTTATTTCTTTTTTCTCCCACTAAACTTTGTCCATGGCAACTATAAGAGACAGAAATTTTATCTAGAGTGTTGTTTAACTACTGCAAATTACTGCGTCCTCACTATCTCCGGAAAGTCGTGTTTTTATCCGTTATGTCCTCTTCTATTTTGTTCAAGTAAAGATCAGCTTTATTCTGTTTCATCTAGAAATACAAAAAAGGAAATGTAGTCTTCAAATGGAAAACCAGCAAATTTCCCAAAAATCTGATTAAAAGCGATTTTTTTATACAGAAGGAAAAACATTTCTGTACATTTTAACTACTGTACAATGTTCTTCTAAATTCGATCGGGGGGATTTTAATATCACTCATATTAACTCTTACCGATGTTTAAGGTAATTCTTTTTGTTGTATGGTGTTTTTTTTTCCCCACTTTTTCCCTTTTTTATTCAGAATGTATCGCTGGACTATGGTAAACGAACAACATGCATCTGGCAGACGCCATGTTACCTTGCGTATAAAAAAAAAACATTGGAGACCAGAATATTTTTACAACAACTACCAAAGTCATAAACTCTTCCCCTCGAGCTGCAAGGAGTTATTGACGAAAGGATCAAATTTCTCATTCAATCTTAAAATATTCCTTAATTTCCTAAAACATTATTTTGTTTGGTTCTATTTTCTTTATTTGTCAAAAGTATCTTACTACCTCAAAACCATGTAAACAATTTTGCTTTCAAGAAGTACACATTCCAACGTTTTATAATAACATTAAAGTTAAACGATCACTTTTGAAGACCTTCTAATATAAATTCATTTTTTTTTCTTTCTTCTCTCACCGCAATTAAATCGAAAGCCACAGTGCCTTGTCGGCCTCGTTAAAAAAGACCTGACGTCACATAGTATTTGATTACGTAAATACGTATTACGGATTACGTGAAAAATAGAAACAAATGCGTCGTTGAATTGTTAGATTTTAAGTCAACCCGTTGTATTTAAGACAAGTGGTAACAAAGCTTGATAGAGAAAATATTTGAATTGCAGAATGAACTTGAATTTAGTAAAGTAGGTTAAGACATTTTAACGTCTTTGTTTACATTAGGCAACAGCAAATGTTTCCAACATTAAACATAATATAATATGTTTATAATACAGCAAATAATTATAGGTCGAGGTAGATTTTCTTCGTATTTGTCGAGTAATTTACACAGATGAGTTTAATATCGAAATGAATTCTAGATTAAGAAAATGCTACCAACACCACACAAATATTGTGTTGCATTATTTTGTCTGTTGTTATCAGAATATGAAAACGTAAGTGTCTAAAATCAGCACTTCTTTCGATCATGCTGATATCTCATTGTCAAACTGATATATAACTTCAGATCACTTCTGGGAGCTTTGTACTGGCTTGCATCACAGCTGTAATGTTTATCATTTATGTTATTTCCATTCTGAACAATTTGTTCATTCATTTCCATAACACTCGTGTTTCAGAAAATAAAAAATTGATCTGTGCATCATTTCTGGTCAGCCTGTTAACTAATCCTATTCTATCATCCCAAAAATGGACAAACAGAGACAGGACAAACAAGCGATCTCTTACGAAGAAACTGGTAGAATGATCCAGAACAAATGCAACAATGCATGGTTAACAAATACACATGCTCACATTCGTTTCGATGGCCTGTGCAAAATATGCATTGAAAATTACGTTTCCGGACTATAAAGGTAAACTATGAATACAATCACACAACGCCTTATGACAGGAGTAGATGCTAACAGGAAGTGAATATATACAAGTATGTGAAGTGCCTTGTACATTGTACATCGTAGTTCAGCTTGTAATTCGCCAATTACAAGCTAGTAGTTGGGTATTCAGCTTGTAGTTCAACCCAGATACACCAGCATACCTTATATTTGAATTACAAGCTAGTAGTTGGGTATTCAGCTTGTAGTTCAACCCAGATACATCAGCATACGTTATATTTGAATTACAAGCTAGTAGTTGGGTATTCAGCTTGTAGTTCGGACCAAATACTTCAGCATACATTATATTTGAATTACAAGCTAGTAGTTGGGTATTCAGCTTGTAGTTCGGACCAAATACATCAGCATACGTTATATTTGAATTACAAGCTAGTAGATGGGTATTCAGCTTGTAGTTAAGCCCAGATACACCAGCATGCGTTATATTTGAATTACAAGATAGTAGATGGGTATTCAGCTTGTAGTTCGGACCAGATACACCAGCATACACAATATTTGAATTACAAGCTTGTAGTTGGGTATTCAGCTTGAAGTTCGGACCAAATACACCAGCATACTTTATGTTTCAATTACAAGCTAATAGTTGGGTATTCAGCTTGTAGTTCAGCCTAGATCAACCAGCATGCGTTATATTTGAATTACAAGCTAGTAGTTGGGTATTCAGCTTGTAGTTCGGACCAGATACACCAGCATACACAATATTTGAATTACAAGCTAGTAGTTGGGTATTCAGCTTGTAGTTCAACCCAGATACACCAGCATACGTTATATTTGAATTACAAGCTAGTAGTTGGGTATTCAGCTTGTAGTTCAGACCAAATACTCCAGCATACACAATATTAGAATTACAAGCTAGTAGTTGGGTATTCAGCTTGTAGTTCAGCCCAGATACACCAGCATACACAATATTTGAATTACAAGCTATTAGTTGGGTATTCAGCGTGTAGTTCGGACCAAATACACCAGCATACACAATATTTGAATTACAATCTAGTAGTTGGGTATTCAGCTTGTAGTTCGGACCAAATACACCAGCATACTTTATATTTGAATTACAAGCTAATAGTTGGGTATTCAGCTTGTAGTTCAGCCCAGATACACCAGCATGCGTTATATTTGAATTACAAGCTAGTAGATGGGTATTCAGCTTGTAGTTCGGACAAGATACACCAGCATACATAATATTTGAATTACAAGCTAATAGTTGGGTATTCAGCTTGTAGTTCAGCCCAGATACACCAGCATGCGTTATATTTGAATTACAAGCTAGTAGTTGGGTATTCAGCTTGTAGTTCGGACCTGATACACCAGCATACACAATATTTGAATTGCAAGCTAGTAGTTGGGTACTCAGCTTGTAGTTCAGCCCAGATATACCAGCATGCGTTATATTTGAATTACAAGCTAGTAGATGGGTATTCAGCTTGTAAGTCAACCCAGATACACCAGCATACGTTATATTTGAATTACAATCTAGTAGTTGGGTATTCAGCTTGTAGTTCGGACCAAATACACCAGCATACACAATATTAGAATTACAAGCTAGTAGTTGGGTATTTAGCTTGTAGTTCAGCCCAGATACACCAACATATACAATATTTGAATTACAAGCTAGCAGTTGGGTATTCAGCTTGTAGTTCGGACCAAATACACCAGCATACACAATATCTGAATTACAAGCTAGTAGTTGGGTATTCAGCTTGTAGTTCGGACCAGATACACCAGCATACACAATATTTGAATTACAAGCTAGTAGATGAGTATTCAGCTTGTAGTTCAGCCAAGATACACCAGCATGCGTTATATTTGAATTACAAGCTAGTAGATGGGTATTCAGCTTGTAGTTCAACCCAGATAGACCAGCATACGTTATATTTGAATAACAAGCTAGTAGTTGGGTATTCAGCTTGTAGTTCGGACCAAATACACCAGCATACACAATATTAGAATTACAAGCTATTAGTTGGGTATTCAGCTTGTAGTTCAGCCCAGATACACCAGCATATACAATATTTGAATTACAAGCTAGTAGATGGGTATTCAGCTTGTAGTTCGGACCAAATACACCAGCATACACAATATTTGAATTACAAGCTGGTAGTTGGGTATACAGCTTGTAGTTCGGACCAGATACACCAGCATACTTTATATTTGAATTACAAGCTAGTAGTTGGGTATTCAGCTTGTAGTTCGGACCAAATACACCAGCATACATTATATTTGAATTACAAGCTAGTAGATGGGTATTCAGCTTGTAGTTCGGACCAAATACACCAGCATACACAATATTTGAATTACAAGCTAGTAGTTGGGTATTCAGCTTGTAGTTCGGACCAGATACACCAGCATACGTTATATTTGAATTACAAGCTAGTAGTTGGGTATTCAGCTTGTTGTTCGGACCAGATACACCAGCATACATTATATTTGAATTACAAGCTAGTAGATGAGTATTCAGCTTGTAGTTCGGACCAAATACACCAGCATATGTTATATTTGAATTACAAGCTAGTAGATGGGTATTCAGCTATAATTCAAATATAACGTATGCTGGTGTATCTGGGTTGAACTACAAGCTGAATACCCAACTACTAGCTTGTAATTGGCGAATTACAAGCTGAACTACGATGTACAATGTACAAGCCAACTTCACATACTTAATATATACACTCTTTTTATTTGTTTAATTCCAACGCAATCCAACAAGTAGCAACGTGGGTCGTCTATTTTTTGACATTTTCACAAATAGGTCAAATTGTCGAAATTATTTTCATTTACTTAGTTGCAAAAACTCTTAAATTTTGAGCCTATAACGTTAAAAGGACGTGCTGCATCGTGTTTAAGTCTATATTATAAGATTTTATCCTGTCAATTATTTCATATCCGACCCGATAAAGGGGTGCCGTATAAATTTTGCTTGATACTTATGCAATTCCATACAACATTAACGGGAGCCTATGCTATGGTTGTTAGGCTGGTGGTATATTACGGGTAATCTCATGAAGAATCGTATGAGCATCCAGAACGCATGGGGGTTAGCACATCAACCGATATTGCTTGAATTTACTGCTCTTCTAGCTTTGCACATGTGTTACATGTCAACAAAACAGATTTAAGCGTCCCTAGATCTTACGTTTTCCCCTATGGAGGGATTTGCGAGATATGGACATAAACATAACTAGAGTCACCACTATGATTCAGTCTTTCTGCCTAACATTGTCTATCATGTACACAGCAACGAATTCAGGGGCGGAACGAGAATTTTATTTTAGAATGAAATATAAAGACAAATAACGACTCGCTTGATATTCAGTTTTGAAGCAATTCGTCTGGACTATCGAGAGTTAAGATTTATAATTACAATCATCAACTTTTAAAGGGATGTGCGCTCCCACTGAGTCCACTAAAGATAATTTTTACGTTGCCTTAATAATCTTACGATTAGTTCTAACATTAAAGGTACGTAGCTACTTGTTTTCAAAATCATACTGCAGGTTAGTTTTATACACATACTCGCAAAAGTAACAAGGCAGTCTGAAGGACAGCTAAATCCCCTTCCGCAGCGGACATGAATGTGTACTTCTTGACCTTTAACCAACCATGACCTTGATGTTGGGCCATGCATATTATAAGCACATAGTCTCATGATAGTAATTATTTGTGCAAAGTTATTTAAAATCTTCCATAAAGTCAAAATGTCATGGAGAACATTTAACCTTGACCTTGGGGGTAGCAACCTGGATGTTGCGTTCTGCACATCGTGTCATAGTGGTGATCATTTGTGCAAAGTAATTAAAATCTTTTCGTAAGCCAAGTTAGTAAGTTATAGAGCAGGCGTGAAATGTGGATATTTGACCTTTAACTATGCTCTGCACATCGTCTCATTATGGTGATCACTTGTGCCAAGTTATTTAAAAAAATCAGCAGTTTAAAAGTTATGGAGCTGACACGGAAGTGTTACGGACGGACAGACGGACGGACGGACTGACAGACGGAAGCCATTCCTATAAGTTCCTTCCCGCTTTGCGGAAGGGGATTAAAAAACAAAATAACTTTGCAGTGATCTTCTCAAGTAACTACATATATATAGTATGTATTTAAGTGCGTCGAGATCTTGTCCTTGAACTCCCTCTATCACTCACCGACAGTTTGCATGCTAATAATATCAGACCTGAATACGATATAGTGTCAAAACAATGAAAATAAACTATTATTTCTAAAAAGCGTATCCTCTTACATCTTACAAAACAGAACATGAACCCGATGCAATTAAATCCACTTTGGCTGTGGCAAAGGATATTATTATTGCTTACGTTTATGACCAAACAGGGTTTCAAAATGATTAAGGTGTTCACAAAATGTGCACTTTCGATGACATTAGACGGCTTTCAAAAACGGCAAAAAGCACCCTTGAAAAAAAAGAGACTTTAACATGATGTCATACGTCCATTAAATGTTATAAACCCAAAGGTTAGTAGGCTTAACACTAAACAAATGAACAAATTGAAATATTGAACCTGCCGGTCAAAATGTCTAAAAGCTGGAGGACCCACGTTGCCTCTTGTTGTGTTGCGTTTGTGTTATACAAATACAGTGGGAAAAATACAGCAATGTGAAATACATTGTATTTTAAATCAGAAATTTTCACTGGGAAATGCTATATGCGTTTGTAGGAGACTTTTTCAATGAAGGTTCGATTCCCTCTCGAAGCATTTTTTTCTTTAGTTTTTTTTTTCTTTTTTCTGCCTTAGTTTGAGATTTTTTCTGAAATAGAGTGAATTTCTTTCGTTTTGAATATGTTTCGATTCCCTCTCGAAGCATTTTTTTCTTTAGTTTTTTTTTCTTTTTTCTGCCTTAGTTTGAGATTTTTTTCTGAAATAGAGTAAATTTCTTTCGTTTTGAATATGTTTCGATTCCCTCTCGAAGCATTTTTTTCTTTAGTTTTTTTTTTCTTTTTTCTGCCTTAGTTTGAGATTTTATCTGAAATAGAGTGAATTTCTTTCGTTTTGAATATGTTTCGAATGTTATGATGCATTTCAGCAGAGTAAATAATAATAACTGAGTGTCCAGAACTCCAGTTAATTTTTCCAAAATTATAAGGTAACCCCTTTACATTTTGCTTAAATGTTCAGAAAAGCATTGGAAGAAAAACTTTTGAAATAGTATCTACAATACAAATTTACCTGCCTACTGCCAGATTAATTTATCCTCCTTTTTCACAAACAGGTATATTAAACTTATACCCATCAACATTTATAACAATGCATTTACGCGTCTTGATTATGTACGAAACTGCTTGTTTTAGGTTACAGGAAAATGATCGCTTTTTGCATACTTCTTGATGCAACGTTTGAAAAGGTCTTTGTCAAATTACCATTTATCTACCTATTATATCTGCAACGAGACATTAACTATACCATGTTTGTTTTTCAATACGGAGTTACTGGCGAAGAAGCAGTATTCATCAAACTTAAATAATTCTATTGAATTATTATATACAAATAGACGCATTATGTTATTTTAGAAACTTCTATATCAAAAGTTGTTCTTATATTTTTAACTTCTTACACAAAATAAAATGTTGTTTTTATGCCGACGCATTAAAATTACTTAAAATTGTTGATTGTATTGGAAGTGATGGTGATAAAATGATGATGACGATGATGGTGATGATGATGATTTTTATTATTAATTTTAACTAGCATAATAAAAAGACAAAGAAGAAGATGATGATGATTATTGTTATTATTATTGTAATTATTATTATTAATTTTACCTAGGAGAAGAAGAAGAAGAAGAAGATGATGATGATGATGAGTAGTAGTTGACGGCTATACCATTCTTAAAAATTGCGAGTTGCGTACCCATGTTATCGATTATTCATCATTCAATTTTCCAACGAGACCTGCCATTTCTACTTTATCTGCCTCATAAACAGCAGTGATTGTGACATTAATAACAAATTATGTTTTATTCAAAATAAATCATTAATTATTCACACCAGTTAGTATCCAATACTGATGCCTTGTTACTACGGTTACTGTTAAAAGAACTACATTTTCAGTCTGACAACGCAGTATTTTGGACTAAAAAAGAAAATAAATATGTTACATTACTCAGTATCGATATTCTAGGTTGTAATGAATAGTCTTCCCTGCTACCCGTGGTTTCTTACTTTTCTATGAGTTCAGGGTACTTAAGGTTAAGAACCAGTGAATTCATAATTCCTTTAAACCCCAACTCCTCGCCCGCCCACCAGTTCACCTAGTGCTTTGATTACAAATAGTCAACTCGTGATTATAGTGAGAAAATAATGCGTTGATATTGTGACAACGCTGACAAATTACTTGATGCTTGATATAGAACTGTTTGATGACGCTATCTATAAATGTGGAAATCTAAATTTATTACTTTGTCGACGCCATCCATTTATGGATTAATCTCTTAGAACAGCTACCATTTTACCAATTAAAATTATTGAAAAGAAATTGATAAGTGGTTACATTGAATCGAACGATATTTCATTATAGCGACCAATCTGTTTCCATTAATGTTTAAATCATTGTTGGTAAAGGATGGAAAGTTTATTCAGTGGGATTTATTTTCAAAAGACTGTCCCATAATGTTCGAAGGCTTACGAATGAATTTTGCATAATGTCATACTTTTATTCCTACTCATAAATCCTTAACAAAAGAGGTATGTACTCCAATTTTGAAACTGGGAACGGCAATCACACGCTCTTGCGCATAATGCTGTGTTTGAAACGGGGAACGGCAATCACATGTTCTTGCGCATAATGCTGTGTTTGAAACTGGGAACGGCAATCACACGCTCTTGCGGATAATGCTGTGTTTGAAACTGGGAACGGCAATCACACGCTCTTGCGCATAATGCTGTGTTTGAAACTTGGAACGGCAATCACACGCTCTTGCGCATAATGCTGTGTTTGAAACTGGGAACGGCAATCACACCCACTTGCGAATAATGCTGTGTTCGAAACTGGGAACGGCAATCACACGCTCTTGCGCATAGTGTTGTGTTCGAAACTTGGAACGGCAATCACACGCTCTTGCGGATAATGCTGTGTTCGAAACTGGGAACGGCAATCACACGCTCTTGCGGATAATGCTGTGTTCGAAACTGGGAACGGCAACCACACGTTCTTGAGGATAATGCTGTGTTTGAAACTGGGAACGGCAATCACACGCTTTTGCTGATAATGCTGTGTTTGGAACTGATGGTGAAGAGCTGATTGTTTTCATATAAATTTTAGCTGTCGATATTTCATTCTATAGAAATGAAATGAAAATTATTCATAAATTGTTAAAAGTTTCCTTATTACTTATTATTTCTTTCTGGAATCACAGTACCAAGACGCTATGTTTAGTGTATTATGTTCTCTATTAGTAATTATTAAAAAAAATCATCGACCTTTGCATGAATTAAGTAGACTTTCAATTAATATTAAACATGCATTTTATCACATGCGAAACGTTGTAGTATTACTATTTATAATAAACTGTTCAACTGTAGCAAAATATTTACATATTCTAAACTTGAATAATAAGTCCTAAAATTGACAGTGGAATACATTTTTTATTCACCGAATTTGTTTTTGTAAAAAAAAAAATGTTTGTAGTAGTTATCACAATAAATTTGTTACGGAATATATTTCGTTTGAAGAAAAAAAAGTTCATTTAAACGAAAAAAATTAAAATAAAAGCAATTTCGTTTTCGCCGCAAACTATTATGTCATTGCTTATTTACGTGATTTTTGTAATACATAAATTAGCGTATTAGCATATATGTCATCTTAAGAACAAGAAAGTCCGTAACAGAAAGATCTAGATGCAATGCATCTTAGAATAAACAACCCAGAGCGGGATTCGAACTCTGATCTCAGCGCATCGAAGACCAACACCAACCACTGAAACCAAAGGAAAGATTCCCTGACGGAGAAGTCAGAGGTTTTATTTGATATACAATTATAGGAAGGTATGTTTTATACCTTAACACATCCCCTCTTGAGAAAGTCACCATTTATGATGACGAATGGTGTTGTGTATCTTTAGATCAAAAGATCAGACAGAAATCCTGAAAGATTCTTTTTTATTCATTTTTTACAATAAAATCTAGGAGAGGCCATCCCGGACGAGCCACCATCTTACGAACAAAAAAGTCCGTAACAGAAAAAAGTAATGAAAATTAAAATGCAGAATCCGAAGCAGGATTCGAACTCCAATCTTAGAGCATCCAAAACCAACACTCTAACCACTGAGCCAAATAATCAATTCTCTGACGCAGGTATCAGAGGTTGTTTTCATACAATTCTAGAAAGGTATCCACTAGAACGTAACAGTTAATATTCATATTTTCATAGCATTATATTATTTCAGGAGATACACAAGTATGATGAATTATACAACTTTCAGATGCAAAAAAAGTATTTAAAAACGGTTTATGTATCTAACAAAGGAAGACAACATTTATGTGTCAGTGTCAAATAACTTGGCAAATGCCACAAAATCTTGTTTGCAATGATAATTCAAGAAAGTTAGGTTCCAACAAATGTGTTATTTCTATCAAAATAGGCTTAAAAGCTTCTCGGACAATAACAGCTTATAGCTTAAAAATCATTCCCTAAAAGGTGTCGGTCAAAAATTCTAAATAAAACAAATCATTCTGATGCACTATTGCCTTTTTTGTTTTCTTTATTTTTTTTATTTTTTTATTTTTTTTTTTTTCACTTTTTGAGATTTGTTGTGGTAACATTTTTGGGTGGATTGCCATGAACACTCTCTAAATGTCTGTATAAAAATGAATACGTAGTTTTCTTTCAATTATCTTTTTTGTGTCATTTTATAACGAATTAGGCAATAAAATAGATATGCAGTATATCATCTTTTAATTGTAGGGTATATCCATTTAACAGAGTAAACTGGCGCTGTTTGAACCGGTCTGTTAACCTGCTGTTAACCTGCTGTCCCTGTATCTCTATAGAATGTATAGTATTTTAGAAAATGGGTTTCATCTTCTATAAGATTTGAATTACATAATGCGCACACTCTCTTTTCCGAATCATCCCAAATATATCGACCAATTGCAATTCTTAAAGGTATGACTCCCGTACGGAACTACGCGTATAAAGGGCATAAATTTTGTGTTCAATATTAGCATAAACCTATTTTCTTCTTTAAATGATGTTTTAAAAGCTTCATATGTACTTAATGTTCTAAAACTGATCAACTGTTGAGCCGTTATAAGGAATAATGGATTTCTTTTTGAGACATCACTAGCAGTTGTTGTTGTTGTTTTGTTTTTTGTTGTTTTTTTTCGGCGGAAGTCCTCCGCTAATTTCACTTTGTTTAAAAATAGATATTTCAGAATAGATATGTTAAACAGCAATGCATTCTAACATTTTAAGAAATGATAATATTATGCAACATTCACACAGACTGATATCAAACCATTTCGTTGAAAGATATAACAACAACTGCTTAAACATAAGACGGGTTTTCGAAACAAATGATGAATATCTGATCATGACGTGGCACAACCTAGCGTAACGAAATATTAATCAAAAAAATCGTCTACACTCGTTCGTTAACGTAATGGTTTGTTAGAGAAACCACGCGAATATTATGCATTAAATTATGGAAAGTATCCCATATCTCCTTATTACATCATCCTCTTATACTCTGGCCACCGAAAGTTGCACGAAGAAAAGTAAACAAAAAAACTATTTAATGCTGTCCGTTTCACAGATTTTTTTTTTTTAATTTTAAACGAAAGAAAGAAATTTTAAACAATGCTGAAATTATTCCAACATTTTTGTCTCATTAAGTATCTGAATGTCAGATTGATGTCCCTTCGACCAGAATTTGCGACATTGTTAACTGTTATTGTTGATTCTTTATTATTTTTCTTCAAGAATCTAAACGAAACATTTCAGTGTATTTAATCGAATGTATCTAAAAAAAGACAAAATTTATCGTAATTTTTTGTTGATGCTTTAATCTTTTATTACTTTTATATTGGAAATATATTGGTTCGAATGTTTTTATATTGAAATTGGTTCGACTGTTTTTAGTACGGAACTACGTTTTCATTTTTCAGAATTAAAAGAAAAAGTATCAATTTAACACAAAAAATAAATTGATATATTCATAGTTCATTTTACGGCCCATAAACCTAAATATTAAAGAAGAAATCTATTTTTTCCTAAATAAAATGGCCGCTTTCGTTAGACCGATGATGATGCAAAAAGTAATTATGTCGTCAGTCAATTCGAGGTCTCCATTTTATTTGATCATTTGTCATAACCATCAGTTTGACCAGTAATATAACTGTAATAAATAAAATCAGCCAAATACTTATTACATTTATTGACCTATTCATCAGTAAAACAAATGAATTAGTTTCAGATCCTAGCTACAATGCTAAGTGACTAATTTAATCAAGTCTTATCTAGTGAAGGAATTTTTTGCAGTTTAAATAGAACTTCGTCTGCTTTATTTTCATATTTATCTATTTGCAGTATAAATGTTCGTATGAACGACAGCTTTTGAAAGCAAATTTGATCTAACTTGATTATGGTTACGAAAATATAAACAAAACATTATTTTACTTTTTTAAGTTTCAGATTTTATGACAAAAAAAGTGGAAAAGTTAATGAAAGTAACGTTTTATGTTTACACATGTATTTTGTCCCATTCTCCGCCAGTATAAACCTAATGTTTACTACTAAAAAGAAGTTGGCAGTAGCAGTACGCAGTAGCGATTGGCAGCAGAAATTAAATCAAGTTCATGTAGTTGTAGGGTCAGATGTTGGACATCCAACACAAGCATTTACACTTCTTAGACCCATTTGAATTTGTTTTCCCAGTATTTCTACAACGTGAAATTGGCAGTAGCAGTTACAGCAGTAGCAGTAAGCAAAGCGTGAAGTTGGCAGTAGCAGTAACAGCAGTAGCAGTAGGCAAAACGTGAAGTTGGCAGTAGCAGTTACAGCAGTAGCAGTAAGCAAAACGTGAAGTTGGCAGAAGCAGTAACAGCAGTAGCAGTAAGCAAAACGTGAAGTTGGCAGTAGCAGTAACAGCAGTAGCAGTAGGCAAAACGTGAAGTTGGCAGTAGCAGTAACAGCAGTAGCAGTCAAGAAAACGTGAAGTTGGCAGTAGCAGTAACAGCACTACCAGTAGGAAACTCTGAAAGTCTGCTAGAGTGTTTGAAACAGTCACAGTCCGGTGCAATCGAACCGGGATGGTCGCTAGACTTTATAGATTGGCACCAAATTCCTGAAAAATTGCAATAATGGCAGACCGTAACAATTGACACCGGAGGGTCCCTTAACATCAAAAATGACATTTTCTCGATTTTGGCACCAACATTCCTGAAACTCTGCGAGAGTGTCAGAAACCTATTATAAATCGACTTGGGAGGGTCCTTAGACCTAAAAAATGACATTTTCCCAAGTGGCACCGCAATTCCTGAAAGTCTGCGAGAGTGTCAGAAACAGTCACAGACCAGTAAAATCGACACGGGAGGGTCCCTAGACCTAAAACATGACATTTTCCCAAGTGGCACCAAAATTTCTGAAAGACTGCGAGAGTGTTAGAAACAGTCGCAGAGCGGTTAAATCGACTTGGGAGGGTCCCTAGACATTAAATCTGACATTTTCCCGAGTGGCACCAAAATTTCTGAAAGTAGTGAGAGTGTCAGAAACAGTCGCAGACCGGTTAAATCGACTTGCGAGGGTCCCTAGACCTTAAAAATGACATTTTCCCGAGTGGCACCAAAATTCCTGAAAGTACTGAGAGTGTCAGAAACAGTCGCAGACCGGTTAAATCGACTTGCGAGGGTCCCTAGACCTTAAAAATGACATTTTCCCGAGTGGCACCAAAATTCCTGAAAGTCTGCGAGAGTGTCAGAAACAGTTGCAGACCGGTAAATTCGATACGGGAGGGTCTCTAGACATTAAATATGGCATTTTTCCGATTGGCACCAAAATTTATGAAAATTTGCAAGTGTCAGAAACAGTCGCAGACCTACGCAATAGACTCGAGAGGGTCTGTTGATGTTTAAACATGTTTTATTTTTAATGAAACTTTCCAGAATTTTAAGACTTTCTTACTGCTACTGCTGTTACTGCTACTGCCAGCTTCACGTTTTGTTTACTGCTACTGCTGTTACTGCTACTGCCAACTTCACGTTTTGTTTACTGCTACTGCTGTTACTGCTACTGCCAGCTTCACGTTTTGTTTACTGCTACTGCTGTTACTGCTACTGCCAGCTTCACGTTTTGTTTACTGCTACTGCTGTTACTGCTACTGCCAACTTCACGTTTTGTTTACTGCTACTGCTGTTACTGCTACTGCCAACTTCACGTTTTGTTTACTTCTACTGCTGTTACTGCTACTGCCAACTTCACGTTTTGTTTACTTCTACTGCTGTTACTGCTACTGCTAACTGCACGTTTTATTTACTGCTTCTGCTGTTACTGCTACTGCTTACTTCACATTTTTCTACTGCTGCGTACTGCTACTGCTCACTTTCTATACATATGGTTACTGATACAATAGGGAAAGAAGCTCTGCGTTGAAAATCATTCCCACTCAACGTAGTGTTTCTTCCCTCAGGTAGCACATACCAGTTTATCAGGCACACATTCGAACTGGCCATGTAGAAATTATTAATGATAGGGTATAATGCATTATTATGTGTATTGCTGAAGTCTAAATTAGATATGTGTATTCAGAGTGGTCAGGATAAGGTTCTCTAAGTTTTTTCCTTATTGAACAGTATTGAAATGCACTCAGTGTGAAGTAGGAGCTTGAAATTCGAAACTGATGAAAGCAGGTTATGTCTGCGGTTTCTGCTGCAGAATTTTAATAGGATGCCGTATGAGCTGGATACTGAAAAAAGTGTAGGGTTGACAGGTATCTAGGACAAGCTGATTTAGGTATACCATAACAGACAAAAAATTAGCATGTAGTGTTATGACTCTACCGTGTGGCTTTGAATATCACGCGACTTGTCGGTTTCAATGAATTTACCTCGGCCACGGGTCGAAAATTGGGCTTGGGAGTAGTTTCTTTCTTGCAGCTGATTTTTTAAAGATGTGTTTCATGTGAAATTTGAGTTTTTGTTGCAGATTGTCTTCCTATAAGAATAGGTGTACTTTTCTTTTCAGGTTTTTGTATTGGGATTGTGTGAAACTGGTAACTGCCACCTTAAATTAAGGAAAAACTGAAATTTTGCAAATGTGCTTTAAATTAGCATTTTATGTGATTTTCAGAGAAGACTGGTTTATGTGATGGGTAAAAAGCTGCAGAAACTTGTTTTTATGGTCATATTTTTGTCTGAATGAACTAAAAATTATAGCGGAGGTAATCAGAATTGTGAAAAGTAACAAAATTTTCTTCCTTATGGGCTCTGTAATTTTATTGTTATAGTTCTTCACTGTATGGTTAAACTTGAACAGAATGGTGCTGCTTGTAATGTTTTTGATACAGAATGATACTTCTGGATCAATATAAAGCCTTGATTGTCAGGAAAACTTGAAATCTTACAAGTTCCGTGCAAGATATATCAGTTTAAATAGTCTTGGACATGCCGGTAAGTTCTGATGGTGGAAAAAAGTATTAGACAGTTTGTATTTGCATTTTTTTCAGGTTTTGAGATTATTTCGTGTGAAAGTGTGCTGAGTGTGGTGTCAAGACCAAGTCATTGCTAGAATTCTTCAGCAAGGGAGTGTGTGAAACAGTATGACTCAGCAATATATTGGTTATGTAGCCTGAAATTCAGTTCCTTTGTAGGCAGGCTTCTGCCAGTAGTACTGGTACTGGTACTGTAATACTCAGTCCAAATGTAACGACTACTGGTACTGGTAATGCATTACTGTCACAAAAAGTGGTACTGTTACTGCAGTACTTTAACAGTACTTAGCTTTTCTAACCATTGTTAGGCACAGTAACACAATGTTGAATAATTGAGCTTATTAAAACTGGTTACCGTATATTGAGCAAGTGCATATACCCTATTAAAGTGAGTTTCAAGCACTATCGTTTGCTAAAATATTTTATCTTTAATAACTCTTTAATCTGTCTACTACTATGATTCTTATTTTCTCTTTCAATTAGATTTAATTATATTAAAGTGCATTTTTTGTACTTGAATAAACGTTTATAATGACTTGATAATCAATAGCTCTTTATACTTGTACAGTTATAATTGTCACTATCTGGCATTGTGATAAATTGTTACAAAAAGAATAAAGAAAGTGTTAAGATGAACAAAAGGTTGTGATCATCAGCATTGTGTTTAACAAAAGTGTATGAAGTGATTCTATTGTTTATTTATAAATAACTGGTAGCAATGTAAAATAGTTGATTGCAGAATACGTGATGCAACCTCTAAAAACCTTGTGATGATAAAATGCAACTCAAAAGATGGAAAGTGTTGAGATGGCATTTGCAAAATATACAAGTGAAATATTATTTGACAATATTTCAGCCAATCTGTATGCACAGTAAAGTAAATAAATGTGTGTCAGTAATGTATAATGTTTTACATTTGGTATATTTACAAAGTCGTTCAGTTTTAACTATCACTAATTCTATGAAGATACTGGTACTGACACTGCATTACTTTCCTAAAATTTGTACTTGTACTTGCAGTACTGGGTCAAAACCTGGTACTGGTACTGGTACTGCATAATCTTGCAAATACTGGTACTGGTACTTAAGTACTATACTCTAGTACTGGGCACAAGCTTGTCTGTAGGTAAGTTGAAGTTTCCTTTGTCATAGCTGTCTGTATCATGAATCAGCTGAAATGGTAAGTCTGAGAATCCTTCTAATCTGTCTTGTTTTCTATCAGTTTTAATCACTTAGAGAAGATAGATTAGTGATAGATATGTTCTGAAGAAGAAAGAGATGTAACAGGCCTGTCAGGGAAACATTTCTGTTTACAACAATAGCAAGGAAACAACAAATCGAAACAAATATGCATTCTTGTGGTCTCCCGAGGCACTACACTGTTAATTAGAGAAGATTTAGCCTTTCATTTACAATCGCAAGGACTACTTTTTTTATCATTTCCCCCATTGTTTTAGTGTTCTGGCAAGAGTTACCTCCCTTTGATATTGTTGCAAGTATGTTAACACATCAATTCCTGTCATTTTTCTTAGTTTGGAGGGCGGGGGGGGGGGGGGGGGGGGGGGGGGGGGGGGGTGGGGGGGGGGGGGGGGGGGGGGGGGGGGGGGGGGGGGGGGGGCATTATTCAGTCTGTTACTTGAAGTAAGACTGGGAAATGTAACCTCAATTGTCAGTGGAAATGTGCTTGTACAACTGTTTCAGTTCTTAACATAGGTTTTCGGTATATAGCAGTGCATTTCTGAAACTATGTTAGCGTCTCATCATTCGGTAGTTCTTTTTGTTTTGAATACTTCATTTAAAGATTTCTCAAATTTCTGATGTTTTTCACAGGACGTGTAGAGTTGATAAACCAGTATATCGTATCTAAGTGTCTAGCTTATGGGAGCAGAAGCATATTTGTAAGGCATATTGAAATGAATGAGGATAGAGTTTTCAGCAACAATGTTCCTGTTGAATGCAGTTTTAGAACTGACTTCAGTGGTTAACAGGCAATGCAAAAAAAACACATTGAAGCTGATTTTTTCTCAGAACATTGCGTTCTTGTGAAAGAGACAAGAGTTTTCTTTTAAAATGAAATTGCCTTTGTCATTAAGGTAGCACATACAAGTTTTTCAGTCACACATTCAAACTGGCCATGTAGGAGTTATTAATGATATAGTATGATGCATTATTATGTGTACTGCTGAAATCTAAATTAATTAATACATGAGGATGTGGGTATTTAGAGCGGTCAGGATGAGATTCTCTAAGCTTTTCCTTATTGAACAGTATTGAAATGAACTCAGTGTGAAGTAGGAGCTTGAAATTCGAAACTGATGAAAGCAGGTTATGTCTGTGGTTTCGGCTGCAGAAGTTCAATAGGATGCCGTATGAGCTGGATACTGAAAAAATGTAGGGTTGACAGGTATCTAGCTGATTTACGTGTGCCATAACAGACGAAAAATTAGCATGTAGTGTTATGACTCCACCGTGTGGCTTTGAATATCAGGCGACTTGTTTGTTTCAATGAATTTGCCTCGGCCGTGGGTCGAAAAGTAGGGCTTGGGAGTAGTTTCTTTCTTGTGGCTGATTTTTTTAGAGTGTTTCATGTGAAATTTGAGTTTTTGTTGTAGATTTTCTTCAATCCTATAAGAATAGCTGTACGTTTCTTTTCAGGTTGTTGTATTGGGATTGTCAGTGAGGCGCTAGCAGCTTGAGTGGTCGTCAGACACTAAATTTCAGTGTGAAACTAGTGTCTGCCACCTTATCGTGTCATTTAAGCAACTGTCGCGTTCAGGTTATTTTTAGGTTACACACGACTAAATCAAATCCTATTGTATTTCAGTGTAAAATTAAGTCCAAATCTCACTTTAATAGTTTCTGAAGATGCTACCTTTGCCGATTTCTAGGAAGAATTAATAATAAGAACATTTTTTTTTCAGATTTTTTCATAGCATGACCACTCAACTGTTTTGGTATATGGTCTCGAAGGAGATCACACCAGTCACTACCGTATTTGTGGAAATTTCCTGTTTATTTTAAAACAAAGCAAAATACCAGCCAAGAGTTGTCCGGCAAACTTATGCCTAATTGCAGTTTGTTCTTCAATATATTTGTTGTTTTTAGGTAAAATGATTTTCAGAACAGCCTTTCAAATTGTTTTCCAATCAAACAGCTTTCCCATCTTATAGCTCCGCACAAACCCTGCACGAAATTCACTGGTTCCAGAAAACACTGATTTGGTGGTGTAAAACTCTAGAAGGATTTTAGTTATTAAATTAAAGGTAAATGCACTACGGGGACATAGGTCATAATAGATCTTCTGGGTTTATAACTGTATGAGGCCTATAGCAAAAGAGCATTTACATGTATTAAGTTCGGGCCGAATATGACCTCGAGGTCCGGTCCCTTCGTTCAAAATGCATATGTTGTTTCTAAAGCAAAAAATAAATAATTTAACATTGTCGTTTTCTAATTGGTACTGTCATCGCCATCATCATCATCATCATCCCGAACAACAACAAAAAAAAACAACGTCATCTCAGACAATGTAGTCAAAGCATATTTTTATTAACGTAACTGTGCTGATAACATTTGAACATAAGTAAAGACGGACTGAATTTTGTCCGAAAAATTATTATAGAAGGTTTTCTGAAATTTTAAAATTCAATGGTCAAAACAGCCAATTGTATAAGTCTAATAAAGTCATGTTTCGTCGACCTGGTTTCACGTCTTAGTACATTCCTTAGTCCAAATTGAGCGTAACATATTCGGTGAAACACGGTGTACTGTTATCACTTGTTCACTTTTATAGACACACGAATCATTTTTTGAAAAATTCAGGTTAAATCCAGGCCTTGACATAAGTTTTAACCCTAGCTTTTTAATGCACAGTGAGATATAAACATCTTCTAAATGAAAGAAAGGAACACTTGGGGATATATTGTACAATGCAGTAGCAACAGTCATACTTGTTACATAACCAGTCCCGGAACAAAATCCGGGATACTTCTTTTCTGGGTAACTATTGTGTGATGCATACCACTTTGACTTCTTGTCTCGTATAGGTATAGCGTTAGTTTTACAAAATCCCATTATTGATGAGTTCAGCAGCTGTTTGTCTGGCCCATTCAATACTCTTAACAGATTTGAGACATTGACAAACATGTCGTCATCGGTTTTCATGACGAAACGCGCATGTGCACATTCAATTGCAGCCCATTTTAATCCCATGATAGTTTTATAAGTCAAGTTTTCATATGTATCAAAGAAGTCTTCTTTGATGATATCACGGTATTGCTTGTTCTCATTCAACACAGTTTCACTATGATTTGAATCCCTTGTTCCGCCCAGTAAAAACGCATAACGAACATTGGCTGTGTTGTTCTTTGTTATGGACAACCAGGTTGCGCGTAACGCCGACCTAGCCTCAATATTTTCATGAGCTGTAAATATCAAAATAATCAAATCAATATTCTGATTTGGCACTACAATTTTGCATATATTTTCATTTTGTATCAAATAACTAAAATTGTGCAGAAAACACGAATCACAGGTGTTCTGTCGCACGCTAACGTCAGAATTAATTTTATTTCCGAATTTATTCACTTTATCTTTTATTGACACAGCGATGTCCATGTCATATTTTCCATTTGTTCTTCTATTATCCAGTGATGAATTTCCTAGCAACACTTCAACTACATTATCCTTCATATTAATTGACGGGTTCACAGTTAATGGTATTTTTGATGTGAACAAAAATAAAATGGCGACCACAAATCCCGAAAATCCGAAAAACGAATAAACAAAAGATTGTAAAGACATTCTAAAACAAGTTGCATTTTGGCATTTGTTCTTTTTTGTTTTTGGTAAACCCATAGTTTAGATTGAACTTACGATTACTTAACTTCATCAATAAGCAAGATTTAATTGACGATATAATTGCTCAAGTAAAAATGTCTACCACGATAGTAACAGTATAGCAATCCAAATAAAAATACGTTTGATCATTACTTATAACACCGTATAATTTACTCAGTTACGATCCTTTCACATAAAGCGGTGTATATCCACATTTTGGAAGGTATGAAACCAAAATATAAAGATAATAATCAACAAGTTGTGCGCGTCATTGTTTGTTGTCATGCCATAATCAATAGAAATTGTTGAGACACGTTAAGATTAACTATAATTTACAAATTATTTTAGTACGACTGCGTACACCTGCCTAATTATACCTGACAATTCATTCATAAAGTTTTTAAACTATTTTGAATTTTCTGTGCATTAGCTGCTTTAAATGTTAACTTAATTTTGTGTTTTAAAGTAGATCCTCTTGTGTCAAATTATTTTTTAAAATTTAGAAATAATATCTTATAAAACTTACATGGACAGAAGAAAAAACTATTTATCGTTTAAATATTAAAAATATATCACTGTAGTGTCTAACGCTATTCGTTTTATGTTTCTTTAAACCAAATCTGGTAGCAGAAATTAGCAGAAATTAGCAGAAATTAGCTGAAATTCGGCATGATATCCTAAGGTACAGCCGGACAAGTCGAGTGTTCTCAACAGGGCAGATTTCTAAGAGCTCAGAGCTTACTTAAGTGATCAAACAAATGTACAATTGTGTCAACTGTTATAACCACCTAAGTATCGGCCATTAAAAATGAATTATTAAATATATAAGCAATTTTTTAGCAATATAAATAAAGGAAAGAATAAACTGACTAAAATAATTGAATATATAATTAAACAAACAAATAAATGAAATAAATAAATGAAAATACGTATAAAATCGCAAAATATCAAGTCGTAAACAAGTAATTCAGTGTACAAAAACGTCACTGGAACCAGTCAAAACTTAGATTAAAATTCAACTCTGATAAAAAAAAAGACGTGCTCACAAAAGCGGAACAGTATACTGTTCAACAAAATCGGCGCAACGCTTGGTCGTCATTAAAACACATAACAGCATAATGAATATATAAGCGACCAAAATAATCTGACAAAATAAATTCTCATGGTATGGAGTAGAAGACAAACAGAAAGAGACAGACTTATAAACAGACGATCAGAGCTGCTTTTCATATTGAAATAAATGTTCTCTTAGGTATTAAGAATATAAAACACTGTCTTACGAAAAGTGAGCGTGTTAAGTAGTGACAGATACATTTTCAGACACTGGCATAATTGCACGCAAGAAAATGAAAATTATAGTGAATAAAAATGAGACAAATAATGGAAGAGATTCGGTAAAAGAAAAACTAAGCTTAAAACCGTATGGACAGTTCCAGATTCTACCTCTGTCAGTTCCAGTAAATATTTCTTGTCTTGACAAAAATTTCAGGCCTAAAACATTGATTAAAAACAGCTGTACATGTAGATATTCAATCTTTCTATATAAACACCCAACCTAATACATCAGCATCTTATCTACAAGGCATATTTATTTGTGTAATTCTAGAGTGTAGGGCAATAGCCCACTAGGACAATAGCCCACTGGACAATAGCCCACTAAGACAATAGCCAACTGAGACAATTGCCCACTAGGACAATAGACAAAACTGTTTCGGATCATTAACTATAGAACCCATGATTCCAGGTTGTTCAAACTTTGTTTGCAAGTTGGCCATGTCAAGTTAATGACCCTATAGTTTTTCAGGTCACCAGGTAAAAGATCAAGGTCATAGTGACCTTGAAGAGCAAAGAAGTTTCCAATCAATAACTATAGAACCCTTGGTCCCAGGTTGTTCAAACAAAGTGTGTAGGTTGGTCATGACTAGAAGGTAAGCCTATATATTTTCAGGTCACCACATCAAAGGCCAATCACAGTGACCATGAAAACCAAAATGATTATAGAACGTTTGGGTCCAGGTTCTTCAGACTTGGTAAATAGGTTGGCTATGACCAGTAGATGACACCTTCAGCTTTTCAGATTAAAGGTCTAGGTCACAGTGACCTTGTATAACAAAATAGTGTCTGATCAATTACTATAGAACGTTTTGGCCCAGCTCCTCAAAACTTCATAGGTAGGGTGGTCATGACAATAAGATGTCCTATGTAGTTTTTAGAGTTATTAGGTCAAGATAACCTTGAAAAGCAAAACAGTTTCTGCTGGATATCTAGGGAAACCTTCGGCCCAGGTTCGTCAGATTAGTATGTAGGATTGTCCTGATCAGTAGATGACAACTATCGTTTTTTAGGTCATTGGATCAAAGGTCAAGGGTCACAGTGACCTTGAAAAGCAAAATGGTTTCCGATGAATAAGTGTACAACGCTTCCTCAAACTTTGTATATTAGTTGTTCATGACTTGTGGATGAGCCCCTTAGTTTTTCAGGTCACCAGGTGAAAGGCCATGGTCACTGTGTCCTTGAATAGCAAAATGTTTTCCAATCAATAGCTATAGGATGCTAGGTCCCAGCTCCACAAAACTTCATGGCTGCCTCTAGGGATAAGGCGCTAGGGGCGTGGGGCATATATGTTTTACAAAAATCTCTTGTTTAAACCATTTCTTTGATAATTAAACGTTCGTGGAATATGTTAACACAGAAAAGCATAATTATGCAGTGGAAACACCTTCGATAACATAAACTTATTTCTATTTACGCCCACAAAACATTGTCAGTGGCAACTATAAGAGTCAGACATTTTCTAAGGAATTTTGTTTAACTACATTCTCTAAAAATCCGCATTCTGGTCTGGTCTGACCTCATCTTGTCTGTTCTGTTATGTTCTATTCTGTTCTGGTAAGGCCATCATGTACAGATCAGCTTTCTACTAGAAATATAAAAAAGAAGTGTAATCATCAAACGGGGAATTTTTTAACCCTTCCGAATGTACTAGGTATTTTTTCGTATCTGTTTTCCCGTTCTTTTTGTTGTTGTTGTGGTTGTTCTTTTTGTTGTTGGGAAGGGGTCTTTTTTTCATCGTCGTTGTTGTTGTTGTTGTTTAATAAATTCGAACTGTACAGAAAGTATTGTTGGTCACAGTAGTAGACGAAAATAGGTTCAAATCAGAGATGTTGTTGATAATGGACAACCTTGTTACCTTATGAATAAAATATTGGTGACCTGGATTGTTTTGCAACAACTACCAAGGATTGCACTCCTTCAGTAGTGATTTCATTAAGTGGAGTTACTTGCAAAAGAGTCACATTTCTCATACACTCTTAAGATATTCCTTACTTTCCTAGAGTAATTGTGTATGATTTTGTTTTTCTGTATTTGGCAAAAATATGTTACTTTCTTAAAAACATGTAAGAAATTTTGCTTTAAAGAAGTATGCATTCAAATGTTCATGATAACACTAATGTAAAACGACACTAATTACTTTTGTATATAATTCATTTTTTTTCTTCTATTGAAATCTACAAGGCCTCGTCGGTCATGTTACAAAATCATAATTCAGCTGATCGTACTTAATTTAGTATCAGATTACGAGCAACAGGTAAAAAATAAAGATAAATCTAACGTTTAATTGCTAGCTCTTAAGTCGATCCATTGTGTTTAATACAATTGGTAACAAAGCCCGATTGAGAAAATGTTTGTATTGTAGAATGGACTTGATTTCATTAAAATAAGATATGATATTTTAAGATCTTTGCTAAAATTACATACCTTAAATTTTCTTTGAAGATATAAAATTACTTATGAAACAGAATAAAACAGACTTTAGTTTAACGAATAATAATGTTTTACCACATGAACTTGAAATTGTTATTTGTTCTTTTTTTTAATTTAGTCATTCCAGAGTCGAAACCTAGCTTCTTTTCTTTGTATATAAAGACACATAACAATGACAAAATGCGTTTAAAAATGATTAAGAAAACATGGACAGTGACATAAGAGGTGTTGTACAAACCAAAGTCACTTCCTGGTGGTACCATCATAGCTGGCTATCAACAAATTAGGTTTTAGAGAGATGATAATGCCTCCCTTATTTACTCGTTTAATTAAACCTAAAAACAAAAATAAAACAATAATAAAATGATAGTTACAAAAACAATCTTAATGATGTAGTAAATTTGATGACAAAAGTGACGATGATTATTATGATGACGATGGTGATGGTTGGGGTAATGATACTGACGTAAATGGTTGTGACTATGGTGATGATAATAATGATAATGATGATGTTGCTGTTATTGTTGTTGATGACGATAATAATTTGTGACGATGCGCTCTTGATTTTTGTTAATGTTTCTGAGTTTTGACAATATCATATGATTGTTGTTCCTGACAAAGTTCCTAAAAAATCACACACTGGTAAATCAGTTAACAATTATGTTGATAACACCTCCTCATAATGAAGTGGGTGGGGCAAATTCGTGCCATGGTTATCATCATAATTCGTATCTGCTCATTTTCGGCTTTTCATTTTGTTTGCTTTTTATCAGCAATCAATAGGTCTTCGTAATGTGAATTGTATTGACAGTCTTAGAAAAAAACATTGTGTTTCTCTATACCTTATCAACCCATTAAGTCCGATGAGGTTTGAAATGAATACAAGTCAGTTCTTGAAAGTCCCGTAGTAAAAGTGTCTTATATGGTCTACAAGTATATTATGTCCTAGGATACTGTATTTCTTTTATGAGCTCAAATCAATGAGTGGTGACAATATGTTGATTAGTATCCTAATACCTTTATCGAGTCCCCAGGGAAAGAGATTCTGATACTGTATTCAATAGAAGGCTTATAGAAATGTGATGGGCATTGATTCTCCACTTCAGGAGGAGACTCTAAGATTTTGCCATTCCGATTACCTGAATCATGACTTTTTGCAATCCACGGATCGTTGCTCATTTAGTCAAAATTAGACACCCGCAAAAGTTAAGACAGTTTAGCGAAACGTCTTTATAAAATAGTTTTTTGAAAAGTCCCAGGAAGGTGACGTTTCAAATAATTGACAGGAAGTTGACTTTTCAAAGGTCTGAACGGAGACATCGTTGATAATTGGAGAGTTTTATGATGCAAAAATGTATGTACAAAGATAATAATGATTACTGTTGGACCAGTTTTCTTTGCTATTTAAAAAAAAGAAATTAATAAACATATATGAATCACTGCTTATCCCCCGAATTAACCATAAACATAATGTACACTTTAAGTAACCTTTCTCTTCAGACTTGACCAGTTATATTTTTACCTGCGTCCAGGTTTCGAACTTACTGTATCTATAGTCTTGGCCCCTTACTAAAAATACTAGATACATTCCCTGGTACATGATCTGTGAATAGCACCACTAAATCACACAACAATTAAACATCTTATCCAAACGCCAGTTAGATGTGTTCGTAGATGAGTAGGGTATCGAACTCGCAATCTGTGAATTTCAAGTAATTTTCATAAATATTTAACCACTTGTTCGCCTCACTGAGAGGTCACGGTGTTTTTCAATTAACATATAAGCGATCTTTACTACTCTTCCGAGAATGGTCATACTTTTAAAATAGTATATACCGTAATATAAATTTACCTGCTTCCTTCCTGATTAGTCAAACGTTTATCCAATTATATCAATATCCATGCATTTTGGCAACTTGATTATGAACGAAATTGCTTATTATAGGTTACATGAAGGTCCTAATATCTACCTCACTATAAGGCAATAATTGTATAACATCTAGTAGTTAATCTGTTTCTTGACCATTAACAAGGATATCAACTAGTTTAGCCTTTCTTTATCGTAAGATTCATTTTGAGAAAACCCCTTTCTTATTTGCTATTTCGGTTGTTAAAAATTGTGACTGTCATAATAGTCCAACTGCCTAAAGGAAAAGCATGAATACATAGTTTTCTTTCCGCTATATTTTGTTTCATTTTAAAACGAATAAGTAAATAAAATAGATATGCAGTATATCATCTGTTAAATGTAGGATATGCCTATTTAGCAGAGTAAACTGACGATATGGAACATTTAGCAGAGTAAACTGACGATATGGAAACTGGTCTGTTAACATGCTGTCCCTATATCTCTATAGAAAATACAAACCTTTAGAAAATAGGTTTCATCTTCTATATGATTTGAACTACATAATGCTTACACTGTGCTTACCGAATCGTCCCTAATATATCGACCAGTTGCAAGACTTAAAAGTACGACTCCCGTACGGAATTATGCCTGTAAAGAGCGTAAATTTTGTGATCAAGATTTTCATAAACTCATTTTCTTGTTTAAATGATGTTTTAAAAGTTACATATGTGTTTTATTTACTAAAACTGACCAAATGTTGAGCCCATATAGGGAATAATAGTTTTCTGTTTGAGACTTCAATATAATAAGCAGCTTTTTTTGCGGAAGTACTCCGGAAATTTCACTTTGTTGACAAAAATATTTCAGAAAGAATATGTTAAACAGAACTGCATTCTTTGTTTTAAGAACTGATAATATTATGCAGCATTCCCAGAGACCTGCACCAAACCATTTAGTTGAAAGCGTAACGGAATGTAACAATGCAATAGAAAAATCGTCCAAACTCGATCATAAACGTAATGGTTTGTTAGAGAAACCACGTGAATATTATGTATCATATTATGGAAAGTATCTCATATCTCGTATTACATCATCTTCTTAAACACTTTTAACCGAAAATCGCACAAACAAAAGTAAAAACAAACAAAAAAATATTTTGTTTTTAATGTTTTTAAAAACAATTCATATAAACGAAAGCAATTTTAAACACTGCTGAAACTATTACAGCATTTTTTGTCTCATTTAGTATCTGAATTCATGTCAAAATTACGATTTTGGATCCCCTTGCTGTGATCGACCAGAATTTCAGAGATCGTTTATGATACTGTTGTTGTTTATGGTTTATTTTCAAATTTGTCCATTGTGGTTACGAAACAAACAAAATATTAACTGTTTTTAAGTTTCAAGTTTCAATTTGTTAGTTTTTAGATTTTTTCATATGACAATAAGGAAATAATGTGGGTTTTTTTTTTAAAGTTTACACATGTATTTCGTCTCATTCTCCGCCGAAATAAACTTAATGGTTTCTGACATAACTGGGAAAGAAGCTCTGCGTTGCAAATGCTTCCAACTCAACGCAGTGTTTCTTGCCTTATCGTGTCGTTTAAGCAGCTGTCGCGTGCTATCACATATAAGCTCAGTAATATTGTAACATATTGAAGGAATAGTTTGTCAGTTTTCTCCTCTAATAATGAATGTTTGTAGTTCTGTGCACGGAAGCTGTCTGCTTTTGATTTCGGAAATCCATTTAGTATGTTCTATTCGAACATTTGTGGAGCTACTGATTTTTTGACAGCTGAAAAGAAAAGTGTGTGAAATGACGCATAATAACTGACTACCATAATTACATTGCGGGCATAGCCACGCCCCTAAAAAGTTAACGAACCGCCATGACGTCACGATGTTACCTTGAACAGAATCACGCGCACGATATTGGTTATGAGTGTTCGACTTTGGCCAATATTTGTTGGTCATTCGGTATACTCTTAACATAAGAAGGATTTTAGTTATTACATTAGTGGTAAATACACTACGGTACCATACTATATGTTATAATCGGCCTTCTGAGTTTATAACTGGCCGAGAGCTTAAGCCCAAAACTTATATATATTAAGTTCGGGTTGATTATGACTTCGTGATCAGGCTCGGTCGTACAAATGCACATGTTTATTTTTTAATTAAAAGAAATGAATAATTTAACATTGTCGTTTTATAATAGCTAGTGCTATCACCATCATCATCAATATTATTATCCTCATTATTATTATTACCATTATGAACAAAACACCAAAACAACAACGTCATCTCAGACAATGTAGTCAAAGCAAAAAAGAAGTAACTGTGCTGATAACATTTTAATACATGAATAAGTAAAGACGGGCTGATTTTTTCCAAAAAAAAGATTATAGAAGGTTTCCTAAATTTTTTCATTTTCAATGGTCAAACCAGCAATTGTATAAGTCTAATAAAGTCATGTTTCGTCGACTTGGTTTCACGTCTTAGTACATTCCTTAGTCCAAATTGAGCGTAACATATTCGGTGAAACATGGTGTACTGTTATCACTTGTTCACGTTTATAGAAGCACACATCATTTTTAGAAAACAAATGTCTAAATCCAGGCCTTGACATAAGTTTTAACCCTAGCTTTTTAATGCACAGTGAGATATAAACATCTTCTAAATGGAAGAAAGGAACACTTGGAGATATATTGTACAATGCAGTAGCAACAGTCATACTTGTTACATAACCAGTCCCGGAACAAAATCGGGGATACTTCTTTTCTGGGTAACTATTGTGTGATGCATACCACTTTGACTTCTTGTTTCGTATAGGTTGAGCGTTAGTTTTACAGTGTCCAATTACTGATGAGTTCAGCAGCTGTTTGTCTGGCCCATTTAATACTTTTAACAGATTTGGGACATTGACAAACATGTCGTTATCGGTTTTCATGACGAAACGCGCATGTGCACATTGAGTTGTAGCCCATTTAAATCCCATGATAGTTTTATAAGTCAAGTTTTCATAAGTATCAAGAAAATCTTCTTTTATGATATCACGGTATTGCTTGTTCTCATTTAACACAGTTTCACTACGTGTTGCATCCTTTACTTCTCCCAGTAAAAAGGCATAACGAACACTGGCTGTGTTGTTCTTTGTTATGGACAACCAGGTTGCGCGTAACGCCGACCTAGCCTCAATATTTTCATGAGCTGTAAATATCAAAATAATCAAATCAATATTCTGATTTGGCACTACAATTTTGCATATATTTTCATTTTGTATCACATAATTAAAATTGTGCAGAAAACACGAGTCACAGGTGTTCTGTCGCACGCTAATGTCTGAATTAATTTTATTTCCGAATTTATTCACTTTATCTTTTATTGTCACAGCGATGTCAATGTCATATTTTCCATTTGTTCTTTTATCATCTAGTGATGAATTTCCTAGCAAAGCTCTTTCTCTGTCGCCATTTGTTCTATTTCTTTGAACAAAATTGGTCACATTCTTTGGGAATGACAATGACGAAATGTTTCCATATTTCGAATCGTTCTTTGAAACGTTTTCAAAATGACCAACCACTCTAACAATATTATCCTTCATATTAATTGACGAGTTCACAGTTATTGATATTTTTGATGTCAACAAAAATAAAATGGCGACCACAAATCCCGAAAATCCGAAAAACGAATAAACAAAAGATTGTAAAGACATTCTAAAACAGTTAGCATTTTGACATTTCCTCTTTTTTCTTTCTGGTAAATCCATAGTTTAAATTTAACTAACGATTACTTAACTTCATCAATCAGAAACCTTTAATTGATATTCTCCTAAAGTGAGAATGTTAACCAAGATAGTAACATCACAGAGGTCCAACTGAAAATACGGTTGATCATGACTTTAAACACTTTATTGTTTACTCAATAACGGTCCGTTCACATAAAGCGAGACATATCCACATTTTGGAGGTACAGGTCCTAAATATAAATATAATAACCAATTAATACATGTAATTTGCCATAATCAATAGAAATTGTCGAAACGCGGTAAGATTTACTTTAATTTATTTAACAAATCTACCTAGTACGACGGGGTACAGCTGAATGGTGTATTGAAGATATACACAATCGAATAACAAAGGAAAATGATTATTCAGTATAGCATGGTGATAACTTACTTAAAATGTGTTCTATCGATATACTTTTGAAACATTACCACAGATCTTATGTCGTGCAATTTGCCAAAAGAATTTTAGGCAAATATGCCGCAGAAAAACGTGATTCTAACAACACTCACCAGGAGATTAAACCCTAAATTAACTGGGTGAAAAAGATTTGTTTACAATCACAAGTAAACAAGGGTCAAAATTATTCAATCAGTAAAACTAAAATGGTCGTAATATGATTTACAGGTGACTCAGTGGCCGAGTGGTTTGTGCGTTGGGCTACGAAGCTAGCGACACGGGTTCGATACCGGGTTGCGACTGAGTTACCGACTGATTTTCCAGGACTGGGTGGTAACCTAACCGGGTACTGTTTCCAGCAGTATTGGCCTAGACTGGGGAACGGGGAGGTACAATACATGCGTCGTGGGCTCTTCCGGAATTAAGTTGTTCCATCTACACCAGGTGGGGACTTTTGTTGACAACCCACGTTTAACTTTACCTTTACATAAGTAATATTAAAAGACACGATATTTCCAACGCTTGATTTTACATTTAACGATAGTTTTCACATCTTACTTTAGAACCTGGTTACCAGATGTCAAACTTTTTTACGCCATTTGTAGCATTACATAACATTACAACAGTTGTAAATAAATGTTGAAATGAATCAGTATGTTGAATGGGCTGAATCTTATCGCCCTCTTAAGTGAGCCTGCTGAGGTTTGGTTTGGTTTATTGGGGTTAACGCCAGTTTTTCCAGCTGTGATCATATCTCGGCGGGTAGTCCACATAACAAATATTCCTGGGTAACCAGTTTACAAGAGGTGAGGGACAAATGACCTATAGACGCATTGTCCGTGATCAATTATCACGGAGAAATTTTGCCGGCCCAGATGGGGATCGAACCGGGAACTACAGGATTGACAATTCGAGGCTCACCGATTGTTCTAGCCGGGCCGGTCTAAGCCCGCTGAGATTTAGATGTTTGTGACTGTTCATGTTAATTCAATTACAGGCAGCGGACCGCTGAGATTTAGGTGTTTATGACCTTACAAGAAACCTCATGTGTTAATTTTATAAGCACATGTGAATATGTCGGTCATGTTCTCCACAGATTTTCTTTTAGTTTAATGATGAAAATGAAATAAAAGCTAGGATTTATGTGCGGTAAAATATAAGAAATAGTACACGGCACTTCATACTTCGTGACATTAAAGGGATATACCCTACAATTAACTACTTGTATAGTGCAGATCTATCTTATTGGCTCATTCGCTACAAAATGAAATATAAATGATACTTTAAAGAAGTACATATATTCAAACATTTCATTTTAAGGCCAAAAGATGCACAAAAACAATGGACAACAACTTTTCAAGTAGAATCTAATCACAATGATTTCAGCATACATGCAAAACTTTAATTTTTTAAAGGTACCTTGATTTCTGGTAATATTCATTAAAAAAATCATATTAACATGATCTGAAAAATGTTAGGGTGTGCCCCTTTAAAGAGAGTTTCAAATTAGCTCTAAATATTTATGCACCTCAACCCTCAGCTTTTCCGCTATGATGTCAACACCATTTTTCATATAATTACATATGTGTACATGTTTGACTCAATGAATTTGAAAAAAAAGAAAGCTTGTTGATCATTATAATTTCAGGAGTTTTCAGCGATGGGTACCATTTCTTAAAGCAGCGCAATCACATTTTTGGTGAAAAATGAATCCTTGCTAAAAGACATTATGTATCGTCAAAAATATAAACAATAAAACAACTGAACATTTTTTTAGAATTTTGAGAAAATCGGACCAAAATATATTTGAAGTTTGATTGAACGGTCCCACCTCACTGTAAGCGTCAATAACGTTCGTCACGCTATAGATTACGCAGTATCATTTTAAAACAATCAACGACAGTTTAGTGATAATTCATTCATAAAGTTTTAAACTATTTTGAAGGGGTTCAATTTTCTGTGAATGAGCTGCTTTAAATATTGACCAAATTTTGTGTTTTACAGTAGATCCTCTTGCGTCAAATTATTTTACAAAATTTAAAAATAATGTCTTATAAAACATACATGGACAGAAGAAAAATTTATTTATCGTTTAAATATTAAAAATATATCACTGAAGTGTCTAATATTATACGTGTTATGTTGCTTTAAACCAAATCTGGTAGCTGAAATTAGCTGAAATTCAGGCTTGATATACTAAGATACAGCCGGACAAATCGAGTGTTCTTAACAGTGCAAATTCCTAAGAGCTTAGAGCTGTCTAAAGTGATTATACAAATGTACACATGTGGTACAGGCCTAATATTAGCTAGTTGTGTCAACTGTAGTACCCAGCTAAAATCGGTCATTTAAAAAATGAATTATTAAATATACAAGCAATTATTTAGAAATATCAATAAATGAAAGAATAATTTGTTTAAGATTGAATAATCAAACAAACAAATAAATGAAATAAATCACTACAAATACCTATAAAGTCGCAAAATATTAACCCCTTAATGCCTAGCGTCTACAAAATAAGACACTGTCAAATAGTGCAGACGTCTGATCAGAATCAACACTGTTTGCATAAAGGCCTTTCTTCCCTTAATAGACTAAAACCGAACATTTATACAAGAAACCCTTTTCATTGAAAATGGACTCGTCCAAGTAACAAGGATGGCATAATCCATCGGGAATAAATTAGTAAAGTAGTAAACAATCCATTCGGTGTACAATAACGTTACCAGAACCAATTACAACTCAAGAGTTGATTAAAGCTCAACTCTTGATTAAAAAAAGACGTGCACACCAAAACAGGGAGTAGACAACATCGGTGCAACACCTGGTCCTCATTAAAACGCATAACAACATAATGAATATAAGCGACCAAAACAATCTGACAAGGAAAATTCTCATGGTATAGAGTAGAAGCTGTTTCAGGAAATGAAGACTTCAATTTCAAGTAAACCTTCATTTTGCAAATCTGCAAAAAGACTGCCTAAAATCATAATATATATACAATATTCTACAGGTTGATATATATTGACTTTGAGAATGGCAAAAATAGTAAATAAATAGCTAGTAAATAATTCATAACACTAACAAAAGAGAGACAGACAGACAGGGACAAACAGAGAGAGACAGAGACAGACAAACATACAGACGGACGGAGCTGTTTTTCATATTGAAATAAAATTTTCTCTTACATATATAACAATGATTTACGAAGAGTGAGCGTGTTTAGTGATGATAGCCAAATTTCCAGACACTGGCATAGTTGCACAAAGAAATGAAGGTGAAAATGAATAAAATGAGACAAATAATGGAAGGGAAATCGGTAAAAAGAAAAACTAGGCTTCAGCTAGTCATCTTAAAACCTTATGGACAGTTCCAGATTCTATCTCAGTCAGCTCCAGTAGATATTACTTGTCTTGACAAAAATATCAAGCCTAAAACATCGACTGAAAACAGCTGTACGTGTAGACATACAATCTCTTGATTTAAACTGACATACCTAATACATCAGCATTCTATCTACGTGGCATATTTACTTGTGTAATTCTATGTGTAGTTTCTTAGTATTTTAGTGTATATTCGATCCCATATGGTCATTTAGACCATATTAAAGGAGGTGACTTAAGCGCCAAATGTTCTATACTGTCATTTTTAAATATTTCCTACGCCAAATCAACCGTAACATAAAAGGATTCAGCTGATCCGCTGTAACAAGTTTTTTGCTTTTAAATATACATGGATCCAATTTCGGTCGACCTGTGTTAAACCCGGGCGTCCCTTTAAGTTTAAAACCAAACTTCATTCGATCCCATATGGTCATTTAGACCATATTAAAGGAGGTGACTTAAGCGCCAAATGTTCTATACTGTCATTTTTAAACATTTCCTACGCCAAATCAACCGTAACATAAAAGGATTCAGCTGATCCGCTGTAACAAGTTTTTTGCTTTTAAATATACATGGATCCAATTTCGGTCGACCTGTGTTAAACCCGGGCGTCCCTTTAAGTTTAAAACCAAACTTCTTTATACATAACGACACTAAGACATCTTCTAAATGGAGAAAAGGAACACTTGGAGATATTTTGTACACTTCAGTAGCGACCGTCAGACTTGTTACATTGTCCGTCCCGGAATAGAATCCGGGGTAAATTTTCTCTGGATAACTTTCCACTGATGCAAACCACTTTGATCTATTGTCAGGATTTGGTCTTGTTTTGCTGAATCAAGCCCCACTCACTGAAGACTGAAGTTCCGCCTTCGCTGGCCCCTTTAAAATGTTCAAAAGATTTGGGATATTCACAAATATGTCGTCGTCCGTTTTCATGACGTAACGCGCAAGCGCACATTTCGTTGCCGCCCATTTGAATCACATTGTTTTGTAAGTTAAATTGCTGTATGAATAAATAAAATCTTCCTTGATGATGTCACGAGATTTTTTATTTTCGTCTAAGATTCTTTGTACTTTGTTTCTTTTGTTCCGCCTGATAAAAAGGCATAACGAATATTGGCAGTATTATTTTTGGTATATGATAACCAGGTTTCCCGTACGGCTGCCCTTGCCTGGTTGTTGTTATGTGTAGTAAAGATTAAAATAAGTAAGTCTATACTTTCTTCTGTATAACGTTTACATATATCTTCATTTTGTATAACATAATTAAACTTGTGTTCAAAAACAAAGATGACAAGTGCTTTGACGAATGTTAACAATTGTGTCTAATTTATTACCGTGCTCATTGACTTCTATCTTCATTTTTGTTATATTGATGATATCACTTTGAAATTCATAATTTTCTTTCGTTTCTTTAAAACTTACAGAACCATCCGGACTACTTCCTACCTTATAAATGTCCTTGTCAGCAAGCCGGGAACCACCGGAATGTTCAGAGTCTGAACTACTGACCAAATGTTTATTTACCGCTGTTTCATTGATTATTTCGCCACCCTCTGATTTTTAAAGAATTTTCCCATTCTTTCGTCTAAAAATTCAAAATATACGGGCCCCTTTTTTCTGCGCTGGAAATGACCTGAAAGAAACAGTTTCATTTTCTGTGTCATATGATGACATGTAAGCCATATTTTGCAGCACTTCTACAACGTTGCATCTCATTTTTATCAACATGTCGACAATTACTGATAGTTTTGAAGTCGATGATAAAAAATTATACAAAAAACGAAGACAATTAGTGTTAAAAATAAAAATGGTGACAAACTTAACGAAAACCGCCGCAACGGGAACACATTAACATTCTACATTTTTGTACGTGAGATGAATTTTCTTTTAAAAACTTTAAAAAATCTCTTCAGTATGATCCATGAAAAGTTATTTATTCTAATTTTCTGAACGTCTTACTCTTCAGTGCATTTAACTGATTTCCGGTTAATTAGAATTCTGATCTTTAGTGTCAGTCTAGAGAAACCTTTGAACCACCTTCCTCAGACATGGTGTGTAGGTTAATAATGACTATAGTTTTTGAGGTCACCAGGTCAAAGGTCAAGGTCATGGTGACCTTGAATAGCAAAATGGTTTCCGATCAGTAACTATAGAACCCTTAGTCCCTGGTTGTTCAAACTTAGTGTGTAGGTTGGTGATGACCAGTAGATGACCCTATAGTTTTTTACATTACCAGGTCAAAGGTCAAGGTCACAGGGATCACAGTTTCCGATCAATAACATAAGAACCCTTGATTCCAGGTTGTTCAAACTTAGCGTGTGGGTTAGCCATGACTAGTAAATAACCACTATAGTTTTTCAGGTCACCAGGTCTAAGCTCAAGGTCACAGTGACCTTGAAGTACAAAACAGTTTCTGGTCAATAACTATAGAACCCTTGGTTTCATGTTGTTCAGTCTTAGTGTGAAGGTTGGTCATGACTGACAAATGATTCCTGTAGTCTTTTACATCACCAGGTTAGAGATCAAGGCCACAATGACCTTGAATAGCAAAACGGTTTCCAATCAAAAACTACATTATGCTTGGTCCCAGGTTGTTTAAACTTAGTATGTAATCATGTATTGATCCAGAGCAGTAGATGACCCTATAGTTTTTCAGATCACTAGATCAAAGGTCAATGTCACAGTAACCTTTAAGAGAAAAACAGTTTCTGATCAATAACTACAGAACCCTTGGTTTCAGGTTGTTCAAACTTAGTTTGTAGATTGGCCATGACTAGTATATGACCTCTATAGTATTTTCAGGTCACTAGGTCAAAGGTCAAGGTCACAGTGAGCTTGAAAACCAAAGTAGTTTCCGATCAATAACTATAGAAGGCTTCGTTCCAGATTTTTCATACCTAATGTGCAGGTTGGCCATGGCAAATAGATGACCCCTGTGTTTTTTTACGTCACCAGGTCAACTGTAAATCTCACATTGACATTGAATAACAAAACTATTTCGGATCATTAACTATAGAACCCATGATTCCAGGTTGTTCAAACTTTGTGTGTAGGTTGGCCATGTTAAGTTAATGACCCTATAGTTTTTCAGGTCGCTAGGTAAAAGATCAAGGTCAGGGTGACCTTAAAGAGCAGAGCTGTTCCCAATCAGTAACTATAGAACCCTTGGTCCAAGTTGTTCAAACTAAGTGTGTAGGATGGTCATGACTAGAAGATTAGCCTATAGTTTTTCAGGTCACCACATTAAAGGCCAATCACAGTGACCATGAACACCAAAATGATTATAGAACGTTTGGGTTCAGGTTCCTCAAACTTGGAATATAGGTTGGCCATGACAACTTTAATATCACTAATGAAATCTACAAGGCGCCATCAGTCATGTCACAAAATTATAATTTATCTGATCTTATCTGATCTTACTTCTTTTAGTATTAGATTAAGAGCAACAGATAAAAAAATTAGAGATATTGTTAGCTCTTAAGTCGATCCATTGTGTTTAAGATAATTGGTAACAAAGCCAGATTGAGAAAATGTTTGTATTGCAGAATGAACTTGATTTCATTAAAATAAGTTAAGACATTTTAACGTCTTTGTTAAAATTACATAACCTTTTATTTTCTTTGAAGACATAAAATTACTTATGAAACAGAATAAAATATAATTTTTTTAGTCATTCCAGAGTCGAAACCTAGCTTCATTTTGTGTATATAAAGATATAAAGACACATAACAATGACACAGCAATAACAAAATGCCTTTAGAAAAGAATTAAGAAAACATGGACAGTAACATAAGAGGTGTTGTACCAACCAAAGTCACTTCCTGGTGGTACCATCATGGCTGTAAATCAAGAAATTACATTTTACAGAGATGATAATGACTTCCTTATTTCCTCGTTTAATTAAACATAAGATTATGTAGTAAAACTGATGACAAATGTGACGATGATGATTATGATAATGATCGTGTTGGTGGGGGTAATGATGATGACATAAATGGTTGTGACTATGGTGATGATGATAATGATCATGATGATGTTGCTGTTATTCTTGTTGATGACGATAATAATTTGTGACGATGCGCTCTTGATTTTTTTTCATGTTTCTGAGTTTTGACAATACCATATGATTGTGGTTCCTGACAAATTTCTTAAAATCACAATGGTAATCAGTTGACATTTATGTTGATAACACCCCTCGTAATAAAGTAGGTGTGGTAAATTCGTGCCATGGTTATCATCATATTTCGTATCTTCTCACTTTCGGCTTTTCATTTGTTTGATTTTATTTAGCAATTTGTAGGTCTTCATAACATTAGTTATTTCTTGTTAGTTCCATAGTAAAAGTGTCTTATATTTTGTCTTAAGATTTTTTCTTTAAAAACTCAAATCAATGAGGGCTGACTAAATGTTATTAGTATCCTTATACCTTAATCATGTCACAGGGGAATGTGTTGCGTATGCTGTCACACATTATGCTTGTTACACCGCATGCCTGGATCAAGGGGAGGCACATTGAGGTTTAGCCTGTTAGATTCAATATTAAAACGACATTTTCAACATTAAAAAAACTATTTTAAAAAGCAATTCTAGGCCAACTGGGTGACACATGCTCCCCATACCCTCCCCACTCTAGTTTCGGGACAGCAAAGTGTAGAGCTACTTTTGATTACAGTTCCCCAAAGAACTTACTTCGCAGTCATAGAGATCCTGGTTAAGTGGGGGGCTGTATGTGAACAGAAGCTTACGAACGTGGTTGTTACTGACACAAGAGAAACGAAACAGTATAAACTGAGACTTTTTACTTTTAAAATTATGATTACATTTTAAAAAATGCACACTTTTTAGTTATAAAGGTACTGATATTGTATTTATTAATAGGTTAATAATTAAGTGATAAGAATTGATTCTCAACTTCAGGAGGAGACTCTTAGCTTTTGCCATTCCGAAAATCTTAATCATGATTTTTTTCCAATCCACGGGTCGTTGCTCATTTAGTCAAAATAAGACACCTGCAAAAATCAAGACGGTTGTGCGAGACGTCTTTATGAAATAGTTTTCTTGAAAAGTCCCAGGAAGGTAGCGTTTCAAGTAATTGTTAGTAGGTTTACTTTTCAAAGTTCTGAACGGAGACATCGTTGATAATTGGAGAGTCTCATTATGCAAAAATGTATGTACAAAGATAATGATCATTACTGTTGGACCAGTTTCCTTTACTATTTTTGATACAAAGAAATTAATAAACTTATATGAGTCATTGCTTATCCCCCGAATTAACCATAGACATAATGTAGACTTTAAGTGACTTTTTCTCAACAGACTTGACCAGTTATATTTTACCTGAGTCCAGGTTTCGAAGTATATATATAAGCATAAGCAATCACAAAGTGATTGTTTGCACTTTTTTCTTCTTTTTTGTACCATTAGATCCAATGCATTACATTGTGATATAATCATTACGTCTTTTTTCATATTACACACTTATAATAACGACAAACAAAACAGGGTGTATTCACGTCTTGCTACAAATTAATTGCTGATATTTACTGACATCAGTAATCCATTATATATTTGTCTTAGTCATAGGATAAAACGAATCTAAAATTTGACATAAACTTTTATTGACCTCGTTCAGGAAATAAATGTTACCAGAAGCTCACTGAGTAGCATTTTCCCTGACTTGAAAAAGTATCTTTTATTGTTTCATTTCTTGAAACACGGTTATATGGTTCATGATATAATATCGTTCTGACCCGAAGATGGAGCCAAATTTATATATTGGTGTGCAATTAATCACGCGCAAAGTGCTTCGATATATGTCTAAATTACGTAAGAGCGACGTTAGTACGACAGTTGAACGTCAAATACGACTTCAGAAAACGCAGTCAGCGCTGCACCATCGGTCGTGTTCATTTTTTCAAGTTCGATAAATCCTCATATTGACCGAAACTAAAAGGCAATAATTCTATATATCTTCTCATTAGGATGTGTTGGTCATATATGCACGGATATTCTAAATATAGGCGGATTCAACTTAGATTCATAGCATCACATGTGATCGATCTTAGATAATACACACATATAATGAACAGATGTCACCTTACAAGGGTAAGAACTAGCAGGCTATTCAGTTTTTTTCCGGGCAGATTATTTTACACAGACATTGGGTGTGTTTCTGGTGCAGACACCGTCAAAAATTAAGTAAAAAATAAATGATAATGGCAAAATCGCACAAATGTATGAAAAAGCCTAGATCACTGACGTGACTTTCGATGCTGGATTTCACGGTACTTATGTTTAAAAAACCAGTGAATTCATAATTCCTTTCAAACTTACCTCCCAAATTTCCCATCTTCTCCATCCCACGCACGCTCACTAGTACACACAGTGCTTTTGATTGCAAGTACATTGTAGTTAGCTCATGATTATAGTGAGAAAATAATGCGTTAATATTCTGATAACTTGGTTTGATATAGAATAGTTTGATGACGCTATCTATAAATTTCGAAATCTAAATTTATAACTTTGTCGACGCCATCCATAAATGGATTAAACTCTTACAGCTACCATTCAACTATTAAATTTTACCATTTAAAAACTATTGAAAAAAGTGTGTTTAATATGAAGTCTGTTGATAATTGGTAACTATGAGTGGCAAGATATTTCAGTATAGTGACCATTCTGTTAATATAACTGATAAGAGATAAAGGACGGGAAGTTTATTCAGTATGGTTTTATTTAGAACGACTGTCCCATATTGATCAAAGGTTTACGAATGAATTTTTTGCACAGTGGAATCTCTTAATTTCACAAATACTTAACAAAAAAGCTATGTACTCCTAGTTTGAAATTAGGAATGGCAATCACACGCTCTTACGGATAATGTGTTTTTTAAACTGATGAGCTGATTTGATATTAATTTTAGTTGTTGCTATTTCATGCTTTATTCTATACAAAAATAACAAGATGATAATAACTATTGAACTGAAATAACACCCTCGGCTCTGCCTCGGCTCCGGCTCGGGTGTTATTTCTGTTCTCGAGTTGCTCTATTACCCTGAGAGACATGTGTTATTTTTCTGTTATACCGAACCAACATCTTCATCATTAATTTTTGCAAATTTGGTTGCTGACGAAAAATTTGCTATTTTATCATCAGTTGTCGTTCGGATAGTCTGTGTTATCAAGACGTTTGGTCAGCAAGTTTGTATTGCAAGACGCTTTAAAATAACACTGTTTCATCATATGTATGTATATTACATAATATGATAATTATATACAATTAGAACAGCCAGGCTAATTAGTGTGTATGTCAGTATTCATATTTTCATAGTGTTATGTTATTTCAGGAGGAAAACAAAAATGTTAAAAGATACAACTTTCAGATGCAAAAAATAAATACACGATTAATAGATAACTGTATTTATTTAGGAAGACAATACTTAAGTTACAGTGTCAAATAACTTGGCAAATACTACAAAATTTGTTTGCAATGATTATTCAAAGAAGTAAGGTTCGAGGAAGTGTGTTGTGTCTATCAAAATAGGCTTAAACGATTCTCGGATAGTATTAACTTAAAAATATAGAGAATTCTTAGTCATATAAAATCTAGCAAATGTGAATTAAACTGAAGGACTTTTTTACACGATGTAAAGGTGCAGGTCAAAAATTCTAAATAAAACAAATCAACCTGATGCAATGTTTTTTATAAGACGTAGACACTCTCAAATCGTCTAAGGAAAAGCATGAATACATAGTTTTCTTTCAGCTATCTTTTTTCATTTTATAACGAATTATATTATTATTATAATGAAATAGATATGCAGTATATCATTGGTTAATTGTAGGGTATGTCCATTTAGCAGAGTAAACTGACGATATGGAAGCTGGTCTGTTATCATGTTGTCCCTTTATCTCTATAGAAAGTCTAGCTTCCACTACTTCTTTGAATGCAGTCTTTATAGTGTTTGGCGTAATAAACTTCTCAATAACCTCCAGAATTACATCATAAACTTAGAACTTGTCTTATTTGGTGACCCAAATCTCTCATATCAAGACAATGTCACAATCTTCAGTCATGTTCACACCTATCAGACACCAAGAGATTTCTTTAAACTGTACTCTAACGTATAAAGTAACCAGACTACGTTGATTCAGGATATTTTCCTTAAGTAAACATTTGCCCTAAAGCTTAATTAAAACAACTCTCTCTCTCCCCCTCTCTCTCTTTCTCTTTCTCTCTTTTAAACACACACACACACGCACGTTCGCATGCATATATCAATATGTATATATACATGTATAATATGTTATATTATATTACTCGTTTTTCTCTAATTGTTATTCCCTTTCATTTTTTCTTTTATAGTAAGCTCTGTTTTTTGTGAGAATCGTCCGCCCAAGGATATGAATTCTATAAGACTTTGTCTTTCGTTCATATCCTTTCCTTAAATACAATGTATATGTATCGTTTGCTTTTGTAAATGTGAAAAATGGGAATAAATATGTTTAAACTAAAAGCTTCATATGTACTTTATTTCTAAAACTGACCAACTATTGAGCCCATATAAGGAATAATAATTTTCTGTTAGAGGCTTGAGCATTTCGATATCATTAGCAGCTGTTTTTGATGAAATCCTCCGGAAATTTCACTTTAAGAAAATATTTCAGAAAGAATATGTTAACACAGCATTGCATTCTCACATTTTAAGGAATGATAATATTATGCAGCATTCACAAACACGGAGATCAAACCATTTCGAAGAAAGATATAACAACATCTGCTTAAACATAAGATCATTAACGTTATGGTTCGTTAGAGAAACCACGCGAATATTGTGCATTATATTATAGAAAGTAACTCATATCTCCTATTACATCATCCTCTTATACTCTTGCAACCGAAAGTCGCACTAACAAAAGTAAAAAAAAAAATAAACTTTTTATTACTGTACATAATGAAAAGGAAAGAAATTTTAAACACTGCTGAAACTATTTCAACATTTTTTGTCTCATTAAGTATCTGAATTTATGTCAAAATTGCGTTTTTGATGCCCCTTCCGGAGATCGACCAGAATTGGATACATTGTTTATGATACTGTTGTTGTTTATTGTTTATTTTCAAATTTCACCATTGTGCCGCTTTGCTGCAGTACACATTCAAGTATGAACGACAGCTTTTGAAAGCAAACCAGATGTATTTTGATTATGGTTACGAAAAAAAAATATTAACTGTTTTTAAGTTTCAGCTTGTTAGTTGTTAGCTTTTTTCATATGACAATAAGAAAATATTGTGTTCTTTTTTAAGTTAACACATGTATTTCGTCTCAGTCTCCGCCGAAATAAACTTAATGGTTTCTGACATAACAGGAAAAGAAGCTCTGCGTTGCAAATGTTTCCCACTCAATGCGGGTTTTCTTTCCTTATCATGTTATTTAAGAAGTTGTCGCGTGCAATCACATATAAGCTCAGTAATATTGTAACGTATTGAATGACTAGTTTGTCAGTTTTCTCCTCTGATAAAAAATGTTTGTAGTTCTGTACACGGAAGCTGTCTGCTTTTGATTTCGGAAATCCATTTAATATGTTCTATTCGAACATTTGTGGAGCTACTGATTTTTTGACAGATGAAAAGTAAAAATGTGTGAAATGACGCATAATAACTGACTGTCCTAATTACTACGCCCGCCACGCCGCGAAAAAGTGAACTTAACGATGTTACCTTGAACAGAATTACGCCCACGATATTGGTTATGAGTTTTCGACTTTTGCCGATATCTGTTGGTAATTCCGGTAATCACTCAACGTAAGAAGGATTTTAGTTATTAAATTAGAGGTAAATACACTACGGGGCCATAGGCCAGAATCGACCTTCTGAGTTTATAATTGCCTGAGGGCGTAAGTCAAAGAAAACTTATATGTATTAAGTTCTGGCTGATTATGACCTCGTGATCCGGCTGGGTCGTACAAATGCACATGTTTATGTTTTTTTAATTCAAAGAAATGAATAATTTAACATTGTCGTTTTATAATTGCTAGCGCTATCACCATCATCATCAATATTATTATCCTAAATATAATTATTACCATCAAGAACAACAACAAAACAACAATGTCATCTCATACAATTCTCTATGCTGATGATTCAGCTATCTTGGTCACTGGTGAAACACAAATGAAATAGAAACCTTGCTTAGCCTTGAACTATACACGATACTATACTTTAAGGACCACAATGGAAGTAAGAGGTTTTCCAAACTCTTTTTGTGTTATCCTTGATATAAAATGTTGGTTGACATGGCTGAATATGTCTAATTCATACATGCTCTTGTTTATTGTTAATTTCATGTATGTTTTATTTGTATTATAATGCCATGCTGTCTGACATTTTATATTGAATTGATAAATTAATAAATTATATATTTAAATATTTATATTTATTTATATTAAATAAATCTATTTATTAATGTAGTCAAAGCAAAAATAAGTAACAGTGCTGATAACATTTTAATACATAAATTAGCAAAGACGGGCTGATTTTTAAAAAAAAATGATTATAAAAGGTTTCCTAAATTTTTCATTTTCAATGGTCAAAACAGTCAGTTGTATAAGTCTAATAAAGTCATGTTTCGTCGACTTGGTTTCACGTCTTAGTACATTCCTTAGTCCAAATTGAGCGTAACATATTCGGTGAAACATGGTGTACTGTTATCACTTGTTCCCTTTTACAGGCGCAAGAATCATTTTTAGAAAACAGATGTTTAAATCCAGGCTTTGACTTAAGTTTTAACCCTAGCTTTTTAATGCACAGTGAGATATAAACATCTTCTAAATGAAAGAAAGGAACACTTGGGGATATATTGTACAATGCAGTAGCAACAGTCATACTTGTTACATAACCAGTCCCGGAACAAAATCCGGGATACTTCTCTTCTGGGAAACTATTGTGTGATGCATACCACTTTGACTTCTTGTTTCGTATAGGTTTAGCGTTAGTATTACAATGTCCCATTACTGATGAGTTCAGCAGCTGTTTGTCTGGCCCATTCAATACTCTTAACAGATTTGGGACATTGACAAACATGTCGTCATCGGTTTTCATGACGAAACGCGCATGTGCACATTGAGTTGTAGCCCATTTAAATCCCATGATAGTTTTATAAGTTAAGTTTTCATAAGTATCAAGGAAATCTTCTTTTATGATATCATGGTATTGCTTGTTCTCATTCAATACAGTTTCACTATATTTTGAATCCCTTGTCCTGCCCAGTAAAAAGGTATAACGAACACTGGCCGTGTTGTTCTTTGCTACAGACAACCAGGTAGCACGTAACGCCGACCTAGCCTCAATATTTTCATGAGCTGTAAATATCAAAATAATCAAATCAATATTCTGATTTGGAACTACGATTTTGCATATATTTTCATTTTGTATCACATAGTTAAAATTGTGCAGAAAGCACGAGTCACAGGTATTCTGTCGCACGCTAACGTCTGAATTAATTTTATTGCCGAATTTATTCACTTTATCTTTTATTGTCACAGCGATGTTCATGTCATTTTTTCCATTTGTTCTTCTATCATCCACTGATGAATTTCCTAGCAAAGCTCTTTCTCTGTCGCCATTTGTTCTATTTCTTTGAACAAGATTGGTCACATTCTTTGGGAATGATAATGACGAAATGTTTCCATATTTCGAATCGCTCTCTGAAACGTCTTCAAAATGACCAAACACTCTAACAACATTATCCTTCATATTAATTGACGAGTTCACAGTTAATGATATTTTTGATGTCAACAAAAATAAAATGACGACCACAAATCCCGAAAATCCGAAAAACGAATAAACAAAAGATTGTAAAGACATTCTAAGACAGTTAGCATTTTTACATTTCCTCTTTTTTCTTTTTGGTAAGTCCATAGTTTAAATTTAACTAACGATTACTTTAATTCATCAATCAGAATCATTTAACTGATATTCTCTTAAAGTGAGAATGTTAAACAAGATAGTAACAGCACAGAGATCCAACAGAAAGTACGGTTGATCATGACTTTTAACCCTGTATAGTTTTCTCAATAACGGTCCGTTCACATAAAGCGAGGCATATTCACATTTTGGAAGGTATGCAACCTTGATATAAAGATATTAATCAACAAGTTGCGTGTCATTTGCCATAAACAATAGACATTGTCGAAATGCTTTAAGATTTACTATAATTAATTTTACAGATCTTGCTATTATAGTACGACGGGATACACCTGAATGGTGTATTGAAAATATACACAGTCGAATAACAAAGGAAAATGATTATTCAGTATGGCATGACGATTACTAACTTAAAATGTGTTCTATCGATATACTTTTGAAACATTACCACATATCTTATGTCGTGGAATTTGCCAAAAGAATTTTAGGCAAATATGCTGCAGAAAAGCACGTGATTCTAACAACACTTAACAGGAGCTTAAACCCTAAATTAACTGGGTGAAAAAGATTTGTTTACAATCACAAGTAAACAAGGGTCAATATCATTCAATCATTAAAACTAAAATGGCGAAATATGATTTACAGGTGACTCTGTGGCCGAGTGATTTGTGCGTTGGGCTATGAAGCTAGCGACCCGGGTCCGATACCGGGTAGCGACTGAGTTACCGACTGATTTCCCAGGACTAGGTAGTAACCTAACCGGGTACTGTTTCCAGTAGTATCGGCCTAGACTGGACAACGGGGAGGTAAACACATGCATCTTGGGCTCTTCCGGAAATAAGTTGTTCCATCCACACCACGTTGGGACTTTCGTTGACTACCCGCGTTAAATTAGAAACCTTTACCTTCACAGAAGTAATATTAAAAGGCACGAGATTTCCAACGATTGATTTTACATTTAACGACAGTTTTCACATCTTACTTTAGAAGCTAGTTACCAGATGTCAAACTTTTTGACGCCATTTGTAGTATTATACTTTAAATAACATTACAACGATGGTAAATTAATGATGAAATAAATCAGTGTGTTGTATGGGCTGAATCTTATCGCTCACTCAGCTGAGCCCGCTGAGGTTTCGTTCGGTTTATTGGGGTTAACGCCAGCTTTAACAGCTGTGGTCATATTCCGGCGGGCAGTCCACCTTATAAGTGTTCATTGGTATCCAACCAGTTTAATAACCAATTTCTCCGCAAGTCACTGACTATTTCCTCACTAGCGTCAGAAGTGAGGGACAAATGACCTATAGACGCATTGTCCGAGATCAATTATCACGGAGAATTTTTGCCGACCCAGATGGGGATCGAACCAGGAACTACAGGATTGACAATTCGATGCTCTACCGATTGAGTTAGCCGGGCCAGTCTGAACTCGCTGATATTTAAATGTTTGTTTTTGTTTGTTTTGGGGTTTAACGCCGATTTCAACATATAGGTTATATCTCGGCGGTCAGTCCACTTAACCGGTTTTCCTGGATAACTAACCAGTAATTGCCAATTTCTCCGCAAGTGACTGACTACTGTTCCCACATGATCTACTCTGAATCAGCGGTGAGGGAATCCAGTGCTCTATCTATTGAGCTAAGCATTTAAATGTGTGTGACTGTTCATTTGAATTAAATTACAGGCAGCGGCCCGCTGTGATTTAGGTGTTTATGACCTAAAACAAACCTCATGTGTTAATTTTATAAGCACATGTAAATATGTCGGTCATGTTATTCTTACAAATCTTCTTTTAGTTTTATGATGGAAATGAAATTAAAGCTAGTATTTATGTGCCGTAAAACATAAGAAATACTACAGAGCACTTCACACTTCGTGACATTAAAGGGATATACCCTACAATTAACTACTTGTATACTGCAGATCTTTCTTATTGGCTCATTCGCTATAAAATGAAATATAAATGATAATTTAAAGAAAAACGTATATTCAAACATTTCATTTTTAGGTCAAAAGAGGCCCAAAAAAAAAATGGACAACAACTCTTTAAGTTGTGTCCACTGTAGTACCCACCTAAAATCGGCCATTTAAAAAAGAAGAATAAATCAATTATTAAATATACAAGCAATTATTTAGAAATATCAATAAATGAAAGAATAATGTGTTTAAGAATGAATAATCAAACAAACAAATAAATGAAATAAATCACTAAAAATACGTATAAAGTCGCAAAATATTAACCCCTTAATGCCTAGCATCTACAAAATAAGACATTGTCAAATAGTACAGACGTCTGATCAGAATCTACACTGTTTGCATAAAGGCCTTTCTTCCCTTAATAGACTAAAACTGAAAATTCATACTAGAAACCCTTTTAATTGTAAATGGACTCGTCTAAGTAAAAAGGATAGCATATTCCATTGAGCATAAATGGGTTAAATAGTAAACAATCAATTTAGTGTACAATAACGTTACCGGAACCAATTACAACTTAGATTAAAGCTAAACTCTTGATTAAAAAAAGACGTGCACACAAAAGCAGAAAGTAGACAACATCGGCGCAACACCTGGTCGTCATTAAAAATGAATGTAAGCAACCAAAACAATCTGACAAGGAAAATTCTCATGACACATGTATATAGTAGAAGCTGTTTTAAAAAAAAGAAAACTTCAATTTCAAGTAAACTTTCATTTTGCAAATCTGCAAAAAGACTGCCTATAATCATAATATATTTACAAATTTTTACTGGTTGATATATATTGACTTTGAGAATGGCAAAAATAGGAAATAAATAGCTAGTAAATAATTCATAACACTAACAAATGCCAAATGTTCTATACTGGCATTTTCAAACAATTTCTACGCCAAATCAACCGTAACATTAAAGGATTCAGCTGATGCGCTGTAACAAGTTTTTTGCTTTTATATATACATGGATCCAGTTTCGGTCGACCTGTGTTAAATCCGGGCATCCCTTTAAGTTTAAAACCAAGTTTCTTTATACATAACGACACGTAGACATCTTCTAAATGGAAAAAAGGAACACTTGGAGATATTTTGTACACTTCAGTAGCGACCGTCATACTTGTTACATATCCCGTCCCGGAACAGAATCCTGGGTAATATTTCTCTGGATAACTTTTCACTGATGCAAACCACTTTGATCTTTTGTCACGATTTGGTCTTGCTTTGCTGAAGCAAGCCCCAATCACTGAAGACTGAAGTTCCTCCTTCACTGGCCCCGTTAAAATGTTCAAAAGATTTGGGATATTAACAAACATGTCGTCGTCCGTTTTCATGACGTAATGCGCATGCGCACATTTCGTTGCCGCCCATTTGAATCCCATTATTGTTTTGTAAGTTAAATTGCCGTATGAATCAATAAAATCTTCCTTGATGATGTCACGAGATTTTTTACTTTCGTCTAACACAGATTCTTTATACTTTGTTTCTTTTGTTTCGCCTAATAAAAAAACATAACGAATATTGGCAGTATTGTTTTTGGTAATTGATAACCAGGTTTCCCGTATGACTGCCCTTGCCTGGTTGTTTTTGTGTGTAGTAAAGATTAAAATAAGTAAGTCTATACTTTCGTCTGTATAAAGTTTACATATATCTTCATTTTGTATAACATAATTAAACTTGTGTTCAAAACACGTATTACAAGTGCTTTGACGAATGTTAACATTTGTGTCTATTTTATTACCATACTTATCTATTTCTATCTTCATTTTTGTTATATTGATGATATCACTTTGAAATTCATAGTTTTCCTTTGTTTCATTAAAAATTACAGCACCATCCGGACTAGTTCCTAATTTATAAATGTCCTTGTCAGCAAGCCGGGAACCACTGGAATGTTCAGAGTCTGAATTACTGACCAAATGTTTATTTACCGCTGTTTCGTTGTTTATTTCGCCATCCCCTGACTGATTTTTAAAGAATTTTCGCATTCTTTCATCTGAAAATTCAAAGTATGCGGACCCATCCTTTCGCGTACGATTATAATTCTGCGCTGGAATTGACGTCAAAGAAACAGTTTCATTTTCTGTGTCGAATGAAGACATGTTAGACAAATTGTGCAGCACTTCTACAACGTTGCTTCTCATTTTTATCGACATGTCGACTATTACTGATAATTTTGAAGTCGATGATAATAAATTTACAAAAACGAACATAATTAGTCCTAAAAATAAAAGGATGGTAAACCTAACGGAAACTTTGCGGCAACGGGAACACAATGTTCTACTTTTTTGTACGTGGGATGAATTCATCTTTTAAAAACTGATATCTATTCAGTGATATCTATGAAAAGCCGTTGTTTTTGTCTGGACGTCTTTCTTTTCAGTGCTTTCAATTGATTTGTGGTTAATTATAATTCTGATCTTTAGTCTCACTGCACTGCTTTTCTAAATCATTTCTTTGGTAATTAAACGTTCGCGGAATATGTTTGCCCAGGAAAGCATACGCAATGGAAAAGCCTTCGATAGCATAAACTTATTTCTATTTTCTCCCATAAAACATTGTCAGTGGCAACTATAGGAGTCAGACATTTTCTAACGAATTTTGTTTAACTACTACTGATTACTGCGTCCTCACATTCTCTATAAATCCGTGTTCTGGTCTCTTCTGGTCCCTTCTTTTACTGTTCTGTTATGTTCTATTCTGTTCTGGTAAGGCCATCATGTAAAGATCAGCTTTCTACTAGAAATATAAAACAAAAAGAAATGTATTCATGAAATGGGGAAGTTTTCATACAAGCAAATGTACTTAAACTCTAAATAAAAAGTGAATATTTTATTTTTCTTTAACATTTTAACTAAAATGAATTATTCATCTAAATTCAAGCGAGGGAAATTCCCATGCACTTATATTAGCTCTTCCGAATGTACTAAGTATTTTTTTTTGTTGTAGCTTTTTTCCGTCTATTTTGTGTGTGGGGGTTTTATTTTCCTTGTCGTTTTTGTTGTTATTGTTATTGTTGTTGTTCTAAAAATTTGTTCTATGCAGAAAGTACTGTTGGATCAATGATGGTGGTGAAAATGGTCTATTGTAAATGGACAACACGCATCTAGAATTTTTGTATAAAATATTGGTGATCTTGATATTTGTGCAAGAACTACCAAGGACTGCAGTCCTTTAGCAGTGATTTCATTAAGTGGAGTTATTTGCGAAACAGTCACAATTTCTCATACAATCTTAAAATATTGCTTACTTTCTTTAAAAAAAAATGTTTTGTTTTATTTACTGTATTTGGCAAAAGAATCTTATTACTTAAAAACATGTAAACAATTTTGCTTTAAAGAAGTAAGCATTCCAAAGTTCATAATAACACTACTGTAAAACGATCCTGATGACTTTCGAACATAATTATCAATTCATTATTTTTTTCTTCCTTCTCTTTTCACAATTAAACTGCAATCTACAAGACGTCGTCAGTCATGTGACAAAATTATAAATTTAGCTGATCTTACTTCCTTTAGTATTAGATTACGAACAACAGATAAAAAAACAAAGATAAAACTAACGTTGAATTGTTAGCTTTTAAGTCGACCCAATGTAGACAATTGGTAACAAAGGCCAATTGAGAAAATGTTTGTTTTGCAGAATGAACTTGAATTCATTTAACTAGGTTAAGACATTTTAAAGTCTTTGTTTACACTAACAACAAACGTTTCCAACACATGTATTTAATACAGCAAATAATCATAAAGTCGAGATAGTTGTTTTTGTTTCCTATTTTCAGGTTATTCACTCAGTTGAGTATAATATTAAAATGAAATCTAGTTTTTAAAAAAAAATGTTACCAACACCACATAGATAAAATGTTCCATTATTTTGTCCAGATAGATTCTGACGGTTGTTAGCAGAATATGAAAACGTAATGTATCAAATCAGCAGATACCATCATGTTGATACCAAACTGTCACACTGATATAACTTGTTAGCAGAATATGAAAACGTAATGTTTCAAATCAGCAGATACCATCATGTTGATACCAAACTGTCACACTGATATAACTTGTTAGCAGAATATGAAAACGTAATGTTTCAAATCAGCAGATACCATCATGTTGATACCAAACTGCTACACTGATATAACTTGTTAGCAGAATATGAAAACGTAATGTTTCAAATCAGCAGATACCATCATGTTGATACCAAACTGTCACACTGATATAACTTCCGACCACTTATGGGAGCTTTGTAGTGGCTTGCATTACAGATGCAATGTTTATCTTTTCGGTTATTTTCGTTCTGAACAATTGGTTTCAGATAAAAATGCTCTGTGCATCATTTCCAGTCAGCCTGTAAACTAAATCTATTCTATCGTCTAAAATAACTTGACAAAGGTTTTTGACTAGTAATACGAGACAGAACAAACAAACGATCTCGTATGAAAAAACTGGATGCATTATCCTTCACAAATAACACAATGCCTGGTTAACAGGATGACATTCTCTGATTCGTTTCAATGCCCTGTCCAAATTATGCATAGAAATTTTTTTTTGAACTTTAAAGGTAAACGATGAATACAAATACATAAAACCTTATGACAGGAGTTGATGCTAACAGGAAATGAATATATGCACTCCTTTAATTTGTATAATTACAGTAGCTACATGGGTTGGCTATTTTAAGACATTTTCACAAGTAGGTCAAATTTTCAAAATCATTCAGTTACTAAGTTTCAAAATCTACCGTGTTGGACAAAGTTATGTCAATTTTGAATAAACGTTTGCCATCAAAATTTCATCGACAGTGTACATTTTGATAAAATGTGACCATCCCAAACATTTCAAGGTCGTATTTAGATCATCCGGTAAACAGAATGTATTATTTAGTGGAAACTAGATACTAGATGCGAAACTAGGAATACTGTGAATACTGAGTTGTATTTATACATGTACTGTCATGTATATATCGAATAAAAATGTTTCTACATTATGAAGTACTGCATTTCATGGTAACGAATGAATGTGATAGATAGTAAACCGGGTTTAAATTTATTTTATTTATTTATTTATTTATTTATTTATTTATTCAGTAGACCTTATTTTATTTTTAATGTTAAACTTTTGGTATGAAAAATAACATACAAAATATAATTGCTTTTTCTCAACTAAAGTAAGCTCCATGAAGTGTTACGGATGGGACATAGTACTAGGGGAAGTAACTATCGTCGAGTTTAAAACGGCAGTATCTAAAGGGCCGTAGATAAGACCATCGTGAGTCGCAAAGTAGTGAAAATTGCAGACAAAATTTTTAGAAATACAAGTAAACGATTTCCATAGATTTCAGTCTCAAAATAACAATTTGTTCTATTTAGATCATGTTTATTAAATAAAGGCTATACGAAGAAGATGGCTTGATATAAATCCAACTCATAGGGAAATTTATCGAAGCTATTCATTGCATATTTGTGTCAAAAAAAAGTCACATAGCCTACGGATCAAAACCAACAACGGAAAAGCAATTTTGCTGACAGGAGACATTGGATTTGCATTCCAAATTAACACTGAATTGAAATTTTATTACCATTAAGGGTTTTCAGTACATATGTTAACGTCTATAAACATGAATATAAACTAAACTTTTCAGTGCTATCTTTACACAGCGTAAAATGGGGTAGTCATTATTACCGTGATATCTGGTATGCATCTCCGAGAGATTTTGTTCTAGAGCATGTACTAAGGCGATTCAATACAGGTGTTTGACTGTGGGTTGGTAAAAAAGAAAGGAAAATAGAAAACATTGCTATAATTAACTGTGATGTTTACCCACAAAGTCTTTGCTTATAAACACTGCTGTGATACGGTATCATTGCGACAGGCTAAACCCACTTACAATGGGAGCCTATGCTATCGTTGTTAGGGAGGTGGTTTATTCTGGTAAAATCTCAATAAGAATTGTATGAGCATTCAGTACACAGAAGCGGTGAGGTCATCACCCGATATTGCTTGAATTTACTGCTCTACCAGCCTCGCACATGCGTTACATCTCAACAAAGGAGATTTAATCTTTACCCCTAGATCTTACGTATTCCCCTATGGAGGGGTTGGCAAGATACGGATATAAACTTAGGTACGCTCCCCTACTCGGTCTGACTAGTATAGTCAGTATTGACTTTTGGCAGCTGAAGACATTGTCTATTATATAAATGATAACGAATAAAGGGGCGGATGGAAAATTTCATTTTAGAATGAAATATAAAGAAGAAAAAAAGACTCGCTCGGTAGCCTGTTTTGATTATTGTTATTATGACCATCAACTTTGAATGGGGTATGCGCTCCCATCGAGTACACTGAAAATAATTTGACTTTGCCTTAATAAAAAAATCGGTTAGTTTTAACATTACAGATGCGTTGATACTTGTTTGCAAAATGCAAACACATTGTACTCGCAAAAGTAAAAACAAATTCTTTGCAGCTGTCTTCAAAGGTAATATGATATATTATCAAAAGTAATGGGAAATATTCATCACATAATCTAAATAAACGAACAAGTTTAGGTCATTATCCTGCGAAATTATCCCATGGAAAGGGAAAACTATACACATGTACAAGTGTATGAAAACTCACGAGATAATTGATATTATTACTGCAATGTATTACAACACACTCATTCTGCAACATAACCTATTAACACTACAGAACTCAATCATAATAAATATGCAAGAAATATATACATTAGAACGCATGTATGTTTAATATTGGCTTCAGGTTATTAGATTTTCAGCTGCACACAATAACATACCATTTATTTTCTTTGAAAAGACACGAAATTAGTTATGAAACAGAATAAAACAGACTTTAGTTCCGCGAGTAATCACCTATTATCACAGGAGCTTGAAATCGTATTTTTAGTCATTCAAGATAGCTTCTTTTTCTGTATATAAAAACACAAGGAATGAAACGTGCACCTGCCCCGCCACTAAGAATTCAGGCCGCATCTGCTAAAAAAAGCGTTTGCTACTGGTGTGTAGAGTATTGACAAAATTTGGTTACCTTCATGATAATAGTTCAGGAACCGTTAACATACACGCTAAATGTGTGTTTCTAAACACACATTTATTATAAGAGCTGAACATAGCCATGCTGTCAGTATTTACATCGGTTCATTCTAGTTCGATTCATGTTTAATGTTTACTTTTCATTTTTCAAACATTCCTGGTTATTTTGTATAACCTGTAACTTTTCTTATCCGTTCTTGATTGAATATAAGAAATGTGTACCAACCTACTAAATCCCAGTACTGTATCCAACATGGTTTACAAACAGATTATCCTCTGTTAACACAGGAATTGCCGAGTTTCCAGAAGTATGAAAGATTGTTAGCGATCAAGTTTCAAGGTATACACGAGCGTACCCATGTCAGTGCTTCTGGGGAAATTAATTCAGTGAGTGGATACACAGCACTATATTGTATTCAGACTTATTTTTTCAAGAAATTCTGAAAATTGTTGCTTAAGAAGAAATGAAAACACGGTTTTGTTTACTCATGATTTTTTTTAAAGTTTTTAATCTTTCAATAACGCACTGGTTAAGAAAACAATTAAGAAAACATGATGAGTATCATGTGTTGTACCAACGTCACTTCCTGGTGCCATAATGGCTGGCAATGAACCAATTGTGTTATAGTAATTATGATAAGTATTTCCTTATTTTCTTGTTTAATGCAACCTGTATCATTTAACCTTAGCACAAAAGGAAGACAATCATAATAATGATAGTAACATCACTAACAATAATAAAGAAAATATAGTAAAATAAATGCCAAATGTGATGATGATGACGATGATTGTGGTGATGGTGGAGGTGATGTTGTTAATGAAAATAGTGATGATAATTTGTGTTGATGTTGCTATTAGTTATTGATAATGATGATGATGAAGGCGATGATGATTGGTGATGATGATTGGTGATTATGCGCTCTTCAAAATATTATATCAAATTTCTGAGTTTTGCATTATCATTTTTGTTCTGTCTGACAAAATTCTTTTAAAAAATCACACTAGTAAATCATTTAATATTTATTCATTACAAAATATCTACAAAATTCTATAATGGGAAGCAATTCTAATTTAGATGGGATTTTTTAATGAGACCAACATTACGCTATGTCCAAGGACAGGGTCTAAACCTAGCCACAAGAAATATGTTGCGCATGTTGTTCCACTTTATGCTTGTTACACCGCATGCCTGGAACCAGAACCTGGGATAGAGGGGAGGCACACCACGGCGTCGGTGTAAGATATAATATTATGACGACATTTTCAACATTGAACTAACTATTTTAAAGAGCATTTCTAAGCCAGCTTAGTGGCACATGATCCCTGTGATGTCTCCACACTTGTTTCGGGCAAGAAAAGTGTTGAGCTACTACTGATTATAGTTCCTCAAAGAACTTCTTTCGGAGTTATAAAGCTCCTGATTAAGGGGGGGAGGGGGTCTGTATTCGAGCAGAAGTTTGCGTACGTGGTTGTTACTGACACAACAGTAATGAAACATACATGTCACTTTTCACTGTTTATCTAACATTTCAAAAATGTACATGTTTTAGTTATTGTATGAAATAGAAGGTTAATAAGTAAGTGGTAAGCATTGATTCTCCACTTCAGGAGACTCTTAGTTTTTGCCATTCCGAAAATCTTAATGATGATTTTTTTCCATACCACGAGTCGTTGCTCATTTAGACAAAAAATTAGACACCCGCAAAAATCATCCAGTTATACGGAGGTTGAGCGAGACGTCTATTTGCAGAACCGTTTCAAACAATTGTTATTTGACTTTTCAATGTTCTAAACGGGGACATCTGCGATATTTGAGTATTATGATGCAGACATGAATATACAAAGACAATGATAATTACTGCTGAACCAGCTTTCTTTTTTGTATAAAAAGAAATAATTAACTTATGAGATCCATTGCATGTCCCTCTAATTAACCATAGACATAATCTACACTTTGTTTAATTTTTTTTCTACAGACTTGACCAGTTATATTTTTACCGGCGTCCAGGTTTCGAACTTACTGTTTATCCTTTCGGCCCCTCACCATTAATACTAGTGGGTAGCAGTATCTGTCTACTGATCAGATCCCAGATACATTCCCTGGTACATGCTCTGTCATCGTCGGTGACCCCCAGTACATATTCCGCACAACTACATTATGTACCGTGGGATAATTGACTGCTGATTATTCGTTTTCATGAATATTTATTAGCAAAGGGATGTAACTCTTCGTCGAATGAGATGCCGCATTACAAATAGACACTCTTCAGTGTGGAGAGTAGGCATAAGACAAGTTACTTAAAATAGACGTATTTCCCAGGATTTAAACATAGGCGCGGAAGGCAAATTGTAACAAGTAATTTCACTGGCTGAGATTCCGCAAGGGAAATCTTACGGAAACCAATGAAGATAGGTAATGAATTATTCATGAGTACGAAATTTTACCAGCCAATTGTCCCACGGTAGATAAATAGAGTGAAACGGAATGGATCCGACGATGATGCTCTGTGAATAGGCCGCCACCGTCGAACAACGATTTTAACATCTTATCCAGAAAAAAACAATTCGATGTGTTACTAGTAGTAAACGAGTGGGATATCGAAATCGCTATTTCTCAATTTCTAGTAATTTGCATAAACCATTAAGAGAACACGGTGTTTTGCAATTAAAATATAAGCGATCATAACGACTCCTTCGAGAATGGTCATATTTTTGAAATAGTACACTATATATTTGCCTGCTTGCTGTCAGATTTTTTCACATTCAAGCGAATATCCAAATAGCAATGCTTTTTGAATACTTGATTATGAACGAAATCTTAGGTTACATGAAATGCTCGCATTGTGCATATTGTTAGATGCAACGTTTGAAAGTGGCTTTCTCAAATTGCTATTTTACCTTAAACGGGTAATTTACTGTACAATGCATGTTTTCCTATATCGAGTTTTTGGCGAAAAAGTGATCGATATTCATCAAGCTTAAATGAATCAGTGAATTATTTAATACAAATAGATACGCTGTGTACTTAAAAAAAAACTTCTATAGACATATTACTATTTTCCTATCTTCTTAGCCACATTCACACAAAATAAAATGTTCTTTATTTTTACTGAAACGTTCAAACTTACTAACTAATCGGTGATTATAACGGTGATGATGGTGATACGATGAAAATGATGACGGTGATAATGGTGGTGATTATGGAAATGATGATGATGACAATTACGATGAGGATGATGAAGACGGTGGTGGTGATGATGATGATGATGATGATGATGATTAAAAAGAAAAAGGAGAATCATGTTCAGTCTAGAACCAGTCAGAAATCAAGTCATTAAATTTAGTCGTCACAAGAGCACATAATTATAGGGTGTTATGTAGTTTACAGTCATATAAACGGTAATTTCATGAGATCCATGAAAGGACATGTTTTAATTGTGCCGTTCAATTGGAAGACGAATTATATTTCAATTGTGCCGTTCAAATTAATTACAATCCGACGGCTATTATTTGAAAAGGCACTAGCTGTCAATGCGGATTTTTCCACGTATATTGACAATTCTTCTTTCGAATGCCGATATTGTGAGATTCAATGTCAAAGCTTTTTTTTTTTTCATTATTTCTTTTAAAGGTTGAAAATTACATACGTGAAATGCCTATGTTTATGTTAGAGATTTGTATAATGCTGTAATTACTGATTATTTTCTTTTAATGTTTTCGTCCCTCACAACTCAATTAGAGTGGTTTAATACTTTGTAAGAAAAGTGACACGTTGATAAAGAAATTATCCTAAATTATCCTATATTTCCTAAGCAAAATATTGTAAATGGGTTAAGGGTTGTTGAAGCTAAATACAGTACCTTCACTCTAACGTTCATTTGTACTGTGTTGGTGATAGTCGAAGTTCGATCCCAACTCGAGCCATTGTAATTTGTGTTTTGTTTACTGTTGTGAATCTAAAATTGTTTCGCTTTAGATATGTTTGAAATGTTTTAGCGTCTTAAAATATGGTTTATAGATAAATATTAGATATCAGCGACTTCATTAATTCATTTTAAATCGATTAAAAAGTTTTTAATGATATCAAGAAAAGCTTAGAAATAAACTGAAATTATTCGTGCTTCACTTTATGGTCTTTCCCTCATGATTTTTGTAATTCAAAAACACATATTTTTGGTCTATTATCAGATTGACATTAAAACAGGATTGAAACTTTGAACAATGAATTAGGGATCGACATCAAAGGGCCCAACTGCAATAGTACACTTTTGGGTCGACAACATTAGACTCTACTGATTAATGCAACTCAGGGCCTATTCTAGATAAGCGCAGTTAGAGGGTGCCTCATTGTGGAAAAAAACATTAGTCGAGCTCGACAACGGTGAAACCCTTCGTGTAATAACGCATTTCGAGGTAGACACTTATGTGGCAACATTCTGCATAAATGCCTATTCTTTTGTCTATGAAGATGACAGCAAAATGTAGCAGTTCTATTACTTTATACTGTGTACGTTCTACATGTCATTTTTTCTTTATTTAAATGTACAACTGGGTATTACTTATTATTTCGGGTGCAGTGTATTAGATCATTTAATTCTTTTCCTTGAAAACACACAGGAGTGTTCAACTGAATGTCTTTTCTCCAGTTACATGTAGTAGCGCAATCAAATTTTATATATTTACCTACACATTAATTAAAAAATCAAAGCACAGAGAGTATTGTCAGAAGCGAAAGTTAAAATGTGTGAAGATTGTTCTTTGTTACTGCACCCATGTGATAAGAATCATATCAATTCCTTCAATTGCTTTTTAGATATGCTCTAGAAAAGTATAATTTCAACATAAAAGTAATAGAGATAATCCAAAAATGAAACAAGGTAGAGTCATTGTTAAGACTTCCTTGTCACTAAATTGTGACCATTGTATAAGTATAAATTCAATCCCTAAAGTATTTTCTGAGTTGTGACGTACAGATGTGACGGGAGACACCATGGTCATTTGAGACTCTAATAAGAGCATCGCATGCGATGCCAGTGCCCGTATGTTAAGGGCAACGACTTAATAAAATTAATTTCAAGAGTGTTATTCAATAATTGATGTTATGCACTTCACTTAAGATGAATATATTTGTGATTGTGAATGTTGAAGATATTAGTATTTATACAAAAGTTTATTTTCCATGTGAAAAAGGGGCATAACTCTAAAAGCACTGATCACTTAGTAATGTCTCTTGTGCTACAGATGTGCCTTTTCCCCAGTAGCAAATATTTTGTCCCCAGTAGCAAATATGCCAAGAATGAGTATTTTTGATAGTTTTCAAAATTTTCTGTATCAATAAACAATTTCAACAAAATTTCAAGTTAAAATGGGATAGAACTCTAAAAACAGCTTTCAGAGTAATGTCCCTTGTCTTACAACTGTGCCGTGTCATAATAAGCAAATATTCCAACCTTCATATTGATACCTTTGATAGGTTTGAAATAATTATACTTAATGATTAATTTTGACAAAAATTCTAAGTTTAAAAGGAGCCTAACTCCAAAATTATATTTCAGAATAATGCCCATTGTCTTGCAACTGCACCTTTTCATTATAAGCAAGTATTCCAATTCTGTTGTGATACCTTTAAGTGTTTCAGTAACGTGCTACATCAAAGTTTTTGCACGACAAAGAAGACGACCTAGCAATCATAATAGCTCGAGTTTTTCTTCGAAACAGATGCGTTAAATAGTGGAAATACCATAGTGATCTCTATTAAACTGAAATACATGAAATTGTTTATATCCAAGTCAAGAGAAACACAGAAATCAAATATATTTTTGTGTAAGTGAACTGTTCATAACAAAATCATGTGAGCAAATAAATAAGATGTGAAAACAGATGATAAATAACCTGAAATGTGTAAAAATAATACTGCAAATATATATTGCCGCCTTAAATGCAATTATACTGACAACACAGAAGTTAACAGACCTAATTGTTTTACTCCATGGCCGTGTTCAAAACATTCACTGCTGTTGTATTAGATGTAATTTGGACATCAATCTACTCAAATTTGTCCTAGACCTACATAATGACTATATAGAATAACCTCTTGTGACAAGTTATAATGTGACACATACATCATACCTTACATGAAGTAAACTTGAATAAAGTGTCCTATTCTATCAGATACTTTAAAAACTTTTAAGGTATTAATAATTTCAAACTGGGTCTTATCTTTTGTATAGAAAATGTAGAATGAATTAATTTAAGGCAAAACATGGTCATGAGGAAACCCCAAATTGTTTCATCTAAATGTTTTAATCTTTCTTTTTGAATAAGATATTTTGAGATCTGTGCTTTGCAGTAATCAACTGAAGGTGTTTCAAGAAAGCATTAAAACATATACATTATTATATACATTATCAACAAGTAAAAGGTTATCAAAAAGTAGGGATTATAACGAATACTGAAATCAGTATTCGAGTATTTAGTTTGACATATTGGAAAAAGATTTGAATTTTCGATATTCGAACGTTCCATCAGTTATCCGAATTTCGTGTTTACGTTATCTCAGCACACGCATTCGGAATACATCGCCGATTACCAAACGATTATTTCAATGCGTAGTAAATTTTATGAATGATTTTTTTTTTGCGGATGATTACTAAATTACTAAGTTGTTATTGTTACATGCAAAATCATGCTTTCAAAATCAACAGAATTCTGCAGTATCAAAGGACTTTTATCGAAATTGCAATGAAAACTCATACAACCTGTGGTACTATTTTTCAACGCGAATGTATGGATAAGAGGCGGTCATGTGATTGTTACTAGAAAATCAGGTGTGTAGCTTTTGAAACTTTCGCTTCTAAGTATAAAATCCGTCATTACGACAAAGAAAGTATCGAACTTCGCAGCAACTTTAAACCATAAATGGCTTTTGAGAACTATCATTTTTTTGTCATTTTCTTTCTTTAATATACGTATGTTCCGGTCAACTAATTCCAAAAGGCGGAAACGCTACATTAGTTTTAGGTGGCATTCTCAAATTAACGATGAAAGGAAATGGCATTAAAGATTGACATGTATACACGTTTTTGCTATTCATTAGTCAAAAAATAGTTCCACAGATATTGGTCTAGTATATAATATGTACTATATAAGGTCTAAAGGTCAGTTTAAAATTTGCCTCTTCAATGATTGATAAAACTAGCAGAATAGAAAAAAAGCATACTGGTGGCTGATAAAGTGTATATATTCTACATGATTATTAAAATAAGTGAGGGTAAGATCTGTCTGTAAATGTGACACTCAAAACATTCTTAATTAGAATGGAAAAATGTCCTACTATTTATGTACTGTGTTAAATAAAGTTGCGCTTATATTTGATAACACGCTACATTTGCACAACTGACACACTAAGGGAAGTAACACCGCGTTAGAGTAGGCGTCATTTTCAATGCAGAGCTACTTCCCCTTTCATCTTAGTAAGAACCAAGAATTCAGTCAGTGTGTATATTTTTAGAAATATTATTTTCTTCAACCTTTTCTGTTTTTCCTTATAAAAAAAGCTAAAAATGAAAAAAACAGATACTCAGTTAAAGTCAATATTTTGTTTACTTTCTCGTAACTATCATAAAGTTATTTCAGATTTGCTTTCAAAAGTTGCTGTTTATGCGTAAGTGTGTACAAGAGCAAAGCGATTAAATTAAGTCAGTAAGAATGGAAGCGAGCATCTGGCACTAATTCATTCGTTTGATTGATCAATTGATGAATAACTGAATAGTGTCCTTTATTGACTTTATGAATAGAATTGTTGAAGATTAAAAGTTTAGGTTGAGATAAAGGTTTTCGTGTCGTTCCTTTCTCTCGTTAAAATATTATTTTAAATTGATAAATATTTGTGTTTTGTTATAACAAATATTTTCTTCTAAATCCTTACTTCCTTCGCGTGTATACATGCATAACCTCTTAGTCGAGCGTAGTGTCATAGCAAACTTAGGTAAATCTATTGAAAACTTACAGATATCAATCATTTTGTGATGCTCTGGTAATAGTATGTGGAAAAGAGTATTAATTTTGTTCATGCGTACAGTGCGTGTTTCTTTTTTAAGATTTGTTTCAAGATTAACAACAAAATGATAATGTTTGACAAAATCTTATGTATATTAAGAGTACATGATAACCGATCCGACCGTGCATATGGAAGAAAAGCCGATGTGCGCATAAATTCATAATGGTAGAAGTTACGCGACTTTCAATGTTAGAATACGGTTAACTTAAGTGCAAGAACCAGTAAACAAACTTATGCTCCCACACGTGCGCTCAGTGCTTTGGTTGAAATAAGTCAACTCATGTTTTTATAGTGAGAAAATAATGAGTTAACATTGTGATTATGCTGACGTCATCTATAAATATAGAAATAACACATGTATAATTCTATCGCTTTGTCGACGCCATCCATAAATTTATAAAACTATTAGAACAGCTGCCATTCAACTATTAAATTTTGAATTATACCATTTAAATATTTTTAAAATTACCATGTTTAATATAAAGGTTGTTGCTAAATAAAAGATATTACATTATAGCGACCAATCTGTTCCCTTTATCGTTTGCATCACTGATAATAAAAAAATGGAATGTTTATTCAGTATGATTTCATTTTCAAACGATGGTCCCATAACATTTGTAGGCCTACGGATGAAATCCCTATTCGCGAATACTTACCGAAAGAGCTATGTACATTGTACTACGATTTTGAAACTAGGAACGGCGACCACACGGTCTTACGGATAATGCTGGTGATCAGCTGATTTTTTTAATATTACAAGAAATAAACAATTAAACATTGTTATTTTATTATTGCTAATGTTATCACCATAATCATCACCATTATTATCATCATCACCATCATCATAAAAACAACAACAATATCATCATCTCAGATATTGTATGTTAAAACAAAAATAGTAACTGTTCTGATAAAATTTGCATATTAGTAAAGACGGACAGATTTTTGTCCAAAATGATTTTTCAAAGGTCAAGACAGGCAATTTTATAAGTCTAATAAAGTCATGTTTCTTCAATAATGTTTCAAGTTTTAGTACATTTATTAGTCCAGATCGAGCATAACATAAATTTACAGTGAAACACGGTGCACTGTTATCGCTTGTTAAACTTTATAGGCGCACGAATCATTTTTAAAGACGTTATGGTAAATCTATTCTTTGACATAAGTTGTAACCCTAGTTTTCTTAATACACAATGAGATATAAACATCTTCTAAATGGAGGAAAGGAACACTTGGGGATATATTGTACAATACAGTAGCAACAGTCATACTTGTTAAATAACTAGTCCCGGAACAAAATCGGGGATAATTCTTTTCTGGGTAACTATTGTGAGATGCATACTACTTCGACTGCTTGTCTCGTCTAGGTTTAGCGTTAGTTTTAAAATGTCCCATTACTGATGAGTTCAACAGCTGTTTGTCTGGCCCATTCAATTCTCTTAACAAATTTGGGACATTGACAAACAGGTCATTATAGGTTTGCATAACGTAACGCGTACTTGCACATTTAGCTGCAGCCCATTTAAATCCCATCATTGTTTTATAAGTTAAGCATCAAGGAAGTCTTCTTTGTTGATGATATCACGAAATTGCCAGTTCTCATTAAACACAGTATCACTATCTTTTGAATCCCTTGTTCCGCCCAGTAGAAAGACATAACGAACGCTGGCTGTGTTGTTCTTTGCTATGGACAACCAGGTAGCGCGTAGCGTTGATCTAGCCATAATGCTTTTATGAGCTTATGAGCTGATGAGCTGTACATATCAGAATAATCAAGTCAGTATTCTAATTTGGCACTACAAGTTTGCGTATATTTTCATTTTGTATCACACAGTTAAAATTGTGTAGAAAACACGAGTCACATGTGTTCTGTCGCACGCTAACGTCTGAATTAGTTTTATTGCCGAATTTATTTACGTTATCTTTTGATGTTACAGCGATGTCAATGTTATATTTTCCAGTTGTTCTTATACCATCCACTAATGAACTAACATAGCTCTTCCTTTGTCAAAATATCTTTTCATCTTCCTTTTTACAAGGTTGGTCACTTTCTCTGGGCATGACAATGACGAAATGTTTCCATATTTCGAATCGTTTTGCGAATCGTCTTTAAAACGACCAAACAATCATAATTTTTCATATCAATTGACGAGTTCACCGCGACAACGAATCCCGAGAATCCGAAAAACAAAGAAAGCATTAAATTGTAAAGAGATTCTGAAACAATTAGCATTTTGACATTTCCTCTTTTTTCTTTGTGGTAAACCCATAGTTTAGATTGACCTTTTGATTACTTTATCAGTCTGCACCAATCAATAGAAATTCTGCTAAAATGAAAATGTTAACCAAAATAGTAACAGTACAGCGATTCAAATGAAATACGATTGATCATGACGTTAAAACACTGTATTGTTTCCATATTTTTGGGAAGGTAAACAACAATTGTTAACTACCCAGATATCATGATGATGTTCAGCATGTTGTATGTCATTGTTTATTAGTATGCCATAAAAATTAAAAAATGTGTATTAAGCTATACAGTCCAACCTCCCCAAACGTCACCTCCCAAGATCGACATCCTCCCACGATCGACATCCTCTTTATCACGACATTTCGATTTCCCCCTTTAAATTATTATGTGCATTTTCATCTCTCTCTAGCGGCACCTCTCATCAACGACACTACTGTTCCTCTCCAACGACACCTTAAATCTCTTGTAAACGACACGGTTAGTAATCAGCGAGATGGATTTCAGTAGGACTTCCCGAACATTTCCAGCGCATTTGTGCGTGTATGAAGTCTAAAATTTTAACGTTTTCACAGTTACCGATTAGTATTCTAGCCATTGCGGGTATAAATGGTAGGTGCACTAACAGATAGGGAACCATGTGAGTGAAAGTTTCTCACTGCCATTTTTATATGAGTTAAAGAACACCGTATGTTTTTAAGTCATTCTCTAACACACAACGACGGCGTGAAATGATGAAGCAGTTGCTTTGTCAACTTGAAGTTTTTCTAATTACGGATGTGCAGGGTGGTTGTTGATTAAATCGACAATGCAAAACATTGAAATGTGAAAATTCCCAGCTCGTTAAAAGTGTTAACAGCGTCTGCAATTTGATGTTTCGAATTGCTTTAATTAATGCTGGGTGAATGCTTCGTTGGGTTTATGTATGGTAATATGTATTTGTAATCTGTTTAATTGTTGTTGCTGTTGGTTTTTCAAACTATCAAGATCTTGGTGAGAACTAAATCCTGGGCCATCTGAAAGGGCGACTTTTTTACTTAACGCTTTTCTTGGTGAGAAATAAATCCTGGGCCATCTGAAAGGGCGAGTTTATTACTTAACGCTTTTCTTGGTGAGAACTAAATCCTGGGCCATCTGAAAGGGCGACTTTTTTACTTAACGCTTTTCTTGGTGAGAAATAAATCCTGGGCCATCTGAAAGGGCGAGTTTATTACTTAACGCTTTTCTTGGTGAGAACTAAATCCTGGGCCATCTGAAAGGGCGACTTTTTTACTTAACGCTTTTCTTGGTGAGAACTAAATCCTGGGCCATCTGAAAGGGCGACTTTATTACTTAACGCTTTTCTTGGTGAGAACTAAATCCTGGGCCATCTGAAAGGGCGACTTTATTACTTAACGCTTTTCTTGGTGAGAACTAAATCCTGGGCCATCTGAAAGGGCGACTTTATTACTTAACGCTTTTCTTGGTGAGAACTAAATCCTGGGCCATCTGAAAGGGCGACTTTATTACTTAACGCTTTTCTTGGTGAGAACTAAATCCTGGGCCATCTGAAAGGGAGACTTTATTACTTAACGCTTTTCTTGGTGAGAACTAAATCTGGGCCATCTGAAAGGGCGACTTTTTTACTTAACGCTTTTCTTGGTGAGAAATAAATCCTGGGCCATCTGAAAGGGCGAGTTTATTACTTAACGCTTTTCTTGGTGAAAACTAAACCTTGGCCATCTGAAAGGGCGACTTTATTACTTAACACTTTTCTTGGTGAGAACTAAATCTGGGCCATCTGAAAGGGCGACTTTATTACTTAACGCTTTTCTTGGTGAGAACTAAATCCTGGGCCATCTGAAAGGGCGACTTTATTACTTAACGCTTTTCTTGGTGAGAACTAAATCCTGGGCCATCTGAAAGGGCGACTTTATTACTTAACGCTTTTCTTGGTGAGAACTAAATCCTGGGCCATCTGAAAGGGCGACTTTATTACTTAACGCTTTTCTTGGTGAGAAAAGTGAGACAGTGTCTGTGACAGGAAACTTGGGATATAAATAGCTGCGAAGTAGGTGGCTCATATTATGTAGTTATGTCAAAGTCACGTGTAACGCTAAAAAAGTCTCCTGCAGGGGATTTGGCAATGGGTGGGATTGTTGTATATATTAGGAATTGTTTTGCTAATTACATAAAGCAAATTTCTAGTGAATTTGGATTTAGTGTAATTCCAGAGACATAGATAACAGAGACATAGTAATCTATGTCTCTGGTAATTCTAATGATTGATAAATCTTTATTTAATTTGGAAAATGATGTCATCTTTATATCAGTTTATATTCAACCTAAAAATTCTTTTTTTTTTAATGTTAATGTGCCAAGCCTTGAACAGATAGTGCATATTATTTTACAACAGAATTTACTAAGTAAAGAGATATTGTTATGCGGGGAAATGATTGAAACGACTTGAAAAACTTAAAAAGAAATGATTGCATTACAGAAAAAAAATCACAAGTAATAGTGTTGTATATAGTTTTAGACTGATTCTTTTGAATTTCTGTAAATTGAATTCACGTTGTTTGGAAATGGGATACTTTTAAGGGTTAATGATGTTAATAAAGATACTAATGTTACTTATGTTTATTAAAATGGACAAAGTACTTCAGACTTTTTTGTTTTTTAAGTCAGTTTTTCAAATAATAACAAATGATAACAATTTATAATATTTTAACCCGGCGTTGAAAAGGCGTTTTACTCTGTTAATCGTTCATTGTTATATGAGATTTTACGAAACAAAAACGGTTTGAAATGTTTATTGTATCGTGCAATACAGGCACTTTATAAGTCTGTCAAAGGACTGTAAGAAGGAAGTACGGAGATCCTGATATGTTCCCTTGTCCAATAGATATACGTCAAGGATGTAGTCTTTTTCTTATATTTTTCCACTGTTTAAAAATGAACTTTTCGATATAACGTTAATATTCGCGGAGTGCAACTTTATCCAAATATTACTGAGATTTTATGTTTGCTGACGATGTTGCTAGTATTTCTGATATTGTAACTTGCCTTCAAAAATAGCTAAATATTGTGATGAATATAAGCTGTCAGTTAATGTTGAATAGACAAAACATTCAGTTTTTAGAAATGGTGGTAGACTATCAAGGTATGAAAAATGGTTTTATTGTAATAATGTAATTCAAAAAGTGAGAGACCAATTAGTCAGGTTGTCACGTAGCCTAATTAATTAAGCTTAAAGTGTTGAACCTATTTTATAATTCTGATATTTTTTAGATGTTCAACCTTTAAGCCTAATTTTAAACTGCATATAACTGAGCGGATATCGTTCGGCAGATTCTTTACCCTACCCTAGTTAACTTATTACCTAGAACACCGAGTATTCCGATTGCCAAATTTTGAATAAAATGGTGGGTTAATCAGGTACGAAATAAGTGTTTCAGTTCTATACTTATGTATTTGTGTGTTTTCTTGGATTACAGGATCAGGTATGAATTTAGTTATCATATTTTATCATATTTTTATCATTTTTGCCTTAAAATCTGTGAACTGTTGGACAAACGAGCCATAAAAAGTGCCCAATCGCCTACGATTGGGCGAGTCCGCTTAGCCGGATGCAGATCAATGTGAGACGTAGAAGGTGAACAACAATAAAATATCAGATTGTAAAATGGGTTTACCTTCGGAGGCGAAATAGTGAGACTAGTTGTCACGATATGATTATGTTGAACGAATGTTTCATTGGTAGAAGAAATGTTTTTGTTCCTGTACGTCGTGAACTTTTCAATAAATATTCAAAATCGGTTAAAATGACCACACACATTTATGGCGAAATCAGGATAATTCATGTTTTAATGTTTAGAATTATTGAAAAAAACATTGCATACATAAGTATAAATCTATCAGAAACGACAATAAAATTCTGCCAAATAAGGCAAACTGGTGTTCATTTATAAAAGATTTTTTTTAAAGTTCTCTAGGATTGTACGACACACGATTACTCTCATTTGACGCAGAATTCGATAACAGTTTTAAAATTCAATTGGTTAACTGTTATTTACCAAACACAGTAGAGAAAAGAGTTTCTTTCTTTTAAAAAACGGTCGATTTCTCTTATTTGACGCAGAATTCGATAACAGTTTTAAAATTCAATTAAAAGTTAAGCAAAGACTCTGGTCGATAACAAAATGTAGAACAGGTCAAATTAAATTTGGTATAAACAGCATTTTAAAGGAACAAACTATTTTTTATGAAAAAATATTTCGTTCAGAAGGTATTAATACTGACATGAGGGGAAAAAAACAGAATGTAAATACTTCAATATCTGCACTTCAATCTGTCAAAAAAAAAAGATGTATTTTCACCCAGTGAGTTAGAAACTAGCATCTCAGAAGTTAAAACTGGTAAATCGCCGGGTTTAGATGGTTTACCAGCAGAATGGTATAAAGCGTTTTGGTGTCTGATCAAATTCGATTTTCTGGATATGATAACTGAAGTCTTAGAAAATTCATGCCACATCATGTCACAATGCAATGGTGTTTTGTCGTTTTTATATAAAAATGGGGAGAGAGAAGATTAACAAAAAACTGGAGACCAATAACATGACTTAATGTGAACAACAAAATAATCGCCAAATCGTCTGGCAAATAGAATCAAGCCATTTTTACCCCAAATAAAATATCCGGATCCAAAATGTTATGTTAAGGGCAGAACTATTAACACAGCAAATCGATATATCCAAGGTGTAATTTCATACTGTGATACAGAAAATAAAAAAGGGTTGATAATATTTCTTGATCAAACCAAAGCAGTTGAATGGAAATTGATAGATATGTGTCTGGAAAAAAAAAGGCTTCGGGTTAAGATTTCGGAACTGGGTTAATATGCTACTTCAAAATTCAAAATTATGTATTCAGACCAATGGTTTTATTTCAGACTTTCTCTCTATATCGCGGACCGTAAAACAAGGCTGTCCTTTAACGCCTCTACTCTACATCATACAAGCAGAACCAATGGCAAGCTCAAGTCGAAGCAATGTTGATATTCGCGGTATTCAGCTTCTGTATTTAAATTCAAGCCATAAGTCAAAATTAAACCAGTTTTTTGATAACACGCAATTTTCCGAATAAAATGAATGTAGTATACCTGAGATATTCATTGTATTAAGTATGCATGAGCTCGCATCTGGTGCAAAAATTAAAAAGGAAAAAAACAAAGCACTTTTTATTGGCAGGTTAAAAAATAAAAGACTGACATTTAATGAGATTGTTTGGACAAAGGACTATGCAAAAACTTCGGGTATATGCCACAGATATAAAATTAATACCGATGCGCTTTGGCGTGACAAGATAAATAAAATAAGATCCTGTCTGCAAATCTGGAAATCGAGAAATCTGACTATTAATGGGAAAATTGTGATTTTCGAAACATTCGTTTATTCAACAGTAAACTATTAAATAGAAACAAGCGGAGCACCAGACAAATACGCCAAGGAAATTGATCGGATGATATATGATTTTTGTGGGATGGAAAACGACCCCTTATTTCAAAAGAAACATTTAAAAAGAATAAATCAAAAGGTGGAATGTCCCCGTACGATCTTGTCGAGTTAGCGCTAGCAAAAAATGAAAAGATATTATATAGAATTATTCATGACAACACATTGACTTGGAATATTATAGGAAAACATTATCAGATTATTTTAGACAATCTCTACGCAGAGGACTATTTTATCTGCCAGTTAACCTGCGTTGATCGCATGAAACTTTTGGAGAAAAAAAACCCGCTTTTATCTCCATGGTCTTAAAGATTGGAGTAAAGTTTTAAATAATTTCAGACCAAATATAAAGTCCGAGATTTTAGATTGTTATTTATTTGGTAACAACTGTATTAAGTATAGAGGCAAACCGCTCATTTTCAAGACTTTTATCAAGAGAAATATTAAATACATTGATATGGGATAAAGACTCAAACGACTTTATAACCAAATAAAAATTATTAAGAAAACATGGGAACTGTAACAATCAAGAATCTAACTGGCTAAAGATAAAACAATGTATTCCCAATTCTTATACTGAACACCTTAAAAATGATAATTTGTCTCATGAAAATAATACGTGTAGTTTAATGACAAGGAAAAGTGTCACATTTTTTAGTATTAAAAAACAAAAGAATATATCTTCACATCAGCTAACAACAAAACAGATTATTAATCAACTTACCAAAACCAGAGACATAGATAACAGAGATAGGCAACTTCCTAGCTAGTTGAGTTCTCACGCGTGCCTGCTAAGACAGTGTCTTGTAGCAAGTATAACTTGTTAACTAGTTGCCAAATTGAAACAAATTATACATTTTCTGAAAGCCTAGTCATTTGTCTATTCATGCAGGTAAAATAATTTTAGTACTGGTAAAAATAAATGATGCATCATGTGTTAAAGAGAACTACAACTTAATCATTTTTCACAAAACTATAAAGATGGTGAAAAACTGGGATAGTGGGTATATTCTGCCAAGTTATATTAAATTAAAGGGCTGGAAAGTTGCCAATATTTTAACTTGCAGCTTTAGACGACTGTCTAAGCTTTAAAGGGTCGAACAAATAGCCATTGAGTTTTAATTGCTACAAAATGCCTTATGTTTTCACTTTTTGAGAGGCATGTGCGCTATTTCAATGGAGTTAAATAGGAGCTGCTTATCTCTGTTATCTATGTCTCTGCCAAAACTAAAGGGAAAACATTGAAAACTGAAACAAAATAGAGCCAAAGCTTATGAACGAAAACATAACATGGTCATCTGTATGGTCAAGTATTTAGAGTAGCTTTTGCTCAGCAAAAGCAAACATTTTCCAGTTTAAATTTTTGCACAATGTAGTTTACACAACACAGATTTCAGGTTTTGGAACTATCAGACGGTCTTTGTTTTCTGTGTAAAAGTCATAGAGAAACACTGCAGCATCTTTTTTACGAATGTTGTAAAGTTAAGCATTTTTTTAAGTAAAGCTTTAAATGTAATAAATTCACTTTATTTTTACAATGAAAATCAAATCTCTTCTTTAAATTTTGCCCATGTTGTTCTTGGATTCTGCAAAAAGTGAGTATCAAATCTGTAAATTCTATTATATTTGAAACGAAGTGGACAATATGGAAATATAAAACTAAGTGTAAATTTGACGATAATCAATGGTAGGATACTACGTCATCGCGCACCTGTTTTTTGCTCTCTCGCGGACCTTTTTTTCTAGTTTAGGCCTGAAAACGGGTGAAAGTTTTTCAGCAAGCATTCAGAAAATCGGCGAACCTATTCTTTTAATAGTATAGATTTATCATTGAAGGTATTACATACGGGTAACTTCTCCTTTTCTAATCTTTGTATTCATGAAACAGCGTACTGTTCGTAACTGCATGTGTGTGTATATGTTATTAAATTAACAATAAACATTCTCAATCTTGTCGTCAAAGTTCAAAATTTACTTTTTAAATGATTTGCAAAAGAAAAAAAATATAATAATTCGATTCCAATTCTATGATTTTCTGATAAAAGAAAGTTGTAATGAATATTTGTTAAATGACATGAAATGATATATTTGACGTACATGAAGTAGAATAGCAGAGTTTTACACCATATAGAAATAAAAGAAACTGCTCCTAGTTCATTCTTAAAAGAAAACACTTACCAGTAATATGAAAATGTCAATACGTTATTCCTTATCATTCATTGCCTCTCAGCTTGATTTAAAACTGGCGCAATAGTATTTGAAAAAACTTTTTGGCAACAGGAGTAAGAATAGCGTACCGCCATCATGATATCTTTAACAGTGGTTTTATTTTCAAATTTATAGTAACTTTAGAGTGAAAACTGTGTACGTTCTATTTTTTCTGATACGTTTTATGCATGTTCTCTACTTCAACATTATTCAGATGAGTGACGTTTTTATAACATTTATAGGATAGTTTTGAATACTCAGATGTAAATGTTTGATTTTAACTACGCTGTGTTTTTTTTTTTTTTTTTACTGTTCCAGAACATGTTTTAAATATTAATGTAAAATTAACAACATTTGAATGATTTTGATGTTTATCACAGGATTTACACCATTAGTGGTGGATCAATTTAATTTGTGTGTATGTAAAACAAGAAGGCCATGATGGCCCTAAATCGCTCACCTGAGTCTCATTGCTCATGTTACAAGTATCGTTATTGGTTGTTATAGGTGTTCGTTGTTTGCAAGTTTGAAAAAGTTTGCAATAAGTTTGAAGACTCTGGGTGTAATGGAATTCAAATTTTTCAGCAGAAAAAGTTTTACACTACAGGTCCAAGCGAACTTGACCTTTGAACTAGAGACCCCCAAAACAATAGGGTTCTTCTAATATAAATTACCCTATGAAGTTTGAAGGTTCTGGGTGTAATAGTACTCCAGTTACTGAGCAGAAATAATTTTCACTCTTCAGGTCCCTGTGACCTTGACTTTTGACCTACTGACCCCAAAAATAATAGGGTTCTTTTAATGAGTAAAGACAATCATCCTATGGAGTTTGAAGGCTCTGGGTAAAATGGTACTCCAGTTACTGAGCAGAAACAGTTTTCACTCTAGAGATCCCTGTGGCCCTGACCTTTGAAATACTAGCCCCAAAAACAATATGGTTCTTCTATTTAGTAAAGGCAATCATCTTATGAAGTTTGAAGGCTTTGGGTGAAATGGTACTCATGTTATTGAGTGGAAACAGTTTTCACTCTAGAGGTCCCTCTAACCTTGACCTTTGACCTACTGACCCAAAAATCAAAAGGGTTTTTTCTACTCAATAAGGGCAATAACCCTGTGAAGGCGTTGAGTCAACTGGTACTCAAGTTATTGAAAGGAAACTGTGACAGACAGACAGACAAACAGACACCCATGGACAGGGCAAAACAATATGTCTCAATCAGATGGGCGGGTTTGAGGGGAGACATAACAATGGACATTTTTTGCATATATAAGTCCTTGTGTAAAATCAAATGACCCCCCCCTCCCCTCCAAATGTGGGGCCAGTTTTGACCCCAGGTTCATGATTTGAAAAAACTGGTAAAGGTCCACTAGACAATGTTGCACTGCCGTTTGTCTAAACTCTAGCTAGGAGTTTAGATTTTTAAAGTTTTTCCTATATAACTCTATGTAAAACATGTGATCACTGGGGCGGGACCATTTTTGACCCAGTGGCTATGATTTGAACAAATTTGGCAGAGGTCCACTAGACAATGCTACATACAAAATATCTAAAATCTAGGCCTTGTGGTTTCTGATAAGAATATTTTTAAGTTTTCCCTATATAAATCTATGTAAAATCAACTGACCCTGGGGTGGGATATGTTTTGACCCCAGGGTCATAATTTGAACAAACTTGGTAGAGGTCCACTAGGTGATGCTTCATACCAAATATCTAAGCTCCAGGCCTTGAGGTTTCGGAGAAGAAGATTTTTAAAGATCCAACTTTTAAATCTATTTTTAGCTCCAGTGAACCAGAATTGCAATAGGCCAGAACCATTTGAACAATCTTGGTAGAGCTACATGCAAGGAACATCGGAGGCAAGTTTCATTAAATTTGGCCCATTGGTTTCAGAGGAGATGTTGTTTGAAAGAAAAGTTGACGACGGACGGACGGGCGGGCGGACGACTGACGTACGACGGACAAAGACCGATCAGAAAAGCTCACCCTGAGCACTTTGTGCTCAGGTGAGTTTAAAAACCGTCTGTGACAGTTAGTTTTAAAATATTTCCAGCGATCCGTTTTCATTTCATGAGTGTAAGAAAAGCTTCCCTAATATTTTCATATGAATATAAAATAATAAAAATACAATAAACACATCATGTATGTATCAAAATGTTAACATATCTAATTGATAATGAAAACAGGACTAAACATGTATGTACAATATTTGTATTCCAACTTAAACTTTGTATTACTTGATGCCACTTACAGATTTCAGTTCTAAAGTCTCAACTCAGCTCCTATGCGTTGTTTGCAGCATGAAAAAGATCATCAAAATTATTGTTTTTGTCCATAAAAATATATGATTTTTCTTCAACCGTTTTGTTAATAATGTTCATTTCTTAAACATTTCTGCACATTTGATTGAGAATTGTCCCTGCTCTTATGTAGTTAAGTTTTTTGTCTCTTAAACAGAAGGGCTAAAATTGTAGAAGTGTGGTGAGTAGTGATACTAAAAAGTAATAAAATTTTAAGTTTTATTGAAAGATCAAAAGCCAATTAATTTGCATATTTGCGGTAGTAACTCGTTTAGTTGTTCTATTTACATTAATAATCATGCACACACATTGCACTGACAGAAAATAAAACTTTTTACGCAATACTTAGTGTCATATTTCAGTGAATTAGTAATATTTACCCGGAGCTTAGACGGACGTACTACAGTACTCTAGGGCGTACGAATTGATCCATATATTCAAAAACTTAAACGAACACTAAGAATCCAAAAACTAGCTATTCTTATGAAATCATTAAAGTTGCTGATTCTACATTCACAATTCATTTTAACAGCTTCCGGTTGTGACGTAGATAGAGTAGATTTCAAATTATTCTGACAGCATATTTTTACCCCTTCCACTTGCTATATGTAATTAACATTCTAACACTATCTGCAATTCGCCGACAATAAACAAAGAATGAATTGAGCGTGATATATCATAGGCAGTATAGCACGCTGAACACAAGCGCGCGCCCGCTGACGTCACTGCGAACGTTACTGTTAAATAGTGCACATACTTGCGCCCCTTTTAATATACCTACGTGTTAGAATGGAAATAGATTTTAACATTTTCGTGATCTACCGTCGTATATATCACGGTTTCTCGTTCATATGCGTAGTTATTTAATAACTCAGGCCTACGGCCTTCGTGATTAAATTACTACGCATCTGAACTCGACACCGTGCTATATCAGACGGTATATCACTCAAACTTAAAATCTATTCCCTAAATATATGGTAAAGAAAACACAGACAGTTTTATTTAATAGCACGCAATATTCGTGCAATATTCGTGCACGAAAAACAAAAACGTAGCAGAGTCAACAATTTTAGGACTTATTAACCATGAGTTCTTAAAGAGAACAATCCGAAAAAGTAAACAAATAGGCTAAGGTGCAAACACTAAACAAGAAGAAGTACGAACCCCCAGCAAAGATATATCACCAACGCAGGCAGAAAGAAACAAACGTTAAGTGCTTAATAAGACATTAAGCAACGATTCCTCTGAGACCCCCATACCAACAACAAATCCAACACTTGTAACAAGTGATGATATAAAACTGGTCCTGAAAAATTGAATAAAATACGGAGAGACAATAAGACAATCAAAAGTCAGCTGAAGATAAAAAATCCCAGTTATCAGCAAAATTGATACATTTTATTTGAGGGTAATTAAGGTAGCGCACCTGTAATGAGCACCTTTCCAGATGTTACCTAACATTTTATTTTCATAATCTGCATCATTTCACTGATCTACCTGCAAAATTTTAGGTTGGCTTTCCATACTTTTTAGAGAAATAAACGACTTTTTTCGAAACAACCCCACAGCTCGTCTTTTGTTCAGTTTATTTGACACCCTTGGGTATAACAAAGTCCCATATTTCACCCAAATTTCCAAATACCAATACAATACTGGTTTCTACAGATGCAGTAAAGGTGTCAAAACTTGAAAACAGAGAAAGTAAATCTTTCTTTGTTGATAACAACCTTCCATAACCTGTTAATCTGTGGAAGAGTGCAAAAAATCCAAATGATCTGAGCAGTGTAAAAATTGGTTTGAGAGAAAACAAAGAGTCAGAAAATTAAAAATATGATTATTACCTTAATATTTAGGACATATTTTTAACAGATAAACTATATCCAGCTTAAATACAGAAGATAAAAATATTTTACCATGTAGTTTTTGGAAAATTTACATAAATGTAACATGTATGACTCATATTTTCAACAGTTTTTTCTCCTTATTTTAGCCATAATTTTGTTACAAGTTTAAAACTGAAGGATTCACTTACCAATTTTAAAATTTTTAATGTTTAAATGACTGGTATGAATGTAAGAAGTATTATTTAGCTATAAAGAGTAATACAGTTTGAAACTACTATTAACTAATATTACTGAATGCAACTAGAGGCTAAAATTGACAGATGTTGTGTTGAAATTTAGTGCACACTTTCATTTTCAAAGTTCCAAGTCAAAGAAAAATCTATGATAAACATTGCAATAGGTTACAGACAGTATTGAGAGGTCTCCTTACATAATAAAGAAACAATATTATGGGGTTATTATACATTGTTGAGTACAATACAGAATTCTATTGGACGAAGCACAGCTGTAAAACCTATATTGGACGAGATGCTAGCCGAGTCCAATAGGTTTTGTAGCCATGTATGAGTCCAAGTGAATCAGTATTATGCTCAACAATGTATCATGAACTCTTTCACACCAGCATTTTTCAAGCAGAAAACACATTAAAGAAAACACTCTCACAGTCAAGGTAATAAGGCAACTTTGGGATACAGAACTTTAAAAAGCGTCTCGAATTTGCAAGAGAGGTAACTGATACAATAGCAACAGGCAGAGTTTCTTTGAGTACAATATGGATTTGATATGGATATTTTGGATTCGGAAAATGAAAAAGAGGCTTGAATTAGTACAATTCAGATTGATATGGATTTTTTGGACTCGGAAAATGAAAACGAGACTAACTGATAAGATTAGATCCAATAATGATTACACTAGATGATCACATGGTACAAGCTGGAAGACCATTTCATTTGTTACATTTTATAAGGTGTGAAATAATACTATTTAATATCAATAACTTTCTTTCTGTAAATTTAGAAATGGGTAAAGGACTCGTACTTATAAATATCAAGGTTAATCAAGTATCTAAAGAATCAATGACTGTCTTTCATTTTCTATGTTCCTTGTCACTTTTAGCATTCTCAGTATAATTATGATCATGAGAAATGTGTTTCCTCTTATGGGCATTCCGTATCCGTCTGGAAAAACGACCTTTTTTGTCGCGATTCATTTTCCTGTTTAGTCGCGAAAACCAGTATTCGTGCCTACTTTCGATTTTGAAGGCAAGACACCTTTACATCCGGTTGCATTTATTTTCATATTTTATTGATATTTTATGATAAAACTAAGAATTTACCGTGGAAATGTTATGATATGAAGGAATTTGGTAAGATATATAAAAAAAATATTTTCAGAGTTAAAAACTGAAATTATCTAAAACATTCTTCCGAATACAGCCGACATTTATCGATCTTTACCGATCTTCGAAGAAATGGCGGGAGTTTTTTACAGTCGCTCTACCTTAAGTTGGAAGAAAAATCTAACAGAAAAATAGAGAATAATACTGAAGACGTTAAACTATTAAGAGATCAGTAAAAGAAGTTGAGGAAAGCATATCCTTCCAAGCAGACATGTTAGAAAACAATGATGCATATGTGAAAAATGCAATGCCACAGCAATAGAAATATAGACAAAACTATGGTAATATGGTTTGGTAGTATAAAAGAAAGTAAGGTGGAACTTTTAACAGAAGAAAATTTCTGTTGGGAAAGGGGCTCCTTTACTGTGTTAGGGATAAAATGTCCTCTAAATTTTCAAGAAATGGTTAAATTAAATTATCAAGAAAAAAATGACGACATAAAGATATTGTTACGGCAATGGTCAAAAAGAATGTTAACATCTTATAGGAAAATAATTGTCATTAAAACACTTGCTCTATCAAAAATCAACCATTTAATAATAGCCCTTCCTAATCCACCTGCTTTTTATAAAAAATGTGTACATTATATCAATCAGTCGGACGGCAAGCTAACAAACGAACGAACAAAGGAATCAAGGAAGGAAGAAAGGAAGGAAGAAAAAAGAAATGAACGATCGGACGAACAAACTAGTCAGCAAGCGAACAAACGAAAGAATGTATACTACGTCCAATTTTGAGTGATTTTTTCTTTTTTAATTTTTTCAGCTGATTTTAACAGAATACTCTTTTTAAGACTTTCTTGGATCCCAAGATATGGATGAATAATGGCTAAAACAAAATATGAGTCTTGCATTTAACTCCCGACTCATATCAAGCCGACAGTCTCTCTGCGCTTGAAGCGCTTTGATTTGAAAACTCTAAGGAATGGACTATTTTAAGTAATTGTTAGTAAGTTGGTTTTTCAAAGTCCTGTACGAGGTCATCATTGAAGACTGAAAAGTCTCTAGATGCAAAAATGTATGTACAAAGATAATGATCGTTACTGCTTTAATATTTGACAGAATGGACATGACACTTTTTTTCAAACTTTTAATTATTTTATTTACAGACATAGTCAATTATAGTTTTACTTGCATCCAGGTTTCGGACTAACTGTATCTATAACATCAGTCCCTTACCATTAATACTAGTACGTATCAGTATCAGTCTACCGACATTTTCTGGTTCTATAGCATGCTGTTTGAATAACGCCGCAACATAGGACGGTTATCTTATCCTAAAATATGTGTTAGTAGATGAATGAGGTATCAAACTCGTAATTCCTGAATTTCAAGTAATTTGCATAAATACTGTACCACTAATCCGCCCCACTAAGATTATAACACTGTTTTTCAGTTTACATATCAATGATCGCACCACTCTTCCGGGAGTGGTGATACTTTTGAAATAGCATTATTATAACTATTAACTATTATACAAATTTACCTATTGGCTGCAAGATCGATTCATCCTCCTATTTTTCACTGTTCACATTAATATCAAACGTATACCCAATGCATGCATATAATGTTATCAATAACATTGATTTTGCCTCGTTGGTTATGAACCGAAATTGCTTATTTTAGGTTACTTGAAAATGCTCGCATTTTGTATATTTTATGTGGATTTTTCAAATTTCTGTAACATCTACAACGAGACATTTAGTTAGCATCTTTTGTCGATATCGAATTATTGGGTGGGAGTGGGGGCGGAGGGGGGAAGTTGTACATATAAATACATAATGTACTTAATAAAACTTCCATATCAGAACATATTCTTATATCCTTTACTACATACACACAAAAATGTTGTTTTTAAACTGAAAAGTTCAAAATTACTTAATAAATGCTGATTTTTAATGGTAATAAGATTATATCGATGAGGGGGATAATGATGGTGATCATGATAATGGTGATGATGGCATTTATGATGACGACAATGATGATGATGGTGATGATGATGAAAATGACGATACTGATGATGACGACGAATATGATGATGATGAAGAAGATAATGATGATGGTGGTGGTGATGATGATGATGGTGGCAATTGTTGTGATGATGATGATGATGCTGCTGATGATGATGAAATGTTTTTGTATCATGATCATTATTATCAGTATATCGATGATGGCTATACATTCGTAAAAACTGCGAGTTGCATACCTATGTAATCGATTATGCATTCTTCAATTTCCCAATGAGACATGATATTTCCTCTATAGCTGCATCTGTAAGCAGTGGTTGTGAAAATAATAACAAATTGTTTCCTATCAAAACATCAATTATTCACAATAGTTAGTTACAAATACTGATGCCTTGTTACTACGAATACAGGTAAAACAAACCATCTACCTGCAATTTTTTGTACAATAGACTACATACTGTTAAAAGAACTGTGCGTTCAGTCTGTTATCGAAGTATTTAGAACTTAATCAGAAAATAACAGTAAAAAGGAGAAGTTACATCAGTCAATACAGTTCATATTTTAGGTTGTAATTAATTCCTTGTCTGTATTATTTTCAACGAGTTCTGGACAAAGATAAGCTATCAGACGACTTCTAAACGCGCACCCAGAGCCTGTCGGCGCTGCGGTTTTAAATAAACTGCGCGTATTCCTGTAGTAGAATCAAAGATTTGAGGAAAGGTGATGTTTTCCTATCCTGATTCAAACCAGACAGACTTTGTCAAATACATAAATAAATAAACAAATAAATAAACTTTCAGTCCAGACTACTTTTCTCGACATTTCTTCAGAATGACTGAGATTTCCTCATTCTTTCTCAAGGTGAGAATCAATAAAGTGCAAAAAAAATATCGTTATCGTCTCTCTCTGATTTAAAGAATATTTCTAAATCTCAAGCTTAAAATGATCAGAGGCTATAAATGATATAATAGGGTAGGATTATTGGTATATTCTGTCAAAATTTGACCGGTGCTTAACACTCTTTGATTACTTATTAATTTTCCATGGATTTCGTGCTATTTTGTCCTTGCAAAAATGTATTTTACTCTTATAAAGTATTCGACGGTTCTACAAGGTGGACAGGTATGTAAATAAATATAATTATATCTTTAAATATAAATTAAGTAAAGCAGATTATGGTCATATTTTCCGGCAATAAAGAACTCCTCTGGAAGAGAGGGCGTTAACCACGGAACATCTGTTATAGCTGCATCCGACGAAAACAAACTAAAATATTCAAAATATAAAAAGTCTTAATATTTTGTGTTACGAAGACACGGAACCTTTTTCAACTTATAAAGGCGAATGAAGATGAAGTACACGTTTTCTTACATATAGCGAATTAGATCCATGGTTTTACAATAGCTAATCTGAATTAAGAATACATCTTGTTTAAGTGATACAAAAACTTAGTCTTATATTTCATTTATGATATAGATATGATCGATAGGAGCGTAATAAGACTTTTAAAAAATGATGTAAGAAGTTTTATCTGAGCTTGTTTTTGTTTTTGTTATTTTTTTTTTTATTTTTTTTTGTAATGGTCAAGTCATGCGTCCGCTCAGTCTGTCATATCGGAATTCTGGTCATAACATGCAATGTAGATCGTGTATGAAAAAAAATGCTACATCTCTAAAAATACTATGTACTTGCGGATGAAAGTATGGATGTTGAAAAGCCTTAAAATCATTTGTCAATTTCGGTTAAAACCTGTATATAACTATACAACATTACAGGAATCATGTACGTCCCCCGTAGTCAATTGGGTCTTTCCTCTACGACAATCCCGGTTAATCTATATATTTGAGCTTATTTATCGTCGATACCGGTTGCCCATATGGCCGACGCCCCCTGAAGAGATTAGTTATTTTATGTCGTGGGGTTAGTGCAAGATACAGAAAGCATCCAATTCCAGAGATACCCCTGGTTCTTTTACATGCTCAGTGTATAGCACTGATACATGGGACCTCGGTTTAACGTCTCATCCGAAAGACTATTAGTAATGTTAGTGGAGGAGCGGGGGATCGAACTCCTTTAAGTGTGACCTTGACCTTTGGATAGCAACCCAATAATTGCGCTCTGCACATTGTCTTATAATGCTGATCACTTATGCCAAGTTATTTCAAAATATTTTCAGGGGTTTAAAAGTTATGGAGCGGACACGAAAGTGTTTCGGACGGCCAGACGGACGGATGGACACATGGTTCTTTAGCATGCTGTTTGAATAACGCTGCAACATAGGACGGTTAAACATCTTATCGCTTTGCGGAAGGGGATTAAATATAACGACTTTATGGGTATGAGCTAAATAAAAAATTCATTTTCATTTCTAATTTATGTCATGGTAATACAATCAACAATGTCTAATTAAGATAAATCATCTTGTCACGTGTATCTAGACAAAATACTACTTTCCACAGGGAATGGCTTTTTACACTTACATATTTTAGTACAAGACTAGAATATTAATTTATGAACATAGCATTTCAACAAGAGAGAAGAGATTCTGAGAAATATTTCAACCCTTATCTCAATTTGAAGACGATTCTTGCACTGGGTGATTACTATTCTTAATAACTTTTTCTTTTGAGTACTAAATTACTAGACTCATACCAAAAGAAAACTTGAAATATTCATGATCCCGCTGATAGAATTAGGGCCCACTCTATCTAAATTTTGAATACGACGCGTTTTTCTTACAATGTAGCTCTTTCTCAATTATTTTTTGGTTTAAGACAAAAGTATTGTGACTCTATCTATTTTTTGCAAAAATGATCTGCCAATGTTTTGTTTTATTACAAATATATCAGTTCATATAAAAGCTTCTTTCATTCTCCATAGAGAAACATTTATAGAGCGTAATCAGTGGGTGATCTACTGTTGTGAATAATACATAAATAGTGTTCATTTTGTGCAATGAAGCATTTATAAGCCAGAAGTTGACGCTTTGTTGTAAAAAATAACTGTCAAAAAGAGAAGTAATCGACATGTTGTAATGTTAAATAACAAAACAGTTATTCCAACAAATTGTTTTGAAACTCTAAGAACGTAAGAACACGGGGTAGAGATAAGATAAAACAGAGACGTATATTATACTCTATGTCTCTGGGGCTTAGATAGAAGCATCCATTTGCAATTAATTATGCATCGTTTACTTGCCCAATGACACCTGTAATTTTCTCTTTATGTAATTCATTTACTGCAGAGACTGTGTCATCAATAATAAATTAAGATTCCAAATGAAAATACAATGAATTATTTACATCAGTTTCCCGCCATCATCAAGCCCTTTAGACCATCGCCACAGATCAAGCTACGCTCGATTTCTTTGTAATAATTATGTAAAAAAAAACCTGAGGAGTATCGAAAATACTATATAGTATGAGTTATTTTGATTATTTGGTGGGGTACACAGCCTTGGATAGCCTCCTTGAAATAATACGATCCCATTTTACTCGGATTTCTCTTAACTAATGAATTATCTTTTAATTTATCTACGATATTATGCATGAATTTATTTCCTTGGTTTCAAAAAATAAATACAATGTTTGCATCAACAGTACTTTAATATGATAAAATGAATAAAAACGAATATGTCTTTTTCAGCGAATGCAGCTTAGTTAGCAAATTTAGCTTTACAGTTCATTTAGGTTTTTTTTATAATGTACATTGCTTATTAGTAGAACGTTAACCAGTCGTGCAGTGTTTTGACCTTCCTTCACTGTGCTCTTCAAGAATCTATGTTCGAATTCCGGTACCCATAATGTCTTAGGCAACTGTGGACTGGTTTCCTAAGTTTCTTTATCTTTTGCGTAAAAAAAGTAATGTTCGGCATGGTATCAGTCTACGTCAAGTAACGTCCCAGAAATATTGCTAAATTAGTACTGTGGTCTATAAAGGAAAAAAGCAGATTTATAGAATGTGTTGCAAATAAAAAAACAAAATAATTTGGTACACACGTTTACAGATTTTTGTTCCTTTCGACTCATTCAAAACTCTGGTATATTTAACAGTTTCTTGAAGCAAAATCATGGTCCGATCAACCGAATTAAAGTTCGAGGCAAAATGTTGTTTGGATAGAAAGGCTAGATTTCATGAATTTCGAAAACTTCCTTGAAAATGGTTGTCGCTTTGATATATTGTTTTACATTTCTATTACGTTTTTTCTTGGTTTGATATTGCACGTCTGTGCATTAAAACTGCATTTTGAATGTCTCCTATTTAGGCGAAGAAGGTGCGATTAAACTTTATGGATTTACTGTTCACCGGAAGTAGTTGAGTTCTATTTCTAGAACTGACGGTAGCCGTGGTAATGAAAAGGCATATTTTATGCGTGTAAAACATTTATAATACAAACGTTAGAGATTAATGTGACACTAAAATTCGATACCGAAAATAGCTGAGCTGCGTTGAAATAAAGAGAGGGAAAAAAAACACAATCTACCTGAAAAATCATGTCACCAGACATTAATAACTTCAGGAATAATGTTATCAAATTACTAACTAACTGATCAATACAAGTAATTCAGGTGAAAAACATGCTTGTATTCTCTCTAAGACTGAAATTGCGTGATCACTTCTTATAACCATGGTAACATTTCCATAATACAACGTAAAAATTGTTTGATCAGCTAAAATATAAAATAACTGATTCAAAGAATAGAACGCAGCCTCGACTGTGTGAAGTAGATACGATGAAACAGCTATTTGTGAAAGGCTCCGTATTCTGAAGGCTTTCAATACGCATTCGACTCACGAACGTCATAACTCTCAGTCCTACCTCATCAACTTGCATACGCATATGTGCATACCTTCCGCACCCCTCTCAAAAACAGGTAGCGTGTCTTCAGAAAGCAAAATAAACACCCTATGTCCTTTGACAGTCAACCAATAGTAAATTAAGCTTAACAAACAAATGTCTGCTCTTTCAAATCGTCCTCCACTCTCCACAGATTTTTTTTCTTCTAATCACTATTTTCGTGATTTAAAACTTTCTTACATTCTATTTTTATTAATTTTGTCTATGACAATGACATTTTGGATGGTTCAATTTTTGATTAATTCTTTACATTTTGCTATACAAGTACAAAAACATCTACTGTACAACAACGAAAGGGCTTTTTACACAGAAAGAACCTTCGTGAATTACAAAAAAATGTTACATCTTGCATAGTATCAGGAGCAAACAAATTCATAAAATCTTATTTTACTATTTCTCCTTGAAAGAAAGAAAGAAAGAAAGAAAGAACGGTAAAAAAGGAAAGAAAGAAAGAAAGAGAAAGAAAGAAAGAAAGAAAGAAGAAAGAAAGAAAGAGACAGACAAATTAACAAACAAAGGAAGCATGAGCAAGAAGCAATTGTGAAAAATACCTCTTATTCTATTTTATGTTGTATATATATTCCTTATTGAGAGCATCCTTTTTGAAACAATAATCAACGATTTTCCATCGTCATTCCGTGAGAGCGCTAGCTGCAGAATAATTTCAATCTACAGGTGAAAGCAATATTACCTTTGAAGAATCACGGATTTATCGATTACTCAGGGAAAACTGGCGTACCTTGATAGGCAGATAAAAATCTCAGGTGGCATCGCAGGTCAGCTATGGGCACGGAACGGAAATTAGGACGTGAATATGGTTTTAAATCTGAGGAAATAGTTGAATAGGAAAAGCACGCGATTATTAATATTGTAGGCAATAGAATTGCAGGGAAATATTTAAGTTTGGATTTTGATCTGTTCATCCCAAGAAGTGGTTAAAAAAATTTGCAAGAGCCACTAGGAGAAGGTTTTGTAGAAGGGGGGGGGGGGGTGTCGAACCAGTATTAGCGCTTAAAATACATAAAGAAACATGTTATTGATCTATCTAATTTTGTTTCGAGAGTGTAATAATAGCCGAATTCTAAGAAGGGTAGATAGTTCTTGAACAGTCAGTCAGTTCGTTCGTCAGTCCGTCCGTCCGTCATTCCCATAATTTCCTTATTAGTCAATAGATTTACTTCATACTTGACCATAACACCCCTTTCGACAAGAATTTTCCGTTGCCATATATCTACGTGACCTTGATCCCTGAATGACCTTGACCTCGAAGGTTCAGTTGTCAAAAATATGAAATACTGGCCATTACTCCCTTATTACTCAAAAAATTTAGTTCATGTTGGCACACAACAACTCTTCTGGAGAGATCTTCCAAATGGCATATATTTTTTTTTTAACCATGATCCCCTAAATGACATTGACCTTGATGTCAAGTTGGCAGAAAACGTTTTCTTTTGAAAGATCTACAAATTATCTTCATCTGATCCTCAGTGCAAAGATCGAAATACAACTTCGGGGGCATTGTTATCTTTCAGTGACTTTTTTTCTTGATTTTTCTTTTTTTCAACATGGTTTTTAAAGTGAAGAAGCCTTAACATATTGCATAAATAAAGAAATGTTACACACAAAAATCCTCACTGAAAATAATCGTCGCAGTTACTCGACATGCCCTAAACAACAAACATGTTGTCGTAGACGCCTTTAAAAGTTAAACACAACTAAATCAATCTATATAGTTTTTCATGGTAGCATCAAGCTACAGTCTTTTTCATTATATCATGAAGTGGTTACCATTGCTGATTTCTTGAAAGAAACAATCGTTTACAGTTTCCACTAGCATGACAAATCAACTGTGTACCTTCTCCAAGGAGTTTGTACTAAGTATTTTATTTTCAATATAGCTGAACAATAATAAGGTATAAAATGATAGCACAACTGTTACAAGGCAGCCAATGCTGTTGTTTTAATTCTTTTCCTCTTTGGCATTCCAGAATACATATTTTCCTCCACATCAGAAGTCTGCAAATATAGCCGAGCGTTCTAATGACGCTTTTTTGTTTTCCTTCCGCTTTCGTTCGATTTAGCCGCCGGTTCCGGTGGAAGAAGAAGACTTTTGTTCTCGGAAGCAGCCAAGTCGATGAGACTTTTTCGGTAAAATCTGTATGTCAAATGACGTGCTGTTAAAACGATAAAATTTCATGTGTGTCAAAATTCGAATGTCGTTTGTTGCGCTTGCACAATATTCAAAACGCATGAATCAAAATTCGAATGTCGTGCAAGCACACCATACTAAGCACGTTATTTAAAATTCTAATGTCGTTTGTCTTACTGGCAAAACTTTCAAATATCAAGTTTTTCAAAATTCAAATGTCGATTGTCAAGAGTCGCGTTTACGCAACATTTTAATCACACGATTCAAGCTTTGAATGTCGAATGTCGTGCTAACACAACGTTTTGATGATGATTTGATTGTCGTGCTGGCACAATATTCAAATTTCAAGTGTTTGACATTCGAATGCTGAGTTAATAGGACATTCATTTCGGCCTTTGTCCAATGTCGAAAGTCACATGTTAAGCTAACAAACGTATTCTAGCAGTGTCTGTCACACTTTTTTTTACTTACAATTTCTTTTTCAGTACATGTACAATGTATATGAATTGTTCTGGAAAAAAACTAATTCTTAGAGCAACCTTTACATTTTTAACCAATCAGACAGCTTTGTCAATTTATATCTTCGCAAAGTGGAAAACCAAGACAGTATTGACTGGTTCCTGACAACACTGAAACACTAAGTTGGTTGTGTTTAACTTTATGTAATACTGGGAAGAAGTAATCGTACTTTTAAACTATTTTGTTAACGCCCGAGCCCCACGTATTTGATTTAGGTGTTTTCTTGAGCCATATTAGCAATAAGGTAATTGTCATGAAAAATTCCGGTAACGACCGAGGTGACAAGACTGGCCTTCGGTTTCTAAAAAGAGGAACTCTGAGACAAATTAGTCATAAGACCATGAGTTGACAGTTCTCATTGATTCGTAAATCATGACTGAAAACAAGAAAAGAACAACCCGTTTTGCCTTCAAGCGACTGTGGTGAATGTGTTTCTTCCGATCACATGAAATAATCAGTAATAAGAGGAGGCACCGTGGTCCAGGGGTAGAGCGCGGTGCTCCGGATCCGGAGGTTGCGGGTTCAAATCCCGTCAGAGGTGAGATTCTCTCATGATCTTCACATTCCTCCACGCTGCGCGAATACTGGTATGGAACCCAGAAAACAGTCATCGAGTCACGCAGAAGACCTTTTTATATACGACTTGCGAGTTCGACCTAGCTCTCTTCTACTTAGTTTAGTTCAAACTCATTTATTTTACACCGATTGGGAAAAGAAGTTCTTGTAACTTATGTTTTTCTCTCTCGACGACGGCTTCCTGGATTCAAACCGTACTCGCGCCGAAAGTGAGAAATGTGAAATGTCACCAGAGACTCTAACCCCTGGTGAGATTCGAACCTGCAACCTTCAGATCGGGAGTACAGCGGTTTAACCCCTCGTACACTGCTCTCGTCTACTTACACTACTGAATTCTTTCGGATATCACGCTGAATCAAGTTCGTCAATTGAACCAATCGAACTTGAACGTTTACTTCTATTCCGTTCCAAATTTCATTCGGTTTATATTAATAATACGTCATAATTATAAGTCTTAAATATATTCGTTTTTGAGTATATGAAAGTAGGTCACGTTGACTTTCTCCAAGCCCCCTTCCCCACCCCCCTTAAAAAAGAGTTATATTGGTTAGATACGCACAAAGCTTTTTGTTCTTCTTTCTTTATTCTCTATTTTTTTAATGGAAAAATATTCATTTTTAAAATAGCATTGGTCACTATTTCTGTTCACTTTCTAGAAAACATTACTTTGTTGTTTTTTTTAATACTCGAGTAAATTAAAACATGTGAAAGATGTGTTAAGGTGTAAGGTTCACACGTACGCAAGCTTCACATCGTGTAAATCTTACGAAGGTGTTACACTTATTTCTACTGTTATATGCAACCTTCAAACATGTGTGAATCTTACGAACTAAAGTACCTAAGATTCACACTGCGTAAAGCTTATTTTTTTTTACAAACACGTCATATCTAAGATGTCACGTAGCTGCACGGGGATATGATTGAATGTTAAGCGGAATCAGACGCTTTTAACTGTTTTCTTTTAAATCAATGATATCTCTGTGACAACACTAGAGTTATGCTCTCGTGACTTGTAGTTAAGGTTGCTTGGCAACGTAATCACAGCGCACATTGACAGGTAACACATATGGCGCAATTAGACGTAATCTAATCACCTATATTATTTTAGAACACCATTTTAACAGGACAGAACTGATAGCTCGTATACATTTTGAGTAAAAAAAAAAGATCCATCTGTTAAAGCCATTATTTGTACTATTTCTGTTACAAGTTAAAAGGTTTCCTGCGGGAAGAAATTTTTAAAATTTTAGTTCCAGATATATAATTTATGTTCGTTGAAACCATTTTTAAAGCGACTGACTCACAGAATTTAGCTTTTTTTCTTTAAAATCAAAGAGAAGTTGATATGCTATGAATAAAACGTAATATTATGCTTTTATTCACCGTGAACAAAATGAAGAAGACTACAATAAATAAATAAATAAATACAATCCGTTTTATTATTAAAATTGACGTTTGTCGTGGCTCAGTGGGTTAGATCTCCACTCTGAACTTCACTGGCTGAAAGGATCATGAGTTCGAATCCTGGTAATTTCTTTTCTTCATTTTTTTCACGGTGAATAGAAACATAACATTACGTTTTATACTTTCCATACTTTCAGTTCAGTAATCTTTTCCGAAGAATGAAGGGGAGGTCACTGCGAGGAGATTGTGATAAGAAAATGTGGGTACCGAGAGGGTTAGTCAATGGATCAACTGCCGAAGTAATTGATACTTTACGACTTCTACCTTTCTTTGTGTTTCTTTATGTTGTATTTTATGAATATTATATGACGAGAAACAGTGTACAGTTTAAGTCAATAAAATATTCTTCTTCTATTTTTCTGTACGGAAAATTGCCAGTATTATATTCCTATATGTACAATTGGAGCGGGGTTAGTGTTATCCAGTATTATGTAATTCTATGTTTTGATTGGCTGTTAGAAGATCCGATTATTGCCGAAGCATTGCGTATTTTTACGATGTACCACCTGTTGAATCAATTTGCGAAGTTGTGTTATTCCGGAAATCTTCGGACAGAATCACGGACAGAATCACGTGACTATCTGGTAATATTGTGTAGTAACTTTGAATGTTATTGTTTTGAAATCTATTAATAGTAACAAGTAACTGGTAAGAGATACAGGTAACTTTTTGAAGGCTGGCAAAAATATGGCGGTTGATAAAAATGCAAAACATATAATTTTGTAATTACAGTTACAAAGTCATTTTTCATCGAACAATTCAATATTTTAAATCATTTGAAAGGTCTGTAAACTCATATTTTACATATATAAAAAATATTTTTCGAAACTGTTCACTTTCTTGTTTGTAAATGGTTAAACTTAGTGCATCTAAGGTGCTAGAAAAATGTTGAAAAAATGCTGAAACGACAGGTATAAATTAGTTTAGTTTTCTTTTTTAAAAGCAAAAATTCAAAATCTGCTTATATTTTCAAAGTATGAATTTAAAGTGTCTTCAAATGATGTAAAATGAAACAATGTTTTTGTTTAATGTTTTCAAATAATAAAATTCGGCTCACAAAGAAAAAAACATCTTAAGTTAAAAATTCAGTCTGGTTCCCGGTGGTACTTTGCTACGACTGTGACTGTTCCTCACCTGGTCTTTAATATGTTGAATTATATCAAAGTAATCAAAGCATGGTCATACTTTATTATCATAAGTGATATTACAAGTATATTTGTTATTCTATTCAAGCATGTTTGTTATTCTGTTCAAGCATGTTATTCCATGAAATTCATGTTATTTTGTTATTTAACAAAACAAACACTGTTTCAGTATCATAATTATCACCATTAACATCAAGAGATATATGGAAATAAAAGGTTGAAGAAATATGTTGATTTTGTTCTTCACAAATTGGGCATTACCTTAGTTATAATTCGTCTGAACAGACAGGTCTTCAATTTAAAGATATAAATTAAATTTCTTTTTATTAACATCTGCAAACAAATTAGAGTGCTGTAGCTTAAAGTTCCTTAAAAATACAGTAAAAACCGTACACTCAAATGGACTTATGTCCATTTGAATTTTCCTTGTTTAAATTTCAACACGATATTCTTTTTAAATATTATTTTATAAAGATGAATATCTGTGCACTTCTTAGTAATTCTTATTAATAATTTATTAAAAATTATTAATAAAAAAATGACCAGTCATGTACTATTGATATATCACGTGCCCCTCCATCTTTCGATGACAGATCACGTGCTCTACATAGCTCTAAACTAAAATGGATACCAATACCCTGCGGACTCCAATCCGCAGAGAATCATAGCAACCAGAATTTTGATCCGAAGATAAAAACAAAGTGACTTGCATAATCTCCATGTTGTCATGTATTCATATATCAAGTACATTTTGCACGATCAACTTAACTTATATGGTTTTTATTTTATCGCGGGATCTCCTTGGACGGACAGACCAAAAGACGGACAGACAGACGGAAGGCAAACTTCGGTAGAAAACTATAAAACTCAATTAGACTTTTTGTCTTTTTGAAAGTTGTTCTGCTATTCTGCCATTCTGCTATTCTGCTGGAGTTGTTCTGCTTTGCTGCCATTCTGCTATTCTGCTGGAGTTGTTCAGCTATTCTGCTATTCTGCTTACTTCACACAGACTCTGAATTACTACTTCATCAATCGTGGATTCTCGGGCATGTCCTCATTGGTTTTAGCCACATATTCGAATTCGCCATGTAGTAAATATCAGTTCTTGGGTAGGATGGATTAATATGTGTACCGCTGAAGTCTAAATTAATTAATACAATGTACATGAGGATATGAGTATCAAGATTGGTCAAGATAAGGTTTTGCTTTGCTTTCATCACTGAAATGTATTCAGTGTGAAGTAGGAGCTTGAAATTCGAAACTAATGAAAACTGGTTATCTGTAGAATTTCAGTAGCAGACCATAGATGGGTTTTGATGACAGCTAGCTAATTTAGGTGTACATGGCAGACGATCAAGAAGCATGTAGGGTTATGACTCTATATCTATGTTAAAACTTTTAATTTCGGGCAACTTGTCTGTTTTAAAGAATTTGCCTCGGCACGGGTGGAAAACGCGGCTTATGGGCAGTTTCTCTCTTGCAGAAGTGTTTGGTTTGAAATTTATTGGTGTTGATTGTCTTCACTTCTGTAAGAAAACTGTACTCTTTTCAGGCTGGTGTACTGGGATTGTCAGTGAGACGCTGACAGTTTGGGTTGTCGTCGGTTACTGAATTTCTTTGTAAAACTGGTATCTGTCACCAAAAAAAAAAAAAAAATAAATAAAGATGAAAATTCGGTGTATTTCATTATACCATCTGAGGGAACCACTGACGGTGTCTGGGTAAATAACTATTCGAGAGAAACATACGGCTGGTCCATATGCCTTAACTCTGCTGAGAAGATTTAGGAACGCTTAATCATCATCGTCATCATCATTATAATCAGCATCATCAACAACATTTTATCCGTTTCTGCCTTTGTTATATTTCAAATAGTGCTATAAGAATCTTGCGAAATATCCTGATCATTGGAAGTTGATAAATATGTGAGTAGTATGTTATATCTGAAAAGGTAATATTGAAACAATATATGGGAAAATATCGTGCACTTTGTTTTTAATATATACAATTTATTTACTTTTCTTTGACACGTGTCTCATTGTCCTGTGTGTCTGTCATACTCATGACATTCATAGTTCATTCAAAACATGAAATACGACATAAAATGTTAGAACATAGATTAGAAAGTGTTCCATTTATGCGTAAAATTGAAACCATTTAGAAGAAAAATGATACTTTGTTGATTATCTAAAATAAAATTGACCGCCAACTATCCATAAACTATCGCTTATCAGTCAGTTTAATCCGTCTGCAAATCGAACTACCGTTCGGCCTGTACAATATGACAAAATAACACCGAATACTGCAAATAATTTGACTAGTTCTGTTTCTTTACACACTGCGGTGCTGTCTTTTCACCTTATCTCACGTCAGTGAAATAGTTTTGCACTCTTTCCTCTTTCTAAAAAATGTTCTTCAAATATATATCAATGTACTCATAATGTGTATATTTAGGGAAGAAAGCTGATTTTCGAGCTCGTTCTAATCTCAAGACAGCTGTGATATCAATGTTGAAGTTTCGAGCTAGCCAATGTCGATATTCATACTCGCTCGAAAATTACTTAATCTTGAGTGTCAGTCACAGAGCTGGCTGGAAATGTTTGCTTTATCTTAAAATTCGTCATGTCTTTTTCGAATATCATTTTCAGAGCGGACTCGAAATTCGCACTAGCTCGTAATTCACTTTAACTTGAGTATCGATCTAAGTGCTGACTCGAAATACATCTCAGTTCGAAATTCGTAATCTCGTAATTAAATATTGATCTTAAAACTAGCTCAATATTAGAACTATCTCGAAATTCTCATTAACCTAAGTATCGATCTCAAAGCTGGCTTGAAATTCTGTTCAGCTGAAAATTCGCCTTGTCAAATTCGAAAATCGATCTCAACGCTGGCTCAGTATTCTGCTGGATGTTGACCTTTAATGTCAGACCTTACTTCACGCACATGTTGAAGAATAATTTCCACTGACCTTGTAGAATCCAAAAGTTATCTTTATAAAATGTTAACATCGTTTGTTAAACAGTTTCTGGATGAATGATTTCATAGCAGCCGTTTTTTGGTCAGATATTTTATTATTGTTGTTGTTGTAGTTTTTTTAATCTAAAGCAAAAGAAAAGAATGTATCTGGTGGTACTATTGCTAAATATTGTCTTAACCCATTTATGCCAAATGGATTATGCAACCCTTGTCTGTTTGACGAGTCCATTTTCAATAAAAAGGGGGTTTCTGGTATAAATTTTTAATTTTATTCCTTTTAGGGAAGAAAGTCCTTTATGCAAACAGTGTTCAGAAGCCGCATATTGCACTGTTTTCCTATGTCTACTTTTGTAGACGCTAGACATAAAATAACTTAAAGCATTTGATGTATCTCGCTTCAATAACGAATTCAAAGTGAAAACAATCGCATGGATCTTCTGCAAATTTTCATTCAGTTTTGTGTAACTTCTAAATGACCGAAGCAACTGTGAATCACAGGTGCTAGGAACATAATTATATATATGTGTGTGTAAATAAAAATCATAACTTTTAACTGTGTGTCTCACCTTACGTGTAAGTATTACATGTATTTTAATAGTCGTAAAGCATGACAATTACTAAGACGTGATTTTCATTCACACTTATGCTTAGGTAACACGGTTATTTTTCTAGTACCTGCGGTGTGTATACTTTGAGCAAAACATATTCTGAAAATCCGCATTATTTGCGATTAACTCAATCGTTTGATTCAAGGCAAAATTCCTATCTCTTAAGTATTTTTGGTTAATATTATTTTTTATCTTTTTATTGCAACATATACAACTTATTTCGTTCATTAAGACCTAAAATGCTTAGTAGATTTTGGCTCCGAGGGTAGCGGGTTCGAATACCGTCAGTGAAATTTACCTATCACTTCCACTTTCCCTTTTTTTTCGGAAGCAGCCATCCAGGGAGATCAATACAATGTGCAAGATTTAACCTATGTAATTAATGTAAAATAAAGTTTAAACGCAGCGGTATATGTTTACCACTTTATCTAAGCCGGTCAATACATGTAAATTAGTCAGGTGTTATATTACTTTCTTCAGTTAATTTTCTTCGTGCAAAACTATCCCCCGGCAATGTTTGTAAACAACCACCGTTGGAAGCGTTCCATAATATTTTAAACAATGGCTTTTGATGCCCCTGTCAAATAAGGTAACATATTCTTAATCCGATGCAAGTACCATTTTAATGGCTTATCAGTAGTTTTGACAAGCTTTTATTACATTTTTGAGCTACTTTGAAGCGGAGATGCTATTAAATTTATGACTCGAGTGTGACGCATTTTGTTGTATTGTATCCGCACATTAAACTTTCAATTTTCGAACTGAAAGCGTGTTGAAAAGGTTTGTTTTTTTTGCATCGAAGGATGTTTTTTAAAAGATCTAATATATTGAGATGAAAAAAAAAATATAAAATCAAAACAAATAAAAATAAAACTTGAGACTTTTGAGAAATTAAGAATTGGATTATTTTCACTGATTGCGCACGTAAGTATTTTAATACCTTAAAAATATTTTATCTTTTCAGGATATGCTTGAAACACAATGGGTGTATAAAAATCGTTTAAGACGTTTTTTTGAAATGAGTGATTTAAGAAAAAAATATATAGTTGGAGAAAAAATACAACTTGCAGTCTGAAATGTTTTATACTTCGAAAAATGGAAGATAAAATGACGTATAATGTTCAGAAACATTAAAATAATGGATTGAAAAATAAAAGAAAGTTTAGACCGAGCATTTAATGGAAAAAAAAAACAATTGATGTTTAAACGAAAGATAATACTTCTTTACAAAACGAATGCGCGTCAATGTACTTTAGACAGAATTAATGGATATACTGTGTGAATCATTTTCTAATTGTTAATTGTGTAAGTTAATTGTACTTGGGTAAAATCATCAAATATTCATTCATTCATTCATTCATTCATTCATTCGTTCGTTCGTTCGTTCGTTCGTTCGTTCGTTCATTCTTTCATTCATTCATTCATTCATTCAGTCTTCGTTCGTTCGTTCGTTCGTTCGTGCGTGCGTGTGTGTGTGCGAACGTTCCTTCGTTCGATCCATCGATCGATCATGCGTGCGTGTGTACGTGCGTGCGTGCGTTCGATCGTTCGTGCTTGCATGCGTTCGTTCGATCGTTCATATGTGCAGGCGTATGTTCGTTCGTTGGTGCCTTTCTCCGAGACTCCCGCCGAAATTATCATCACCATCGGTATAATCATCATCATCACCATCATCATTATCATCATCATCATCATCATTGTAAATAGGTTTGTTACAGTCATATTAGTTTATATCTACACAATGTGTGTGGTTTACTGTTTCTGCCTTCCCTTCACATGTAATACGAGACCAAATAATTTAGGACATACATCAGAATGTTAATATATCAAGATTAAATTTACTTAATTTGTGGACAAAGTTAATAAAAATTTGTTGTCAAAAGAGATTCTCTGCGTGCATTTAACAAATAATGATTAATTGAACAAATAAATTGACGTGTTTTAAATTAAACTATTCTGAAATTGGAGATTAGAGTATTTGTAATAAAGAACACAATTTATCCGAAAGGGATCGAAAAGTGAACCGTTTGTTTTATTGCCTTTTGCTTTAGAATGTTTCCAAATTCAGACAAATAATGGTCCATTTGCACAACGAGGACAAGCTATAATATCAAATACTTTCACCTAGAAACGGTAAAACGTTTATCTTGCATTCAGTTGATTTCATTCCAGGTGCACGGCATTTCATCAGTGATTTTCTTAATCGGCTGGATTGCTTTGCTAGTTTGACGTAATAAAAATGGCGACAGAAGAAATGCGCCGCCATGATGGCGGACCGCTGGAAAGGAGTCATTTGAAAGACATGGTGCAGCGGAACGCTTTGGAAAGCGCCGCCTATCACAAAGTTGCCAAGCATCTAGAGAACCAGAAGAAAGCGTTTGTTCGACAAAACACGCGCGATGAAGGAGAAATGAAAAATCTGCTAAATCGTCTGCAGATGGAACAGCAGACGGTGCTACATGACACGGACACATGCCCAGGTGAGAATTAGTGTTTATGTTACAAATTACATGTTGTTTCTAAGTCTCATTCATCCTTCTGCAATTTACTTTTACTATACAATGGTTATACATTTTATGTATTAAACAATGAACTTGTGTTTGTCTTTGCTTTCAAGTCAATTTTCATAGTCACTCTATGAATTTTTTCTGTTTAGCCTAATGTGATATTTTACGCAAACGCAGCCTCCAAAAAAAATCTCATGCTGTTTCCTGAGGAAAACACGCAGTTACCTTTTTTATTCTAAGAAAGATACAGAAGTCGCAATAGATTTTATTATAGACCATACCATACTGAAGGGTCAGTAATTATTGAATGAAAACAAGAACGAGACAAAAGATATATCTTTGCATGAGAACAGCGTAACCGGGTCAGGTTAGGAAACTTTCACGAATTACCTAAGTTCTTAGTCATTTCAACAAAGTGTGTTATGGAAGTCGAATATCGCACAAGGATTCTTCTTTCTCATAAAGTTGACAGGTCTTAATTCATAGGATTATCTTTATTAAGTAAAACCCCTTTGACATTTTCCCTGTATTTAAAGGCATATACAAATGTACAATTCACTTGCACAAAATGTGGTATGGTGTATACCGTTTGTTTGGGTTTTTTTTCCGAACTGAAGGTGCACTTTTATGGAAAATATTCTAATCTACCGATTTTATCCGAACAAACTTCAGCAATTTATTAATTAAGTGAAATTGTATATCAGGAGTGTTTAGATGCCGGTGATAAAGGTATAACAACCTGAGTAAGCGTGGCTAAACATAAGATAAACAATCAGCAATTAAACACTTGAATTACAATCGATACGCGAAACAGGAAACTTTTTACTTTTAGGGATACGTGTTATGTAAAACGTTGAACGCAATTTCATGTAGATTATTTTTGAAACTTCGAACCCCTGCAGTGTAGACGTCGAGTGGCGTTCCCCAAACCCAGATTTGTGTGATCGAATCCCTCTATTCAGTTTTATTCGTGTCCTTCAGCGAGATTTATAGTCAAACATCTTTTGAAAGTCATATGAATGCTATTTTGTACAGAAATGTATTATATAAATTGCCAGCTTTTAAGTTTATCGTCGAAATTCAAGGTGAAATTGTGAGCGTATGCTGGTAAACAAAAAGCAAAAGATTTTAATGTTTCTAAAGTATGTTTGTTTATAAATAAGTGATTTCAAAATATCTTATATACAAACTCTTAGAAATATTCAAAAAGTAATGTTGTGTCTAAGAATAGAGAAAGTTTAAAAACACTAGCTTATTTTTAGTTTCAGATATGCGCGAGACTATTTTCATTTTGTCTTAGCAGTTCCGAGGGGAAGGGGGACCAGGAGTGAGTATATAACCGCAAGTAAGAAAGGGAAATAACTGTTGGAAATATAAACAAACTCCGATGAAAAAAATAATATAATGATCTTAACAAAAGCATTCTTAATAATTTCTGTCATATTTTTAATGTACATGTATACACTTATCTATTTTCAGATAGTGATCTTGATGACGACATCGATGAAGTAGATAATGCCGGGATCCATCCTGCTTTGGGTCGTCTGGAACCAGCATGTCTTGCAAATCCATATCCGATCACCATTATTCCAAAATTTGGTACAGAATCCCCCAAAAAGCAGTTTGCATCTGGAAGGGATATTCTACACAGACCTGGTACTGCATACATTCGTTGATGTAATCAAATTTGAACAAGGTGTACTGTGCATGTTTTCGAGCTAGAGTTGATCTTTTTTTCATCTAGCCCAGAGTACGCTTTTGTATACACAACATCGATGGAGAGCACATTTTACTTGATAAGTAAAAATTTAACCTCTGACTATTTCGTCAGGATCAGTGGTCAAGTGTCCAGTAGTAACGCGCTGGATTTGTAAGTTCAATCCCCCGCTGCTCAACTTACTAATTGTCTTTTGGTCGAGATGTTAAACCGAGGTCCCATGTATCAGTGCTAAATACTGGGCAAAAGAACCAGGGTTAAGTCTAAAATGGGATGTTTTCTTATATTCCACTATATGAAATAACAAAACTCTGCAGGGGCCATCGGTAGAATCGGCAACTGGTACCGACGAAAAATAAACTCAAATAAATTGATAGAGAGATAAGTTGTCAGGTAGGACGGACCAGTGATCCAATAGAGACACAAATGAATTTTATTTTGATTTTTTAAAGAGTATTACATTTTAGGCGTAATTATAACTATTGTTAATTTACTCTGCATTGCAACTTTAAACAAAATGTTTTTAAGTCTTTAAGCTGAGGACGCGACTCCTTTGTAAGACATACATACAAGCCGTTAAGTTTGGTTGAAATCGTATAGAATTATCAATGTTATGTACGAAAAAAGCTCTGGTTGAAACTGAGGATTTGGGTATTTGGGTGTTATAAGTTAACATTTTACAGTGCTGTGCAATCGTGAAGGTTTCATGATTCAGCAGTTACTAATATATTCATACAGATATATTAATATTCATAGAGATACACTTAAAGATCAGTTTAAACACAAACGGACAGACTCATGGCCGTTTCAAACAATTTAGAAATCTACCAGATGGTCGCTAGATCTTAATACTGTATTAACTGCTTTCAGGTTCATCAAGACTGAAATCCAGACGAAAATCGGTTGAATATGAAGATATACAAGAATCTCTTTCCTCCATGACTGTTTCCAGTCTTTCGGCTGCTTCAGTAATCTCAGAACAACAGATGTCTGTTTCCGCCACGAATCTGTCACATGACGACCATGGTTCCCGTGATTGGCTAGCTACTCCAGGTGCAATTTCCTCTGTGAGACGCATGCGCAAGAGTGTAGCGGAACAAGCGCACCACAGAATTTTTAGAAAAACAAGTACTGATCATCAAGATTTCTCACCGAGCAGTCCGCCATCGCACAGCAGAAACAACTCCTTGAAAGAGAGAAAGAGGTCAGATACTGGTGACATGTCGTCGCCAAAACTGGGTCACGCTAACAGGAGAGGTGGCTCTCTGAAGGAGAGAAAATCAAGCAAAGCGGACAGAGCTGATCACTTTGCTGATCAACAGTTATCTCGTTCTTATTCCGTGAATTCAAGGTCTTCTTTGTCAGATTTCAATAAGAAACAGGACATACCTTCCTCTGGACCCTCGTCTGAAAGCATTGACGAAGAAACAAAGATTAAGAGAAAGAATTCCAAAAAATCAGAAAAGCAGAATTTGTCACGAAAGTTAAGTCAAGAGTGCACTGGTTCCATTGACGGAAGTTCAAGTTCTCGTCGAAAAACGAATCTTCGGAGGAAAGTGGGTGTGGCCGGAAGTCCGGACTCTTCTCCTGTGATAAGTCCTCTCGCAAGAGATTGCGAGAGTTTTAAATTTTGACTTTTTTTACTGCACTGGCCGAGAGTTTTCTTGTTCAAAAGCACATGCATGCATTTTAGAGACCTTGCGGTCTTAATGGCATTTTCTGTTTTGTGATTATCAGAATCGCCTGCTGCAATATACTTGTGAGAAAAGGCGATATTTTTACAGTATTTACTTGCATTTAATGTAGCTGACAATGCATTGCGCCTGTTATTTGCAAATATATGTGACAAGTTGAATTCACGCAGTCCTTTTCTTTTCCAGCGATTTTGAAATCATGTCATGTTTTCATTAGAGTTTGACATAATCTGACGAAATAATCTTAATAACCAGCAAAGAAACAATGGCAACGTTGTCGTTCAGGGATACAATAAACGGGTTTAGCAGCGCTGAGCATTGTCCCTCTTTTAAATGCGTCACCTTGTGGTTTGTCGGACTTTCCGTTTCTCTGATAATATCTGACAATATCTGTGTCTGTTTCAGTTAACTTTCAAATCTGAGGTTGCCTATGAGGTGCTAGAGCTAAGATAACATAATGAGAAAAATAACCTTAACTTTGAAGATTTCACTCCCTTTGCAAAGTTATAAGGACAAATATTGTACAATTTTATTGTTAAATCATTATGCTGCATAAGAGTCATTGGACTAGTGCAAGGAAACAGTAATTGCCAAGTTCAAAAATGCCATTTACTTCTTTGACGCCAAGTTTAATAAGGTAAAAATGAAGCACGCGAAAGGTTTACCCGAGGGAGCCTATTGACCGGTTAATATTAGATGACTCAAAAATCTTATCAATGGTTTCCTCGCTGTCAGAAATTGAAAAGAAAATCTGCTAAGCTTGCTGGTCTGCATAAAGATATACTTTTCTCTTTTGAGAATCACGGATCTTTGTAACAAGTAACAAGGACATTATTTCCCAACTAAAATATCTTCCTGTGGTTTATTTCCGTTGTCTTTTTGAACGTCTGACATTCCGACTTGGGGTGTATCCTTTTTTGTCATAGGTGTATTTCTGTAACGAAGGTATTGTATTTCAAAGCGGTAAAATGCCATTGTGTTGAAATTGGAAGACTAAACAACTACAAAAGACAGTATTTATTTACCGTAATGGATATGCACAGCGGTCTTCGGCACCGTCGCTCATCGACAGCCGTAGGAATGTACATTCTATGATTTCCATTATTATTTCTTACTATTATTGTTACTTCAGACATGTTTTCTACAAACCACATGTTCAATTTACTCAGGTTTTAGGATTCAAAGTTTTTACTCAGGTTTTGGGATTCAAAGTTTTTGGTGATTAAAAGAAATCGACTAAAAACTAAAACGTTAGGCGCTTTTTAAAAGAATATTTACCTGCATTTTTACCTTTTTCATTAAACCTCTTTAAATGGTATTAAATAGTTTACATCGCTGGTTCTTTTGTTCCATTCCCAGCGCACTGACCCTGTAAAAGCCGATCAAAGTGAACACAGTCTGGTTCACTAGATTAACTTTATTTCTCATATATGTAGACTGTGATTTGCATTTAAAAGCTCTAACCAAATGAGAAGAATTCAACAATGAAGTAATAACTGTTTCTTCTGATTTGAATAAGTGCATAACTTTTCTGACTTCGGTTTTCAAATAAAATGGATTAATTGGATGTAAATAAGTTCGTGCTTTACGACAACATTGCAGTCTTAAACCAGCCAATTTAATCAACAGGAATTGTGCATTTTTCTTCATAAATTAGATGCAAGTCATTTGCGGTTGCGTGACTAAATAAAAGTAAAAAATATTTAACATAAAAAAAATGGCTGGCAAACCAAATGTGTTCTCTCCAAGACAACGAGGGGAGACAAGGGGATCCTTTCGGAGACCAAGTAGACCCTTTTCCATTAAGTCGGTGCCTTCATCTGAAAAATCTGTAAGGTAAGAAAATAAATCAACAAAAAATTTTAGCAGACCATTTTATCTATACAAAAGCAATCAATATCTAATTATGTGAGTAATATTAATTTGATTATTAATTTGATTATTTAGACGTTGGAAATAAAACACACGTATGCTATATAGCTAATGGATGCAAAGCTATCAATAATCTTTCAGTTTTATGTTGTAGCGCTAATCTAGAATATTATTTCATTCGTTTCAGTTTTAATTTTAACCATGACTGGCAATCAGGTAAAAGTTTAGCAGAATGCAACAAGCAGATGTTGCGTCACGGTCTTATGGCTGACGTCACAATTCATGTCGGCAAAGGGAAAAAGCGGGAAATCATAAAGGCTCACAAGATCATACTTGCTTCCCGTAGCTCTGTGTTCTTTGCCAAATTCTGCGAAAGCCATGCTGGTGAAGAGGTCTTTTCTGTTGACGATATAGAGCCTGGCATATTCCATAAACTTCTCGAGTATGTACGGTCAAATTAGGTCTATACTATTGTCTTTGTAATAGGCCTATGCGTTTGTAAGATAGAACTTGATACAAAAATGGCCCTTTGATTACATTGTATTAGCGTTGGCTGCAAGAAGTCCTGCTTTATTGGAGTATAAAAACTATACCGGTGGGTTGTTACAGATTCTTTTACTCTTTTCTTTTCACCTTAACAAGACATACCTTGAATAATTAAGAGCATTCCATTTCCTTTAGAATTTATAAAGAACAAACCTTATCCAAATGTCTAGGTGTCAGTCAAAAGTTCGAAGTGCAATAGGTAAACTGAGTGGATTAATGTTAGTCTTTATAAGAAAAATTATAAAATTTTCGGATAGGTAGCGATATGTTAGATTTCTACAATTGAACAATTACTCTCTCTTACTGTCTATACGTTTCGTTAGGAAATAGTTTTATTTATAGATCTACTTTTTTACTTTTTTCATTTTTAATGAGAAAAGAAAAAAATATGATTTATGAAGTATAGCATAGGTTTATTTTTAAGTTACAGGTATGCCTCCTTTAAACTGCCCTAATTCATTCCAATAAGCTCTTGTCAGCCTGGACTCTAGCTGTGTTAACATGTACACACAGATTCATCGTCAGATACCCCGATAATATCGTTACGTACCGCCGATAAATATAGAGTAGGCTACGTAGGTATCTGACAATGACACATTGTACTATTATATCTGTTTTCATCTACTAACTGCATATATTTGCAAAAACACGAAGGGTGTGCTTGGCTAAACAAAAGCTGCTTAAGATATATTTTATTTTTAATGTTGATACAGTTCTATTTATTTATCATCGTTACCGGTTGCCCATATGACCAACGCCCCCTACAGAGATTAGCTAGGGATAGTGCCAGATACAGAATTTAAAAAAAGCATCCTATTTCAGAGACACCTCTGTATGATCAGTACAACACTGATAGATGGGACCCCTGTTTAACGTATCGAGCGAAAGACAATTACAATGTAGTAATGTAAGTGGAGGAGCGGGGGATCGATCTCGCGACCCAGTCCAGCACGTTACCACTTGAACGTGCAGTTCTTATCAAACAATGTGCTTTAAAGGTCCAGTTTCACTTACTAAGATAAAAATTGGGAAATATTACAAGATTTACATGTGTTGATCTGTCTCTCTAACGAGCATTCCCAGTATCGAAACAGCCAAAGACAACTGCATATCTGCAGGAAACACATTATTACTTACTTGATGACACATCAGCTAAATGCAAATAAGCTATGGCCTCATGGTTAGTCCCGAGACCCTACGCAGATCTAAATTTATAACAGACATTACAAATGTCCGATGACTTTTATCAATTTAGATGGTCATTTCTCATTTGAAGAATAGTTTTAGCACATAATGTAAAGTAGATACATGTATCTTTGCAAGTAACACTATCAAAGTATGTTAAGTTGAACGCCAAGGAATGTCTCTAGAGAGAACTCAACCAGACTTGTCATGTGAAAACTTGTTACATCTCAAATTTTTCAGGTACATCTATACAGATGAGATCGAACTAGATACAAAGTCTGTCATACCACTGCTATATTCAGCCAAGAAATACAAGCTTGAAGGACTGGTTGCCAAATGTTCTCAAAACCTTAGTGAAGATATTGGAGTGGAGACTGTTTGTACCCTTCTAGAGCAAGCCCACAAGTACAAAGAATCAGAATTAGAGGTAAAACGCCATCTTGTGTTTAATTGCTATCATAAGTTCCAGTTTGTGATTTTTTGGGGGGAGCGTGTTTGGTTAAAGAGCAGTTCATTCAATTTCAAGCAATCTTCTATTCAATATTTAATCAACAGGGTTTTTTTTCTCTAAAATTTTACAAATTCGCTATTGTATATAAAGTCCTCAAGAAAATGATATTGTTTACGTTTGATTTGCAGAAGAACTGTCTACAGTTTATCTACATGAATGCACATGACGTGTTCAAAACAAACTTCTTTTTAAACCTGTGTGGCACGTGCTTAACAAAGATAATACAATCAAATGATCTCAAGGCAGACGAGAGTAAGGTTTACGAGGCTGTTTACGACTGGTCAACGCTGCAGTGTAAGAAACAAAAACTTTCACCGACGCCTGACAACCGGAACCGCGTTCTTGGTAAAGTCAAATACCTAGTGCGTTTCCCGGTCTTAGATTTGGACTATTTTGGTCAGAATGTGACATCTCATGGTCTTTTGTCAAAAGACGAAGTTATACAACTTTTTAAATACTTTCATAGCAGAACGTCGCCATCTGTAGGCCCATTTATTACCAGACGACGGGCACTTACCAGGGCCATAAGATTCGAAACAACATCCGGTGCTTGGAATGTCGGAAATTATGTATTTGATTCGATTCGATTTCAAAGCTCACGTGACATTATGCTAGATGGCGTTATTGTATACGGCTGCTTCAGTGATCAGGCACAGTACGATGTTTCAGTGAGAATTCTGAATAATAAACGTGAAACAATTCTACGTAACGACACAATTATTGAGACTGATGCAAAAACAGACATGTATGATGTTTTATTCTACAACGGAATAAGTATAAATGGCATGACATGGTATACTGTTGGCTTATATATGGAAGGCCCACAAACAAAACGGGGCGTCTGCGGCAAGGATATGATATACTGTGAGCAAGTTCAGTTTCTTTTCCAAAACAGTGGACTCTCTCAAAACTGCACGAGTGAAAAAGAAGGTCAGATACCGGGCATCATATTCCATTGACAGTAGTCTGATTTTTGTCGGCTGTAACAAAGACCTAATTAACGGTATTTTTAGGTCTTTGACTGTAATAAAATTGCTTATTCTTCCAATGAAAAACGTTTAACTAATTGCTTCATCGAAAAAGGTACATTTTTACTCATACACTGCTTTTCGAAAATGTCCTGTCCAAGAATGATGATCCGATGTCCACGTATTCTGTAAGCTTAGTTTTTGTCAGAAAATCCCACCATAGCCTATTCTTAAAAAATACCTTACATAAATAAATTGAGTAAGTAGTTCCAGTGTTGGTTGGTCATTTCATAAAATGTGACAAAAAATAAATGGATTTTTGGGCAATGGAACATTTTGGCCACTGCGTCCTTCACCTTGGTCAAGATGGACGTTGTCAAAATGACAGAACCAAAACTGTTAAATGCTGCATTTCTGGATGTAGAGGCGAGTATGACACTTGTAATATTGTAATACACTGGAGTGGTGTAAACAAAAGAAATACGACTCTGGTCATTCTTCTGATACCCGATAGCTTTGCACTCCCTTTTTAAAAGGTTGCTTTAGTCATGACCTTGACCTAGAGACCAAAGCAAAGTCATACATGTAGCTCTGACAAATATCTTTCACATTTTTGGGAGCCTAAACCTTGTTTACCTATAAAATGGACTGTTTCTATAGGCCACTGTGATTTTGATCTTTTAACTATGACTCCAATAAATCCGAGAGGAGAATGATTTGCTTTAAGACACTACCTGAAGGTCACTGTGGCCTTGATATTGCATTGCTAAATCCATCTTATGTATAGAAACCTTTTCTATAAGAACATATCTAGCATTGAGATTTTCAGTTAAATTGATGTGGCAGTTCTGTGCAGACCAAAATAAAATTGTTCAGGTAGGCTTGTAACTTCACTTAAGGAATGTTTACTACCATTACAAATCACCGTCAGGACAAACATCCAATAAATATTTCCTTTCCTTCTATGTCCTTCTGTAGTTAACTCAATTATAACAGTAGATTATATCACTATAAACTCATTGGCAGTCAACAAGGAACAAGCATAAAAGAACAGAAATATTTTTCAGCAAAAAAAAAAACAGAATTTATTACTGTATTTATTCTTACAACTATAGCACATGCCATATAAACAAAAATTTTATTATAAATCTGGAAATGCTGTATGCCAATGGACCCAACAGTTCTTGTCATTGTATCTTTTGTCCTTTAACATCCAGTAACATAAACATTATTACATATTGCCACATATTTCATTAATATACTGTTTCTGAATTATGACATCTGTGATACCAATGCAATATGACAACCAAAATTTTACATAAGTCAGTACTTTCCATATTGTGAAAAAATGGAAGAAATAGTTTCTAAATACTTGGCAATCTTTTTATTTCTTCTATTCCCATTTATTCATGAATTCTATAACTGAAGACTAGAAAATTCAAAAGTTTCAGTAAAGGAACAAATAGCATTTACATCTTATCTACAGTAGGGCTGGTCTGAAATTTTAATCAAACAGTTTAATACATTTCATTTCAAACCAAACCTATGATAATATGTCTTGTGACAATCTGAATAAATCAGTAAGTCTATCATTTCCACATAAAGCTGACATCATGTTAAAATATTTGTATGATAAACAATGTTCAAACTTTATCAAATTCAGGACAGTTTTCAACTTTCCGTATCTCTGATCAAAAATTTCTTCAGATTTATTCAGGAAGCTATTGAGTCCATTTAAACAAGAATTAAACTTCAATTCACACTGTTGGTATTAGAACTCACTGAAGAAAATCATCTTTTCCTTTTTTTCTTTATAATATCACTATCAGCTAATAAGCCTGGGTCCTCCTCAAAATAGTTTGTTTTGTCTAAAAAGTTCCCCTCTGAAGCTACATAATCAGGTCTCGGCGGAGTATTCACAGGACCTTTGAACTCGTACGGAAGAAATGACTCGTCACACTGAAATAATGAAATAAAAAAGTTCTTGATAAAAATATAACCTTTTAAACAAGAGGGCCATGATGGCCCTAATCACTCACCTGAATACTTTGTCTTTGGGTCTGCTGTTGAGCAAACATCAGAAGCTTTTTTAAGATTCTCCCTATATAAATCTATATGAATTCAAGTTACCCCCAGGGTAGAAGGCAATTTTCACTCAAAGTTTATATTTTTCAACGAACTTGGTGGAGGATCTCTAGCTGATGCTCTGTGCAAAATAAGTTCTAGGCCTTGTGGTTTCCCACAAGAAGAATTTTTAAGTCTTCCCTTTATAAGCCTATGTAATTCAGACAGTGAATCACTTCTTTTTCATTCTAAACAAGAGCTGTCAGTGGAGACAGCATACTCAACTATTCAAGTACTGGAAAGTTAAGAAAGGTGTAACTATTAAAAAATCAATTTAATATCTATAGATATATAGACAAGAATCTTCTCCAAGTTTGACGAAATATCATATTTATCATTTTATCATTGAAAATCCCTCAAGAAATACAAAAAGTATAGTAAAATATTACAATTTTTAAGGGGTGATAATTCTGGAAATATGGGTGCTAGAGTTGTGAACCTTACCATATATGATGTGGGTGATAATAAGGAACATATATTTGAAGTTTGAAGTCAATCCCTAAAGAAATAAAGAAGTTATTGTAAAAAATATTTTCCTGCAAAAAAACTTAAACCAGAAATCTGGACACGGACGTTGACACTGAGGTGAGTAGAACAACTATCCAAATACTTTGTATAGTCGAGCTTAAAAATTGTATTTGATTGACTAAGGATACAGTTCATTACCTCAATGGCAGAGATACTGGTATGCTGGCTGCTTGAAGTGTTCGTTTATTGCAGTTTTATTTCCTTCAGAAATATAATTATCAAATTGACTGTCTTTTGATAATCTGACCATCAGTTCTTGAAAGAACACATACTTGTTCATCATAACATAAGGCACCAAAAATGTAATTGTGGTCTAATATTTAGTGTTGCTATAGTTTCAAAAAAAAAACATTTACTTGAATTGTTTTATAATTTACAAGGCAGTTCTCATCCTTTACTGAACTCCTCTCGTATCAGTTGACCCCCTTCTTCTGTAAAAAACTATCAACTGTATAAAAATCTTGTCTAGCTAAGTCTAGGGTTTCAGTCCCATGACTCTGAAAAATGTGAACCTACAAAATTCAGTCATGAAAATCACAAATGGAAAGGGATTTCATGATCACCCGAAGCATGATTTTAAAAACATGATTTGGAAAAGAAAATCTAAATATTTCAACCCTCCTCCTATCAACCCTGACAATTATGTCATTGACCCTATCAATGAAGAGATAACGATGGTCTACAAATGAATGTCCTGTAGTATAAGAACACAATGGTGGAGTGACACTTCCACACCCATGTCAAGTCAAAAGAAGCTCACTACAGCCTACCTGAATAGCTTGTAAATAAAGTTCTTCTGATTCTTCTTTCAGTTTTTCAAGAGCCTTCTCCTGTGCTTTCATCATCTTACTACACGCTCTCATCTCTGTAAGATGCTGTTTGATCTTATAACGAGACCACTCTTTTATGAGCAGAACACGGGCCTCAAGTTGTTCAGAGGTGTACACAGTTTTCTCACGATCCCTTATGCTGCATATGAAAATATATAATGGTAAGCATGCATATAAACCACGTAATGGTAAGACCGCATATAAGAATACATGTATGTAACAAGTAAGGCTGCATATAAGAATATGTACATGTAATGGTACGACGGCATATATAAGAATATATAATAGTAAACCCATTTAACTTAGAAAAAAATACCCTTACAATGTGAGATCAACTCTGTTATAAGTCTTAACATTGTGTTCTTTTTGTTGAAATATGGATATTTTTAACATAAAATATGCAGAAAAAACTGATAAACTAATCCATAAGATACGGATGCCCCAACATTCCGCTGTATTGTCACAAAAAATCCTGCACAATTACAGGTTCGTAAAAAGTCTAAAAATGCTATTTTTAGCTTTATCAGGGGGCATAACAATGTAATAAATTTGCGTCAAAATACCCAGGTGCATTACTTCACATGCTGACAACTTTTCTTAGAAAGTTTCATGGCTTCAGCAGTTATACGTTTGGAGTTACATGCAACACAAGTCTAAAAACGCTATTTTTTGCTTAATAAGGGGGCATAACTCTGCCAATCTGCAATAAATTTGCGCCAAAATACCCAGATGTTTAAGTTTGCATGCTGTCAACTATTCTTTGGAAGTTTCATGGCTCTAGCAGTTAAACAATTGCAGTTACATGCGACAAAAAATGGTCTATGTAGGGACAGTGCGACAGGGGGACAGCGTGACTAGGGCAAATTTATAGGCGCCCCCTACAAAGTAGTGGGGGCATAAAAAATGAATACACTGTACCTTGAAATTAAAAAGCTAGTATTATATAGAATCAAAATTGAAATACAGTTTTGTTCAATAATGCTATTATTGATACTTCAATCCTGGGTCATTTACTTTCAAGCATTAACATTCTGATTGTATCTTAATTTCTGAATAATGTTTTAAATGCATGGTCTTTTAATAAAAGTTCGCACATCCAGCCACGTCTTATAAATTTGTTGAAAAATATATAGCCAAAAATTAATTGTGATATCCTTTTTCTCATTGAGTCATTTATGTGATGTAACAAAATACAAACCCAGCTCTGACTTCTTTTTTTAAAGTGACAGACACCTCATTTTCTTCGATGGGTTTCAGGATTCTCTCCCCTTTTCGCTCAAGCTTCTCCAAGGCCTTCACTAGTTTCTTTTTCTTCTTGTTCACAGCTTGTACACTTAAATTCTTTAGTGCCTTCCTTTAACAGAAATTTAAAGTGAACTTTTAGACTGCAATGTTAAAACTCAATATCTTGTGTGAATAAACCAAACTGGCATGACAACCTTTTTACATTAAGTCTTCTTACAAAACTTATAAATAACTTATAAATCAAAAGCAGAATGTGTGTGTGTTTTTCTTTATATCCTGATCAAAACTAAGGTGCTAACATTTATTGGAACTCATTACAATATTTATTAAGAACAGTACATATTTAACATGAAGAAACTGAGTCTTAATCCTTACTATGCTGAAGGCAACAGACATTGCCTTTGCAACCAGTGCAGACCAAGATCAGCCTGCACATCTGTGCAGTCTGATCATGGTCTGCACAACTTGCCATTCAGTCAATTTTCAATAAACACCCCTATAAACAATTAATGGATTTGTCCAAACTGAAAGATGGATGAGTCCATTTCAGAAAATTAGCATGGTACATGTAAGGGTTAACTTGATATTTTCTCACTAAACAAATCTAACATGATTAATATAAAACTCAGAAACTGAACTGCTTAATACTAAGAATTTATTGTTTCTATGTTTACATGTAAGTTACTTAAGTCATCTAAACAGACTAATTCCAACTGACCAACACCAGCCATGATCCTAAATTTGCATGTTTACATGACAAAAATGTCCATAGGTACTTGAATGTATCACTTAAAATTTTCTAGTAAGATTGATATTAAAAACAAGATTCTGTGTTTCGTAACACACACATGCCTCCAGAAGCATTCTTGTCTGGTAATAAACTTCAGATCATGGCACAGCCAGACTCCTATTGTTAACACATGTTATTAACTAAATTCAAGAGTTTGTACTGGTTGTGTCAGTGCTACCTGTAGAAGGTGAAAAATATCCAACTTACAGAAAAAGGATAACCTATTCTCTAAATTCAGAAAAGGGAGAATACTCCATAAAAGGTAACTTAACAATGTCATGACCATTTGTACTGGTCTAAAAATACATAAACTGTCGGCTACAAAACTTGCCAAAAAAAGTTTACCTATTCAATAGGGTCTGGAAGGGGAGATAACTGTATAAAAATGGTTGACACAGTAATGTAACTTGATAGTGTCATGACCTTTTGTACATCTTAGCAAAGGTGTCAAGTGCCTCGTCATTACTGGTTTAAAAATATCCAACTTGCCGTAAACAGATGCCACAGTTACATAACTTGCCAGAATCATGGCCTTTGTATTGCTAAATAAGTGTGCAGTATGAAGACATTGGTACCTATAGAACTAAAGAAACATCTAACTTGCTGAAATAGGTTAGCCGTGTCTAGTTTGAACTTTCCAAGTGCATAAAAGGGAGAATGGATGCCACAGTTATGTAACTTGCTTGAATCATGGCCTTCATTTTTACTTACTGCATTTGGCTGGTAGTATGTATAGATAAGGAAGGTCCTGCTTGAAAAGGGCAACTGTTGAAAACTGGAGTAACTGGAAGCCTGGAAAGAAAATCAAAAATACTACATGAACAAGAGCTATCACTAAACATGCAGAATACCCCCCAGATACCGACCTGACACAGTATTCTTACCAATTTGAGGTAAGAGCATTTGCTCCATCTATATGGTAAAAAAAAACACGAAGAGCCATAACTGAATAATCATGGCATTGGAATGCAGCAACAACATGCACAACTAGGCTTGGAACTTATGATTCTTTCAAAGTATTATTAAAATCTGAATAATAGTTGCTAAGGAACTGTGCGAGTAACTGGAGTAACCTGAAGCCTGGAAAAAGAAACAACACTACATGAACAAAAGCTATAACTAAACACGTTGAAAAATTTTTAGGTAAGTGCATTTGCTCCATCTATATATGTAAAAAAAATAAAAGGGGCAAAACTCAGTGAAAAATCATGGCAGTGGCATGTGGCAACAAAAGCCACAACTTATTATTCTCACAAAGTATTATAAAATCTGGGTGATAATTGCTGAGGAATAGGGCAGAAAAATTTTTTCTACTGAGAGCTGGATGACCGACCAACAGATCAATGCACATAAATCAAATATATCCCCAGATATTCTATCTGGGGGTGTAATTATATGAAATGATACCACCATGGCTAAAATCTTAATTTTATAAACAAATATTTCATTTAATGTAAGTATTTATCAACTTGGTAAAAAACAACAACATTGGATTGGTAACAAAACTTTCACATATACAGCACAACGTTATTTCACGTCCCGCTATTTGAACTGGATTCCTATGATCTAGGTCTTAGAACCCAGCATTTTCACCAAACCATGATATCTCCTTCAGTCTTACTCTTTGCAAGTTGTCTTTTCAGTACATTTGCTTTTAAATCAGTTTTAGAGTGAAGCAACAAAATTCTTGTAGCCTTAGTCCAGCATTATTTGTTTTTTTTTACAATGTTTGATGAAACTGGAGATTTCAACTGCCATACAAACAAAGGGAGAGAGATTTTGAAATTTAAAAGAAACTTCAAAATATTATAGCACATTGCATCCATATTCATTCTACCTAATTACTTTCTTATCATAACTGTAATTAATTCATTTTAGTTCGCTTATCTATGTCAGATAAGTGTACTTTAAATGAGCTTTTCAAACTTAATTGTAATTAATTTAATTTTTGGAAAACAAAATAATAAAAACAGCAGTGTTTAACATAAAGAAAGTTCTTGCACTAGCAAACTGGAACACTAATAAATTGTACAAATTGGACATCATAAGAATTTGTTTCTATTTCAAGAATTTAATAAGAGAATAAATGAAATAAGTTTAAAATAATGCCTGATTGAGATTTAATTACACCATTGTTTAATCAGCACCTCATTTGGATGTGTGAAGTATTTGTATATTGCCAGTCATGGGGTGTCAATCCTAACAATACATGCTTCTTTAAAGTGTGATCAGTTAAAAGGTGTTGATTATGTTATTGATTCGATTAATCAAAAGCCATATATATATATATTTTTTTTCTTATTATGAAAATAATCATCTAAACTTCATGAATGGGCATCAGTATAATATAAACAATTATTGACATTAAAAAAACCAAAAAACAAGAAAATACAAAGGTATATCACTATCTGAGTTCATAATATTATAATCTGGTGGTTAAATATCTTGTATAATGAAAAATTGGGGAGAAAAGTCTTGGGAGGAAATGTCTTGGGGGGGGGATGAAATGTCTCGGTGAGGAAAAGTCTAGGGGTGAATCGTCTGGAAATCCTTTACATAATGTTATTAAAATCACATCTATGCAAAACACCTAAGCTGAATAAATGATTGGTTCTTCTAGGTAAAATGTCATACATTCTCACAAACTGTCCGGCATGTTTGAACCCAAAAATATCAACATTCTTTGAGACAGTGGCAACCTTCTGCATTTCAGATCATATTTAGTTTATTACAAGGCTTGAGATAAATAGAAACAATGACAATATACAAGAAGTAGTTATGTATATGTGGAAATCACAAAAAGTTTCATTAATTTCTCAGCTACATGTAAAATAAACTCTTTTTATATATTGTGAATCTCGCGAAAATTTATTATAATTGCCTTTTGGGCTAATCACTTCAATAATTTCTCTGAACTGCATTATTTAATAAAGCGAAAATTTGTCATATTCTCTGCTCGGAGGAAGACTGTGCAAAACTAATGCAAAACAAAGGGAAAACCTTAGTAAATTTCTTTGCAATGTCCCAAGGACAGCCATCGTTGTAGGTTACACACCGCTATATGTACAGTAGCTAGGTCACTATATACTAAATCATACAATATACGTGGGTACAGGCATGACCGAATTCGCCACAATAACGATTCGCCACTAACGATTCGCCACAAAGTAATAAAACAAACTATTTTTTAACTTATGTTTTTCATTTATATTTGTTTGGTAATTTGATGAAAAATCTCACACATTTATCTCATTCTTGATACGGAAAATATGAATACCAAAAATATCACATTTATCCGAATGATCAATCGGTTCGGTGACAAATCAATCAAAGTTGTGTTTTTAATCATTGTACATTAAAGTTTTAAAGTGATAATCACATTCCTTATTATTACTATATGTTAAAAAGTACCTTGACCCAGGGCCTTAATTTACATGTAAATTAAGGCCCCGCTTGACTGAAAGTATAAATATACAAATATTCAGGTATACCTTGCGCACAGTTTGTTATATAATTAGGAATAATGAAAGGAGCGTGCAATACGTTTCTTACTGGCGAAGTAAATGTATTTAGAAAGTGCAGGGGTTATTTTCTTTGATTTTGTCGGAATCAAACTATTAAATTTAAATTTAAATAGTGTCGGCCAATGACAATAAAATGTTCATTAATGTAAGAGTTCTGTTTTAAAAAGGCGTGAAAAAAATCACCAAAAAGACTCAAGTTATAAGACTTTTTAGTTTTTCTTTTTGATGATGATACTGCTTTCATTTGAAGGGATTAGTGAAGTTAATCAAATAACATTGTCATTTATATAGGTATTGATTGGTACTGTAGTTTATCTTTATTACTCGTGAAATGTCACAGTACGACTGCTAGGGTGCTAAATCCTGGACGTAAGATCATATTTCTTTTTGAAAGACCCCAAGCTAATAAAATAATCATGTCTTTGATATAGGTGTTGATTGGTCAGTGTATATCTGTGTACATATGTCATCCATCGGTGAGATTAAGGGGTAAAAACATAATAAATTAATGGACATGGACTTTTTTCTGCACTAAAAAAATGAGAGTTTTATAAAAGGCGACTTAAATTTTTCATGTTATATTCGCATACATAAAAACTAAAAACAGCAATTAATTTTATTTATCATAAATATAAATACAGTCGGACACAATTGTGACAAAGTAAATTGCACACACACACACACGCTTACACACACATCTACAAATTCATCAATTTGTAATTATTTTTCAATTTTGAAAACTGATTAATCGTTATATCATTTTGTGGCGAGTCGTTAATAGATTAAAATGTGTACTCCTTACACTTTTTGAAAACTGTGGCAAATCGTTATTACTTTGTGGCGAATCGTTAACTGACTTGTGGTGAATCGTGAATTCCTGTGGTGAATCGTTATTGTGGCGAATCGTTACATATTCGCATAGCCAACGTCTGTTTTTGAATTTCTTAAAATTGTATATATATTGGGAAAATTACTCCTATTACATCATCTGAGATCAAACTAGAAGTATTCATATTTTGTATTTTACTTCAGGCCAAATCGCCATATCACCAGTGTTGCTGAACTCGCAACCAGAAAGGTTCAGACAGATTTAAGCAGTCTTGTCGATTCAAATTGAAACTTAATTGATGGTATCTGATGCAACATATTGAACGGATCGTTGCTATCGAAATCTTGAAATATTTGCAGAGAAAAGCCAATGCATTTATTTATAAAAATACTAATCATTGTTATCATGTGTTCCTTTTTTATAATGAATTGCAATTATCTATCCACATTTTTACTGCGACAAACATATTATTATTGTAGCTTTTGTTGCAGGATACGGAAGGTGTCAAAGTTTAATAGATACCCTGATTCGGTTTCACGTATATATACATGGGATATTGATTAAATGCAGGGCCTCCGCTGTCGATCGCCAATGTCGCCAATGGCGACAATTTTTTAAAAGTGGCTCCAATTTTTCCCGATTGGCGAAAATGAGTGGCGCTAACATTATTTTTGTTAATTTTTGTTAATGTTATAAGCGACAGAGACTGGTTTACGCTTTGCTTTAATGATCATCAATTCTGTATGTGGGAGAGCATGACATCAGGCGGATCCATGCCTTACTCGATTTTGAGTCTAATTAATAACTACCAGATAAGGGAGATTTCCATTCCTTCACTTTACATTCCTTTTCAAGCGGGGTGTTTTAAGACAACGGTTATCTAACTTAGACTCCTTATAACAATCTGTAATGTAATTAGGGAAAATAACTTAGCATGAAAACATTTTAAAAAAAATTGTATCTATACTTGTATTTGATAATTTTGCAAGCTTTCTTGAAACATTTTTAAAATGAAAATGGGCGTAAATCTATTGAAAGGTTTTCGACGCTGCATACCACACATTAGATGTCATTCTTACTGTTATAATTAGAAAACAATAATTAAAAAACAAACAAAATAAATAAAGAAACAACACACAAATAAACTATCTAAAATTGTTTTTTAACAATATGGTAGATATAAGCACCAACTTACATCGATATGATCGAAAATATTAACTTATAGATATGGTTCATCATCTTCAGGTAATTGGTAACGCTCCTAATATCTCCAAAGTGGACAAAAACATTCCAGTGACATGTTTCAACACTTATTAAGTCAAGAGAACGGTTTCCGATGAATCAAGTTTATCTTTTTTTTAATATGTTATATGTTATATTATTATTATTATTTTTATTATTATTATTATTTAGTAGTTATAATACTTATAGCAATAGCGATAACAATCATCATTTTAACATCCGTGCTTTTGCATATTCAACGAGCTAAAATATAGTTCCCGGAAAAGATAGTTCTATGTCGCCCCCAGTTATGTTTAGACTTGTTATATTTTTACAGATGTAAGCACAGACAAATCTGAAAATTCTACTTTTCAGCTCCTTTTAAAAGCCACTGAGAGCACTTAATAAAAGATAAAAACCATAATAAAATGCATCTCTAGGACCCAGTGTTCTATGATTACATGTCCTAAATATCCACGTAACTTAAAGTAGTTAAACTTAACAAAGATGTTGGGTTTTAGCGGATTGGGAGATCACCATAAATTCAACAGACCCCTAGTATTTTGATATATTTATGTTATAAAGTTACCCTTTGAGAAGTTATGAAATGAACTTCTGTTCGAAATTGAATAAAACAATAAAGAACAGTACAATTCGATTCAATAAGATCCGAAACAACGAAACGGTATGGTAAAGGTTTAAAATAGAAAAGATGTCAAGGTCATAGATCTATTTCGCGCCAAAGACAAATTTACCGGGAAAGTGAGAGCAGCACGCCGCGCGGACACGAAAAAGGAGGGAGCACAATTTTGTCGAAACTTTTTAAAAATCAAGTAATTATGGTGCTACAAAATAGCGGAAGATACAAAAACGACCAACAGCAAAGTGAAGTATCTACAGGGTAAGCTTATTTTCATATTTAAATGCAATGATAAATAAATTCACGAGAAACAAAGGAAATCGAAAATTTTGCCAGGAGGCAAACATTTGAATTTTCCAAACTGGCTATTTTTGACACTCTAATGATATGGAGATGTAATGTTAAATTAATAGTAATACGAACAGACCTGCTGGAAAATTAGAATTTGTAAAAAAAATGCGGATTTTGAACTTTTTTCTACATGTTCAATGTCAACTTCAACTTAATATTGCCAAAAGTCAATACTGACTATACTAGGCAGGCGCATGTCAGGAACATTTAAAATTATAAAAGTTAATAACAAAGAAAACAAGATTTAACTGAAGATCTTACTTAAACATTTATTTTAAGTACTTTAAAATCTATAAAAAATGTTCGTTTTCAGAGGTTGAAAATTTGGCGATTTTATTGCATTGCCTTGGTCCAACCGTTTAAGCAATTTTATTTGTTTTACACTTTACCTTGGAAAATTTGATTGCATTTTGTTTTCTTTCTTCCATTAGTGACTTCAGTACTTTATTGAACCGAAACATTGCATCATGTTGGTCTGTTTGCTTTACCACAAGTAACGAAGTTAAGCCAGTGGCTACTGTAATTTGAAAGTCACACCATTTTCATATTTTACCTGTTAGTTTTACCATGATATATGTTTCTTGGAATAGTCCAGAAGTTCAGGAGTTCGAAGTTCTCTCCAGACATCATTTTCGCGAAACACCTACTGAGATGCAAGGAGGGCACAGTCACTTGAAGTTGGGAGTTCGTCCCCCGCCTGTCCCCCGTTTTTACTGCCCTTGCCAGCGATTTTTTTTGCCATTTTGGGAAAGGGTCCGGTACCAGTGGAATTGGGAAAAATTGCGTCGTTTTTCTCCAATTTTCAGTAAGAACATCAACAGTATTAATTCTCTGTTGGTTCTTTAAAATTTAAACACCATCACCATCAGAAATACTAAGACTACATAAAGACTTCATTTTTCTGATTTTTGTATCATTATATTCACTTTATTTTTTAAATTTACTTATTTTTGTGGTTAAACCTTAAGATATGAACAATTCACTCAGAATTTAAACATTTCTACAGGAAAGAATTGATTAAACTTAACAATTGAATAGTTTAAACTGTTTGAAACAAATTACGGACACTTCGGAGTTAAATTAAAATACTAACTGTACGCAGGTTATAACACATACAACTGTATATTAAAAAGCACTGAATTTTTAAGTTGTTTTATCTCTCCGTTGGTAAAACCTTACACATTACGAGTTATGTACATGTTTGAGCTTCAGAAGTAATAAGATAAAGTTGCTCCAATTGCATCGTGTTTGCAGGCATGCTCTTATAAAGTTTAATGTGTAAAAAACAGCGGCCTTATCAATTAATACATAAATTATTAGCTGATAATCGTCTAAACTGATCAACAAACAAGCCACTTTCAACTCAATACCTGTTCAAAATGTCATGTTAATTAATAAACCAGGCAAACTGCAATGTTCCACAGCCAATCACACATAACTTTCACCTTATTTGTAAACTTCTGGTGGCTTACATCAACTACAAACCGCTTGTTTCTTGTTTTCTGATGAAATTCTTGGATTTTTTTCTTTTTTTTTCTGACGAAATTCTTGGATTTTTTTTGATCAGATTTGTCGGCATTAACTAAAGATAGGTTGTTGTTCCATTTGCCGAGTGACAGTAAGAACCCTTTACTAAGACCTAGAGGATAAACACCTTGTATACCAGTGCGTAACGAAGAAGTTACGAAAGTGTGAATGCAGTTGTTTCAATCGAGCAGTTTGGGAATTTTAGGTTGGCGATTGGGAAAAATGGGAGCTATTTTCGATTGGGAACGGGTCCGTTACCGGTACCGATCATAGAAGGAAAAAAATCGCTGCTTGCACAAGTTTTGTAGCATAAAAGTCATGGATAGCAGCTATATACAATAGTTCCTACTGTTAACTGTTACGAATGTAGCCTCTTCAATAATAGTCCAACTAATTGTACGCAACTCAAGATATTGTGTAATGTTTTGTATTCTGCAATAGGAGGAGCGGTGGTCTAGAGCGTCAGACTCCCGATCCGGAGGTTGCTGGTTTGAATCCATACCAGTACTGGTATGCACTCAGGAAGCAGTTGCAAGAACCTAGTATAGTATTGACTGTTGGCATTAATTGGTTCAACTTGAACACTTATTTACACATGTTAGGAAACATTGCAAACATAGCAAATCACCTCAACCTGCCTACATTTCCTTGGTTTTCTCTGTTTAAAAAAAAGGTCTAAAAAATGTTGATGGTGCCTATCAATTAAGCAATAATTATTCTACACTGAAATCGGTCTCACCATTCTGGATGAAAGAATAAGGTTGGAATTCGATCAAAAATATCAAAATTTACTTGACACATTTTCCTTCGAGAAATAATGACAGCGGCGACACCTGTCTTCCTGTACCAACACGGACAACTTGTGAGTGTGAAATTTCGCTGACGTTTTTTGTAACCGTTAGTTTCTTAATTTATTTTGTCACAACTTTTATTACTTAACATGGCAATAAATGGAAGGGAATACTTACCAATAATATCCAGTTTTCACCATAATACGCAAAATACACAAATTGAAACAGCTTGCCAATTCAAGCAAAAACAAACGTATTTCACGCAAAGAAAATGGTTTTCAAGCAATGGTTTTTAAAACTGCGTACCAGCACGCAACTAAATAGTCGCTTATGGCAATGCAAACATGCTGGGAATCATCGCCTAGAGCAAAGCAAAAATACATGTTGATTTTGGGTGTTTCCATTATTTACAGTTACAAAATAGACGAGGTTGTCCGTACCTCGTGACCTGTTGATCGTCTGCACGAAGACGAAAACAATGTCAAAACAACGGAAATTGACGGCTTTCTGTTCAGATGGTACGTTTACAGACATGTTTGAACAAACTCTGAAGTCGCTTTTGCAATGCTTGAACGTAGTACTGATGCATTTTCATACGATCGATCATTGTAAGAACGCGAGGTGCATGTGCAACTGTCGACTGCTCTGAATGCAAAGCAAAGCAAAGTTGAAATGCAACCTGGTTTAGTTTTTCAGTTTTTAGAACTTAACCTTTGCTTACTTACCTTTAGAATGGAAACAGTTCAAATAGTGTTGAAATAAACAAAACAAAAATTTTTTAACCTTGTTTAATCTGGTCATATGTTCAACTTCTTACATGGTACCCATGTTTTTGGTCATGTACTCACATTTTTCAAAATGCATGGGTACTACACCCATGTTTAAAAAAACCATTGGGCATGCTGTGAAAACATGGTGTTTATCAGCTGGGTCCACAGACTACTGCTTCCAGTATTGTGTGTTTTGGAATGAGAAGACAGGAGATAACCATGACTTTTATGCGCAAGGACAGTAAAAACGGGGGCTGGGCGAGGTCCCAGGGTTCAAATTTAGCGGTCGCAAACTCGCAAAATGCGAGCGAAAATGAGAAAATGCGAGTGCAAAATTTTAGCACTCGAAATAATTTGCGAGTGCGCCGGAAAATCGGCAGACATCCTAAGTTCTGACTTGTCCGAAAATCCACGTTTGCCGGTGCGTGAAAAAATGTCCCTAGCACCGGTCACGTGATGGCTCTACTTGTAGACGCTTGCTGAATTAATCTGGTATACGTTCATCCGATATTTAAGCGCGTAGATGACTAAGACTATTTGTTTACAGGTATGAAACCACCAATTCAGTCTAATAATGGCGTCTAGAAATAGTTCTCAGTTTTCTTGGCTATTTTTAACATTTTTGCCCTAATCTGTGTATTTTTTGCTGGAATCATTTTGTTTGACTATTTCTGATAGTGTGGTAGCAATTTTATGCTCATATGCATTCAGAATAGAATTCACAATGTGAAATTGTTTCACATACCCCAATCTGAAAATTAGCTCAGATTTTTTGTTAATTTTATGGGTAAGTTCACATGAGCAGAAATATCTTTCTTGTTTGAAACACAACCCCCACTTTTCTTGCTATTTTTCATGAGTACAGATATAGATCTACAAGAATATGTAAGTTAAAGCTATTTAAAAAAGGTTTTGCTATGTTTTACAGCTCTGTGAACTTTATAAACTCTATATAGAATAAAGAAGGAATCTATTTGGTGGTTTCACACCTACATTTATTTGTCATACAGTCAGTGATACAACTGTTTGTCCGCAACTTTTCACATTTTGTAAATATTACTTAGCTAGTAGAAAATTGATTTTGCTAGTAGAAAAAATGGTCACTAGCAAATATTTGCCAGTAGACAAAAAAGTTAAATTTGACCCCTGGGTCCCAACTTCAAGTGACTGTGAGGGAGGTAGATGACAGACATTCCCTCTGACAACCATTTTGGCGAACTAATAATGTATAGTAAATGAAAACTCGTTTCGTCACCCTGGTTATTCAGTAGGCGGAAAGTGTGAAATACTTCATTCAGACCTTATTACTAACACATCATTAATACATATTGATAAGTTCTGATTGGTTGGGAAAAAAAAATCGCCTGATGAGATTTCAGGAAACAAAAAACTGCAAAAAAATCTTTAATGTAAAGTGAAAGTGAAGGTAATAAGTTCAGTAAAAAAATATTTACCATAAAGTTTCTGCCCCCAGGATATAAGGATGAAAACATGTTTCCTTGGTGTTGAGTTTATTCAGTAGAGCTCCATAACTAATGAAACTGTTTTAAAAAATAAAGACACTGGAGCATAATTTCTGTCATCTGTTGAGAAAACAAGTTTTGTTGTCAGGAAGAGAAGGAAATAACCATTTAGTTTTAAAATAATGCTTTCTTTCAATTCAGAAAAGAAGAGTCTGCAGAGAAACGACTTAGAAGAGCACGTTTGAATGATGAAATTGATCTTAAATTTGGATACGAGCGCTACAAGGATCCACAAGAGAAAGTGGGATGGCTCATCAACATGCACCCTGTACGTTTCTACTGCATATATATAACTACCTCAGAAATAAAGAAAAGCGGTTTTATCTGCTAACAAATTGGTGTACTTAAGCTTAGCACTGACTAAAGAAATTTTACCAGAATTTTCAAACTATAATGTGTGAACATGTTAAATGCTCCCATTGTCCAAAGAAACTGTTGCTATTTCAGTAATGATTTTAAACAAATTTGCTGTATGTTATGTGGTGTGAATTGGGTACTAACAATTTCTCTTCAATGATATATATATTCTCTGGACATCAATAAATGTTTCAGGCATTTGTGTTCTTCTGGCTTTCTTTTGAATTCTCTTTAAAAATTACAGGCTGATATTATGGATGAAGACAAGAGATTGGTCAGTGCAGTAGACTACTACTTTATACAAGATGATGGTGGTCGATTTAAGGTAACTACAAACTTGTCTTGTTTAAGGTACAGCTATACACAACACGCACCAACTGCTGAGGGTCTTAAGAGGATCCTTTCTGGTAAACACCATTGGAGCTGAAGTAACCATTTGATTATTTGTGACACTGCTATCCAGTAACTGGGAAACTAAAATCTTTCTTTGTCAGAAGTATGACAATAGTATTCCTTATATTATTTGTATGTAGAAACTTGAAAATGGGCTGGTTTTGCAAGTCACTGCTGTAGCAATGATAACTTGGTTTTTTTGTAATTTTAATTTATTATTCTTACAGGCTACACTTCCATTCAGACCTTACTTCTATGTGCTGGCAAAAAAGAACTGTGAACGTGAAGTAGCTTCGTACCTGACGAAGAAATTTACTGGAAAGATAGCTAGTGTGGAGACGATCAGTAAAGAAGATTTAGAGCTGGTAACCTCTAAAACTGCTTTAAGAGTAGCATAAGCTGCCATGTTTTGACTTTAACCCTATTCTTGTACTTAAATATATATAGTAATTGGTTGAGTATGTTGTGTTAAACTGCCTCAGACTAACTTGGCAGAGAAGATAAATAATTCATTCTCATGATATCAGATTTATTACACTTGTATAAATATGAAAGTGAGAATAGAATTGTTCCCATTTTAGCCAAATCACCTTGTTGGTTTGAAGCGTCAATATTTAAAGCTGTCTTTCCTGTCAGTAGAAGACTTGACGAAGGTGAAGAGAGAAATTCAACCGGCTGTAAGAAAGAATAAGGAAAGGGACAAATCCAATGAAGTATATACAAGGTGAGTTTCGGTTTAATGCTACTTGTTTTTTTTTGCTGTAGAAAATGCACAGTAGTATCAAGTAGAATGGGAAGGAGCAGTGGTCTAGAGGTCAGAGCCAGACTCATGATCAGGAGGTCATAGGTTCTAATCCCTCCATGGGTTAAAATCTACATTTACTCCACATTCCTCACTCACTGCATGTACTGATTTGAAACTAGGAATCAGTCACAGACGGGGATTAATAAAACTCGCTTCCAAAGCAATGTAAAATAGATAAGTTTAAACTAACCTTAGAAGACTTTTGAAGAGAAAGTAAAATTAATGATTTATGATAAATGTGTTACATATTATGAAGTTGTTCTTATACTTAAATCTTTTGTAGTTACATGGATGATGATGATTTGGTTTCAAAGAAAATTGTAGACCAGATGGACAACATCATTGATATAAGGTTTGTAAGCTTGCTTTCTCTGTTAATGTAGAATATTTAAACTAGCCAATAGGTTTAAGTCATTTTAAGTTTGAGAATTTCTGGATTGTGTAGCAAAATACTTGAAATTTGTTGTTTGATAAAAAAAGATATTTTAACTCGGATCTTCAAGATTCTGGAGTTTATTCAAGAAGTGAATACTACACTTGTGAATTGCAAATCAAAGCCTGAAAGATACAAGGCCTATATATTAGTGTTCCCCAAACCCCTGATTGTGGGTAATTCACCTTTGAAATTGTCTTTATCACCGTTTTGAAACGTTTTGTGAAATCCATATTGAAATCCAACCTTTCATCCCCATTTATAAATAGTGTGAGCTAAGCGCTGCTTAAGTTTTGCCTTCTATTACAGGGAACATGATGTGCCTTACCACGTGCGAGTGTCAATAGATCGTAGTTTGAATGTAGGTCACTGGTACTCCATAAGGGGAAGGGGAAATATGGCCCCAGAGATCAGTCGTAGAGAAGATCTTGTACACAGACCTGTAAGTTTTATACAGAAAGTTAATGTTGTTGAGTTAATTGTAGTGAAATAAACACTTGACAGTCATACCTTTAGATTGTAATTACTACCCTTACATAAATTCTTTTGGTAATCCAACCTTCCAACTTATTAATGTTCATTTATTGACATTTGGCGCAAGACTGGACTTGGTCGTTTCAAATTAAGTCAAGCTAGGTCCAAGTCTAGAGCCAAATTTTCATACCCATTGACAAACCAGAATAACTGAAAGATAAAAGGTTCTATGCCTTTTCTACAATATATTTGCAAAATGTACATATTTATAAAAGGTCTGTTTAAAAGAAAATACAAATTGTTGTTTTCAGGATCCAGTTGTTTTAGCCTTTGACATAGAGACAACAAAGCTACCTCTGAAGTTCCCAGACTCGTCAATAGACCAGATAATGATGATATCATACATGATAGATGCACAAGGCTACCTGATTACAAATAGGGAGATAATCTCACAGGATATAGAGGACTTCGAATACACCCCTAGACCAGAGTTTCCTGGACCATTCATCATCTTTAATGAACCAGACGAGGTAAGAAAGAATTTGTAGATGATAAATTAATCTTATAGTAATTGAAATTCCAATCTTTCCTCCAAAGTCAGGATAGAAAAAAAAAACAAAGGTTGTTTATTTTTTGTAATTAAAATTTGAATAACAATACCGTAGAAATTTAGTATTTAGCATTTTATATATCTCTGACATTTTTGATTGCACTAAAATTGATTGAAAAGTGGATGCTTAATTTTTTTCTGTCAGAATAAAAAACGATTGTATTTCCTTGTTAAGGGGGTTATGGTGACTTTCTCTTGTTTATTACTTAGTTTTTAAATCATTTCAGTTTAACTTGCTGAAACGCTTCTTTGACCACATCCTTGAAGTAAAACCTCACATCTTTGCTACATACAATGGAGACATGTTCGACTGGTAAGTTAATTCCTGTAACAGATTATATGTTCTCCTTAAAATAGGAATGACTTTCAAGACATGATTTTATCAGTTGCTAAGCAGAGTGTAATCGGTTCTCCTGTATCAGCAATGTTTTTGCAGCTTCATATATTGTAAGCTGTTGATATATTTCCAGAAACTTTATTTTTGACCTGAAACAGTTGAACTTTTCATGGTCATTCTCATTTTTAAGTCTAGTTTATCACTATTTTAATTTTTGCTAAGACTGCTAGATTTAACTTTTTTTTCCCAGGCCCTTTGTAGAAGCTCGAGCTGCTTTCCATGGGTTAGATATGTCACTGGAGATTGGTTTCCAGAAAGACTCACAAGGGGAGTACAAGTCAAGGCCAGCTTCACACATGGACTGTTTCAGGTATTTATATTACACATAGTTAAAAAAAATACAAGGGCTGATTAGTGGTCCACTGGACTAGTTCAGTTCCTTGCTCCTCTCCTGGCATTGCTATCTTTCAAATAAGATGAGATGTTAAACTGAGATCCCTTGTGTCAGTGCTAAACACTCGATAGGAAAGAAACAGAGGTGTGCAGAAGCAGATTGCTTTGTGTATCACACAGTATCCACTGCAACTGGAGATAACTTTGCACTATGGATAACTGGTTCAAATTATCATCTCAGAAAAAAGCAGCTTATCCATGTATGAAGCACTAAGAGGAAAGGTCACAGAAATTTATAGACAGGTTATATGAATACAGTAAATTAAACCACAGAAAAGTAGCTGTTGTTGACAAGTACTGTTTCAGTATGTTTCAAATTGTTCAGAAAACTAAGAGGTTATTGCTAGAAGCACGATTCTGCATTTGCATCAGATATTGTTGTGCTTCAGTGTTCTCCAAGAAGTTTTTAATTATTTTCAGGTGGGTGAAGAGAGATAGCTACCTTCCTGTAGGTAGCCAGGGCCTGAAAGCTGTTGCTAAGGTAAGGAAATTCAAGAAGCTGATTTTTAAATTGGACTTGACATTACTTACTGGAAAATTCAATTTACTAAAGTATGCATTTTGTGCTTTTCTTGAAGGATTGTTGTATTATTGCTTTCAGGCCAAGCTGAGGTATGATCCAACAGAACTAGACCCTGAAGATATGTGTCGTATGGCAACAGAAGAACCACAGGTTTGTGACATTTTTTCACTGTCAAGAAACATTCATGCCTGACCTCCATTATTTTGTGTAATTTAACAGACAGATACTGTAAGACCATTATTTGGTACAAAAGTTTTGAACTATGTTTTGTTATTCAAAACAAAATAAAAAATCTTTAACTGCCAAAAAAATAAAAAGAATGCATATATCTTAGGTCTGTGGCCTTCAAACAGTCAGACCATCTGCCCAGTGCACCTGTAGGAATTAAACTTCAGGATCTTGGATTTCAATGTTTAGGTCTATGAATTTTCTAGAGCCATTGCACCAAATGGCCAACTCCTTTGAAAAAATGATTTACATACAGCTATCACAAAGTTTATACCAATTTTATTTATACATGAAGTTTGCACTGTTACATCCTTGGGAGATTTTTCAGATATCAAAATTTGAGATCCTTATTACATTGTCAGTTAATTTAGAGCAAGTACATATTCAGTTGCCAAGGAAATGTCATATCACTTTGCAAAAACAATTTTTTTCAGGTCCTCTCAAATTACTCCGTGTCAGATGCCGTTGCAACATTCTACTTGTACCAGGAGTATGTTCATCCCTTCATCTTTGCTCTCTGCACAATTATCCCCATGGAACCTGATGAGGTAAATGCATTTAGATTGTTTTAAAAGTATCTTAATTTAACAACCATCTTAGTTGATGGAACATTTCACAACAGTTCACCCTCTGTCATGATATTTTCCTCAATCTGGTTTAGCATTTGATCATTTAACTAGACAATGCTACAACATACTGTCTCATTTAAAAAAAATTGAACAGCAAATTTGGCATATGAATAAGTTTGTACCTTTTAGATTTGATCAGATATCTTTGTCAAACAAATTGGGCAAAAAGTGTCTTGAACTTATGTATTGTAGGTGTTGAGGAAGGGATCTGGAACACTATGCGAGGCCCTGCTTATGGTACAGGCTTACCATGCCAATATTGTGTTTCCTAACAAACAAGAGTCTATACTGAACAAATTGACAGAAAGTGGTCATATGTTAGATTCAGAAACTTATGTTGGCGGACACGTAGAAGCTCTTGAGTCTGGCGTGTTCAGGGCAGATATTCCATGCAGATTTAGAATGGTAAGTGTGGAGAAATTTATTACAAGTCAGGAATAGAAAGTGTAAAGCTTGTCAGAAATTTATGGCTAAGTGATAGAAAATAGGCAAATTGAGATAGTAAAGTGTTTTCAAACCAAAGTTTCATCAGTTACCATGCAGCAATTTATTCAATGAAAACTGAATTAGCAAAAAGAAATCTTGAGTTGACATTTGCTGAATAGAGAATTAAATTTATGAATTGTTGAATTAATTGAGAAGCGTGAATGTGGAATTGGGTATTGGTTATACTAAAATCAAAAAATTATGCCTAAACATTTTGTCACACTGATTCGTCCCGAGTAGTTGCTTTTCTCTGGATTATCTAGTGTATTATTCAACTTTTTCACAGGTACCTGAAGCCTTTCAAAATTTGATAGACAAAGTAGAAAGAACAATGAAGTTTTCAATAGAGGTGGAAGAGAAGATTCCAATGGATCAAGTGACCAATTTCAATGAAGTAAGTCAGTAAGATGACAGAAGAATGCCACTTGAAATATTATATATTTATAATGTCAATAATTTCTTCTAGTTTTTGTTCTTAAGTGGCAGTATGAATAATTCATTCAGGTTAAGAGGTGAATTTCTTGTCATGTAAACCAAAGGGGGTTGGTCCATTTTAAATGTTCCTTCTTGATGTGGGATATACATGTATGTTTCACTGGAATGGCCCTTATTCTGATTAACAGCCCTTAATTTAACAGCATGGTTGTATTGGCATAGAATGCAAAGGTTGTAATATCTGAAAAACTGTTGTAGGTATGTGCAGATATCATTGAGAGATTATCAATGTTAAGAGACTGTCCCAATCGCTTGGAGAATCCAATCATATATCACTTGGATGTTGGTGCCATGTACCCAAACATCATTCTGACAAACAGGCTACAGGTAAGTCTCCTGTAAGATAGACTTGCTATAAAAAGGGCTAATTTCTTTAGTCAGAAACTGAGGGTTAATTTTATAGCAGTACAAATATTCAACAGAATGTACCAGTTTTATGGGGTCAGTGCTCTTGATTTTTCACTTTACCTGTAAGAATGGTGTGGGTTAGCAAGATAACTTAATTTTCAAAATGCCATACTTTAGTACATGCAGGTCCATGTTGTAGAAATTATGGTAAAATAAAATCTAAGGATATAAGGTGCAAGTTAATGTGGTGATGATGAATATTGTTATCCATTCGCAGTTGACTTCAGAGGGCTTCACTGCCCAAAGATGGCTCACAGGCCTTCCTTGGATGTCTGAACCACAATAAATACTTTAAACCAAATTACCTGACATTGGAAATGTCTAGCACTAATTATTCATTACAAAATGCTTAATTCAAAAGTATTTATGAAAGATTTACCTGAGCATACAACGTTTAAGAACAAATGTCTGTAATTTGACATGCATTTTTGGATGGTAGTTTAGAGAGATCATTTGTTAGTAGACCTAAGTAGAAGTCCTTTGACAAAAACAGTTTTGCCAGCAAGTTATATATTCATACCATATTATCTTCCCAAACATTTTGCATTTGGTACGATCTATACAAATCTCTTGAAGTGATTGCTCCCTATGTTGAAACCATTACTCATGCTTGCTATGGAATACTCAAAAGTGCTGGCACTCACTTGATGGTTTTCAAGCAAGCTGTCAACACATCTTGAGTCAAGTGCTCAACCTGTCAGCTGCTTTTGAAGTAGCAGATTACTTGATAAAAGAAATTGGATTGTGTGTGGTGATGATGAATATTGGTATCCATTCGCAGTTGACAACAGAGGGTTTAACAGCCCAAAGATGGCTCACAGGCCTTCCTTGGATGTCTGAGCCACACATGACCCTCTATGTACTAACTATATTTACCAAATAAAATTCTAGAAGAAGATTTCAGATGTCATTAACCTTAATTCTAATAAGTATTGAAATTTACAATGGCATTGCACTTTGTTCGTTTATATGTTTAGATCTGCATAGAGTCTTCTGACTACTCATGAGTATGTGTTGTAAACTTCTTGTTTGGCTGTATTTAGGTTTTTGTTTGTAAGGTTCATAGTTGTATACAAGCGAAATCTGTTATTTTAGTATATTTTATCTTTCCCTGTGAAACTGGTTTTTAAATGAGGTAAAGGTCTATGTAGTCTGGAACAAAGTGGTTTGGTAAAATTGAACTAGTTACTTGAAAGTTAGACATTGGTCTCTGAAAGTAATTCAGGCCAAATGACATGCAACAGACCAAGGTAGATTATTGTGCATTTAGAAAGATGTGGCGATGATGAACCCTGGTTTCCATTCGCAGTTGACAACAGAGGGCTTCGCAGCCCAAAGATGGCTCACAGGCCTTCCTTGGATGTCTGAGCCACATTGTGCATGACAAGATCTATTGAAGCACATTTTAATGAGAGCTATCAAATATTTGATGCTTGGAATTAGTTTCATGAATTTACTGAGATAGAGATGTGTTGAAAATTGCTGTGTAATTGAAAAGTTCAGAAAGATGCCCTCCCCCATTTAGCTTGTTACTCGATACCTTGTAGAAGGACAGCTTGTAGTAAGAGTAGAACTGAGGTTCCATATGAAATATTCTATCTGTTATTCGCAGTTGTAACAGGAGGGTTTATTTAGCCTGAAGATGTTGCTGTGACTGGTTTTACTATACAAAATTTACAAAAAATAATCCGAAATTAAAAAATTCTTATCACTATTCATGATGAAATCTTAGTGCAAAGGTTCACTTTAGTTATTCCTGTCATTCTGTTCCAGCCACCAGCTATAGTGAACGAGGCTACCTGTGCTGCTTGTGATTTCAACAAACCTGGTGCAACATGCCAGCGTAAAATGCCATGGATGTGGCGTGGAGAAATCAGTAGGTTGAACACTTCTTGTTTTCAAGCAGTTTGTTCTTAAGTTTAATGAGCTGAATTTCTGTTGTTTTTGTTGGTTTTTTTCCCCCACTTATGGTTGATGAAGTGGGACACTACTGGACATTCATCTCATTTTGCAAGAACAGAAGAAGCTCAGAAGAACAGATCATAATATACTCTGTACACATACTCATGTTGAATATGCCAGTGTTAGTGCATTTAGTAAGCATTTTATGGGTATAGTGTTCAAAAGGGAGCGTCAAAGTGGTTGTGATATGTGGAAAGTGTTCAGATCACAGCCTGCTTTGATGAGCTCTTTAAACACACCTTTCATCTTTGATCTGAAGAAGTGATTAGATCTGTGTAGATTTTACAGGAGAGGAAAGGATTGCGTTAAGTCCTGGATCATTTTAATTTTGTAAGAATATAAACCTGTAACAGCAAATTGAATTGTCTCTCAAGTTAGGCTAAACAATGTACATAAAATGCGAGTTTAAAATCTGATCAGGAAGGAAAGTTTATGTACAGAAATCGGAATTGAGGTGGACTTTGAAGGAGTTAAAGATTCTTGGAACTTCTAAAGTTTAAGGGTCTGCCAAAGTGACTGTGATATGTGTTTAAGCTCAAATCACAGTCGGCTTTGGTGAGCTCTTTTCTGATGAAATTAACAGATGGAGAGGACAGTTTCTTGAAAATGTAGAGAAAATGTGAACATCTTTAGGCTTGTATGCAAGTGCACTGGATTGTGACAGACCAAGATGAAAGACATTGGGAGACGTCAGATCGGCTTGTGAACTGTTTTTAATATCTCAGATCACAGCCTGCTTTGACGAGCTTCCTTTGCCAAAGTTCTACAACAGGCAACTGTAAGAAAATTGATTATTTAGAAGACATGCATTTGTGTTCAAATAAATAAATGGAAATTGTACCATTGACAGTTGCTTAGAAAATGTCCCTCAGCGGAAAGAAAATGGTTAGTTCGTCAAGATGGGAATGGTTATATTGTTAACAACTTAAAACATGACTGCAGTTTTACCAAGTGGTCATTAAAATTCATGAGAACTCATTAGCTTGCAAGTTTGTCCCTTGGAGAAGATCAAATAGGTACAAACTCTTGTACTATTTTGAAAATGGTCCTGTTCCCCTCTGTCATAAAATGGGTAAGTTTGTTGCAACAGAGTCATTCTAGAGTTCAACACTGGTGAGAAATTGTGAGAAGGGGATTTTGGATTGAGAAGATAGAGAATTCCCTGCAGTGATGCAGAGAAATGAAATGCCCGTCAAAGCGACTGTGAACTGGTGGTCTTGTTTCAGATCACAGCCTGCTTTGATGAGCACTTCTGTAGCACGACCAAGACACTTGGGAGCTATGATTGCTTTTCTAAGTTGACCAATAATTTTTTACAAAGGATTTCATTGAAAATATACAGCATAGGAAGGACTGCTTTTATACAGGAAAATTAGGGGACATCTTACAGAAATGCCAGAATAAGATATCAGTAATAACGGATAAATAATTGTCTAAATTGAGAAGGATTGGGCTGTAAGCAAGGAAGGAAAGTGATTGATAAATACAGGGAAATAAATATACTTTCAGTTGATCGGATTCTTTAAAACACGATTATGGAAGTTCAGTAAAAGGATATTGACAAGAGTTGAGGAAAATAATCTTGTAGCAACTGAAAGAATATTATTTTATTAAAAAAGCAGGAATTTTATTCACATGAAATCATTTGAAGAATACTAAAACAGGATGCAAAGTAAGTTAATGCATTTTATTTTGTAAATTAGAATTGAGTCAACATTATAATCAGAGAAAAGAACCAGTACACAATAGTGGATAGAATGGAGATAAAAGGAAAGTGATTTTGATGGATCCAATAATGTTGCAGGAATAAAAACAGGAAAATGCTTTTGCCTGTGAAAATCCCTGGAAGTGGGTCATTCAGAATGAGCACCTTTCGAAAGTGGGTTTTGAAAAACTTGGTTTTAAAGATGTGTGATATTCCTTAAAGAGCCGCCAAAGTGACTGTGAACTGCTGATTAGTGGCCAGATCACAGCCTGCTTTGGTGAGCTTGATAAGTGATAGCTGCCTACTGAGTAGTCTGGAAGGTTGTTTTATGAACAGGTAAGTGAATGTATTTTCTAATAAACGGGAAAATATAAGAATTTTCACTTTTTCAGCTGATTTGTAGCATTTTTGTCTCGATGAAGACAAATTATTGAAAGCTGTATCTATTATATACTTATCTTCAATCTGTTGCTTTACTGTACCAACAATTGTAAAAGAATATCGTTTAATAAATCTTAAAATGGGAAAAATCTAAAAACATTTGTAGTGCCTGCATCAAGAAGCGAGTATCATCGAATCCAGCAGCAACTTGAGAATGAGAAGTTCCCGCCCAAAGAACCAGGCGGACAACCAAGGGCACTACATGAGCTTACCAAACAAGAACAGGCGGAAATAGAGAAGAAGAGATTAGCAGGTATTCCTTGGTTGTTGTTGCCAAAGTGATGTTACTTTAAAACGTAATTGTTCTTCAGAGCCATTATTTGCTCAATGTTCCCATTTGTAGGTATAGATGGGGATGAAATAGGGTTTTTACTACTTTAAGGCCTAAAAAAAAAATAGTGTTGTTAGGGTAACATGCTCTCTAGGATTAGGTAGGGTAGGTAGGATTTTTTTTTTTTTTTTTTTTTTTACCATTTAATATAGACATTTGGTCTTCATGGGTAGAATCAGCTCAAACCGTTCTGGCTCCTCAAACCTATGATCCCTCTATTGATTGACAAGTTACAAGGTAACAGTTGGAATGCAAAGTGGTGTAATGCAACCATATTTAACCATTAGCTAGTCAATGCAAGCTAAAGCTTTAATATTGCGACTACAGGTTCCTGCTAGTATAGAACAATTATGCTCCCATTATGCTTCCAAATGTTGGAAATGTGAGTACTGAAAAAGTAAAAAATATCATAGTACATACCAAAATTTAATACCATTTTAGTAGATGTAAATGTACATTCACATAATTATACCAATATTAAATTGCTGTTCACAAAAAAGCACATTTAATATCTGAAAATGAAAACAGTTCCTGTAAAAAATGAAAGCTTCACATAGGCCAATATGCAATTCCCCCGACTTTACATATATCACATATAATACCAGAGTATCACCGCTTGGTCTTACTTTTTCTTTCCAAATGGTCTGGCACAACATACTTCGAAACCTTTGGCTTCACATTCAGTACAAAGAGGATACACCGTTTTGAACTTGAGTTTTAATTCAGCCTTTATTTCAGCTCCAGTTTTCCCACAGTAGTAACAACGATCAGGGTGAACAAAGTCAGCATTGTAATTAATAGCACTGAAGTATGAAGTTTCCATTGGACTACTACAATCCATATTCAGTCTGACAAACAATTTACCATGAAGACTGTCCCCTGGAGTGGTCAATGGGGAACCACATGTATACTCAAGCTCTGACAGTAATATGGCAAACTGCATTTTTGTTCGACCATTCAATCTCATGTTCGAGTAAACAATTCTTGGTTTGAGGCATTCTACGCATTCTACAACAGATCTAGCGTTCTGTCCAGTATACAATGAGGCATCACCTATTAAATCTCTGTCATCTGGTAGAAGGGTAACTGCACATGTAGCTAGCTTAGGACCTTTAGCTTTATTAACCTTTAATGCTTTGCCTTCTTTGGGTTTCTGGAAAGTGGGACGGTCACTGTCAGTTGTATCTTGACCATACAATTCTTCGAAAGATTGATAGTGCTCTTTACTCTCATCCAGTACAGGATCTGGTAGCCAGGAGAGATCAAGCGTTGCTGGACTGCAACAATCTGGATTCCCACATTTCTTTATTTGAAATGAATATTGTCTTTGGCGGCAATGATTTTCAAGCCATTCAACATATTCCTGGACCTTGCTGGTCTCCGATTTCACTAGCTTTTCCGTGTTCATATTTGGGAACAAGTAATTAAGATGCCTACTCAGCAAGTCTATTTCTTCATCTCCAACAGGATCCATCACCTGTATTGGCTCCCCCTTCAAAGCTAGCCTTAAGAATCTGCTCATCACTTTCTGTCTCACAGGTTCAATTGACTGTGCCCACTGGTCAGAAATTTCAGTCCGCTTCTTGCGAAGATCATCCATTGAGTTGCATTTCTTCACAACATCCTCAACTGCATCTGTAGATTTTTCTCTGGAAAGTGTACAATTTTGGAGCCCAATATTTAGGATGGACATAACTCGCTCTGCTGGGTTGATAAAACTTTGACCTGGAGCACACCTACAGGCTACAAACATGTCCAAGTCTAACTCCTTAAACAAGCAAATAGATGCACATTTCACATGTTCTAAGGTATTCCTGTGATCAGTACCACCGTCTGTAAATCTAAGAAACACTTTAGGGCATGAAGGGTCATTTTTCACAAGTCTTGCCAGTACTGCTGCATGTCTCATTGGATTAGACGACTGGAACACTGAGTCATTAAGCACAGTTGTTACTTTTCCTCTGTAGAAGGATCCATTCATGTCTTTAGGTACATCACATTTCAAGTAGACTGAAGGTGTCAAACTACCTTTATGATGCATATCATGATCAGTAGCTACAAGGGTCGTGTTTGCTGGGGCTATACTTTTCTTTCCGCGTACACCAGTAGATAGAGCAACCTCGGGTTCTCCAATATGAACTTTTGCCTTGTCATCGCAGCAAAATAAAGTGCATGAGTCTCCTAGTTTTACTGCAAAACTTCTAAGATACCTGAACAAGGCAAAGGTGAAGTGGTCATCTGGGTGAGCAAGTCGTATTTGACGCCTTTGAATCTTGTACTGTACTGGCAGCTTTGAAGTAAAAGCCAGTGCAGTTTTAGAGTAGGGGTTCTTTGGCATGAACTGCAACCTTACAAGCGCATTGGATGGAATTTCAGTACCAGGTGGACATTGATCTTTGGCTTGGGACACAAGGTCATTTACTGACAGATACTGAGACATGTGGGCTTCATTATGTCTTCTTTCATCAGCTGCTGTATTTTCTTCTATTATCTCTCTTAGCTTGGTAAAGAAAACATCAAACTTATCGGACGGGCGACCAGTGTTCAATTTCCTCAGATCTGGGAGAAGACCTGTTTCACCCATATATATTAATCTTAAGCGTTGCTGAAAATCTGGGTGTGTAGTTGCCGAAGCATCCAATGCAAGCTCCTTGTAGATCATATCCACTACCCCTGGCTGTATTGAAACAACATTGCCTAATCTGCGTTTGAACTGCTGTTTCATAAACATTGTATGATACTCTGGTAGTTGTGGTCTTATTTTCAACAAGAAAGAACCTGCATCAGTTTGTTTCTGAGCCTCAGTTCTAGTATCAGGTACCTTACAAAAACAATATACAGTTAAAATACTCCCCCCTGGACAAAACTTGATAATATCTACAGTAACAGACAGATGGATTTTTTCAAAGAACCTCAATCTTTGCATATTGTCACTAAATGGTGAATTTAAATGAATGTTTTCATCAAAAAAGACTGGTTCATACAAATCTGCAATATTCATTGCTTTGTCAAGTAGTTTGTACGGGTGTTTCACTTCAGAGGTACACTTATGTACAGTATATATTGAACTATGTTTTGCTATTGGCCTGGCTGGATGGTCCATGTTTCTGTTAGCTTCAGATACCTGTCGCTTTTGGTCCAAGTAATTATGGTAGGACCACAAGCATGATGTAGAGCTTTTGATGTCCTGAAATGCCTGCTCCCATTGTGGGGAACTTCTTAACACTGGTCTCGTGCACAAACTAAAAAGCACCTCTGCATGTGACTTAAGCACACCAGACTCCAATGGTTGGGCTTTAAGTTTTTTTCGTCTATGATCATTAAACCCTACAAAGTCTTCAAAAGCTGATGGTACAGAGTGAACCGCCACCTCCCTTCTGCTTCTGTCATTGATTACGGTTTGCTGGTTAGTGATGTACCACAGAACATTAGTGAGAACCTGGAAAAGAAAACAAACTAAACATTGAGTCATGTGATTAAAAGAATGAACCTGAAGGCAACAGTGGCACTGAAATTAAAATTAATTATCTTTCCCTTCAAATATAGTTTTATACAAATGGTACTATAAAGTTACAACTTTAAAGGAATCAGTTATTGTTTCTGTTAATATAAAATGAATATATGAATGCAGGTTTGAATAATTATTCTATTCACACATTTATAATATCAATTCAGACTGTTTTAAATCAAAATTGGAATTTAAATACTTTGAGAAGATGTAAGTTTTAAACAGTATTAATCTAGTATAGGGTAGTGTCAGATACATACAAGGAGCTAGACCACTAAAAGAAGAGTTATAAACTCATCAATGTTGTTTCAAAATCAAACTTTTAGATGTTTTACAAAAGGTATTTTATGTCCATCTTCTTTTAATAAAAAATAAAATACTTTCAAAATGAGTTTTAAAATGTACCTCACAGACATACAACTTGAACCAAGTAAAAAAACAACAACAACATTTGATGAGTGTATAACAAGCAAATTAAAAATGCATACAATATTAATCTATATTAGCACATGTTCACCATTCCCTTGCCGTGAAAGGTTAAAATATTTAATGTGGCAATTTTACAGTCGCCAGAAACTACAAAAGGAAAACAGCTAGAAACTACCACCATTGCTTTTATGAATGAATCACACTTTACCTGAATGTTTATGTACTCTAAAAGTAAAAATTTTAAAAATCTGTTAATGATAATACACCCATAAAAATAGATATGTTTTAGTGTAAAATAAAATATGTTTTATGCCTCAATATTAAATTATTGTAATACTAAATTTTAAGATGAAAGATTGATTGAAGTACAAGGCATCTATTTAAAAGATCTTTTCACATAAAATTTCCTCTTTAACACATTAAATAGAATTTTAATATCTAAATACATTGTTTTAAATGAATTATTAAATACTAACCTGTACTACATACATTCCTTCTTTGTCTGGGTCAAAAAATTTTAAACCCCTATCAGCCATCCAGTCAATGACCTTGTTGAACAGCTCATCCTTCCTTGAAATGCCCTTGTCAGCAGGTACGCCACTACTACAAAATTTAAGATTGGACACACTAAATGACCGTTAGATCAATTTGAAAACAAACAATTTGAATACTGATTGAATCAAATAAAAGCGACAAGATTGTTTGGTGTGTGCTATTTTTAATATTCACACCGATTTTATAATTGATAAATTAAGTTAAATCTTTAGTGAAATGTTTTTATTTTTTAAGAGTGCATTTTGTTTCTATTAATTAAATCTTCTTTGTGGGCCTTCAAAATAAAATTTACATGTATGCAGCATCAGAACTTTAAGCATATATCTATTAAACACAAATACAGTACATGTCTGAATTCTATACCTGGTAGTTCGTTTCATAGGAAGTGAAGGTGGAGCATTTTTTTCAGCCTGCATTAGAATTTCAAAAGCATTCCTGTTCCCTGTACCAGCTTCGCTGCTGTTATCTGTAGCTGTATCAGTTTGGTCTGTGGTCACACACCTTTATAAAAAAAAATGTTCAGCTATATAAATTACAGTCACATTTCAAGTCTGACAGGCACCTGCCACAAACTTTAATAGGAGCTCTTTTAAAATATTCAGGATCGGATCCAAGATATTCAGAAAGGGGCTTCATTAGATGCAAGCTTACATATTTACAGATATTTACATGGTAATTTCTGACTTTCTGGCCAAATTCCCCATGAAAATTTAATTTTGCTGCCCAGAAAGGGGGTATGAGCAACTCCACCAAACCCCTGGCTCTGCCTCTGATATTTTTATATTTTTCCATACTCTGTCTGAACATCTAAATCCGATGTTCATGCCCTATTTAGTACAGTAGTGGTTGGTGGGTTACGTAAAATCGGCACGTTTTCATATTTATTCTTTGTTTGGGTAGACTCTAACTACCCTGATAAAATCCGTCCGTACCGTACCGTACCTCTACAATACGAAGTGCGACAATTTTTTTTTTTGACAGACCTAAAAAAAACCGGTAGGGTCGGGCATATTTTTAGGTAGGGTCGGGTGACCCGAACAGAACAATTTTTTTTTTTAGGCCTAATTGCTTTCAGCAAGGGAAATAAAGCAGACCCTTTCAAAACTGGGGATATACGCCATTACATTCTTTCTAAAAAGATAAAATGCCTGAAGTCTACAAAAAAAAGAAAAAACTGATATTTATCTAGTAAATTTGAATTGAACAGGAGAGTTTTGAAAGAGTGCAGAAAGCTTTAAAACATACTTGTCTTTCCTGAAATTTTCAGCTGACTAATTTTGTTGGAATCCTACAATAATTCTCTATATATGATAAAAAATTTGTGTGATAATTATTTGGAATGACAAACTTTTTATACTATTACTATGGTCATAGTCCCTGTGGATTTGATGGTACAGATAAAGCTGATAGATAAATAAAAGTTTCCCACGGAACATATCGAGAAAGTTGTTTTGAATCTCTGTATTTTCTTTATTCCATGTGCTTTTCAAAATAAGCATCAAATGAGGTGATTAAAAAAAAAATTGTAAGGTTTCCAAGAAACATTTTTGAAGGTACTTACCCCTTAAAAGGTCACCAGAGTCCTATTCAGTAGTGACACAGGCAAGATACAGACATTTGGTGTACTTTTTCTTACCAACTCATATGATGATAACCTGTTAAGAATTTGAATAAATGTATTAAGATGACTCACTGAGTCACAGAATAAAGCCTAAAATATTTTTCTTTAAAATTAAAGAGAAGTTAATATATTACAGAAAAACAATTTTATACTTCTGTACATCATGTATTAAACTTGAGAAAAAGAATTTGGTTTCAACAGGATTTGAACCCATGCCTGTTAGTTCACTTAGAGTTGTAAGCTAACCCACTGAGCCACAGAGACTTGTTATTAGCAAGTATCAACAGCATATACTAAGTATCTTCCCTGTGTGACTCATAGTGTAATTTTATTACCGATTAAATCAAAACTTCATCAATGGGTAGGACCTAAATCATGTAGCTCAGTGCTTTAAGGGAAAACTGACAACATTAGTCATAGACTACATGTTTCTCTCGCTTAAAGCACCGAGCTACATGATTTAGGTCCTACCCTTTGTTCATATTACAGTGTTTCTGAAATAAAATGAGACAATAATTTAGTTTAGAAATGTTCTTCACTATTATAACTAAAATTTATGTAAGTATAAACATTTTCTTTTTTATGCATTGTTGACCCATCTGTGTGTCGGTCGCTTTAAAGGCCGTTTATGCCAATTGAGATAGATTTTATGTTCGTTTTTGACAGAGTACTGTCGAAAAGCATACAAGAAAACAAAAGCAACCAAAATGGAGGAGAGGATAGCCACTATCTGTCAGAGAGAGAACTCTTTCTATGTGGACACTGTGAGAGCATTCAGAGATAGAAGATATGAGTTTAAAGGTTTAACCAAGGTACTGTTAACAGTTCCAGCAATTTCGAATTTTATAGTTATAAATATATGTCAAAAGTGTTAAACAACATTGCACATGTCTTTTGTTTGACACACCATTTCAAAAACAGATAGATAACATTGATGTTTGTTTGTAGACACACTGAAATATTTTCTAGATTGATAGCTTATTTTGCATCAGTAGAGAAAATACCGTTTTCTTTGCTGTAATCATTACATCATTTGCAAAGTTAGAGGTGCTCAAAATTATGCAAGCTCCCCAGCCTTGAAAGAAGAAAATTGGCAAGTCTGTAAAATGGATATTATGAAGATTAAATTAATGATATGAAGTGTGAGAATACAAGAGGAAAACAAAATGGATATAGTTAACTGATATTATTCATTCAATCACTAGGTGTGGAAAAAGAAATTGTCAGAAGCCCAAGATTCTGGGGACGCGTCAGAAATCAAGAAATCAAATGGCATGGTTGTGTTGTATGACTCGCTGCAATTGGCACACAAGTGTATTCTAAACTCGTTTTATGGATATGTAATGAGGAAAGGGTGAGGGACCATTCAAGTAAAACATACATCCCACCCTAGGAAGGCACTTGTAAAATGGACCAACCCTCTTTAGAAGTGTGACGAGAAAAGAATAGCCAAGAATTTCTTTATTTTGCCTTCCTTTGGTGTGATATTGTTTTACTGGAATAGTTCTTGGCAAACATTTAAAAGAAATAAAAAATGTGGTCTAACGTAGGCTGGTTATTTGAAATGCATGAATGAAATACAATGGTGTATGTAAGGATTTTAACATTGATTACAAATTTTAATAAGATAATTTTAAATTTATAAATTATTATTGAATAAAATTTGTGAAATGTAGGATTTGTATATTACAGCTTCAGAAAGAAATTAATAATTTTTATATTGAAGTAGGCTATCTTGTGATAATAAAACATTTATGGCAAATGATATTATTAAGTTGGTATCATTTTTTCATTCTAAAGTATACTCCAGTTTTGTACTGCAAATTGAAAACTTAACATGTCAGTAATTAAATGTGCTTGTTTCAAGTTACTATTGTGTTGTAGAGCCCGATGGTACAGTATGGAAATGGCAGGGGTGGTATGCTACACTGGGGCTAACATCATTACAAAGGCCAGAGAGATTGTTGAACAAATTGGGTAGGTTTACTCCTCAGTGTACTCCAATTTTTTACCAATAGCCAATGGAAGCATTCCTTTCTAATAAACTGTATTTGGAAATCATAAAATAAAATTCATTAAAACAAGCAAATTATTTTGTGGACTTCTGCGACTAGTTCTTTTTTAATGCTCAAATTATGATAGCAACACAAAAGTTTTTCAGCATTTGCAAAGTAATGTAAACATGGTAAATCTTTTCCAAACTGCTAGAATTTTTCACCTATTCCTGTTACTACAGTAATGCAGTAGAAGTTGTAATTTTCAGACGGCCATTAGAGCTAGACACAGATGGTATTTGGTGTGTTTTGCCTGCTACCTTTCCAGAGAATTATGTTGTGAAAACGACCAATCCGAAAAAACCCAAAGTTACTATTTCCTACCCTGGAGCCATGTTGAATGTAATGGTCAAGGTATGCCAAATTTTGTTACAGTAGCTGTTGCCCAATGAGTCGGTCAAAATGCAAACAGAAAAGTTATTTGACAAGAGAAAAGATGGAATTCTCTTATTTTGCCTTCCTAGGCTGGGATATGTGTTTTGGTGGAATGCCGTTGACACACTTTGGTAGAATAAAGTTTTACTTACTGTGACTTGACTTCCCTTTAGCATTTGTGATCACAAATTCTGTTCTAGACTGTAATAATAACCTTTTTCATGGAGTAACTTAAGAATAAATTAATCTGAACAATTTACTTGTTTACAGCAAGTGTACAGTTTTGTTCAAGTAAATGTGGAATAAAGTGTACAGATTGACTAATATCAGGACTTCTTTACAAATGACCAGTACCAAGAGCTTTGGAATAAAGTGTACAGATTGACTAATTTCAGGACTTCTTTACCAATGACCAGTACCAAGAGCTAGTTGACCCAGTTAACATGCAGTACAAGGTGCGTAATGAGAACTCCATCTTCTTTGAAGTGGATGGACCCTATCTTGCTATGATTCTGCCTGCGTCAAAGGAAGAAGGAAAGAAACTGAAGAAGAGATATGCTGTGTTCAATTTCGATGGCTCGCTGGCCGAGCTTAAGGTAAATGTCTATAAGAGGGGTGGATTAATTGAATAAATGATGTTGATATGGTTTATGTGTCATACATGTACATGCTACCTCTTAACTGCTACCTCTAACCTCTCAAGAATTCATTAAAAAAATATTTGTAAATTGATTCTTTGTCAAGCTTTCTGAATGCACAGTCTGGAATGTAAAAATTGAGCCTTTGGCATGCTTCATCTTTATATAAAAAGACAATTGCAAGGAGTATTAAAAGATTGTCTTTAATCTTGTCCGTGAGTGTTGATTCCAAATTCATCCTTTCTGAAGATATATAATCATTTTTAACTTTCTCAGGGATTTGAGGTGAAAAGACGTGGAGAGTTAGAGTTGATAAAGATCTTCCAGTCCTCAGTGTTTGAAGCTTTTCTGAAGGGTAAAACTCTAGAGGAATGTTACACTGCAGTGGCCAAGGTGGCTGACTACTGGCTCGATGTGCTGTACAGTAAGGTGAAGAAAATATCACTCGTTATTCTTCTCATGATAGAGGTTAATGTTTTTTTTTCCATGACTATCAACCTGTTTTTATATAATGAGGAAGTTAGCTAACCTGAGCCGACAGTTTCAAGTGAGCTGATAGGACACCCTTTCATGATTAGCATGGTCTGCTGACTGACTATTGTGAAGAAATTTTGAATTGAAGTAAAGATCTTTACAATGCAAAATAGTCAACATTTTTATATTCCGAAGCTTGTAACTGAATTTTTTTGGCTTTGCACATGCCAGTTTTTAGTAGGAATGAAATTTGACTTTTAAAGAAAATTTGGCATGAAATTGTTCACAAGGCTAAGGATGACATTGGTTTCGGTTGATGAATCTTCATAGAAATTTTTATTAGAATAAAAAATTGAGTTCCTGGGTTTTTGGTGTTGATGCCTGTTTTGAAAGCAGAGGTATAGTTCCAGACTTATTGACAAAGAGCATATGGTGTCTTTTGTCACCCAAAAAGGTACAGTGATTAAACCAGAGGAATGTTAAGTACTACATGTGGAGACGATGGTTTTCATCTATAAATAGTTCTGTAGTTTCTTTGCAACTTTTCTTTAATTGTTTTGTAACGTTCCCTTTAACACTGCTTTTTGTTTGCAAGATGCACTCTGTGCTGGATATTCTAGTCCAGTCCAATTTCTTAATCTTGCTACAGTAACATCCAGGGACTAACCACTGTTGCTCCTGATTTACCAACGGTGCAATGGGTTAGTTGTTGGGATACGATATAGACATTGTGAAAGTTCTTCAGACTGTCAAAAAAATGACATTTATTATTAAGGAACTAATTAGCACTCATGGAAAACAAAACTTATATGTAGTTATTGTTGCTTTAAACCAAGTTTAAAATGATGTTGGTGAATTAAACAAAAGGCTGCATATAGGGTTATTATGCCTCTCCCCCCCACCCACCCAAAAAAAAAAAAAAGAAAAAAAAAGAAAATCATTAATTCCTTATTGGTAAATGAATTTACTCATACTTGGACATAACCCAACTTTGGCAAAGATCATCCCACTGACATATATTTGTTTGACCTTGACCCCTGAATGACCTTTACATCGAAGGTCCAATTGTCAAAAACCTATCATTGCCCATAACTTCTTTATCATTTACTTTATCTTCAAACTTCTATTTGTTTGCAAGATGCACTCTGTGCTGGATTTTCTAATCCAGTCCAATTTCTTAATCTTGCTACAGTAACATCCAGGGACTAACCACTATTGCTCATGATTTACCAGTGGTGCAATAGGTAAAGTGCTGGGATATGATTTAGACATTGAGAAAGAACTACATTTATAGAACTAATAAACATTTTTTGAGAGCATATTTAATTCACTGGTTGAATGTTTTTCGTCGTTTTGTAGGCACAAAATATGCCAGATTCAGAGCTGTTTGAACTGATTGCCGAGAAGAGAAGTATGTCCCGTAAACTGGAAGATTACGGGGCTCAGAAATCTACCTCAATTAGTACAGCCAAAAGATTGGCAGAGGTATATATTAACCATTTACTAGCACAAAGATAACATTTAGGGCAAAATTATGGTAACTACATATAAATTGTAAAGAGATGCCATAGTTTAGCGCCTGATCCCTCAATATGTTGTAGAATCTTCGAAATTTAAAAACATCTGGAGACAAAAATGTTATGTGAATAAAAAATTGAATTGAATTATGCTTCATTTTAGAAAGGCCAGGAGTCTTAGTTTTTATCTACAACCATATTATTGACTCGCATCATCTTATTAGTACAGAATTAGTATAGAATATATCAATGCCTTGCTTATGTTTGTGGTGTAGTTTTAAAAAAGGTTGATTTTTCATTTCTCCTAGGACATGCATGTAACAAGAGGCCTTCAGCAGCCATTTATGAATGTTTCAGTATGTTCTCTTGCAAATATGTTATTTCTTTGGTCTCTGATCTACAATTTTAATGTTTTTCTGTAACAAGAAAGGGAAAAAAAAAAAAAAAAAAGGACTTAGTTAAGATCAGTAAAAATAAATACATTCAATAAATCATCTGTTTCAGTTCTTAGGAGATCAGATGGTCAAAGATGCAGGGTTAAGTTGTAAGTTTGTCATCTCAAAGAAACCAGAAGGTGCTCCTGTAACAGAAAGGTAAGATCTGTAGTGAGTTAAGAGGGACATGTGGTTTTTGTTAGACAACTCACTACTCTAGCTAGGATTTATTACGGCAGGGTGTGGCTGGAACAAGGGTTCTTACAAGTATGAAAACTGCTAAAAGGGCAAAGATAAATTAACTGATTTTGAATAGGATTGAATTTTCAAAATCTAATTTAGAGGGGTCTCTTTGTCCATTAAATTTTTGGTGTCTCTTAATTTACGACCAGTTTCCATTAACCTGTAAAGTTTTAAAGAAATGGGTAAGTGCAAAGTCTTAAAAGATGCAGCAGGGTCCCAGAGAAAAGAGCAGGGTGCACATTAAAAGGGGCAGTTTACTGTTCTCCTTGCTGGAGAACTGCTGGGTTGTATATACATGTAGGTTCCCAGAATTTAGAAAGGGATGCTGTTAGCACTAAAGAATAAAGATTACTGAATTTATTAGGGGATAGTTATTTTAAACCCTGGCTCTTTAAACAGCACAACAAGAGTTGTGCGATTTGGAACATTATTTGTATTTGGCTTTTTGTTTCTTTTCCAGGCAAAGTTGAAAACAATTACATCTTGAAACATTGCAGATTTTTTGCAGTTGTTGTGATTATAAATTTGATCTTTGCAGAGCCATTCCGCTAACTATATTTGAAGCTGAGATTGGCGTGAAGAAACATTACTTGAGGAAATGGTTGAAAGCTCCTGAAATGACAACTTTCGATATAAGAGAGGTAAGACCATCCAAAATCTATTGCATTTGTAATTTGGCTGTCTGGTTGATTATACAACCAAAATTGACATTTCAAGCTATTTCAAGAAATATCTATATCATATGGTAAGGAAAAAAGGGTCTACTTTCTTGTGTTAGTTTTAACGGGAAACTGCTGTAAAGTGATTTGTCACGTGTTTCAGTTGAAGTTAGTGTTGCGATTGTTAACATGCATTCAATGACATGGTTTAAATATGAAGAGCTTTTTTTCCATTTTCAGATAATTGATTGGGAGTATTATGTGGAAAGACTTGGAGGTTGTGTCATGAAGATTATCACTATTCCAGCAGCCCTACAAAATGTAAGAATGCATTTCATATTCTGAATACCAGCTTCAGTTTCTGTGAAGTTCTCAACAAGTGCTTAGCCAGTAGTTAAGATTCTTGGGTGGATGCTAAAAAAGGAGTTTCCCGGCACTGTTACTGTATTTGAGAACTTTCTCTTTCGTTCAGAAAGAAGAAAACATGTTAAATACAGTGAAATCCTGCTATTAAGACCACCTTTGGGACTGAGAAAACATGGTCTTAATAGTGAGGTGGTCTTTGTTTTGGGGTAGAAAATAGTGCAAAACTGTAAAATGGGACATTGAAATACATCACTGTAGTGGTCTTATTATCTTAATTTTGGGGTGGTCATAATAAACGGTTTTACTGTAATTTATCGCAAGATCTTTTCTGTATTATTGGGTCCATATATGTCCAACATAGTTAAAAGTTCAAAATATATTGAAAAGCTAAAGAAATGCCATTTAAACTTACAATGCCAACTTTCTGAAAACTTCACAGAAAAAGGTGATAGGTGTTATCACTTGACAATACTTGATAAAGCCATAGTCCTACTTTATTACAAATTACAGCGTTTTTGTAACGAAGCATCAGTTGTCAGTTCAAATAGTCTCTTAGTTTAAAGTTAATGTTCTGTTTCTAATGATGTTCACTTGTTTGCTGACATGTACAGGAAGAAATTATTCCCTTATATGTGCCCAATGATGAGAAATACAATCGAGAGGCTGGGAGCAGTCAGTTTGCCAAGACTCTTTTTTTCCATTTTCCTTTCTGTCTGTCCTAGATCTTATTTCATCCTTTGCTGAATTCTTTCTTATCTATTCTTTTACCTCATGGCTTCAGACAGCAGGGCAGCCTGTGACTTTGATTATGAGAGCTGAGGGCAATATTGAAAATGTCTTATTATCTCTAAGCAAAAAAAAATGCTGTAGGGGAAAGGTCAGTTTGCATTAAAACTGGACCTACATTTGCTTGTCGAAGATCCTGATTATTTTTTGTTGAACAACAAACAGGTAGCAAATCCCGTACCGCGAATAGCACACCCAGACTGGCTACAGAAGAAACTGTTGGAAAGAAATGACGTCTTCAAACAGAAAAAGATCAGTGAGATATTTGCAGCTGCACCAAAACCTGTACAACAGGTAAGCTGTCGAGGATTAACTGTACCCTGCTTAATTTTAAGAAAATAGAACAGCTATTTCATTCTGGACAGTAGCATTTATTGTTAAAGAGGATTTTCATTGAGAAACTACCAGTTCTTCAGACTGATGGTGATTTGTGGGAGCAGAAGAATAAATGCTTACCAACTGTATTTTACCAGACCTTGCATAAGGCTAAAAATTTAATAAATGACATTTCTTTCTGCATAATTTTTATACAGTTGCAACAGTTTGTAAGATATTTTTCTATCTGATGTTTTGCAGTCTGGAGAGTTTCTACACTAGAGATGTTGTCGTATTTTTTTTATAAAGATATTTAAAGCAGTTTTTCATACAAATAAAATATGAATTCCATATTGTTTTCTGTTTTGAATTTAGGAACAGGACAATATGTTCAAGAAGCCGAACAATGTTGCTGATATTGAAGACATAGGATCCAGTTCACCTGCAGGGTCAAAGGTCGCTGTGACAAACAAACGTAAACGTCAGAGTAATGAGTTCTCACAGAGTCAGGACGGTTCACAATCAGACAGTAGTCAGTCCTGGAGAGATTTACTAGGTCCACCTCCTCCCATGGGTGAAACAAAAGTATGTGGTACAAAGTTTAATTCTTAATGTCCCCTTCCTTGAATTCTGACCTCTACTAAGCTGGGCCTGAAAATATGTAGGTCAGTAAAAAAAAAAATCCACTGGTGGAATTTAAACCCACTTTCTCTTCGACATTCTACCCCTACACACAGACATTGTAACCGAAATATTCAAGAAAGAGTTTAAACTTGTATGGGTTAGTCTTTGCTGAGAACCTTCATGTTGTTCATATTTTGGAGTAGACAAGGTATTTTAGAGTTGAGTCATGAACACTGACTGAAGCACATGCCACTGAAAGAGGCAAATAAGATAAATAGTAATTTGACCTATTAATTTAATTAGTTGGACTTGAGGTAAGTTTGCAAAGAGTCTGTCATTTTTAGTTTTGATGGAAATCTAGGTAACAGAAATGACTTTTTGATAAAATTGATAATAATTTGCTCTAACTTTTGAAAGAAATTCTTAAAATTTTTTGTATGGTGGTAAATTATGTAATAGGATGCATGCTAATTTTAGGAAGAGAGAAGGGTGTGGTTGGAATACCACAAGAAGAAGTGGAAGTTACAGGCAGAAGAGAGGAGAGATCGTAAGCGACGAAGAATAGACTTTGGTGACATGACGTCACATGCACCAGTGTCGTCAAGTAGTCGAGGTATTGGTGGATTTCTCAGACGAACAGCTCGCAGTGTTATGGATATGCCTTGGCAGATAGTCCAGGTAAGATTAGGTTCCAGTTAAGTGGCTTCATTCCAAAGTGCCGCATTGTTTAACTGTAGCTGCTTTTTAAAATGGTTCTCATAGTTTGTGGAAGGCACTTCAGACTTGCGTTTCAGCTTTAATGAAATTTATCTGCCTGTTTACTTCGCTGGGTTATTTTCAACATGATTAGGTTTTACTCTAAAAGGGTTTTTATATTACTTTGATGCGTTTCCAAGAATTCTTGTACAATAAGGGATTAATTTAATCTAATTTCTTGTCCAGCTAATAGAGACAGGGCACCCTGGTCAGTTCAGGTTGTGGGCACTTATTGGGAATGATCTTCATGCCATGAAACTGAATATACCCAGGATTTTCTATGTGAACCAGAAGTCGCCAAAAGTTGGAGAAGGACAAAGTATGTATTTTCCAGCTTTTTATAAAAAAACCAAGTTAGCGCAGAACGACATTTCCTGTAGTAAATCTCTTAAACAGAATATCTGAAAAACAAGAACAGTTGAACATTCAGAAGTTGAAGCATGTAGGCACGCATTGTACTTAAAATACATACTTCTGGTGTATTCAGTCACTTAAAGCTAACTTCTTTTAGAAACAGTCCTGGCCTCTTTGTCAAGCTTGGGTTCTTTTAATAGAAAGCAATTGTTTTTTGACATACATTCCATGTACATTTTAACATAGATATGCAGGTAAATTATTTTGTAGACTGTTTTAGAGAACGTTGTTCTTTTATATAATGAGCAACAGTTAATACTTACGATACAAGTTCAACGGTATTCATGCAACAGGTAGGAGAGATTTAGTTACAAAACAATTACGGTTTATGTAAAGAAACAGTCTCTGGCATTGTATGTTCCTATTTCAGTGTGGAGAAAAGTGATAAAGACATTACCTAGATCTCATCCGGTTATGAACCTGTACGAATACTCTGTACCGGAGGATGTGTACCAAGAACATATCAATGAAATAAGTGCTGATCTCTCTTCGCCTGACATTGAGGGCGTGTACGAGACACAAGTACCGCTGTTGTTCAGAGCACTTGTCAAACTGGGCTGTGTTACAATGGTGAATCGGGATTTTGCCAAGTTCATGTCTGGAAGGGTAGGTAGTTTGACTTCTTTAAAACATGGTGTTAATTTGGATTGAAATAAGATTAAGATTTGCTGTAAGCCAGATTTCCCTGTGTAGTTGTAACTGCTTAGAACAGCCCAACATGGGTTGTACAAAAGTTGCATGTTTGAAGATACACTAAATGACAAAAATATTGATTTTAGATACATTAAATAAATAAACTGAAGAAATTCTAAAATAAACGTAAGAAATTTTAGATAGGATTGAGGTTCTATTTTCCAAAGCTCATTAAAGTTGCTTTATGTTAGGACGATAAACTGAAGTTGATACCTAACTGGTGACAAGGAAGATTAGTTCAGATTCAGTATAGATGTAACAGATGAACAAATACTTGTTTGGCGTTGCAGGAGATAGATACGTTTGAACTAGAGCATCTGGAGTTCAGGACCTTGGCACAGTTCTCATACCTGGAACCCGGCTCCATGAAACACCTTTATCTGTATCATCATGTTTGGTAAATAAACTTTCAATTAAGTTTAAATCTATTTATTTTACATAGGGAAGCTTGTGCATTTTTGCAGCTTACATGAATCCCACATGATGACTGATTCCAGGATTCAAATTTGTACTTGCACTAAAAGTATGGAATACAGCAACTTGTTAGAGAATCTTAGCTCCTGGTGATATTCGAGCCGGCAACTTCCAAGTCTGATATCTGACACTCAACCTCACAGCTATCACTCAGTGTTCAATCCACTGCTATGCTTAGAGAAGCGTTTGGTGCATTGGAAATGCAAGGGTATCACAATAATTGATTAGAGAGTTGAATAATTTAATGGGAGGGGGAATGGTCAAGGGGTTAGAGCACCAGACTTGTGATCCAGAGGTCACTGGTTTGAGTCTACAGTGACTTCACATTTCCTCACTTTCAGCACTGGTTCAATCCAAGAAGATGGATTAATATAAGTAGCAAGAACTTGCTTCCCTGTCGATGTAAAATAGAATATCTTTAAACTTAAGTAATAATTTACTGTTTACTAAAGTAAAGAACGTTTTTAGTGAGATATTAATCAGCTGTAATGATAACATGTATTGCTCAGAAATAAAACTAATAGTGTGCATTAGGGGATAAAATGTTCCAGAGTTTAACCTTTTATTAAAGAGACGGAATGTTGAAACAACTTTTTTCTTTTTTTCAGTGGAACAAAAATGCTTTATGGATTATTTTTACCTGTGGCAAAGAAGGGTACAATATTTGTTGTGGACACTGTTAGAAGTGATCAGATGCCCAACCTTAACGCCATGTTTAATGCTGAAAGAAATGCAAAGTAAGTCCTTCTGAATTGTGAGTAACAGACGATGCTTACATTGGAAAAGTTATAGACCCCAATTTGTGTATGCAGCTGAAATTCAGTGTCATGAAACTTAGAAATTATATGTAATATCTTAATGTAATCAAAGACGAATAATAAAAATTATTTAAAAATGTGTTTAGGAAAATGATTAAACTTAGGTATTTCATTGCTAAAATTGTCTTTTTGAGAACATGTGTTTATTTCTTAATCTTTCTGTTTTGCTTTGATACCCGACATGATTACTTTCTTCAGAGTTTCCAAGGGTGTTGAGGAGGCTATGTTACCTGACAGTGGTCACAAACTAGAATACAAGCTGGAAAAAGATGTAAACCAGGTGTTCAGAACCATACAGAGACTGTTGTCGGCCTACAAAGATGAAAAAAGGGGACCCACTTATATAGCTGTTCAGTCACCTCTAGGTTTGTATCAAATTCTTTCAGATATCTACATCTTTACTCGGCCAGTAAAGAATCATCATGTCAGCTTGATTTACTTTGTTAGGTTATCACATAATTGCACAGTATCCACACAAAAAAATTTAGAAGTACAATATACAAGAAGTAATATGAAAAAAAAGCCCTGCATCATAATTGTTTGTATGATCAATACTTTCCATCTTATTTATCTGAGTATATTTATCGTACATACCAGCTGCCCATTTGACACCAAGGTGATTGCACTTGCGACCCTTTTGCTTACCAGTTGCAAATGTTACCACTGGGCCACTGATCTGCCCACCTGCCATCTACACCTTTTTCATTTGTGCAAGGTTTATAATCACTTGTTCATCAGTGTATATAAGGATACCATTGAAACAGAGTGATAGCTTTTATCAGTTATACTGACCAAGCAGAATACTGTTGTCTCTTTTTTTCAGATTTTTCACATCTGATTGCTGACATGCCTGGTCTAGGAGATTTTCCCCTGGTACCTATCCATATTACAGACAGGTAAGTTTTACTGTTCAGTTCAATTTACAACAAGAAATAACCTTACCAAACAATGAAGGTCACCATGTCAAACTGTTCATAAAAGAAATCTTCCAGGTAGGCTGGGTTTTGAAAATGCTGTTAGTTGCTATTCCACAACCTGTCAACATTTTAAGTATGGGTCAAATGGTATTTTCGTGTTGAGGTTGGGGTGAAATCATTTCTTTCTTGTCAAGAGCATTGGTCAAGTTTAAACTCCTCACACACTATTTTAAGTTAATGTTTTAGGAAACAAAATGGGATGAAGCATTGTAATGGTTTCAAAATTTCATGTAAAGAATTTACTCATGCCTTGATTCACTGACTGACTGTAAATGTGATGTCTTTTCCAGTGAGAATCTATACAATGTTCTTGATTGGCAGAGGGTAGGCTGTCGGAGAATGCTGCAACATTATATGAATGTCGATGTGATATTACAGGTAAACCAGTTAAAATATATATGTGCTTTTCATCTTATTGCAGCTTTAAAAAAAATTGTTATGTTTATATTTCTTTATAGCCTGTATTTGAGAGAGCAAGTTGATCTGTAGGTAGTAGGCTAGAAGTGCAGACAGATTGACTGGCATATAATTATATTAATATTGTAATTGTTGTTGTTATAAATGGATTGTAATCATTTGTATTATTTTTTTGGTAAAATTCTTATGTAGCTATCCTGCTATCTTTTGCTTTTTGCTCTTCAAAGGTAAATATATATGTAAATATATCAAACTTATGTAAATAATTACAGCAGTCTGGTTATCTAGTGGAATCCAAACAATTTTCTATCCTTGTACCATTTTTAAAGAAGTTATATGAAGATACGTAACTCTATTTTTTCTACAGGCGATGATGGAACAGTGTCGATACCTGCATATTCCTGTTGGCAACTTTCCAAAAGACATTACTATGTCAGGCTGTGATATTTTCTTTGCTCGTCATCTTAATAAACATAATCATGTATTGTGGTGCTCACCAACTGAAAGACCAGATCTTGGTGGGAAAGAGGCAGACGACAACCGGATTGGAATAGAGGTTGAAAATTTAACAACAGAGATAAACAACCCTGCCGCCTATTCTACAGTGTGTGTAGAGTTAGATATTGCCAGTTTAGCTGTTGACACGATAATAGAGGTAAAGCTGAGTTGTAGATGAATGTTTTTATGCCCCCAGAGGGAGGGCCTATAGTTTTTGGTCCATCTGTTTGTCACAAAACATTTTTGAGGCACGGGCGGGGGCATTGCGTTCCTTCGAACGTAGCGCTTGTTTAGAGGTGATGTAGAGGAAATATTGTAAGGGAGGAACCATCTCTGATAATGAAACAGAGGTGAACAGGCATTCAATTATATAGACCCACTAAAAGTATTCTTTTCACAATCTTCTCTTCTTATTTCAATTCTTTGTTTGTAAGACATTATTATCCACCAGAAAGATTGGACATATTCAGCACTACAATAAAGACTGAAAGTTCTAATTTCTTCTGTTTACCTGTTGTACTTATTCTTTTGTTACCACTTGATATCGAGTAGTGAATCACTCAGTATCACTCGCACTGAAAAATATGCTCTTAAGTTTTAGGGCACACCTCTTGAAAAATGCACCAAACATCTATGTGCATTGGAAATATAACCTGTCAGTAAATGTACAATTACAAATTTTAAAAAGATTGAGTCGTATGGAAAAGAAGCTTTCTGTGTACCAGAAATTGTTGTGGGACTCGAGATAGAATAATTAATTTTACAGTCGTCACATGTAAATGATCAGGAGGGTGCAAGTGCTGTCAGTTTTGATACAATGCCTCAGTCATCACTTGAGGAGATGGTGCAGGGTCAAGGGGCGGCCACAATGATGACAAGTTATGATGAAACTGCTCTATGCTCTACAAGTTTCAGGTATATATCTTAACAGTTTGATGAATTGAACTCGACTCTCTGACGGTAAAATGCAACAATGATGTTATCACAAGGAATCCACAGATAGATATATTAACATCAAGTAAACTTCCAAATGCTGAGGAGCAGCTTTTTAACCAGGTTTTCAATTTTGAAAATCCTGGTTATTAGATTGGGGTATGGCGGGCGGATGGGCGGGCGTCAAACGAAATTGTGTCCGCTCTGTAACTCTTCAACCCTTTGAAGAATTTTGATGAAACTTCAGACAAATGTTTACCACATCAAGATGACGTGCAGAACGCATGTTCCGCATGGCTGGCTCCAAGGTCAAGGTCACAGTGACATTAACATTGAAAATCCTGTCCGCTCTGTAACTCTTCAACCCTTTGAAGAATTTTGATGAAACTTCAGACAAATGTTTACCACATCAAGATGACGTGCAGAACGCATGTTCCGCATGGCTGGCTCCAAGGTCAAGGTCACAGTGACATTAACATTGAAAATCCTGTCCGCTCTGTAACTCTTCAACCCTTTGAAGAATTTTGATGAAACTTCAGACAAATGTTTACCACATCAAGATGACGTGCAGAAATTGTTGTCTCATTATTAAGTATACTCCTTGCAGACAGTATTGTTAGCCGAAATTTACATCCTACTCATTATCATGTATTCTCATGAATATTATCTTTTCCTTCATGTCATGTTATAATCTTTTGAATATTCATAGCAATCTTCATTCCAAAATTCATACTATAGTATAGAATCAGAACAACATTTTTGAAAACCTGGTTTCGTGGCATTGCCATGTTTCTTGTGTTTAAGTTACCATGCTACATGTATATATCATTTAACATGGAAGTGTCAGTTGTTCCTTTTTCTGAGAAAATGTGGTATGTTAATGGTATCTTTTTTTGCAGTTGCTAAGATATAAACATATATTATTATAAAGATATATTTTACCTTTAATATGCAGATATTCTTCCACCTACATGTAGATCAAGACAGTTGTTTCAGAACAAGTCAAGTTTTTGTGAAGGAAAATAAAAATCTAGTTTACCTTTTGAATGTAAAATGGCAGTGAGTTCCTTGAATGTAAAATGGCAGTGAGTACTTAACATTGATTTCAATTTTTCAAAATGAAATAATGAAATGCTAAAATCTGGTTAGGGCCATTCTGTTAAAAAATAAATCCCACCCAAGAAAGGCACTTTTAAAATGGACTAATGCTTGTAAAAAGTGTATTTGACAAGAAAAGACAACCCCTCTACCCCCAGCAAAGAAAAGAAGCCCACACCAAAGCATTTTCTGTATTTCACTTTACTAGGGTGGGATTTAAGTTTTCCAGGAATGGCACCCAGAACAAACTGTTAGTTTCTATGATTTTAAATACATATATTTCCCCCCACCTGTATATTGTAGAATTCTAAAGAGTATGGTACAGAGTTGGGTAAGAGATGTTACAGTGCACTCCAATGTGTTTGCTGATAACCAGATTATTCACTTCTACAGGTGGGTCAATTCATCTCTATAGATACATGGCAGTTTAAAATTGTGTAAACATTTATGTACTGGAGTATTGTATGTTCCCATTGTCATTTCAATTAAGATTAGTGGATGAGTTTAATTCTGTCTGAAGATCAGGCATGTTATTGTTTATTAGTTTAAACCTTTTTACTTTAGATCGATTCTTCAGTTCTTGCAACTGGTAGTAATGCTGCTCTGTGACGCAGTCCTTGATTCAAACCAGTACTAGCATCGAAAATATGGAATGCAGAAAGTGACCAGAGAATCTCACCCATGTTTGGTTTTGAACCAGCTATCCCTGGATCAGGTGTCTGACGCTTTGACCCCTCAACCACTATAAGATAGTTTTATTGTGTTGACATTAATGGAAATGACTTCATATTAAGTGTTATGTATTTCAGATGGTTGCGTAGTCCCACTGCCATGCTGTATGATCCAGCATTAAGGCGTACCTTGCATAACATGATGAAAAAGGTGTTCATGCAGGTAAGTACATGTAGATAGAAAAATATGAATGCACTCATGGAAGCTGGTATAGGGTCTTGGTAGGCCTATGACTAATACAGTTCACTTTAAGCTACCAAAATTTGTTAGTGTAGCAACCAATATTTTCATTATTCAGCTCAGTTGATATTTTTCTGGGTGCTCCGTCCACCTCCTCCCCCACCCTCTCAGATTATTAGAAATCACCCACTTCAGGTATTGTTAAATTGTCATCTTTTTGAGTTCCTGAAACATATGTAGCTTCTTAGTCTTATTTTAGGTCTAAAAGGTATTTCAAAGTTTTCGTTAATTACTTGTGTTTTCCACTTCTTTTCAGTTAATGGGAGAGTTTAAGAGACTCGGTTCAAACATTGTGTATGCAAACTTTAATCGTGTAGTTCTGTGTACTAAGAAGAGACGCCTGTTGGATGCTCTAGCCTATGTTGAGTATATCACCAACAGTATCAAGTCAAAAGAACTGTTCCACCTTATAGAGATGTCTTATGAACAGTGTTGGGAGTACCTGATGTGGTTGGACCCTGTAAGTTTTATATTGTTGGAATATACATAAGCCTTGTATAATGGAAGAAATGTCATAGAAAATGACACAATTTTGCTTTTTTAAAAGAAACGTTGCATCTGTAACCATGAGTTAAACACGGCAAATCAATATAGACTTCCTTTTATTCACTTACTCATAAAGTCCCTGCTCATTCACATCTAAAAAAAAATTATAAGACCCCTCAAGTCGTGGTCGGCCATTATTAGGTAATGAGGGTCATTCCTGATAACAAATTATCTCCCGTACTCAATTAACATCAAAGGTAGACCAAATAACACATTGGTCCTTTCATTTGGAATCCTCTGACTTTATCCTTGTTTTTTAATTATGATGGTCTTGACTTTTAGTTGTGAATATTGTCACTTGTATATGAAATAAAAAGTTAGGATTATCAAAAAAACAAGATAATGGTGTTAACATCACGTTGCTAAATTTAATTTGTAATCTGACTTTTGCAAATAATTAGGCTTACTTATCACCATACCAAAAGAGAAAATAGCGATAAAAGCAGAGGAATCCAAATGGAAGGACCAATGTAATATCAGAGAGTATTCAGGGTAGCTAATCCATTAATGTCCCTCATTCATAAGCTAAACTTATGATAAAAATGTTAAAGGTCAAAATCAGCTTTAAATGAATTTGAGGTAGTTTTAGAAATAACCTTACAAGTACTGTATATTTCAGGCGAACTACGGTGGTATCAAAGGAAAGTTACCGTCAGAAGCAGAAGTGGAACAAACTGCTCCTGAGATGACAGAAGACAAGACGGCAGACAGTGATGAGGAGGAACATGTGGTAGAGAATGAGGAATTGAATAAGTCGGACAGCGAGGATGAACCGGAGATTGAAATGAACTGGAATATCATGCAGTTTTTACCAGAGGCAGGGGCGTGCCAGACCAACTTTAATGTAGGTTCATTTTTTGCTGAGCTTATTGCCTTTATGTGTAAAAGCTTGTCGGAACAATGTCTGACAACATAATATATTAATTTCTACATGAATTTTAACTACATTTTTTAAGGCAGATGACAAGTTCTCTTATCAGAAATATACACTAATCCACCTTACCTTTTAATTGTAGAAGCTTTATGTAGATTATGCAAAATAGGGGTGTAGACGTGACATTGACTTGATTCATAAATAATCAATCTGACTGAAGTTCACGATCTCCTATGGTTAGATCTGAAAACAACACATTTATTTCTGTCTTCTCGATAACCTGGAATTTCCACTATTGTTATTTATATCCCACCAAATGATACTGTAGCTTATGACGCGTCATGATAGCTTACATGTACACACGGCGTGTTCAGACACCGTGTAAACTTATCTAGCATAACAGTGTTTGTTAATGGAAATGGCTTAAGCTTAGATAGTTTGAAAAAATAATATTCTGCACAAACATTAATTTCATTATTTTGGAAGATCTTGACAAATATATTTACCTGAGTTCAGTGACAGTTTATACATGGCAGATAATTGTTTGGGATCCCAGCTATATAAATAGATTTTCACACGTTGAACATTTACTTCCATGAGGATGGAAGCATTGCTCTGATTGGCTGATGGATAGGTCACGAGAAGGTGACCTTCTATTGGTCGTTCTCAGATCCTAATAGCATAGCGATGTTTAGGATATGATTTTAATCAGATTGCATAAATAATATGCATATAATAAATGAATACTGAGCATTCTGTGGGGAGAAAAAGAACAAAACATTAAACTGAATTGTATTTTTCATTATAACAAAACAGTATCGTACATTCTTAAGTTGTCTTGACAAATACCAAACCAAAGTTGACTGAATGTTTATATTCTATGTAGAAGAAAACTGGCAGTTTTGTTAAAGAAGGGAGCTTCAGCATTGATGTAACATTTTAACTTTTATTACTCTGTCAGAAATTTTGATTTCAGATGATAGTGGCTGGCTACATTTTGTCGGTGTACAGTAACTACCAGGAAGAACAACAAAGACTCACACCTGGCAATACGCCAATCAGACGACGTAACAACAGCAGTCATACACAGACGTTACTTGACGCAACAACCACGCCATCTGCTGTCAACTTCGCCCAAAACCTTATACAAGGAGAGTTAGCTCAGCAGATGTTCTCGTAAGAATCATTATAATTGACCTTTTCTTTATAAAATCTCTGTTTCATATTATTTTCAAGACCATACAAATGAAGATACATGTTCAGAGAGTAACTTTCATCCCTGTTACTAGCAGGCTGTTGGACTAAATTAGTGTTACTCTTCACTCAGAATGTTGTCAGAACTTGCAATAGCCCATTGAGTGTGAAAATGTTCCCTATGAACCAAACCGAATTTCAGATCAGTTATTTGTTAAAAAAAAGAACCATATTTGAAGATGTAGAAAAAATATTGATGAAAATATTTCATGTTTTATGCCTTCAGTAAATAGTAAGTTTTTTTTCAGGTTAACCCAAAAAATACATAAGAAGTTAAGTGGTAACCTTAGCAACAACAATTTATCTGAAGAATTTCCCAGACCTCCTGGTTCTCATCTGCCTTTGAATAATCCAGCACTGGAGTTTGTTAAAGCCATATGCAAGGTTCCTACAGATATTTTGTTTTATTTTCATCATAGATACAGATATCATTCAGTCTTCAAAAATGTTTTAAAGTCATTCCTCGGTGCTCAATTTCCTTGATGGTCTAATATAGAAGTAAGGTAATTTGTAATAATTAGCAAGCATTTTACAAAAAATAACTTCAAATTTTAGAGCATGAATTGCTTGACATCCAAGCATTTTTCATGGCCCTGATGTCCTTGATCCATCGATGAACAATTGAATTCACAAAAAAATGGATTTGAAGGACTCTGGAATGTTTTAAGGAAGTCCACTTTAATGGAAATAAGCATTTAAAGGTCTTGGTTAAATACAACAGAATAAAGTCATTATGTCTCCCCCCAAAAATGGGGGAGACATTGTTTTTCCCCTGGTTGTCCGTCCGTCTGTCCGTCACAAAATCGTGTCCGCTCTGTATCTTCCAAAGCCCTTGAAAGATTTTTATGAAACTTGGGTCAGCTGTTCACCTCATCAAGGCGGCGTGCAGAACCCACTTCGTGGGTGTGGTGTCTCAAGGTCAAGGTCACACTTGGAGGTTTAATGTCAAATGCCACAAAATCGTGTCCGCTCTGTATCTTCCAAAGCCCTTGAAGGATTTCTATGAAACTTGGGTCAGATGTTCACCTCATCAAGGCGACATGCAGAACCCACCTTGCGGGTGTGGTGTCTCAAGGTCAAGGTCACACTTGGAGGTTAAATGTCAATTGCCACAAAATCTTGTCCACTCTGTATCTTCAAAAGCCCTTGAAGGATTTTTATGAAACTTGGGTCAGATGTTCACCTCATCAAGGCGACATGCAGAAACCACTTTGCGGGTGTGGTGTCTCAAGGTCAAGGTCACCCTTGGAGGTTAATTGTCAAATTTTACAATCGTCTGACTCAGTACTGCCTGCAGCAACTGGCTGGGGGGAGACATATGTTTTTGTTCAATCAAAAACCCATTTCTAGTTGCTAATTGTTTCTTTGTTGACTTAGGAATGAAAATGTTTTTATTTTATTTTTCTTTGTCAAGGTTCTGTCTTTGGACAGTAATATAGGAATACAGGTGGCCAAGTTGCAGCGAGATCTGCTCAAGCTGATAGGTGTGGGAGAGTTTTCATCGGAGGCCCAATGGAAGGACCCTTGTCTCTCCTATGTACTACCAGAAGTTATCTGCAAGACCTGTAACCACATACGTGACCTTGACCTTTGTCGAGATCCTTACCTCAGCCAGTCTGGTGGAAGGTAAAGCATCTTATTAACTTGTGATGTTTTGTTCTTGTTTGCTTAATACTTAGCAGTCCTGACTTTTGGTTGTTTTCCTTGCATTTGATATATATTCTCATGGTGTTTTTGTCCATAGAAGATAATTCTGTATAATGCATTGGAGTACTTAAGTGGTTAAAGGACCAACATGCAGTTCAGAGTATCATCATTAAAGTTTACAGCTCAAAACTAAACTACTTTGTTGTCATTTTATTAGTAACAGACAACTGGGAATTTAGAATCTTGTGAGAAAAAAATGATGCTGAATGAATTGAGTATTGATGTATACTTCTTTGGTGGCTTATCTAAAATTATGTACTTGTATTTTCAGTGCCATATGGTCATGTATTCATTGCAAGGCAGAGTATGACCTTGTAGAAATAGAACAGAATTTAGTGGATGCTGTACAAAGGAAGTCAATGGCTTCTGTTCTGCAAGACTTAGAATGTGTCAAATGTCATCAGGTAATATTGTAATATATAATTGAAATATATGTTATCTTTATCCTGGTGATGGTTGAGTGGTTAAAGTCACCGACTTCAAATACCTTAACACCGGACTGATTGATGATCATAGGGTCAAGCCCAGGTACCAGCCTTTACCAGTAATGTGAAGAACTTACTAGTTCTTTACTGAACATTTGAGTCTAGCACTGGTTTATCTCGGGGGAATGATGGTTGGGTAAACCTACCTGCTCATCTGATACTGCTCAACTGCAGAAAGGTATTAAACTTAAGTAAAGCAAACCTGGTGATGGCAGCATACTTAGTCCTGGGACCAGTTAAGACCCTCATCAGCCTATATTTTGTTTACTTCTGAAAAGTCTTTTCTGTTTACTCTGCAAGAATGTTTTATTAATTTAGTATATTAAGTGTTAAAATTTCTGAATTGGTCTAGGCTGATTTCCTATTTTCTTTAAGATTGTGAGAGTTTTGAAGCTTACATCTATATGTACAAAAAAAAATTAGACCTTAAATTTTACTCTGAAGGTGGGGGTGGGGGGACATCTAAAATTGATATGACACAAATTGAGGTCTTGTCATAAATAGATCTTTAAGAAGTTGAAATATACAAATGGTCATGCACAGATTTATTTCTCATTCACAGATAAAAGACAGCAACATGCGTACATATTGTACCTGTGCTGGAGAATACAGTAATACAATGAAAATAGAAGATCTTGGCAAGCAGTTGAGAACATTTAGAGGAATAGCAAGGTAGGTCATGTTTGCTAATGGTATTTTGTGTGTGTCCAGTATGGATTTAAGATTGTGCTATCTACAGGGATACTTGTCAGTTCTTGAAGGTGAAGAAAACCTGGTAAAGGGCACGAGTATACAGTCCAAAGTATTGAATCTCAATGGAAGGAAAGTATGATGTACTTCAAAGGCACTTCTAGGTCCAGTTAGTACTTTTAAATAGGAATGAAAGACCTGATACAACAAAAAATGTGATTCTATGGGGAAAAATATTTGATCTGTTGCCAAAGAAATATGTTTAGACAATACTTCACAGCTGTACCAGTTGCATTACAACTGTGTTGATGCTCTTGAATTGTTTGGAAAGTTGCTTTAAAGTTGGATGGCAAATGTTGTTTGGATGTAATTTTTGCTAACATATTTGCCCATTTGCAAAAGGTATTATTCGAATTGATTCAGAAGACACAGATTTGAAAAAAATGATTTTTTTTTTTACATTTCCTGTTTGCTTTTTTATATGAAAGGTACCAAATTTATTGCATTTATTGGAAACTTTCACATAAAAGATTTTAAAGCAAACAGGAAAAAGTACAGTATTGCCTTTTCTTTGTTTTCAGTCATTACAGCATGATCTTGTTGCAAGAAACTGTTGACTGGATTTTGAGGTTGAATCCGCAGATAGATACATGAAACACTGCCGTATAAGCAAGAGGAAATCATACAGGAAGATGAAAATATTTCTAGGAAAAAGAACAGTTGTAACTGCATTGATGTCTTTAATAGTTCTATCTGTGTAACAGTAACGCTGTTGAAGACATCATGATTTCTTCAATGTCATTGATTTTAATGGGTCAAAAACGTACAAGGGCCTCTATTATGACAAGTGCACTACTAAGATGAGGTTGTGCAGCACCATTGAGGATCTTCGTGTTTATATAGGAATAGACTGATTTTATCAGTTTTGGTTCATGTACTGTAGCACCTGCGTGCAGACAGTGTATCACTGTTTTGTACAGTATTTATCTTGGTCTATGAGAACTTTGATCATTACATTGTAAATGGCAGTGTTAACAATATAAGAAATTGCTTTGAAATATTAAAGGTCAAATTTTAGTTGAAGAAAAACCTGCTAAAAATGTTTCCATTGCCTTAAATAATGAATTGTTGGCAAGTTTTTTCAAAGATGAATTCCATTTATAATGTAAATCTTTTTGGCCAGTAGAATGAAATTTAAAAGTGCTTCTTGTATTTTTATTATATTTCGTACACTTGAACAGGATTTAACATGTTTTAGTGAAGTAAAGTTCCTAAATTGTGTCCGGAAATAATTAGGGTCAAGGTCGGATAACTATCTCAAGGTCAGAAGAACAATATACTGTGTGTATATTTACTACCAAATTACTAGTACTTAAATTGCTGTATTGATGTTCAGTCATGTGTAAAAATTATTCTTATTTCCGATAAATTTTGCATGCTATCTTTTTTTTATATTCCAAAGTGGAATTGAATTGGGTTTAGATTTGTAGTATAAGGACTGTTTGCCATTGGCAATCAGTAGTTATTTGAAGACAAAAGAGATTTAAATACAAATGATGATGTGGTGATTTCATGTTAATTATACCATAAAGGGTTGATTTGATTTTTTTTACATACTCTGTATTGCAGTAATTGATGAAATATGGACTTGTAATTTACTTTTCAATTCTTTGAAACAATTTTTTTTCAGTACTATTTATCTACAAATGAAATGAATTTTGGAAGAAAAAATGTCCTTTATTTATGAATTTATTTCGTAACAAAGTGTAGAAAAAAAAAAAAGATTGTGTTATTTATGTTTCTTTGTTGTATAATGTAATGCTGTTGTTTATCTAAGAATAACTGTGATATAAGATATACTGATGTACATTAAAATATAGAAACAGTAAGACTTACTTTTGCACAATTTTTCTAGTTAATGAAGAAAAATATTTTAATGGAATTACTTCACATCAGTTGTAGAAGTTCTTGCAACTTGAATTTATTTTTGCATGCTCTCAGACTGACCTTGGAAAATAGTTTATTAAGGTAAACATAAGTGTCTTTGCCTTCCTTGTGTTAACACTGGTCGGCTTTCAAGTACTTGTTTTTCAATCATTAAGTTTTAAAATCAATTGCCCAAGAAATCATGACTGGGTTTGTTCAAATTAATAAGGACTAGTCCATTCAAGATACTAGCAGGGTTTAGAAATGAATGCCTTGAGAAAGGGTAAGTACTCGAGCTTCTTGGACTTCTAGTTGGAGTCCAATACCTTGTAGGGGATTTGAACTTTTGACCTTTGTTTAAGAGTGATGTACTACCCACATCATTGGACCTTAATAGCTCAGTGGAGCATATAGCTCCAGTTTTCAAGGTCTGGAGGGGTTTGAATTCTAGCCAAAGTACAAGCTGGGCCTTTGACAGAGACGTACAATATGTTAGCCTCTCAGTTTTCCCGGTAATGGAAAGGAATGTCTGGCAGCTCTTGAATGAAAGTTTTTATTTTGGATGATCTGGAAATGGAATCAAATATCGTAGCAGTCCTGCTAATTTGTATTGATACACATTTATAAAAATATGTATCTAGAAAGCTAGTTTCTGGCATGACAGTAACATTACTTCAGAAGGCAAATGAACCATGGCGGGTAAAAAGAACTTGATACCTGTCTAGAGTTTCTCTTGTAAGAAACAAACTGAACCTAAGACTGTTTATCCAGGATTATCTTCATGAATCTGTTTTACACGTGTACCTAATGATCAGGTGAGCGATAGAGTGCCATTTAGGCCCTCTTGTTTAAAAATCGTGATGAGTTTAAAACTTGAAGGAAAATGGTGCAGGTTTTTCTTTACATCCAGTCGTAACAGGGTAACTGTAGATTAAAGCAAACCCATAAAATAAGAATTCATAATAAACACGCTTACACTTTTATTTGTATTTTAAATACTTGTACATATCATAATACAAAAAGTAAAAAATATTAAAAATTTTAAAGTGAATAAACACTACGTCATAACAACTACAGATCAGAATATATTCTGGATAAAATATGCAAAAAGTCTGGCTAGAATTGTAAAACAAAAAAAAATATTATGCTGGAAGAAAACTGTGAAAATGTCGAAAGCTATGGTTGGAATTGGAAAATCTGTAGTTTTTTTTTACCGAGATGTTTTGCTATTTTGCTAACATCTCATTTTTAAAGCAATAGCAATTTTAGATGTCTTCACAGTGCTCCAGCTAGCACAAAATTTCAGGGGTTAGCACCCTGCTCCTTTCTCTGTGCTTAAAGACAGGACTTTGCATTTACAATATTTTGGGGTAGATTTAAGATGAAATTGGCACTGGCCTTCAGTTATAATGCATGAAATGGAAAAGAAGTGCACATTTTATAAATATGCACATTTCAACACAGAAAACATTGGAATTTCTGTTTTAATTTCCATGCTTTTAATTTTTTTTCCTGCAGGACTCTGGAGCTTTTGAAAACCTAGCAAGGGCTTTATTATATTGCAAACAAAAAATTTAACAACATAAATAGCATTTCGGAAAAAAATAGAATTTGGTAGAGAGGACAGCTTCAAGACAATGATTACACTGTTCATCTTCAATCACAATTTTGAGAAGATTGGATAAAATTTTTACACAAGCTACAAAAGCTTCACATAAGTTGCCAATGATCAAAAAAGTCAAAAATGCTCACAGAAAATGTTATTGACACATTTAAAGCATCTCTAAATATTTCTTTATATTCAAAGGCTACCAAACTTTCTACAGCTGAACATGCAGCATTAAGAAAATGATTGCTGTACTGCACTGACACATAATTACATCTTTATATCCATGTATTCATGTCGTTATCACATGTCAAATAAATAAACATTTTCAGCCTTGTGACTGGAACAAAATGCCAAAACTAATTGGAAGACTTAACTATCTTTTATAATACCTCGGTAATTATACTTAATAGATAATGATCATTCCCTTGTCCTAGCCTATCATGAACTGGCACGTTATCACAAGTTTAAAAGCAATGATACTAAAGATCATCCCATAAGCAATATTTTTTCTGTCTTGCATAGTGTTCAAACATTAAACATCGTTTGCAAGTTTTTATGCCACAGCGATAATTTACAACTTTTCCTGCCGAGTCTTTCCCACGGCAATACTTAAGTCCACAAGGGTACCAGCCAATACAGAGATGGTATTGACAGAAACACGGCTTTGTTAAATCAGACGTATCCTTGCATCGTGAATGTTTCTCTAACTCTGTGTTCTTCATGGTTGACATCACCTTGTCTAGTTCAAGTCCCACCACTGAAAAAAACAGGAAAAGAAAACTTTCAAACAACCTTTCTAGTATCATAGAACAAAACAAATAAAATAAGGTGAAACTATGTTAAGCATACCTGAGATTTAAGTACCAGCAGAAATAGTGATGCATTTCCAACCTACATTATGACAAGCTTTCCTTGTAATGTTTATAATGTTATCTATTTCAATTCTTCTAAGTAAATGTTCTAATTTAAGGAGATACAAGGATCACTGTGATCTTTAAGATCAATTAATGTCATCAACATCATATCAAATGCAGTGACAATGGTTCCTAACATGAAATGCTTATACAAGGGGACATAACCAACAACCAAGCATAAACAACGATAACCAATCAGCTGAAATTTCTTAAGAAGAAAAACTAGAAAAATACGAACATTGTGAGACTAGCTTCACATCTGTATCTTGCATGTATGTAGCATTCACAGCTTCGTGACAGATGTTGTATAAATGCCCACTCAGCACGGCTGACTGGTCTACATTTACAAGCAGGTTCAGTGTGTGCTTCTCCAGACCTTTATCCTCTTCTGGAGTTCTTATTGCTGTTGGATTTTTCTGTTTGAAAGTAGAAGTAAGATCTTCATTAATAAATTCAAGAAAGTCGTCCTGATATACAAAGACACTACGCACTTTCAGACAGAAAATATATCACGAGAGTGAATATATCTATTTTCAGAATGCTGACAAGTTCAAATGTATAAAACTATATGTATATGGACCTACAGTATAATTTACACTTGTTTATCACTTCATTACACAATCAAATTTTTTTCAAATGTATATCGTTACATTGTTGGTAAATTGTCAAAAAAAATATGGTAGCCTGAAACATTCTGAAACAAACTGAACTTAAATACTCACAAATATTTTCCATGATGAATATATGTAAGCCCTATATTTACACTGGATTTACTTTTTAACCCTTTTCCACATGGTTAAGTCATAATTATGCGACCAGTGCAGATCCAGATCAGCCTGCACATCCGTGCAGTCTGATCAGGATCTCCACTGTTCACTTTTCAGTCAGAAATACTTTTATGGATATAAAAGCGAACAGTGGAGATCCTGATCAGACTGCACGGATGTGCAGGCTGATCTGGATCTGCACTGGTCGCATATGCGTTAAAACACGTATCTATGGAGTAAAGGGTTAAGAGTCAAATACAAACATATTTTGATATACTTACTTGTCTTAATTTAGACATAGCATCTGATGAAATGAATTCATTTTTCCCAAATCTAGTAACAAAGCACAAAACCTGTGGTTTACTCTCAACAATTCCTCTTTCTTCCTCCCATGGAACTAATACACGGAAAACTTGAATATGCTGAAAAACAAATTGTTTATGTACTACTTTTGATTAAATCCACAAAACTTTCTATTCGCTGTGTTTTGTGAGGGACGAACGACAACTCTGCTTGGAGATTGGCGTGCTGGCAGAGATCTTTTACATGATAAGATCCAAGTGTTTCTAATTCATTGGCACAAGGTGTATTTCTCGGTATCCTTATTGGGTAAATCCCACTTGATTTAAATTTATATTTAGAAGTCGAAAAAAAATGAGACTAAGCGCAAGGTATGGAAAATATCATTTACAATTTGACTGATTATTAGCAGTGCGGATGAAAACTGTCAGAGAATTTGCGAGAGAAAAAAATCGGCCAGTATAAAGTAAAATCGGGGTTAGCGCAAGTAACTGACTGGAACGTTTGTGTATTTAGTTTCTTCCTGTGACACAATCATTGTCTCTCCAAGTTTGATCTCTCTCCAAGTTTGACACCTAACTTGACACACTGACATGGACATACAAGTACCTTTTGTCTTATCCATTGTAAGTGACACTTGCTTAAAGCACTGGCCACCAACATTAGATGATGCATGTTTACGGTTGTCTGACCAGAGATGTTAAAGCAATAACAAGTGTGAATCCACCCGCTTACAACGCCTTTCTTACCTCTTCAACACTTTGATTTTACTATGAATTTTTTTGCTGACACTTCCCCATATACACTATCGTATATAATAAGTGTCAGAAAAAAATCTTGGTAAAATTTCAAGTAATTTTTGTGAAAGGATTAAGATTTTGTTCATTTAATGAATTTAAGGATTCTGGTGCCAGTGAGACATTAGTACAAACAAGGAAGATACCAGGATGTATCTTAGGAACTATTTGGTTCACCAGACCTGCTTTGAGGATCTGGCTTGACCTTGAGAACTACGTAAACGACTATGAAATAAAAGTTCACTTACAGCCCTAAAGTCTGTAAAGTAAGTAACAAGAGTTGCATCCTTGGACAGGTATTCCAGCTTCACAGTGTCAGCTGTTGTATTAGCCTCAATTCGCTCTCTTTCTATATCTCCACCTTTGTTCTTGACATTTACAACCAGCTGACTAAATGTCGCCTTAAAAACTGAAAAAACAATCAACGAAAATGCAAACGAGACAGAAAATTTGATCTCCATCCTACTGTCTTTTATGTCTTGTTTAATAAAATATTTGTGGTCATATTTTTTGAACGGTGCAAATATGAAATGTTTCTCGTGTGATTAGGGTTGCGGGTTTCAGTAGTCTACGGCATAATACCGTCGTATCTACGGCCCTGTAATGGGCATCGAATAAAAACGTATATCAGTAAAAACCACAGCCAGCAACACAGCCTTCCCACACAGTCAAAAATGAGAAAGGAAAAGAGAGCATAAATTTATACAATGATCAATGAAAAAAGACACCTTAAACAATTATCGATGAATTCAAAATCTAATTAGTACTCTCTTTTTACTAATTTTCTGTTTGTTTGAACTGAGAGAAGACTAGAAAGGGATTTGCAGTCTAATGGCCATTAACTTTCGCTAAATTTTGATTTGATTGTTTGATAGGAAAAAAAGTCTATTTTAGCCTCGGTGACCAATGGACGTGGCCAATTTGGACCCAAGGGCCAAGACTTGAAAAAACTTAGTAGAGGTCCACTAGGCCATATTACACATGAAATATCTTAACACTAGGCCTTGGTCAAGGTCACGGAGTCTTAAATCAAATATGGCCCAACCACAGGGGTCACTTGGTTTTATATAGTCTTAATTATGTATAAACTTTAAAAAATCTTCTTGTCAGAACCACGAGGCCTAGAGTTCAGATATTTGTTGTGCAAGATGGCCTATTGTTGCATGAATGATAGTAGTTGAAGTTGTTCTCCGGTGAGTGATAAATGGGCCACCATGGCCCTTTGTTTAAGTTACACACAATCAAACATTACTATATTTCATTGTAACATCAAATCCTACTTTTTTATTTTGAAGAACAATTTAATTCTTTTCTTTTCCATAGCATTGCCATTCACCCTAGTCACTTTGGTATTTTTTATTTCAACATGTCATTTCAAAGCGACAAAAATAAGCCAAGGAATGTCCGGTAACACGTGCGCCTAATTTAAATCTATTCTTCAATATGTGTATTGTTTTCAAGCGATAAAGATTTTCAGAATAACACTTCCATTTTAACCAGTCAGACAGCTTTGCCATCCTAGACAAACCCTAGACAAAATTGATTGGTTTAAGACAACACTGATTTGGTGGTGTTTAACCTAAAATATCCCTGTATTTCTGGGATATTATAACCCCATAAAATTATACAACAGCCTTTTTTGCATTGATGTATAGCTTTTGAATTAAAACTTTCCCCTTGAATACTATAAAAGCTCTGATGTTTAACTTTGTTGAAACTGCTATATTGATTCGTATTTATATAATTATAACCTTTATATATAACCTTTATACTTTATTTAAGAAATAATAAGTATCCAGGCGTGGTTTATCGTAGAATAACCCACATTTCAGAGAGTAAAAATCAAGCAGAGTTTAAGAAAATCAAAATAACGGGCGGTAATTCAATAACTTTATAACGCTTGCTTTGTAAATCTTTAGCTGCAATCAATATATCTTGTTCTTTTTTATTTTTTATTTTTTTTTAATATTTTTTAGTTTTTTTTTTTTGTATAAACTTTCAATTCTAAATATTATGCAGATCATTCCTTACAACAGACTTAAGACATAATTTATAATCATATCGAATGATAATGTTTAAAGTATGTACAACAAACAGGCTAGAGAAATAATTTAAAACCATGATAATGTTTAAAGTATGTACTCGAAAACCCGTACTGTATACCATCTATATTAACTATACAGCACTTCAATTCGCGTGAAATTCCCACAATTTCTCGAATTTTCTACAATTTTACATTATGGCTGATGTATTTTGTAAAACCATTTTCCTTGTTAAAAAGTTCAATTTAGATAGGAACGCATAAAATAGTGTAGCACTTTTAACACCACAACAACATTGAAGCCAAATATCTCCCTGTTTTCATCAAAATTGTCAATAGCTTGGACCAGGATCATGTGTTTCATTTAACGGCCGAGAACCAGCGGATCATTTTGTTAGAGCTGAATTTTAACGTCACTTATTCAATCCGCACCAACTTTCAAAGTAATGTTTTTTTTTCCAGAATTTAATTTTGAAGTACGAAGTTGAAAAACGATTAAATTGTATTGAATGAAAGCTGGGTCATTAGTTATTGCTCACCCCGGCTCAGTTGAATGTCAAGACTACGGAATTGAGATCTGCCACCATGGGCAATGTACATTTGTCTCTCGCAACCTTGTTAAACTTGTTAAAAGATTGAAATGCTCAAGAAGTCGGTTGTATAGTCGTCATGTACACCAACCATCTACTTTCATTTAAAATTAGTTATATTTATATCTAAACTATCTATTTTAAATATGATTACTTCATTAGTGAAAGTGCAAAGTTTTAATCAACACTTTCGCTTACCCTTTTGCATTTACAAATATTAATCAAAGTTCGTTTGATATGTTTGCATTTTAGTTTGATTGTTTGATAGGGAAACTACAGGATTCTCAGGACTAAAGGATTGCCAGTTTTTGCAGACTTGCATTGTCTTTTACAATTCAGACTTTATTAAAGGTTATATTTTCATGTTTGTATTTAAGGGTGACACTTTTTAGAATTTCTGAATTTATGTCTTTTATTTCATGCATTTAAAATTATCACCGATAAGAATTTTGAGAGAAAAACTGTTTTTTGTTTGTTTTGTTTTTTTTTTGTAATATTCGACTTCTGCATTTTATAGAATGTATGTACGAAAATTAACCACTTGGAACGTTTCTTGTAATGAATAATTGTTATACCTTTTGTATTCTAATTATTTTTTAAACAAATTGTATGCTTTAAAACATACCATGATTGATGTATAATTATCGTTGACAGGTGTCTGACCCACTTTTGTCCATATCGCATCAAATAAAGTAGGATAAAGTCAATTCCCAGAAGTTTATCTTTTCAGCAAAAATCCGAATCAGATACTATTCTTTCACCAAGATAACCGAATCTGAACGTGAAATGTCAGCATTAAACAGTTCGTATTTGTGTAATCTTCCCATATTCCCTCCCTGTTCGCGCTCTTTTCTTCAACCAACCCTTTTCCCTTTCCATTCATTCAGCAATATATCCGTCCGTCCGTCCGTCCGTCTGTCTGAAAATTTACTACTTGCTTCATTTCTTGTGATGAATAATTTTGGCAGTGCTCCACGCCACCCTCCATAGTTACGTGGTACAAATTCACTTTGCCGATGGAACAGAAAGCTGTTATAGTTTAAGAGTTTAAGTATTATATAGTAAAAAGTTATGACCGATTTCATGCAAATATATTCACAGAAGTTTACAATATCTTGTCAGCAAATTACGATCGAATCAGATACCACGAGAAGCATCACACCCCTTTACCATGATAACCGAATCTGAACGTGAAATATCAGCATTAAATAGTTCGTATGTGTATTCTTCCCATATTCTATTCCTGTTTTCGTTCTTTTCTTCAACCCACCTTTTCTATCCCATCCAGCAATATATCCGTCTGTTGGATGTCTGTATGCATGCGACCGTCTCTCTATCTGTCTGTATGTCTTTTCGTCCTGCTTTTTGACTGATCTTTCCTTCACTTAATACAGTGTCCATATTCAGCCTTTCATTTAAAGGTTACTTTGTAAAGGCCTGAAACAAGTAAGTTTCGCTGTCGTGTCTTTAACATACTCATTCCTGTTAGCTTGTTTGCGTTTGTCTTAAAGTAAATTTCGCTACTTTAAATGTACACGTAATTGTTTGGAAATGATTCGTATGTAAACCATTTTACTGTAGAAAGGAAAAAAAAACAAACAAATAATGTTTGACATGTTTTCTGGAAACCTCCATTGATAAGTGCAATGAAAATTAAAACTGAAAAGCACTGCCTGGTGACGAAAAGATAATATTTTAAATTGTATTAAAGGCTAACTTTTGACTGTATGAGAGAAAGTTAGCGCCAATTTAAACAGCTACTTAAAAAGACTAGTAGTCACTGTTAACCAATCTTAACAGATCAAGCCAACAATTTATACCATTTGACGATATGTAAGGTTTCGAAGTCCTAGAATTATAAGGCTTTCAATGGTATACACCTTAATACACAATACAATTATCTGAGCTAGCCATTCATCGTTCTCGAATGATGTACAATGTATAGGAACTGAGCAGTACAGTACACAACAGAGGTGGCAGTAGAAGCAAGAGCAGCAGCAGTAGAAAAACGTGAAGTTGGCAGTAGCAGTAAGAGCAGTAGCAGTAGCAAAAACGTGAAGTTGGCAGTAATAGTAAGACCAGTAGCAGTAGCTTAAACGTGAAGTTGGAAGTAGCACTACAGCAGTAGCAGTAGCAAAAACGTGAAGTTGGCAGTAGCAGTACAGCAGTAGCAGTAGGAAAACGTGAAGTTGGCAGTAGCAGTACAGCAGTAGCAGTAGGAAAACGTGAAGTTGGCAGTAGCAGTACAGCAGTAGCAGTAGGAAAAACGTGAAGTTGGCAGTAATAGTAAGACCAGTAGCAGTAGCTTAAACGTGAAGTTGGCAGTAGCAGTACAGCAGTAGCAGTAGGAAAAACGTGAAGTTGGCAGTAGCAGTACGAGCGGTAGCAGTAGGAAAGTCTAGAAGGTGTTAATGAAATTAAGACATGATTTAATATCTAGAGGACCTCTCGAGTCTATGCATAGGACTGCGACTATTTCTGACACCCTCGCAGATTTTCAGGAATTTTGGTGCCAATCCGAAAAGTGTCATTTTTTATGTTAAGGGACCTCCCGGGTCGATTTAACAGGTCTGCGACTGTTTCAATCAATCTCGTAGACTTTCAGGAATTTTGGTGCCAATCGGGAAAATGTCATTTTTGATGTTTACGGACCCTACCGGAGTCCATTGTTGCGGTCTGCGACTGTTTTTGGCATTCTTGCAGACTTTCAGGAATTTAAGTGCCAATCAAAAAAATGTTATTTTTGATGTCTAGGGACCCTCCCGATTCGATTGCATCGGTCTGCGACTGTTTCTAACACTTTTAGAGATTCCTACTGTTACTGCTGTTACTGCTACTGCCAACTTCACGTTTTTTCTACTGCTGCTACTGCTACTGCCAACTTCACGTTTGATTTACTACCGCTTGCAAAACTGATTAGAGTTTCACGTATTCGGAACGCGGTAAAAAGTGATGTTACGATGTTTATTTCAGTAGCTTAAACTGTCTCTTTACTGATCATCCAATCACAGAGTGGCAGTTTTCACAGGTATACCTGTCAATAAAACTGCGCCTTGCAATCTACCCGCAGCCAGAAATATGTGCCTGGGCAGCGCCAAAGTTGCTGTGTTGTAATTATCGCTGCGTTGCTACCGGAAATCTCCACTCAATACTTTTTTTCCTAATCCTAAATTTGGTACACAGAATGACACTAGAATGACAATATTGACAGGTAAAAGGCAGAGTTTGAAAGAAACACATTGGGCGGCGCTTTAATTAATTTTTAACAGGTGTACCGACGAGTCTCGTTCTTTACCTAACAGTGTAAACTCTAATCAGTTTTGCGAGCGGTAGTAATTTCTACTGCCAACTGCTACTGCGTACTGCTACTGCTAATTTCCTACTAGTTCTCGAATGCACATATACCTACTATTTGCATTTTTTTCTTGGATAAACACACCACTAAACCAACGTTACATCATCTGAACATAGTATGTCAGCGTTTAGTATTTTTATTTGTATATTTTCCCCACATTCCCTCTTCTCTCTATCGTTTTAGCCACTCTTTCTTCCCGTACATCAAGCTAACCATCCATTTATATTGGTACTCATGTTAAGTAATTTTACCATAATGTTGTTGTCATTTTTCTTCAAAAATCACCGAAACAAAACATTTTCGTTTGTTTGTGTATAGACGTAGTAAAATGTCATAAGCGTGCCTTTTACAAGTTGGAGTTCTTTTAACCTTTTTTTACGCTTCGGAAAATTTAACATACACTAAATATTTTTTAGAGATTACGTATTTGAAGGTTTGCGTAGTGTTTATAAGTTCAACACCTGCTGTGCAGTCGAAAGGTAAGTGAACTGTTTTTTTTTTCATATTATCAAAAATTTATGAATTATTACTACATTTAGACAAAAAATAACTTATTGTCTAAAATATATACGAAAAAAATAATACTATTCACAATAACATATGCACTTATTATTATTTGATTACTCTAGAATTGCTTTCTTGTATTATCTTTAGTAAACATAAGTAATTAATAGCTTCAAGATTAGCTGTAAACGTCTAAATAACTTAATTTTCAAATAATGAATAAAGTAAAGAAAAAGTTAGGAGAGACCGTTTGAAAGATTTTTATAAAAGTAATACATTACACCATATCTTTTATTAAAAAACATGTTTGCTTTACTTCATACAGAATAATACAATTTATAAACAATCTTGTTAAAGGGGCTGTGCTCCAGATGACACAAAAAAGAAAGTTTTCTTGTATTATAAATTTCTTGTGATATTTATGATTAATGCTTAAAAACTGACTAACTGACAAAAAATAAGTCAGGTAATCACATTATAAGTTGATATTTTTCCTTTCATAGTGCTATACCGTAACGCGACGGTATAACTATATTGTATAAGATTTAAAGTAAACAATAGTTATTTCAGATGCTGCGATAGTGGTGACAGTTAAAGCGTTGTTAATATTTTGTTAACATGAGGGGTCCAGAGTTCAAATCCGGCTGAAGCGAATATATTTTTTTTGTTCTATTTTGACTTTTATAATCAGTTTGGAAGTAAAATATCATGTTGTTATAATCTCACGGCATCTAGATATTTAATTTAAGTAAAAAAAAAATTTATATAAAATCTGGAGTTCAGCCTCTTTAAGGCATCATTGTAAAACGGGGTCTATTTTTTCAAAACCTTAAACATTTCATTATTTGTGTTCTTTCTATCTCCAATAAATGTCAAACCCCTCGTAAGAGGTAACAGAAAGACTTAGTTAAAAATGTTAAAAACATGCAAAACTAATTTGGATGTAAGAAATAAAAAAGGGGGTGGGGGCGGGGAGAGGGGGGGGGGGGGGTGAGGGGGCAAGTCAACTAGGCTGTGGCTGCACGGAACTGCCCTGATGATGTGAAATGGGCAACAATAGTAAACAGTACTTAGAACGGAAGAGATCTTGTTGAAGTTGGAGGTTGCCGTAAATAACTACATCCCTGGGAATGGCCTAAACGTGACGTTCGTGATATACGGGTCAGGTATTCCTCTACAGGGATGGCAACCAGTCCGTGATGAATATTGCAGAAGAGGGATAACTCTGAGATCGAGTCGTCGGAGACATGTCAGAGACACTTGTAGTTTAAATGATCATAATCTAGCATGAACTAACGGGTAGCTCTACTTTGACGCTTTTAATTTGATCTATTTAGTGTCTTGGTTTGGGACGACCATACTTTTATTGTAAAGTTTTTGAACTATTTGTACAATTTATTCATTTCCTTAATTGAGCGGAATACAAATAAATCGTGCGTTCCATGTTAAATATCACTATACATTTTCAGTTGAAGGACATTACAAAGGCTGATTAGATGTAAATTTTACTGCAACTGTCGTTTGCCTTGTTGTAATTTCGTTTCAGAACATGACGTGAGGTTAGCGATATACCTTTGGCAAAGAACACGTAAACTTCGAAGAGATGCACTTAATGCTGATTTTATCCAAGAGCTGAAATCAGGTTCATTAAACCCTATTAAATTTGGTATGAAAGCTATGTGTAATTTTAAGCTCTTTTGTATGAACATAAAACAAAATAACTGAAATTTATTATTTTCTGTCTTTATAAATCAAAGTCATATTACTTTCAAATACAGTTTTACAGAATGTATACCCATGTTATTACACAATTAAACAAAGGAAACTGTTTCTTGGGTAACACAGAGTGTATTTTGTATTAAAGGCAAAGAGTTTTAAGAAAGGTTCTTTTACCTTGTGTTTATATCAGCTGTCGCGTACATTGCATTATACATCCTAGAGAGAAAAAATTACATTTGTTTATACTTTCGATTTTAAAGTTACCGAAAGAACAAAGTAAGGTAAGAAAAAAGTGACTAGTAACAAGGAACAAATAATGCTATATACTGAGCTACAGTGCTAAATACAAAATTAATGTTTTTTTGTACAAGTTGTTTCTAATCAATATTAGGTTCAATTGTACATTATTTGATAACTGAACTATTTCGAGGAACAAAACTTACATTATCACAACAGTTAAAGAAAACGTTAAACTTTGTTTAATTCAGAAAATGGCAGTGATTTCTAAAACTGAGCCATGTAATGATTTACCTTGATTTTTTTTTTACAAACCTGTATTACTTAAAACAATTATTGAAGACTATATGCATATAATTTTACTGATTATAAACAAATTATAAGATATATTCTTTGATAAGAACTTTGTTTTCAGGTGCATACAATGTCCAGGACTCGGTATACCTTTACCACGTCAAACAAATCCTGAATCATGTTGCCGGAAGAGCTAAAAATCAAAGTCTAAAGACATTCTTTGAGACAGAAGCTAAAAGTTATGAAATGTTAGTATACTTCTAATGTCCTTGACATTGATTTTGCATATCTTACTTTGATTTAATGAAGGTGACAGTTGTGTACAAGCTGGTATTTTCGATAACTAATTTTTCTTTTTTTCTTTTAAATATCTCAGTTAATCTCAATTATGTATGGGCCAGATGACAAAGCCGTCCTAGATATTGCCGATAAAAAAACTCCAACTCAATCTGTTTGAGCAACAATTTGTCAAACTGTTCATTTTAGTTACGAACGAAGATTTTCAAAATTATACATATGTTTTGCTTATGCTTTAGACAAAATAGGAGCATACTGGTGCGAACTTTTATTCGTAGAAGTTTAAAAAAACAAACTCTCATGCTATTTCATCTTATTGAGTAAGAATGATGGTTTTATTCAATTTCAGCTTTTACAAAGATTTGTTCAAGCAATGGCATATAGAAACTGCAAGCGGGATACAATTAAGCAGTGGCTGCGCAGGATACGTCAATCGTCTACAAAATGTTGCAACAAAAATGGACTCTGTGTATCTCGTCCCTGCCCTCATACCGTGTAGAAGACTCTGGCCCTGGATTGGTAAACAGATTGGTGCTGAAACTGTACGTCACCAAACCTATTGGCATTAAATAAGCAATACATGTACACGGATTCCTGCTAATTAACAGGGGTTTTTTACTTGGAATCTCGCAAAAAATGAATAAAAACAATAGAAAAAAAGTAGAAGAAAATCATCCGTCAGTGATATAATATATGCATGTAGCAACAGAATATTATATAGATTTATCAATAATATATACAAAAGTAGTTCTTATTCCAAAGTCAATTGAAATTGGACGGACCCAGTCCCCTTCAGTCCATACCCTTTCCCCTTATCTGTCATTGTACAAGAGTTTTGTAACATAAATATCATGATGACATCTACATACAACTGTTCCTTCCGTTATTCAGTACAATTTTATCCATTTCAAAAGAAAAAAAAGTCAGACCTACTTTTCAACACTATAATATACACACAGTAAATGAAACATTGCGCCATAACTCACATCAAGTGTTTGTGTTTTTCATTGGTTTTCTTAATAACACAAAGGTCCGGAAAATGTTGCCGGTGACCATCAACTGAGCAATAATTATACTACAACTATATATCGGTCGTATTCAGTGAAAGAATTACGTCTTATATCTCATAATTTGTATTCTATACCAATTAATTTATATTGTAAAAGTCCTATTGATATTTTATCTTTTTCATTTAATTATATTGTAAAAATCTGTTTGTATTCAATATTTGATTCATTACACTTCAATCCTAAAATCATTTGTATCTAACTACTTTTGTTTATCGTCGGTAACGGTTTCCTGCAGAAGTTAGCGGAGCGGGGGATCGATCTCACTACCCCCTGGGTTACCAGTCCAGCGCGTTACTACTGGACCACTGATCTGTTCCACTCATCACCAGTTGCCCATATGACCGACGCCCCCAGAAGAGATTCGTTATTTTATGTTGTGGGGGTGGTGCAAGATACAGAATGCATCCCTTTCCAGAGACACCCCTGGTTCTTTTGCATGCTCAGTGTACAGCACTGATACATGGGACCTCGGTTTAACATCTCATCTGAAAGACAATTAGTAATGTTAGTGGAGGAGCGGGGGGTCGAACTCGGAACCCCTGGTTTACAAGTCCAGCGCGTTACCCCTGGACCACATCCCATATTGCAATTCTAGAATATAAATTTAAAACACGTATACAAATAAACTGACCAGTTTATTTGTATACGTGTTTTAAATTTATATTCTATAATTGCAATATGGGATCTGTTTGTTGATTTTGTTACGATAGATTTTATTGGCTGACGGTAAACAACATGGCAGCCTCCAAATAGATGATGTGTGTTAGCTGGTTAGAACTCAGAAAGACACAAACCGCGTGTTTTACGGAGCTACTATTTCTGATGTTACATGATTAGTAAAATCACCGACACCTTTAAATCTTAATATGGGGATTGTCATCTTTGTTTTCTTCAGCCAATTAAGTCCATCGTCATCAACAAACAAATCTCAGAATGCAATTATGCAATATAAATGGTATAAAATACCAAATAAAATACAAATGAGTTCAAGATTGAATAGTAATGAATCAGTTAATAAATACAAATAAATTTAAACATTATATATTGCAATGTTTCACTTGCCATAGGGAAGTTTGTCTGGGCTTTTTGTTTGAAATGACTGTATTTGTTACGGATACCGGTAGGAACAGTTACATGTAGATGTTATCAAGTGTTATTATTATATTTATACTACAAAACTCTTGTACACTGGCAGATAAGGGGAGGAGCCGGAAGTGGGGGTGGATCCAAACTTTAAGTGACTGTAGCTAATTCTACTGTTTTTACATTGTTGTTCATCCTCACTTTTCTACTGAATGGTTGTTTTATACATCCTGTTATTGCTGCATTAAACTGAAAGATGACTTGAACTGACCGCATTAAGTTTCGGGCTTATATGAAGAAACAGAAGGTTCTGATTTTTTGGTATGACTATAAAAACACAACAATAAACAATCGAAGAAAAATTGTTAGTAACTCTCCAAAATGTTGTCTATTTATTTCCTATTAACATTACCAGGGTAACTTCGGAGTCTATACCAAATGGGTACGAGAAAATTTCAATCCGGATAGCCATGGTTACAAAAAGTATGAGAGAGAGATAGATAAGGCCTACAAAGATGGAATCATTGTCAAAGCGACGGCACTTGAAGTGTACACACAAAGTATGCAATCAGAAGTAGGTTTCTTCTCGTCTGTGTAATCAGGATACGTGATAGTGTTTGTAATTTATTGTAACACAATATTAATGAATCTTTTAACATTTACCTCTTACCATGTTGACATCGGTTTAGGAAATGTTTAGCATTTACCTCTTCCCATGTTGACATTGGTTTAGGAAACTTTTAACATTTAAGTCTTTCCAGGTTGACATTGGTTTAGGAAACCTTTAACATTTCCCATGCTGACACTGGTTTAGGAAACTTTTAACATTTACCTCTTTCCATGAAGATATTGGTTTAGGAAACATTTAACATTTTCCTCTTTCCATGTTGACATTAGTTTAGGAAACTTTTAACATTTCCCATGCTGACACTGGTTTAGGAAACTTTTAACATTTACCTCTTTCCATGAAGATATTGGTTTAGGAAACATTTAACATTTTCCTCTTTCCATGTTGACATTAGTTTAGGAAACTTTTAACATTTCCCATGCTGACATTGGTTTAGGAAACTTTTAACATTTACCTCTTTCCATGTAGACATTGGTTTAGGAAACATTTAACATTTACCTTTTTCATGTTGACATTGGTTAAGGAAACGTTTAATATTTACCTCTTTCCATGTTAACATTGATTTAGGAAACTTTTAACATTTCCCATGTTGACATTGGTTTAGGAAACTTTTAACATTTATCTCTCCTCATGTAGACATTGGTTTAGGAGATGATTTAACATTTACCTCTTTCCATGTTGACATTGGTTTTGGAAAATGTATACACATAAGTAAATACGATTCAAATCAAATAAACGCAATTTGTCAGTTATACATATAGGTCCTCTAAAGGTAACTTTTCAATTTCAATAGTAAAATTAATTTAGTTTGTATATAACATAGACAGATGTCTATTATGTTTGAAAGTGTGAAGTTTGATGTTTATGTAATTGTCAGTTGCGTTGTACATTGTGCATTGTATCTATATGCAAAAGATTCAATGACTTATTGTGCATATTCATGTGAAATTAACATCTGTACTTAATAAAAGTTAGTAATTCTGCCCCTGGACAGCCCCACTGCAAGTTTCATATGTATCTATTTCTATGAAGCCTCTCTGCTAGTGACATGATTCACTTTCCAGTTTTTGATTCTTATTGACATGTGGGCAGACTATCTATATATTGGAGTTCATTTATCGCCGGTACCGATTGCCGATATGACCGACCCCTCATGCAGAAATTAGTTATTTTAATTTGTGGGGAACAGTGCAAGATACAGAAAGCACCCCAATCCAGAGACACCCCTGGTTCTTTTGCATGCTCAATGTACAGCATTGATACACAGGACCTCGGTTTAACGTCTCATCCTAAAGACAACTAGTATTGTTAGTGGAGGAATGGGGGATCGATCTCGCGTCCCTATGGTTTCCAGTCCAGCGCGTTGCCACTAGACCACTGCTACGCTCCGAAGGGAAGACACCTGGGTCACCATTTTAAGTTGCTAGAAGTCTTTAGAACGAGAACTCGACGGGGCTTCAGCTTTCATCTCATATTGTGTGGAAGACGCCGTAACCGTTAACTACGGAGACGATTACTTAAAATGGTTACATAAAAATATACACAGTAAATTGTCCAGAATAAAAGATGTTTTTAGACACGGTAAACATATTGTTTTTGTTAACATAACAGGATCATACGCTCATGTCTCAGTGGCCTGGTGGTTAAGGCGTCCGCTTTAGAAGCAGGAGGTTGAAGGTCCGAGTCCCGTTAAGGTCTTGTTCTGATGCAGCCGGTTAGTGAGCCGCCAGCTAATTAAAAATGGTTACTCTGGCGCGTGGCATATAGGATAATGAATTGGGGAGTAAATGAATACACTGGAGATGTGTCTCATAATGCCGGGAGGCTGGCCCTTTCAGTAGGGCTGGCACTATAATAAAACAAGCACTTTAACTTACTATATACAGTACGTTTCTTTTGGTATCATAAAAGAGACATCCAGGAAACAGTCGCTGATAGAGCAAGAATACACATCGAATGAATTTCTTAGTGAACAGGGCCCAGTGTAATGAAAAGTAAGTATATTCTTCAATTCACATTTGGTGCATTTCTAATTGTGTTTGTCTTTTCTGGTATATTAGCTATGGAAGTGAGGTTTGACTGCACCAATGAACCTTGAGTGTTCTTTGCTCAGACCTCAACTGCTTTAAGAACTGTCTGACTTTCTCCAGTAAACAAATAATATGTACTTAGATAAACTAGAGTAGCCAATGAAATGATGATTGCTTTTTTCATTGCATGCCTTTTCAGCTGATTACTGAAATATAGCCGTATTTTGATAAACTTCAAGTGAAACTGTTTTCACTGTGCCATAATTCTTTCCAAACACTTACCCTATGAGTGTCCAAATAACGTCCTCTGCAGCGACTCAATAATACATAAGCACTATATATACATAGTTTTATTTCGACGTTATACTTTGCAGTTACTCAAACTGGTCACATAGTCCAAGTAATTGTTGAATATCGTGCTATTTTTGAATGGTCAATATCCGCCTTCAGCATCCTGCCTGAAGTCGCATTATTGAGACTAAGTGATCACAGTGGTCCGTCGTTTTCGCACTCCCTTTGACCACTGACGGCACAAGTTTTTCATCAAAATTTTAATGAACTCCAAAATGACAATTTTTCTTTATTGTTATATATTTTCTTGTGTCTGCAATAGAATGAGAACTATTTGCTATTAAATTACTTAAACAGGGGTAAAAGAAAAAAATACATATGCGGATGCGTTCGGTCCTGTTTAGAGCGAAAGTAGGATGTTGTCAGAAATCATCAAAGCTGTCGAAGGGTTTGATCCAAACCTACAATCTAAACCAAAACAAATTGAATGCTGGCATCATGTCCTTGCCGAAAGGGATGTTATTGTAAATTTGCCGGTTGGATATGGCCAAGGAGGGTATATATAGCTTCCATTTTGTGTATCGTGGTCATGTGCCGTTTACAATGGTCACGTGATATTTTCAACGGCAATGATTTGAGAGCCAATAAAATCACTGTGAAGAGTTTAGCTGTTACTTAGATGAGCATTTAGTTGCCCTCCACCTCCTACCCCGTCCTATTCTGGTGTTTTAGGCACGTACAAACGATTACTTCAACGCCAAGTTCAACTTTGCTTCTTTATCTTTCAGAAGTGTCAACAAGAAAAGTAACAAGTTATTTAACTAAACGACTGTTTCAGAACTGAGTTCTCCGTGAACTAAGGTAGTAACATAGCGCAAAATCTCTTCGTTTATTCTCTTCATGGTCAGAGCAGATTAAATGCACACTGAGATTGACAATGAGTCATTATCATGTACACTCTCAATGTAGGCCTAGACATCAAAACGTTATATATTTGGAAATCGATATAAGTCGCGCCATCCGTCCAAGACGGCAGACTTGAAAAGTTCTTGACATTCATGAAAAAAAATTTAGAAAAAAAAGTCACAAAATACTAAACGCAATACATACATGTCTAACAGTTGTTCCTAGTAACATTCTATAAGAAAAAAATGTTTCGCCGACTCTGTTTTCGAAAATACTTCCCGAAAGCATGAAACTGGGAGAACCTTTCCTTTTTTAAACAAAATTTAATTGCAAAACAATTTCTCTTAAGTGCCATGAGTTATACCATTCAACTTCAAATACACGACAAATTTATTGCTTGTCAAAAAAAAGTTTAGAAGCTTTATCATATCATGAAACTTGGTGACAATATCTATAGGCAAAATATCTAGGTCAGGCTTACTAGTAAACGTTAACATTTATCTAACACCAGAATTATTCATATTTAATAATACAGTATACGTAATTATGGCTTTTCCTGAGAATAACTTCAACAGCTTAGACAGATTAAAATCAAACATATCTTTTTATTGGTCCCAGTGTTCATAAGCAGATTGTGTTATATTTTATGTCCAGTATTTAAGCATTATCAATCAATACAACAGTGCACTATGGTTTCTTAAAACAGACCCTTTATATACACTTTAACTGTCGGATTCGACTTGTTTGATTCGAGATTTAATATAAAACTTTCGATCGTTATACACTATTACCATACATTTTGAGTAAAAATCCAAGATAAGAAACTGAATGACAAAGACAGAGTAAAAATCCAAGATAAGAAACGGAATGACAAAGACAGAGTAAAAATCCAAGATAAGAAACGGAATGACAAAGACAGAGTAAAAATCCAAGATAAGAAACGGAATGACAAAGACAGAGTAAAAATCCAAGATAAGAAACGGAATGACAAAGACAGAGTAAAAATCCAAGATAAGAAACGGAATGACAAAGACAGAGTAAAAATCCAAGATAAGAAACTGAATGACAAAGACAGAGTAAAAATCCAAGATAAGAAACTGAATGACAAAGACAGAGTAAAAATCTAAGATAAGAAACGGAATGACAAAGACAGAGTAAAAATCCAAGATAAGAAACGGAATGACAAAGACAATTATACATTACACTTCAAAATGATCGATAGATCTAAGCAGCAACATTTTCACTCACCTGCTCTACGCGGGTATAGTATATTTTCAAAGGTCTTTCAAATTTCTCTTTCTTAAATATATCCTCGTAATTTATTTGCAACGACAAAACCCGACACCCCAACAGGAGGCGAGAAACATCTTTGTATATCCTCATCACAATGGCGTAAAGCGTAAAGGTCAAAGATCAAAGTACTCAGAATAAATCGCAACAGAGTCGCAATACAGCCAATTTATATCTCAAAATTAGATAATTTTAAATAATTTTCTTCATCGTATATTCTTTAATGTTATTTTTCTTTATAATTCTAGCGGTGATTTCTAGCTGCTTTTCATGTGCGATGTTCATGATGACAGAAAGGTGTTTATGTAGGGCTATATATACATTTGAAAAAATCAAACACCTATCCAGTTGGAGTTTTCGCACCAGCCACCCAGTCATATTATATTGGTGCATACTATATATAACAAACTGACACCATGCATGCTCGATGTTCCTAATGACAGCCCTTGTACTTGCACGTCAGCAAAGTTTTAAACTTCTATCCGGAAGGAGTTCGCTCACCAGATACCCTGGCTAACTGTAAATGCGCGGTGTTCGAATAGAAGATGGAAGTTTTTAAATATCTGAAAACAAGTCCAATTCCTTGTGTCTAGCCGTCAAATATCTTTTTGACCAAATTTTGTTCTGTATGAATGCTTGAAACGAGACCACAGGAAAATCCTACTCTCTCCTATTTTCCATATGACATACTGGCGTATACTGCATATCATTGATACCATCCGTGTTTCTGAAATCTCGAAAAGGCGGAGCTACCACAACATGTAGCCTTGCAAAACGTCTTCAACATTTGCTTGTAACATTTACTTTCTTTCGATAACTTAATGTTTACAATCGGTCCAAGCAATGCCTGGCCGCAGCCTGCCAACTGTGAGTAGCCCTACACCAAAACGGGTGATATTTCACTTTGGTATTCCAGTTCAGATATAGTTCGTGTTTTTGAGAACTTAAATGCATGGGAAGTACCACACAATAAATACTGAATGTACAGCCTTGCTAAATCAGCATGTTTAATTAGTGTTGGTAATGAGTAACATTACAAATGAATGCTAAATAACATGCTCATTTTGTGTGTTAAAGATGAACAAGTTTAATTTGCCTGATGAAAATTATAAGCTTGAGCTGTATAATTGCTTGCCTTTCAGTTCAGAGTATTAATTATTAGCATTTTTCCACTGAAAAATTCTTCATAAAAAAACCCTGGTAGTTGTGAAAGTACGCGCATCTCAAACATGTATGATATCAAACTAAGAGCGACTAATTACCACTCGAATCGAAAAAGGAAAGGTACATCTCAGTTGCTTCTATAGGGTGTAGGCAATAGCTCGATCGCGATGTCCAGCTACCACTAATTTCAAGTGGTTGGAACCGTATTAAAGAAGCCGCAGAAGGCTAAATAATGCAACATTTTTATACCGTCTCAGAAGATGCGCAACCCATGCTCCCTTTGCAGAGGTAAGGACCGATGCGTAGGAGAGTACCCATAGCATATCTTGCAATCTATGTTATATATATCTTTCTGATTTTTGTAATTGCGGGTTAAAAAGGAAAATTACTCTACTGAAGATTTTAAGAATTGCCAACTAACCAGCAAGTATCATTATTAGCCAGTCGATTTTCTCCCTAATCGAACCAATCCGCGAACGAATTAACATGATCTATCTATCTATCTTTTTATACTGCATGACACCCTTCTCGAGTAATTTATGCAGGTGCGCGACAGTGCGAGAAAATTAAAAGTAGAATGGATAGGAGAAATAAAGTAATACATAATGTATTTGTGAGAAATTGAAAACAAAGCTGATAGTGTTAATAAAAAGGCGAAATGTACAGTTAACAGAATAAAAACAGCATGTTCACCTATCAGTCATGGCACAGTTTGGTAACCCCTTGGTGATTTAGTAGATTGTAACCTGTAAACAGACCATCCGGAAGTTGACGTCATTTGAAATCCAAAACAAACAAATCTCGTACGTTCCGTGTGACGATTTGTCATTCCACTTCAAAGTTGTGAAAGAGAAAGTGAACAGCGTTTGCTGACACTGACCAAGAAGAACACAGGCTAAGAGCCATAATTTAAGGTAAATGTTGTTTATCCCACTGCAGGGATAGTTTGTTATCAGTATGCCTTTAAAAATAGAATAATCCTGTAAATTTAGGAGAAGAATAGAGAGAATCTTGCCTCTGAGAATTTTTTGTTGTGGGGGATGGTACTGTAACCCGGAAAAATCCACCTGCCCCGAGCTGGGTTTGAACTCGGGTACCTTCGATTGCTAAGCGGACACACTACCTCGTCGCCATAAAAGCTAGCTGATAGGCAAGGAAGTAGAAGTGCCGTATTATACCCCTGCTACATACACCCCCTCCTTCTTAGAATTCGTCCTCGAATTCTTGGAGTACTGAATGTCTGTGGGACTTTCTAAGGGTGCCATCTCACTGAAACTCGTGAGTTATTTACGTTGGGCGCCAAATATAACCCGGAAAAATCCACCTGCCCCAAGCTTGGTTTGAACTCGGGTACCTTTGATTGCTAAGCGGACACACTACCTCGTCGCCATAAAAGCTAGCTGATAGGCAAGGAGGTAGAAGTGCCCTATTATACCCCTGCTACAGTACAAGATAAAGTAAGCATCCCATTTCAGAGACACCCATGGTTCTGAGTGTACAACACTGATAACCACAGGTGGTGAAAAATTGTGGATTGACTGAAACTTGTAGTTTTTTTGTACTCAGGGCCTTCCACTTACAAGGCCTACGTGTACTCTACCAACTGAGCTACCAAGTGCTGCCTTATAATTAATCACCCATAAACCTGTACCTGGCTACATATACCCCCTATAGGAATTTAGAATTTATCCCAAATTCTCAGAGTCACAGAGAATATTGTGAACACATTCTCAAAGTGCCAAAGAAGTAGCCTTATTATAATGTAGGTTATTTACATTTAGGGCCAGATATAACAACTGGTGAAAAATCATGGCTCGACGGAACTTGAACCAAGGGCCTTCCACTTTCAAGGCAGACACTACTAACTGAGCTACCAAGCCACATAGTTCTGCCTTATTGATTTATCACCTATATACCTGTACCCGGCTAAACATGGAACCTTGGTTTAACGTCTCATCCAAAAGACAATTATTTAGTAATGTTAATTGAGGGGCGGGGGATAGATCCCTGTGCCAGCGTATTTATGCACCGGGTCTTTATGCACTACTTTGTGAGACTTTATGCACCACTATTATTATCCGAGGGAGGGCATATTGGTTTTTGTCTGTTTGTTTGTTTGTCACAAGACTCTAACTTTTTTGAGGCCTTGCGAGGGGGCATGGCGGTCATTCAAATGTAGAGCCTGTTATACATGTATCTTTTTCTGTTGGTTCATGTTCTTAATTTGAAGATGGATAAAAAGTGACAATCACAAGTGCAACCTTCTTTCAAAACATCTAATACACAAGTGTTGAATTACTGAAATATTGCTATTCATCAAGTTTTACAAACAAAAATCTTTTGAATTTGCATCATTTCAACACCAGTATGTTGAATTACTGAAATATTGCTATTCATCAAGTTTTACAAACAAAATTCTTTTGAATTCTCATCATTTCAACACCAGTATTTGATTCAATTTTAGTGTCTTACTAAATAGAAGCAGCCTGTTTGACATTATAATTTATTTTTATTTTGTTTTTGTTTTCACTTGTTAAACTGTTATTTTTGTAGTTTCATAAACTAGTAGTTTTAAAAAAAATATTTTAAGCTTGAAGTTTTGAAATATAAACTGTTCACACCTTTAATCAGCTTCCTCTTTGTGTTAAGGTCCTATCTATTTCTGCCCATGCTTGAAATAGCTTGAAATTTATAGAAAGTGTGAGAGTCATGCACCAGGAACATGTGTATGAATAACATGTTCTACCTCTGCTATTTATAATTATATTCTTGTGTTTTTGGAAAAGTAACTGAATTAAGTGTATGCACATTTGTGCAATTTTTATTTTGACATGTGAGTACTCTGTTACTAGAATTATTAGATGAAGAGGATAACAGAAAAAAAGATTTTTCAGAGTGGTTGCTGTGTAGATTTAAATGGTACAACTGTAGATGACAGTAGTTGGCTCCAGTTGAAGTATTGATTTAGGGAAAATTTGGTGGTTTCACAACATAGATGCAAAAGTAAGCTCTGTTAGTGAGAACTTACATATCATCTTATGGCCAGATAGTGGACGTTAGAGGGTGTCAGATGTTTTCACAACAGAAAAATTCACATAAAGATATTTCATTTATAATAACTTCTTGTATAACTTTTATTGGTCTTTAAAAGAAAAAAAAGTATATCACTGCTTTCAAGAGTATTTATTTACTTTCAGAAGTAACACCTTTGGTATAACAGTTAAGTACAATGGCATATAAAGGTGGATACCCGGGAAATCCCCCACCATATACACCACCAGGAGCAGCTGTCTATAACATTCCTAATTCCGGACAGGTAGACTTACATCTGTATAATTGTACTGAATCAGATACAAAGGTTGAGACTTATAATGTACATTACAGAAATTTTGCACCCAGTACAATGTAATTCTAAAATTAATCATCTATCTTGTAAAGGAAGTTTTTGGAAATTATTGTTACATGTATTTGTAAATTTATTATGTCTACATCTTATAATTGTTCAAGATTTTATGACAATTGTTTATGCAGTAACTTGTGCAGTATTTGTAACTTTAGATACAGTAATAGGCCTTACTTTATGGATTTTTTCCACCAAAATTTAGTCACACTATGTTTGACTTTGAGCATTGGTTTACAGTTTCAAACTTAAAAGTTACACCTGCATGCAAGTCATTTTAAATAAAACCAGTGACCTTTCACTCCATCAGATAAGTGTTCTGTTTTTAGCTCACCTGGCACATAGTTACATGTAGTGCAGGTGAGCTGTTAGGATGGCCCATCATCCGGTGTCTGACGTTGGTCGTCCATTCACATTTGCTTCAAACAACATCTCCTCTGATACCACTGGGTTAATGGTGATAAAGCTTGTTAGGAATGTTCCTTAAGCTTTATTAAAGTTGTTCAAAGAATTCCATTCAATGAAGAACTCTGGTTGCTATGGCAACAAGAATGAAAAACTTTAAAAATCTTCTTCTCTAAAACTGCTAACCCAAGAGGTCTGAAATTTGGTGTGTAGCATTGTCTTGTGAATCTCTACCAAGTTTGTTCAAATAATGTCCCTGGGGTTACTATTGGCCCCACCCAAATGGTCACAAGTTTTTTCATAGCAGTATAGAAGAAAATCTTTAAAAATCTTCTCGTCTGAAACCACAAGGCCTAGAGTTTTAAAACTTGGCATGAAGCATTATCTAGTGGACCTCCAAGCTTGTTCATATAATATTCTTTGGGTCACTATTAGCCCCACCTGAGGGATCACAAGTTTTATATAGCAATATAGAAGAAAATCTTCTTGTCTGAAACCACAAGGGCTGGAATTTAAAATTTGGCATGAAGGTCTAGTGGACCTTTGTCAAGCTTTTTCAAATTATTAGATTAGGGTAAAGGTCACTGAGGCTAAAAATAGATTTATCTACTTTACCTCATAGAGCCCTCATTTATAGACCACTATCATGATATTTGGTATGTAGGTTCCTTGCATGGACCTCTACTCGTAGGTGGGTTTTGAGGTCACTGGGTCAAAGTCACCATTGCTAATAGTAGATATTTCTACTTTCTGTCTTAGAGCCTTTATTTATTGACTGATATTTTAGATATTTGGTTTTAAGGTACCTACAAATCTTCAGTTAAAAAATGAAATACTGCTTGTTTTGTTTGCTTAACAGCAAACCCACAGCCAAAGTACTCAGGTGAGCGATAAACCTCTTGTTTTGTCATTTGAAACAGTTGTCTACTTTCTGTTTACAGAATACCACAGTAGTAGTACAAGGGCAGCCTCATGTTGTCACAAGGTCTTCAGTAAGTATTACTAAGTGAATCAGGAAGTCTGACAGTTAAAAAGTAAACACAATGAATAGAAAAGGCTTATCACTATTGCATATTGTTTAAAATCAAGTAAATGTTATACAGAAACAATTACTTCCTGATTTATGCTGATTGTCAAAATATGCATTGGAGATATGTAGGATATGGGGTCTTATTTCTAAAGAGAGTTAATGTGTATAAGGGTAGAGGTGTTTTGTAAGCCAGGGAGACTGGCTCTCTCAGTTGGGATACTTATTACAATGTATATATCGGTATGCAAACTATATTAATCCCACTCAGTGACTGCTTCTTGAGTTGAAAACAGTACTTATCTCAAAGGTTTGGGATATGAATGACTACTAGAAATTGTCATCCCCTGTGGAATTTGAGCAAATGACCCTCAGATCAGGAGTCGGTGCTCTAGGTTTGTTATTTATAAGAGGCAGAACATGTACATTTTCAAATAATTATTCTTAATTGCAGAGATTTAGTTATTTTCATAATAGATGTACAGAATACATCTTACCATTACTGTGACAAAGCTTGTATCATTGAATTTTCTAGTTATGATTTATAGGGTGGAGGTCTTTTTGGATCATTAAGTTCAATTGGAAAGGATTTAGGTCGTGACCTGGACAAACTGGGTGGCAAAATTTGTAAAGGTATCGACTGGACAGAAAAACAGATAAATGAGTCATTAGAATCAGCGAAATCACCTCCAGTGTTGGTAATTCAAGAAGATTTTGTATGGTGTGGTGTTGGGTTTTGTGTTTGTGCATGTTGATAAACTGATAAAGGAGTTTGAACATAATTTCTTGTACTCTGCAATGAACATGTAAAGTGTTATACTCAGGTTTTTAAGTGGTATGAAAGGACTAAATACATGTCTGCAGACTTTGACTTTAAACATCTTTTACAGATGTTCATTTTGCTAGTAAAGGCAAGAAAATGTTCAGATTTCTAGGTGCACTAAAGTTTTTTGTTTATTTTAGATTTGGACATCAGACTCCACAGCTGTGAATAGTATGCCCTTGTTTACTTGCCAGAAAACGTGTTCAGTGTAGTATGCCCTATTTAAACTCTCCCAGCTAATGAACTCCCTCACTTTGTACCAGCAAGTGCAAAGTCTTTCTTTAATGTTCGTGATAAATGTTCAAGATTGGGAGAGAGTAGTTAATGTAATTTGGAATTAAAACTGGGAAAATGCACGGTTCCCAAGAGTGTTCAAAGTGGGGGTGTATGGTGAGATTTTTGCAAAAGAAAAAATAAAGTAAAATTTGAAAATTCTTATCATACTTTCATAACAAAAAATTTGTTGAATCAATTTCTGGCATCTGAACAGAGCATACCATTCCAAAGAGTTCACACATTTCAGTTATCTTTACCACTATTAGTCACATTCATTTTGTCGTTATTAAAAGACCTTTGTACTAACAATTGTAGCGAGGGCTGTTTGGTCAACTTGGACATGAGTTGAATATGTTAGGGAAAACAATAAGTCGGGAAGTGGATTGGACCGCTGACCAAATCAATAAGAGTCTTGCTACTACTGCACAGGGAAACATTCTGGTAATATTAAAGTCAGAGTATGATTTGAAAATATGTCACTTCAATCCCTCATATTATGTTACCTTGTTTTTTATTAGGCCATGATGTATATATCCTCCACATGGGTCCCAATTTGAAATGATTTTATGTCAGTAATGAAATGCTTGGAAGTTCTTAAAACTGGTTAGCACAAGATTTTTTTTAACCACAGACCCATGTAATATATGTTACTGAAATATTTATTTATAATTTTTACAAAAAATATTCTAGTTTTGCACTGGTTGAAGTGAATTTCATCTTCAGTGTTTGTGCAGCTTCAGATATTTTTGTAAAAATCAACGCAGCTTTTATAAAGTGAAAAAATAAACGAAAAAGTTGTTTTCTTGAAACTTATGAAATTGTTAAAAGTCTAGATGGGCTGTTCCGATTCATAGATTTATACAATTAAATTCAGCATCAGTTCTGTTCAGTTCAGTTCAGTGACAGAAGCTTATGATCATCAGCCTAAGTAGTTTCCCTTTAATAAAACCTAAATATAGTTGAAATGTGGTTTATCATATTGATGATGGCATTGAGAAATTATTCAATGCATTGCTTTTTTCCTTCTTTTGAATACTTCGTTCCTAACAAAAAGTAATGAATGGATCAAAGTATATATAAGCAGACCATAATTTCATTCTATTGCAGTTTTTTCAATCATGTTCTCATTACAAAGCACATTTCAACAAATTTTTGGTGTCTTACTCAAGTGAAACTGTTACCATATAACTTGTAGTAACTTATGATTTCTCTCACATTCCCGTCAACCCATTCCATTTCAAGTTACTGTATCTTCTTGTGCTTGTTCTTTTTCTCATAGTATAGTGTCTTGTAAAATCCCCGAAAACAGTCCATTGATTAAAAGAATTTTACTATTTCTGAGCATGTGAATCACAGACTGCTCAGCTATTTATGTTCAACAGTTTGTCATTGGAATATTGACAAGATTGTGTTAATTATTTCCAATATCTTTGAATTAAATTATTTATTATGTCACCGAGAGATGTGGAAATAAGGTTATTGGGTTGGATAGAATAATGTTATTATACAACGTACAATCATGAAAGCAAACGTATTGAAAATTACTTGCAAGGCCATTACTTTAGATATAATTGATATAGTATTATTTTAAACTACTATTTTTTTCACTTCCTTGTTTGTTCTCAAACTTAATTGAGGCAGTCTCATACATGTATAGTTCAGTATAATTGATAATTATGTGGTAAAGCTTTTTCTCTGAATATTTCCCTAATGAGATAAATCCTTTAACATTGTGAAATTATGTTTAAATAGTTTAATGTTTTATAAATGGTCTGAATCACAGTCATAATTATTATGAAATTTTTGTTTTTTTGTGTAATATAATCATTATTTTTATTCTTGAAATGTACTGAATTTATTTTAGAACCTGTTCCAGTCAGGCAATGTTGTACAGCTGGTTTCCCGTTGCAGTGGTCGTAATCTAGAGATAGTGCAGGGACCAGTCTCGCTTGTTGTAGACGGGCTCGGACATGATGGAGCACAAAATGGTAAATGTATACACTAAATGTCAACAAATACATATACCACACACATTCATACATGGCTATTTTGTGCCGACAATAATTTCGTAAATATTCGGACAGCAAAAAAAAATAATTATTTTTTCCTGTACGAATACATCGAGTAAATACGGTAATATAGTAATAAAATCAAACAAGGTGCAGGACATTCTCGAGATAAATGTTGAAAATTCAGTCAGTATTCAGAAATCTTATGAATAAGAAGTAAAAAATACTTCCACTTCTGTAAGTTATATTAATGAAAATATTTCTTCTAGTACAGTTTAAAATTTAATTTATGTCAGTGACACGTGCAGCAAGTCATAAATTGATTTTTCCTTGTTCAGCATGACAGTAAAACAGTTTTTTGTCTCCAAAGGGATAGGTACTGTTTGCTTTTCTAAGGACATATTTTTTTATTATCATATTTTCTAATTCTAGCCACATGGACAGTTGTGAATGAGGGCAGTAACCAGGTCAGACTTCACAACAACAACAACTTCCTAGCTGTTATAAATGGAAATACAGTGGTGATCAACATGGTATGATGGAGCTTCATTATTAAGTTAACCATATCTCTGGCCTTGTAGAGCTTACTAACATTAAGCACTTTTTTTCAAGGACAGTTTCAGAATATGCAAAAAAATAAATATCAACTTGAAAATAGCATAGTATTGAAAAACCTGTCTTTAAATTGGAAAACTACCTTCCAACCTAGTAAAACAGCTTTTCTGCATAAACAGATAATCATCAGATTTTTTGAACTCATTTAATAATGAGAATGCATTTACTTTCTAACATTGGTACTTTCAAAGAACAAAACAGCCTTAAGAACTAAAATACTTTCGAAAGGTAGTTAAATAGATAAAAAAAAATCTAAGTGAGCCATTACAAATGGATTAACTTTCTTAAAATTTGCTAAATTCAGCCTCCAGGAACAATGCATGGCATAGAGACAAAGTTCCAGTTGACACAGCGTGGTCAGTTTGTCATTCTGGAGTCAATGAAGGAGAGAGGGCGACATGTTGGCATCTTGCCAAATGGACAACTGAAAGCAGCGTTAGCTACTGGCAAGGAAGATCACTCCATGTTTGGTGTAAGATTACTGGTAAGTAAAGTCATTTTTAGATTAACTTTTGTCATACAACAAAACAAGGCATCAAACAATTTTAGGGTACCCAACTTCATCTGTACTGTTTGATTGTTGAACTATGAAATTGATTGGTTTCCAGCTGTTACCATTATTCTTTCCGAACATCCATAGATGCATAATTCATTAGATGTCTGCCTTTGTGAATGAGATGGTACGACTGAATAGTTAACAATGCAAATCACGACCAGACACCATGGATGTGCATGCTAATTTTGGTCTGTTCTGGTTGAAAGTAGTAAGAACACCTAGGGTTGAAAGTGTAAATGTTCTACCTACTTCTTTACTCAATAGCATTTAGAACTGTTTGCTTTTATTAGAAGAGGAAAGATAAAATTTGAAAAGCTTGGAAATTCCATACGGGGAATTAGAGTCAGTAATGAGATTTTAAAGCAGGGAAGGTAAACTTGCCATCTTTTAACTGGAAACCTTTTGATGCAGGTTCAAAATATATCACATATCTGACAAATACATGAGGCTTGTTGGTCCCACATGTACACACTTTATCTGTAAAAGTTTCTGCTCATGTAATAAATTTGTAAATGATTTTCTGTCCTAACATAATTATTTTATTACTATATTTTTTCAGCATTCTCCATACAGTGTGGCCACATCAACATCAGTGAAACACTGAAAATGTCAAAGTTTGAAAACTACTGTGTAAGACTGCTGCATACAGAATGAATGTGTGAGAAGTGTTTCGATCTTCACCACATTACCCAGTTACATTTGAACTTTCTATAAAGGCTACATCAATTTTGTTAGATTGTTTTATTTAACTTTCAATAAAGGCTGGATAAATTTTTTATAAAACTGTTATAATTTGATGTTTATGAAAAGGCTATATCACTTTTTGTAAGGCAGTTGACATTATATGTGTTTTAGTATGAAACCGTCTGTCATAACGAGAAAGAAAAAATACTGCATCAGAGACAACGCCTGATTAGTTAAAGATATTTTTCAATTAGAAAAATTAAAATACAAAAATACTTACACACAATATATAAATATTTTTGAGAAATGTCGAGATGTGTTAGAGTTTAGTTCCTACATTATTCAAGCTACTTAATTTTCATTTTTACCCGTAAGTTTGAAAAAGAACAAATTCAGTTTATTATATGACTGTTCTAAGTATTATGTACATTACCATATACATTTTCTTTCTGTATACAGTGTTAATTTTGTTAACTTTCCTGTTCGTTGTATGTTTACATTTATAGTTAATGTATGTTTGTTTCTGTCCGATAAGAACTGTGATTTTTACTCCTCCCGAAAGGAGGACATATGGTTTTTGATCTGTATGTCTGTCCATTTTTTCATTTCATCTGAAAGCTTTTAATATTGCCCGTAACATCCTTATAAGTATATAAATTTACTTCATACTTGAACACAACACCCCTTTGGACTGACATATATTTGTTTGACCTTGACCCCTACCTGACTCAAATAAAACCCATTTCTTTTTAAGGATCTACTAAATTTTCTTATCTGGCCCATATATATATATATTTTTTTTACTTTAACCCGTAAATTACTATCAGGTCAAATTGTCTTCTCTAAAATTTACAGTTTATCTTCATCTGGTCAAAAGACCACTTTGGGGGCATTTTCATCTTTCGGTGACTGTTCTTGTTTTTATGAATTTTCAAAACTAAACTTTGCTTATTTTAAGTCATTTGTTATGCTTACCGGTAATTTTATTATTACTGTAGAAGGCAGTTCCCTCTTGAAATTAAAAAAAAAGACAAGACAAAAACGTGATTTAAATTTCGAAGATTTCTTTAGAAATTTGTATTAACAAATTATTAAGTTATGTATACAAAGTGCAAATTATAACACTAAACCGTATTGTTGAGAAGATCTTATACTGCAAGTTTGATTCTATTTTCTCCAAGATTGGCAATTATATTTGTATTAAACTTCATTTTATTCACACATATATATATCTCATGTAAATATTCAGAGCTTTTGAATATCAAAGTAATCTACTTTATCTGTGTAATTTATTTTACTCATTATTATGCCCCCCCCTTCAAAGAAGAGGGGGTATATTGATTTGCATTTGTCTGTCGGTCTGTAGACCAAATGGTTTCCGACCAATAACTAAAGAATGCTTAGGCCTAGGAACTTCGAACTTGGAAGGATGATTGTCCATCACCAGTAGATGACCCCTATTGATTTTGGGGTCAAGGGGTCAAAGGTCAAGGTCACATTGACCTTGTAAGTAGAAAAGGTTTCCGACCAATAACTAAAGAACGCTTAAGCCTAGGAACTTCAAACTTGGTAGGATGATTGTCCATCACCAGTAGATGACCCCTATTGATTTTGGGGTCAAGGGGTCAAAGGTCAAGGTCACATTGACCTTGTAGGTAGAAACGGTTTCCCACCAATAACTAGAGAACGCTTTGACCTAGGTTCACCAAACTTGGTATGCTGGTTGGTCATCACCAGTAGATGACCCCTATTGATTTTGAGGTCATTAGATCAAAGGTCAAGCTCACAGGGACCTTCATCCTAAAAATGGTTTCCGATCAATAACTAGAGAACGCTTTGACCTAGGTTCACCAAACTTGGTATGCTTGTTGGTCATCACCAGTAGATGACCCCTATTGACTTTGAGGTCATTAGGTCAAAGGTCAAGATCACAGAGACTTTCATCTTAAAAACGGTTTCCGATCAATAACTAGAGAACGCTTTGACCTAGGTTCACCAAACTTGGTATGCTGGTTGGTCATTACCAGTAGATGACCCCCTATTGATTTTGATGTCATTAGGTCAAAGGTCAAGCTCACAGACTTTGACTCTAAAAACGGTTTCCGATCAATAACTAGAGAATGCTTTGACCTAGGTTCACCAAACTTGGTATGCTGGTTGGTCATGACCAGTAAATGACCCCTATTGATTTTGAGGTCATTAGGTCAAAGGTCAAGGCCAAAGGGACGTTGATCCTAAAAACGGTTTCTGATCAATAACTAGAGAACGCTTTGGCCCAACCACAAGCAATTAGGTGCTGCCGGGGGGCATTTATGTTTTACAAGCATTTCTTGTTTTATATTACTTTTATTTTCGTTTTCCTTTTTTGTAAAATACTGCATCATGTTTTTTTTTTTTTTTTTTTTCCAGGCAGTACTTAGGTACTAAAATAAACTTCTTTGTTATGGCACTTTCTTGAAAATGGACAAATACAGATTGCTAAAATTTGAGAAAAAGATGTTTAAATGTGGGGAGGCAAATGTATGTAGTTACAGCGTTAGGGTGTAAATTTCAACAGCTGATTTGTATAGTATTGGTGATTATTTACGTTGCTTATGTTTATTTTCAATAGTAGTGTTACACGATGGTTTTTGCTTGATGAATGAAAGGGTTAAGGGTGGATGATTTCCAGAAACAGATTTTTTTTCTTCTTTTTATTGGTAACTGTTATTATCAGTTAAACATCCATTTTCTTGTTTTATAAAGCAGTAACAAATTATGATGAACAATTCATGCATTTTAAACCATTTTGGTGCTGCTAACAAATTGTTTTGCTTTCTTAAACCTTCTCCTTCTGGCAGCAATTGTGTTTGCCTCGGCAACCAGTGCTGACCAAGATCAGCCTTCACATCCATGCAGTCTGATCATAGTCTGCACTTTTCGCCATTCAGTTGCTAAATTTTCTTTAAGATAAGCACCCCTGTAAACAATTAATGGATCTGTCCAAATTGAAAGATGGGGAAGTCCATTTAAGATATTTAGCAAGCTAAGGGTTAACCCTTAATTTCTGATGTATGACAGCAAAATGTTTACCAGTATAAAGAAGACTTCACTGTGATGTCGAGCGTGGCTCCCTGCTTGCGGTGGCTCTTGTGTTGACATCAAAACCAACACGCCCACAGTCTTCTCATACTGTTGGACTATTTCCAGAACTTTGTGGAAGAATTTACTAAACACTGAATGGAACAACTTCCTTGACCTCTGAAGCAATGCCATCTTATTGTGGCTTTGGATGTATAAAAAGCAATATTTGTTGCAATTTTTATTTACATGTATTCTTTGTATGTCTGTAATGAATGGCAGATTGTTTTATTATTCTTATCATGTTATATATTGTTCTCGTTTCTTCTCAAATCATGTTGATTTAATGAATAAAACATTACATTTTCTCTCAATATTTTTTCTTTTATTCATTTAAAATGATGTATTCACACCAGTAGTAAACAAAAAAATTCTGTCGGAGCTACATAAATGTGCGACATTCATAGAAACATGGGGTCATACCCTAATTAATTTAATTGAATAGTACAAAAGTTTTTCAGGATCAGTCCTCGAATTATGAATCTTTCACTCAAATTCATAAGTATAGAAATCAGCCATCACGTCCTTTTCACTTCTTTCGGAGATAGCATCCTACTTTTTGTTGTAGTTTCCCCCTTCAATATTCGCATACTAGTATGTTTGTGTACCTCTGGAAACCATTCTGGAGTGATTTTGTCGTGTAATCGCCATCTACCGTATAAATCAATAATGTTTTTCTCAAACACCACAAAGTCTAAGACATCTCGTTCTAAATGGGGGCTTCCATACATCAGTCTTCCAAACTGGTCATATAATGCAAGTTTCTGAAATGTGAAAGAAATAAGAGCTCAACAAAAGCATTTTTTTATGAAAGTTTCAATGGTAAGTTTGTCGATTTTTTTTTTAATTTAGTAAGTATCCCTTGGGGAAAAAAGTTTGGAACTATCAGGTATAAAGAAGATGCTGAGTCTATTTACAGATAATTTGAACAAGAGAGTTTGGTTTAACAGCAAGCTTCTATCAGTTCTTTGAATAAAAAAACAGTTATCTGTTAAACACAATGATGACATATATATGCACATTGTTGTTTGTGTTACATAATTTTAGCAAAGATATGTCAATGAAGTCAAACAGTTTTTAGGTTTCTAGCCTTACAAAATTAATTTGTTTCATGTCAGAAAGAGAGGTCCAGACCTTTGAGATAAGGAGCAATGTTCAAAATAGTTTTGGTATGCAAGTCAGTTTTACAAAATATTGATGTCCCGAAACATAGGCAAAAATATTTTAGTAGATCAACAGCTGTCACACAGCCTACAAAAATCATGCATCAGACACTAGATTGCCAGACCAACTGGAAACGTTCAAGTAAATCCAGTGGAAAAGTTCAAACCAAAAATGCTATTGAGCTAGTTCTGAATATTCTTTACAATATGTAAGTCCTTCCTTCAGTGTTGATATGCTTAATTTTTTTTCGAATAATTTCAAAATCCTAGGGTTAAAGAGCTTACATATATGGTGACCATCTAAGACCTTGTACTTGGAAAGAGCTCATCAAAGGGTTGAATCTATCTATCAAGATGATAGAGGGAATTTAAAGAGGTTTAAAACTTATTACACAGAGTTCAGAACAACAGTCCTTGTATCACAAGTGACCTTTACCTTTGATGCAGGAGGGCAATATGGGAACCAACCAACCTTTGACTCTCATGTATGATCTAGACTTTTTAAGGAACTGAGTGTAATAAAATTGTGCCCATCAAGCTGATATGCTCAACAATTCTCCCCAAAAATTCTGAAATCGTTTAAGGGGTTCAAGAGATATGTAGGCAAATTGAAATTTCAGAAAGACAGACTGACAGACCAATTTCTATCACAATTCCCTTAAAGTACATAGTCAATTAATGTTATTTTATGGCCCACATTTTTAAAAACTGTTCTATAGCCCAAAGTCATACAGAATATTAAATACCCAGCTGATGAACAATTGTTTGATTTAAAAAGGAGAAATACGATGCAATCCATGCATGTTACAGAAACTTTTCTACAGTATTTACTACCGTATTTAACATAAAGAGTAAGCTTGCATACTTTGTTTAATAGCTGAATTTGAAATATCACTCATGCCTTTATTCCAATGAAGAAGCTGGATTAAAGTTAAGGCAGACTATGATATTTCTCATACATTCCTCTTAATAGCACTGAGTGTTCACCTGTCACATGAACTGACAATGCTATGTAGCACAGGAAAATATCAATTTAATTGAACACTAAGTCACTAACAGCCTGCTAATCGAATTCACTTAAAAAAAAAAAAACGGTTTAAGCTAAATACTCTCTTTGGTATTCATAAATCTTATTCTTTGTTCATCAACTTGCTAATTCACCCAAATTTCATTTTTTTTTTTTTTTGGAATTTGTTCAGAAATATTGAGGAACTCGCCCCAGGGATTCTTATTAGATGAAGTATATGAGTTTTGGAGTTAAGATAAAACAAAATAAATTATTCCTTATTGCATGTCTACACACATAATGCTTTATGTATTGACAGTCCCCATCTTAATTAGGTTTAAAATTTTTGTAACCTATCTCGCATACAACTAATTTCTATTGTATTAACTAAGTCAGATGGAATGTTATACTGAAAGAACTGTTGTGAAATCAAGGCTTAATTGTTTATCAATGAATGAAGCTGTGAACTCATGGATCAAGAGCTTAAAATCTGTAAACCGAGATGGGTGTATGTATCAGTGTTTGACATTGCAATGTAACATGGACAGAATCAAAATTATTAAACTACAAATAAAGCAGGTATCTCATACAGCATAAATTTTCCCACAGTGAAACATGCTAGTACCATTTGGTTTCAGCCAAGATCAATCTTTAAATCATTAAACCTGGAAATTTTGAAAGTCATGAAAATAATGCTTTTTGGGAAATTAATAAGTCATTTTGCTGCTCATACTTAAAATTATCTAATGTTACATGAGGTGGCTGCTTTAATACATCCTTAAATTTGTCAAATCATTTTTGATTCAATTACTGTAATAATAATTTTTTGTTTTTCTTTTTTTATTTGTATTTGGGTCTTCGTGACATTAATGCAATGCCAAAACAGGACAAAAAAAACTTTAAAAGTGTTCTCATTAATTTTTTGACATGTTTATAAAATTTAGCACATGTGAAAAGAAATCCTTGCTTTTAATTTGCAATAAGTAGTTGGATAACGTTCAAATCTCGGAAAATGATTAAGAAAAATTTCTAAGTACATGGGAAGTTTTCATTCATCTTTGCTTAAGTTGAAAATCAATACAGATGTGAATTTTACCACTACAGAGAAAAACAAAGAAGTAAAACTGACTTTTCATTATTTTAACTGAATCAAGTAGTTAATTTAATTTTGAAGATTCACAAAATTCCAGGAGATAAACATTACATTCTGAATAGAACAACAAGTTTTATGACATTGTGTTTGAACATAAAACAGACATGTTCTTAAATGCTGTTTAAAATCTGACAGCTGGAATTCAAACAGGCTGGGATGGCAATCAATATATTTCTGAAATGTGGTTTTGTGAATCAGCGACAGATCTGTTTATTTTTTTATTAAAAACCATTATTTATTTAACTGCATCATATATTTCTTGCTGAAGTGTATTCTTGAATTACTTCACTCTTTCCTTTCATCGTGATTGGTTTGACAGCATTTTGACTATAATTATCATTGCTTGACACAGTTCATACCACTGTCGTAAACTTCTGATGAACACCAGTGACATATTAACGCAAAACACCGAGGACTGACTTGGCATTCCAAACAAATTTAATTAATTTTGATTAAAGAGGACTCGAAACTGCACTCCCCATTGAAACGATGGCTACAGATAATGCTTTCATACTATTCTGTTACCCTTGCTCCAGACAGCAAAAATACCAGATTGCCGGATACTACTGTAACAAATGTGGACAGAGGGGTGCCTATATATGTGGGCAGTGTAAAAAATATCATGAGAAATTTGAAGAACTACAAACACACAGAATACAAACAGTAGCTGAAGGGAAGTGTTCTGTTGATACAGACAGTTGCTCATGTGGTCAAGATTTGTCTGAAAAAAGTGGCAGTCCGGCAAAAACAAGGTAAAAAGCATGTTAGGAATTTAAAGTTAAATTGTCAGTCTGGCAAACCAAGGCTAAAAATCATTAAATGATTATTGCAACTTAAATATTCCATTGGCAGAACGTAAAATATAAATCAAAATAGCTTATTGCAACTTAAATATTAAGGTGTCACATTAACTGCCAAATACAATGTAAATTTGCTTACTGCAATTTCAATTTAAAAAAATTTAATCCCTGACAGACAATTACCCAGACTCACCTAAGATTTGACCAGATCAGTAAGACTTTTGAATTGTTAAAACTAATTAAAATTGTCCCCTAAAAACTCTTCCCCAAAAGAAAACTCTACATTTAAGAAATTAGTAGAGTAATATTCATTCTCAAAGGCTTTTGGCATGTAAGCAAAAAAAGTAGGGATGCAAGAGGTTAACCGGTTAACCTACCTAATAATCGGTTAACCGGTAACAATTTTCCGGTGAGGTTAACCGAAACAAAAGGAAGAGAGAATGTTAAAACTATAAACCTTTTAAGTAAAAACTACCAAACAAGCGCGCCGCACTGACAACGGTATTTATCGATCGTCATGGTGATAAACCCGGGTGCGCGTACATCAATACATGTGTCACACTTATACACAAGACGTCTTTCGTTTATTTGGTAATTGTCACTTTTGCCATTGTAATGATTAACAATTATATAAACATTGCGCCTCCTGTTTGCCGCTGCCAATTAAGAGTTTAACTGACACTATTGTTTGTTTTCTACTCGCTAAATAAAAACTTCACTTGAGATTAAAGGAAAATCGCCATTGATGATTTCTTAATAATTAACACGTCAAATCAAGTTTGTTTTTCGAAGCAGTGGCAATTTATGTCATGTCTTATTAATTTGTTTTTCGATAGAAAGACTTGAATGTGTAATTAAATAAAAGATAAAACTCTTCAGTGTTTTTTTATTTATTCTATCTACGTAATGCATTACATTTCATTATAAGAATGAAACAGACTGTAAACGTTAATATTACCAACAAGGATCGCATACATTTATAAAAATGAATTTAAAGCAGTAAGAAATTAAACACGAGGGGAATGCATATGTATCTATTACGCGATCACAATACTCTTTCTGCCCGAATAAAGATCCGAATAGTAAACACTATCCCGTCAACATCCGGTTTCACTTTAAAAGTGTACATATCATAAACTGTGTCGGCACGAAAATATTTTATTGTTTATCGGTTAACCGGTAAATTTACCGGTAACAACGTCAGGTTAACCGGTAAATTGAAAAGTTACCGTTTGCATCCCTAAAAAAAAGTAACATAACCTTTCTTACTCAGAGATTTATTTTTCTATGCACATCAGAAGTTATTTGTACCACAAAAACCCTACTTTTTGACAAAGATCCAAAAAGCTAAATTTCCATAAAAAACAGATCACAAATTTTACTGTTCAAAACACTGGTTCTTGGTCTCAATACTATGGTTTATCTGCTTACCAAATTAATAAAACAGATTTGCTTTTTTTATTTCAGAATTCTGCATGAGAAGAATGATTTCTGTGTTTTCCAAGAAGTCCAAAACCTTATAGATACCTACGAAAAAGCTAAAGCCAATCTAGCTAAGGTTGAAGCTCAAAGAGTTGAGTGCATGGAAACACTTAAAGAGGACAGAAATAGAATCAAAGATACAATCAAAGATATAAGGGGAAATATAGATATACAGTTAGATAGGCTGGAAAGAGAATCATTGAGAGAACTGGACATTAGATTCACTAGGCTTGAAGACAGGGTCAAAGGTCAAATAGATTACATAAGAAATATTTCAGACAGTTGGGATAAAAAAATGAAAGAGGTAACTGAAGGAAAACAGGACTTAAAAGTTTATATGGAAATTGTTCAGGATGGAAATAGTCTGAAGATGAAATGTGATCAGTTATGGGAAACGTTTAAAAATGGTGCTGAATCTGCGAGACTTAACTTTGTTCCAAACCAGGATATTGTGAATGGAAAATTTGAACTTAAATCATTTGGTAACTTTGTTGATGACAGAATTCATGAATGGACAACTTCTCTGCAAGATGAATATGATATCTCCATAGAAACGGATGACCATGACACTGAATGTGACATCACTGGTTGTTGTGTGATGTCAGATGGTAGTGTTATACTTGCTGATCATTTTAATGCCAACATAAAGAAGCTGAACACAACATACAAAGTTATTGCTACATGTAATCTACCAGATGCACCATGTGACCTTTGCCCTGTTGGTAATAATGAGGTCGCAGTGACACTGCCTAGGAAAAAATCAATACAGTTTGTAATTGTATCAAATGAAATAAAGTTAACTGATTTACTCTATGTTGGTTATGGTTGTATGTGTGTAGACTACAGCAGTGATTTACACAAACTATATGTAACATATGACTGGCCTATGCAGATAAGTGTGTTTAACAGAGATGGAGAATTTTTGCATGCAATTTGCAGTACAGATATAGACAGTACTACCAATCTTGAAACAGCACAAAAAGACAAAACTGGACTTAAAACAACTAACAACAGCTCTTCAAAAGGTAAACTATTCTGTGTTCCTCAAAAAAATAAAAAGACCAAGAAAGAAAAGCAACCAATATTTTCATTCCTTGAAGACATCATGATAAGTGCAAGTGACCGAAGACTATACACTTGTGACCTTGAAAAGGGCCTTATTGTTCTAAAAGAGGATGGAAAAGTGATCTCTTCGATAAGAAACTTCAGGGAAATGCCTGAATTCGCTCCAAAGCGCATCTGCAAAGGCTGTACCAATGATTTCTTTATGTATGGACAAAGTGAGAAGAGTAAACAATTTGGAATTCTGCATGTAGGAAAGGACAAGAAAGTGGAGAAAATGAAAGGGGACATACACAAAATGGATGATCTTCATGAAATTGAGGCAATGTGTTTTAACAGACTTACTAATCAACTCATTATTACTACAAAGTCTGACAATTTTGTTAAAGTTTTTAATGTTTTTTAACTAAGCCACAGGTGCTAGGAACAAAGCTAGGATCTTAATTAGCGCTTAAAAAATTCTCAATCTGCAAGTAGTCATACTCTGTAGCAAGCATATTATCAAAGATTAAGCCTTATTGTTATATTAGTTCAGATTTTTATTACATGTGTGTTAAGAATCTCAACTTGGAATCTTAGAACTTGTGTACTAAGAATGTGCCTAATTTCCATCACACCATATATTTTTCTGATGAAAATCTCGTAATAGAAATAACAAATGAATGATTTCTAGTAATATTTCAAAAGACACCTATCTAGTGTTTTGTACCCATAGGTCACCAGATGTCTTTTACAGAAAAAGTGTTTCTAAACAGTTTCTTAACTTTTCACTTTTGGATTTTTATACTCCATTTGAACACCACAGGTGAAAGTATAGTTCAATTACAAAATTGTAGGAGTTGCACTAAGAAGCAATTTTAAGTTTAATTAAATGAAGGGCAATAACTCCACCAAAAATAATTGAATTGCAAAAGCCTGAGTATATGCACTGCAGCACTTGATAATGATCATTCTGTGAAAGATATGTGAAAATTGCATGAGAAATGCAGGAGGAGTTGTGCACAAACCAATATTAAGTAAAATTTAGCAAAAGGCAATAACAATGTCAAAAATAATCGAATTGCAAAAGCCTGAGTATATGCACTGTGGCACTTGATAATCATTCTATGAAAGTTTGGTGAACATCATATGTCGACTCGGGGGAAAAAAAGAGCACTCCGACAATTGTTATTCTTCTGAAATAAACTGATTTGAAAATCAGCCAAAAAAGTCAAACTTCTTGTCCTATTAAAAAGTAAAGTTAAAGTAAAAAATTGATAGAATATTGCACTTCATAAAAATGCCTATTTTGTATAAAATTTCATGATTACCATTACCATGGCAACAATTTTTGAAGACAGTTCTTTTTATGTATAAAAAAAAAAAAATATTCGAATGCAAAAGTCAAAGCATATGCACCACAAATACTTGACAATAATTGTAGTGCGGAAGTTTGGCTAAAATCAATATGCCAACCTTGGGGCACAGAAATAAAGAACTAACCAAGATGAAAAATGTGAACAATATTCGTAAAGCTCCACTAGAAAATGCTTCATGCCCAGTTTCAGAACTCTTTGCCTTGCAGTTTTATACAAGAAGAATTTCAAAGATAATATGTATTCCTAGATATTTCTGTGCAAAATGGATGTGACCCCTTCAGTAGGGCCAGTAATGATATGCAGAACATAATCTTAAACTTGGTAAAGGTCCACTAGAAAATGCTATCTACCACAAGGTATAGTATGAATATACATGTATTCCCATACGGAGCCAGAGTTCAAACCACGTTTACATGTACCTGTTTAGTGTGCAGTCTAACAGTGACCTGAGCCATGTAGATTTCTTTCACAAACAGTTCTTCACAAGTAACATGCACTACTTTGGGTGGCTCTATACTCTCCACAAACTCCCACTTCAATGTCTGTCTGTCCAAATTGTGGGTCATCATCTGTGAAAGAGAAAAATGTCCTCTAAACACTGAAGTGGTTGTTTCTTAATAAAACACTTTCATGATGACGTTTTTACTTTCTTCCATTATATCTTGTTGCTCGGAACTTGGGAAATCTATGGAGCAACATAGAAAATTTCAACACTCGTTACAGATGACTTTAAATAATATACATGTAATAACTAATTAGGGTAAAAAGATCTTTTAGCAAAGCATTCCATTATTAATATCAAAATTTTTTTTCATAATGAAAATATAATGATAAAATATATAATCATGTCTGTAAAACTTCTGAAAATATTTCTACAAACAATACTCCAGCCTAGCAACTCATCATTAGTCATTCAATTTTGGGAGCCTGGTGAGATACAATCACCAAACTCAAACACTCTGACATAGCCAATCTTACATCTAAGAGAAACCATACTAAGGCATTTTAAACAAGAGCTCCGCTGAAAGGGGCAATAAATGCCCGAAGAAAGCTACTGACAACAGAAGACCTTTATCACAATTGACAAACACTTACCAACAGGAAACATTATAAGATCTTTTTTATTTATACGTGTAAATATTATCACAATATCTGCAAATACATGTTAGTTCAAAATGTTTATTGTTTTACTCTTTAGTCATGCTTTTCCTTACTAAAGTCGGCCAATCCAGCAGATTTTATGTTAAGAGTAGTGTCTTCCAAAGTTCTACAGTTAATTAAACAAGCAGTTCCAGATAAGTATGCCAAGAGGCTTGCAAGTACCCTTGGCCATGACATATGTCTGTCATCATCTCATTATGGTATAACATCTACATATTTGAATTACTGGTACCTTTAAGTAGTTTTCAAACATTTCTGCCAAATGCTACAGAAATTGCTAATGGATAGACAATCCCACAAACAGATGGACAGCCTGTGGCATAACAGGTCCCTTAAGGCATTTAAACTTTTCTGCCAAACAGATTAAATTATCTTCAATCACATCAAGAGATACAGAGAAGTCACCAAATTTCACAAGTTATACAAAAATATGACTAAATAATGTGACCCTGACCTTGAGGCGGACCAGCTGAAACCTATGCTCTGCACATTGTCTCATTATGGTTAACATTTCTGCAAACTAGTTTTAATTTTTTTTTTAATCATGTCAAAAGATGAGGAACAGACAAGAAATATCAAACATGAAATATGAATGTCAATGTGTGACCTTGATCTTGATCCTCACAAGCTGAAACCTGCACTCTTCACACTGTCTCAGTATGGTTAACATGTCTTCCAAGCCCAATGTAGTTTCAATCTCCTTCAATCGGCTCATGAGATACAGAGCAGACAAAAAATTTGACACATTTAATTATAATGACTTATGTGACCTTGACCTTATCCCAGCAAGCTGTAACCGGCACTCTGCATATTGTCTCATTATGGTTAACATTTCAACAAGCGAAACAAGAAATTTGACACATTAAATCATAACGACTATGTGTGACCCTGACCTTGAACTGACAAAGCTGGAACCTGTGCTCTGCACATCATCTTGTTATGGTTAACATTTCTGCCAAGTAAATTTAATTTGATTAATTAGTTCAAAAGATACAGAGCAGACATGAAAATGCTAATAGACGGACGGACGGATGGACAGACAGACAGACATAACATAATATGTCCCTTTGAGATTATAATAAATTATTAACTTACATCATATGCATTCATTGTACAAAGATCATGCAGACGATTCTTGTTCTTTTTTAAACTGAAAAAAAAAACAAAAAAAAACAAAGAGAAATGAAAAAGGAATTTAATATATACATCAATGTTTAAAATAATACTGTATGCAATCAAGAATACCTTACAATACAGTACCATTAATTAACCTAGGATAAAACTTAATAAAAATAAAAATACACATTTTTCACAACTTCTCAAATTATTTCTTATTTCAAAAGGTTTAACACTATTATATAATGGATCCTGTCATATTTTTTCCATGTACTGTAATGTATGGAAACTATAATTATACTGGAATTCAATTAACAAAAATTTATTTTTTTTACTTCACTACATGCAGAATCTTTTCTGGTAGTTCCAGCCCTGACCTAACAGGCTTAGGAATCAATCAAAATCCCCATGCAATTTTTGGATGTGCTTCAAAGCCTCACCCAAAAATCACTTCAAAAGATGAAAGTGAAAAGATTCTATCAGGTTTTTTATTCATAAACACCTAGAACGTTATTATTTAAACCCCTTAACTTACTCTGTTAATGCTTTGTGTGCTTCTATGTAAATTTCTTGCAGATCCCCCGCTATTTCCTTTCTATCAAAATTTGGTTCCCCGTTTTTTCTTATACGTCGTATAGCTTGTACCCTGGCCAGAGCTTTCTTCTTAATCTTCTCGCCAACATCTTTTACACCCTAAAAAAAGCAAAGTTGTTAAATGTAAAGTGACTGGTTGAATTCTTAGATGGCCACATGATTCACATGCCTGTATCATAAACCTTTATACATATAATTACTTGAGATGGCAAAATTCGTTCATTTAAGCACTCAAATGTTTGGTTCATTTTGCATTTGAATGTTCAAATAACTCATATTAAACAAGAGGGCCATGATGGCCCTAAATCGCTCACCTGAGTCTCATTGCTCATGTTACAAGTATCATTGCTCATTGTTATGGGTGTTCGTTGTTCGCAAATTTGAATAAGTTTGCAATAAGTTTGAAGACTCTGGGTGTAATGGTACTCAAATTTTTTAGCAGAAATAGTTTTATTATACGGGTCCCAGTGAACTTGACCTTTGACCTACAGACCCCAAAAACAATAAGGTTCTTCTAATATAATACCCTATGAAGTTTGAAGGTTCTGGGTGTAATGGTACTCCAGTTACTGAGCAAAAATAGTTTTCACTCTACAGGTCCCTGTGACCTTGACTTTTGACCTACTGACCCCAAAAATGATAGGGTTCTTTTACTGAATAAGGACAATCATCCAATGAAGTATGAAGGCTCTGGGTAAAATGGTACTCCAGTTAATGAGCAGAAACAGTTTTCACTCTTGTGGTCCCTGTGAACTTAACCTTTCACCTATGTACCCTAAAAACAATAGGGTTCTTCTAATACAATTATCCTATAAAATTTGAAGGCTCTGGGTGTAATGGTACTACAGTTACTCTGCAGAAAAACTTTTCACTATACAGGGCTCTGTGACATTGACCTTTGACATACTAGCCGCAAAAACAATATGGTTCTTCTATTAAGTAAAAGGAATCATCCTATGAAGTTTGAAGGCTCTGGGTTAAATAGTACTACTGGTATTGAGTGGAAACGGTTTTCACTCTAGGGGTCCCTCTGACCTTGACCTTTGACTTACTGACCCAAAAACAGAAGTTTTTCTTTTCTACTAAATAAGGGCAATAACCCTGTTCAGTTTGAAGGTCTTTGGTCAACTGGTACTCAAGTTATTGAAAGGAAACAAAGTGTGACAGACAGACAAACAGACTACCACGGACAGGGCAAAAACAATATGTCTCCACGAGAAGGGAGGGGTTGGGGGAGGAGACATAACAATGAACAATTGAACGTGTAGCCCTTGGTGTTTCAGAACTGCAGATTTTTTAAGTTTTCTCTATATAAGTCCTTGTATAAAATCAAGTGACTCCCTCACCCTCGGGTGGGGCCAGTTTTGACCCCAGGATCATGATTTGAACAAACTTGGTAAAGGTCTACTAGACAATGCTGCACACCAAATATCTAAACTCTAGGCCTTGTGGTTTCTGACAAGAAGATTTTTAAAGTTTTTCCTAAATAACTCTATTTACAACATGTGACCCCTGGGGCGGGGCCTTTTTTGACCCAGGGGCTATATTTGGAACAAACTTAGTAAAGGTCTACTAGACAATGTTGTACACCAAATATCTTAACTCTAGGCCTTGTGGTATCTGAAAAAAAGATTTTTAAAGTTTTTCCTATATAACTCTATGTAAAACATGTGACCACTGGGGCGGGCCCATTTTTGACCCACGGACGATAATTTGACTAAACTTGATAGAGGTCCTCTAGACAATGCTACATACAAAATATCTAAGCTCTATGCATTTCGGTTTCTGATGTGAAGATTTTTTAGACTTTTTCCTATATAACTCTATTTAAACAAAATTTTAATGACCCCTGGGGCGGGGGCAATTTTGACCAAAGAGCTATAATTTGAACAATCTTTGTAGAGGTCCACTACACAATATTTCATGCCAAAAATCTAACCCCCAGCCTTTGTCAAAACAGAGAAGATGATTTTTTAAGTTTTTACTATATACATATAAGGAAAATCAATGACCCCCTGGGACGAGGCCAATTTTGAGCCCAGGGCTATAATTTGAACAATCTTAGTAGAGGTCCACTACACAATGTTTCATGTCAAATATCTAACCTCTAGCCATTGTCAATTCAGAGAAGAAGATTTTTTAAGTTTTTACTATATACATACAAACGTATAAGGAAAATCAATGACCCACTGGGGCCAGGTCAATTTTGACCCCAGGGCTATAATTTGAACATTTTTTGTAGAGCTACATTAGATGATGCTACACACAAAATATCTAAGCTCTAGGCCTTGCACTTTCAGAGAAGAAGATTTTTAAAGATTTCATTTTAAAAATTTATTTTTAGCCCTTCTGACCCAGATGTTCAATGGAGCAAAACCATTTGAATAATTTTAGTAGAGCTTCATGCTAGGAACATCCCAGGAAAATTTCATCAAATTTGGCCCAGTGGTTTCTGAGAAGAGGTTGTTTGTATAAAAAGTTGACACCGGACGCACTGACGGACAAATTGTGATCACAAAAGCTCACCTTGAGCACTTTGTGCTCAGGTGAGCTAAAAATCTCACTGAACTTCTCTATGAATGGATATTAAGTCATTTACCTCAAGTACATTAGAGTGCTTCCCATTCAGGGATTCAAAGTGTATTTCTTGGTATCTGGTTTCAGTATTGGGTAATTCCCTACTTGATATAAATTCATATTTGGTAGGTCAAAGAACAAGAAATTAAGACCAAGCACAAAATATGACTGGTATTATTCATCACATTTTTACTGCATAATTCATGAATCATAAGATGTGTATGAAGGTGATCCCATAAGTCACTTGTCGACAAGCATTATCAATTTAAAGGAGGTAATTAAAAAATTATGCAAGGTAGAATTATGGTTCTTGGACACAGCACTTCCACTCACAGGTCTCTATCAATGTGTTAAGTTTCAATCAAATTCCTGCAATACTTTTCAAGTTATTTTCTGGACAACAGTATGATGGACGGACAAGGTGGCTATTATATGCTCTCAATTTGGGGAGCATAAAAATACAGGCCATCAAAATTGGTCAAAGGGGTGAAGATTATGGTTAAATAGGTGTGAATTCACCTGCTTGCTATGACTTTTTCACTTCTTCAACACTTTATTTCATATTTTATGAAAACAAAATAGGCAAAACTTAAAATACGAATTTGCTGGCTTCAACTCTGTGCCCTTAAAGCCAACTTTTCCTAAATAGCCCTTGACAATACCAAGATTTGTGCATTGTTTCTCTTGAAAAGGACTGTCCAGTAAGCCTCACCTCCAATTTCAGAAGGGAGTGTTTTCCATCCCCCTCTGGTGGTATATAGGGATCAAATGTTGTAGCTGAAATTATAACATTTAAATGAAATGGTGGAAGCATTTCTGGTCTGGCCCTAAGACCCTACTTTGCTCACCTGAGATTTCACAAGTTATCAGATCAACAATGAAGAAGGCTGAGTTAATATTTTCTCACTTTCAAAATTGTTCTGAATGTTTCTAACATTAATCAGAATATATATGAATATATATTTACAAGCAGCCAAAATAGCCAATTGCTACTAGAATATCAGAAACTATTTGAAAATGACACTTGTTTTCACAATTTCTGGTAAAATCATTTAAAAATAACCTACATTTTTAATAAAATCGAAAAATTTAACTACAACATGTATGTTTCATTTTTTAGCAATAACTAGTTTTACACTGAAGTATTTTAACATACGTGATTCAAGCACAGTCATGTGTCTGGCCATAAAACCACGTGTTGGGTCCACTTCAGACCGTTTATGTCTTTGCTGCAATTTCTTTCTTTCCTCCTTGAATGGTACATCCTTTAATTCTCTTGAAAAGTCATAATCCTCCTTCGACATCTAAAAGAAAAAAATATGACTTGGTAGACATGCTTGTACTTAATAAATGAAGACTTTTTCAGTCTATTTTCAGTGCCTTATTTTCACTGGACTTGGTACTGTTGAATTTCTGTCATTTTTAGGAATTTATCCTTTTGTTCATTTTAGCAATAAGAAATAAGAAAAACCTATTTGTGCAATTTGACCACTTTAAGCAATGATTGAGTAAATAACCTTTGGACATGGACAGCTACCTTGAATCTGGTTTCTGATCAAAGCAGAAGTAAGCCTCTAGCTTTACTCTGAAACTAACTATCTATCTGTATGAGTATACTTATCATCTGAGAACCTATCACTGACATGACCCATAACGCCTTAAGGGTTTAGATATTTTAAATGGGGGTTGGGGTGGTGATAGTGCAAGATACAGAAAACCTCCCATTCCAGACCTTAACATGCTCAGTGTAAAACACTTGTATGTGGATTGTGTATGTGGACCATGATTAAATGACTTATTCCAAAAAACAGTAAGAAGTGTATGTGGAGGAGTGCAGGACAAAATTCAGCTCTGGATCAGGTTGTAAGCAGTGTTCAACTCCTGTCATTCAATCACAGAAACTGGTGTCCCTAACAGAATACTGTATGTAAATTTCCCAGCAAAAAAGTAGAATTCTCAGTTGTTTTAAAGCCTCTCTGAGCCTAATTGCAGAATCTCCAACTACCCCAAAAACCTTGGGGGTAAACAGAACTATTTGTGGCTGAAATATCCTTTACAAGAATGAGGATGTTTCAGTCACTTACAAGTAAGACCCTTCAAAAATATTATCACTGAGACAGACATTTTCCACCAAAAGAAAGCAAAATTAAGACCTGCAAATCAGATAAAATCATTTGTAAGAAAGATATACTCACAAACATGCGCTTCTCCTTACGCCTTTGTCTGAATCGTGGATCATGGTGTTTATTTCTCATATACATAACCTGTGTAAGGTTGTACAATGGGGAAGCCTGGTGTTTTGCAAGCAGTACAACATCCTACAAAAAAAACAAACAAACAAACTTTAACATTAACATTTTTTGATGTTGACAACATAAAGTAAGAAAAACTTCAAGAAATTACATTCGGCAGTACTCAGTTGCAGTCGTCTACTGTCTGGTAAATGCAAAGCCAGCACACAAGCTCTGACTTCCGGTCTGAAATAAGACTGCTATGCATTCAGAAACTTTTGTGTGAAGTTCTGTTAACCAATCTGTTTAATAGTAATAGTTAATTTTTGCTGTGATGCATCAACTGGTCATTAGAAGTTAAATTAATGTTGCATACATGTATGTGTGTGAATATGTCTAATATGTGATTAGAAAGTTGTCAACAATTATGCATTTAGTTTCTGTCTAACTAGATAACTGTCAGTCAATCTCGCAAAAATTTAAAGTTCTACTTAAAACAAGAGGGCCATGATGGCCCTAGATCGCTCACCTGAGTAGGTTTGCAGTTAAGCAGTATTTCATGTTTTAATTGAATATATGTAAGTAATGTAAATATAAATATGTAAATATTTAAAATATCAGTCAATAAATAAAGGCTCTATGACAGAAAGTAGAAATATCTATCATAAGCTATGTGACCTTGACATTGACCCAGTGACCTAAAACCCTACTCATGGGTAGAGGTCCATGCAAGGATCCTATATACCAAATATCAAAGATATTGGTCTTTAAATGAAGGCTCTATGAGGTACAGTATATAAACCTATTTTTAGCCTCGTCGACCTTTAACCTAATCTAATAATTTGAAAAGGCTTGATAAAGCTTGTTTCATACCAAATCTTAGATCTCAGGGCCTTGTGGTTTCAGACAAGAAGATTTTTAAAGTTTTACTACATAAGCCTATGTAAATCAAATGACCCCTGGGTAGGGGCCAAATTTGACCCTACATGTAGAGGCATAATTTGAACAAACTTGGTAGAGGCCCACACGACAATGCTACATACCAAATCTTAAGGCTCAGGTCCTTGTGGTTTCAGACCCCCGGGGTGGGGCCAAATTTGACCCCAGTGGCATAATTTGAACAAAATTGATAGAGGTCGACTAGACAATGCTACATACCAAATCTTTAGGCTCAGGGCCTTGTGGTTTCAGACAAGAAGATTTTCAAAGTTTTTCCTTTAAGTTGCGACAGCAACCAGAGTTCTTGATGGAATTGAATTCTTTGAACAGTTTTGGTAGAGCTTCATGCAAGGAACATCCCAGGCAAGTTTCATCAAATTTGACCCAGAGGTTTCAGAGGGGATGTCGTTTGAATGAAATTGTTGACTGACGACGGACGAGGGACAAAGTCCAGTCACTAATTATATAAAAATTTATTTATTAACTATTATATATTATTTTTTTTTAATTTAATAGTCCTTTGTAATTAAGGATTGTTTAAATGGCATATGATAAAGCAAAATTCTACTGAAAGAGAAAATCAATGATTGCAATCAATGTTTTATTACTTTTCATCACTTTCTGCCTTTTCTGAGAAAGAGTGAAGTTAATATGCCAAACATATTAGCAGTCTGATATGTTATAGCACCGATACTACAATTTATTAATTAATCAATTAAGAAGCCTAGTGGGTCTGCTAGCTTTTGCTCTCAATCTGGAAGGTCCCCATTTCAATCACTGCCTATGCATGAGGTCTGTCCTTGGGCAAAGACACTAAATAGTCACTAAAAAGAAAATTCACAAGGGCCTCAGTCCACCTAGCTGTAAATTGGTACCAGTAATTGCAAGTTACTAGCTTCTCTCACTAGTCATTACAAGTGGTGAAACAAGAGCCATGTAATGTGGAATATTTTGTACTGCAAAAGCTAAAAAATAGTATGAATAAAATCACCTGAAAAGAACATTACATGTTTCATGTCTATTTCCCCTGGAGAGGTTTGACATTACTGGGAGACAGATAAACACGTTTATTTTCAAACAAAACATAGATGCAGCAAAACAATATTAAAAAATTTAACAAAAATTTCATTACCAAAACTTTAACACAAATTTATATAAGGTTTGATTGACTTTCCAAGGCCTTCTAGTCAAGCTTGTCACTTATTAGTACAGTAATCCAATCGTTTTAAAATAAGCAGATTACTTTTACCCTAACCAGCTAACTTCCCAAGAGCAAGATATCAAAAAGATAGTATGTAAAATATATGGAACACCACCAAAATATACTCACCATTTCGGTAAGAATAAGCATGTTTGCAAAAGTATTTAGATAATGTTAGATTTAAGTGTAATGCAAATGGTTGGGCGGCAAAATAAATTCAACACGTCCGAAAAAGGTACTATCCGAAAACTGGAAAGTATAAATGACCTTACCACCAGCGGACAGACATTTGATATCAATTTCATACTGCATATTTAAGTAAAGAAATATTTTTTTATCTACTGTTTTGTTGCAAATAAACAGGAAACAATATTACGTTCATAATGGAAGCATTTTTCACCACAGCTCGTACAACGGAGGCTGCCATTTTTGGGCGAGGGGAAAATCCCGGGATCGTCTTTAGAAAAGCCGGGATCCGGGATCGTATTAAACAGATAGTAATACACCACCTGCCATAGGTGTCATCGATAAATTATCGATTATCGCTTGCCTTTTGTTATAGATAAGCATGTATAGTATAGTATAGGCGTGAAAATCTTTTTTTTTTTCCAGTAAATTAATTTTATCGTTGATGGATTTTATTTTTTATATTGGATAAAGTTGCGACATTCTTTTTATTTTTATATTAGCATTTTAATATCGTACTAACATGTGTACTGAAATTCTTTATAAAGCATTACCAAAAGTACGTGATATTTAAAAAAAATATCTAAGCAAAATAGGTTTTGAATAAACATTTGCTTATTTCATTATCACAAAAATCAAATAATGTAACTTTTTGATTGATATATTTATATGACATATATTCACGAATAAATAAATCAATCAATTTTTATTGCCACAAATTACGACAAATATCAAAACCAACACTGTTTATTGTTTCCCTATATGTTTAATACGATCCCGGATCCCGGGCGTCCCGGGTCCCGGATCCCGGGATTTTCCCCTCGCCCCATTTTTGTAAAACCCTGACTACTGTTTGTTGTGGCCGTTGTCGTCTTCGTATCAGTCTACGTCCAGTATCTTCTACAGTTTTTATTTACAAGAAATTTCAAATTAAACAATACTTTCCAGAGTATTGTTATTTTCAAATTAAGTAAATCTTGTTTTCCGTGAGTAGACTTGTCAATCACTCAATGCAGTATGCGAAACCAACTCATTATTCACAGTCCTGAGCTAATTATCAACTTTAACGGTTATACAAAATCACACAAAATCTGTCAATCCGATTTTTCACTGGCCTAAATATCGGAACTATACTGGTCTAGATAGGCTGTTTTATGTTTTGTGGGATGGTAATGACTTGAAGGCACAACATTTTGTTGTCATCATGATGATTTTATTCATTTATAGTATTTGATAGTACACATAGTAACCATGCAGTACTAAGCCTACTTTACATTGGGCGCAAAAGGTTACCCGGAAAATCCACTTGCCTTCAGCTTCATTTGAACTCAGGTAGGCCTACATTCGATTACTAAGTGGAGTGGGCACTCTACCATGTCGTCATAAAAGCTAGCTGGCAGGCAAGTTAGTAGAGGTGCCGTTTTATTTCTCTGCTAAATACACAAACTGGTTTACATCTTAGTCCACGATTTCTCTGCATGCTGCACTATAACAAGACGGGACTGCCAATATAAAGAACAGGTGTGGAATTTCAATGTTCTACACGCAATTGCCGGCTGATCATGTTCTGCACTATTACGTACATTACTCCTTATCTTCCTCCTGATCATGTGATCCCGAACCCAAAACCTAAGACCCTTAATTATATATTTTCTGCACATTCCAAACCCTTTACATCCACCTAACTTCTCGCCAATAACCCTTACCAGCGCTTTACCCTAAAGCAAATACCAAGCTCTAGCCTAGACCTTAGCTTCAATCCTAAATTTAGTCCTTATTTTAACCCTAAAAGACGACCCCTGGACCCGAACCCTATCCCTATCCAAAAGGCCAAATCCCTTCCTCTTTAAACTTTTTTCAGCCTGTCTCTTTGTTTCCTCTGTTTATTTCTATCCAGAACATATCATTAACTTACCCTAGCCTTTCAGCACCCCTTCTAACCCCAAAGGATAGATCATTGAGAAAAACTGAAAACATCCTAATAAAATCAACAATTTTTTCATTAAGGCCTTACACGTCTATGTGCAAAAGCATGTGCGGCCCGGATAGTTATTTAACTGTTATCGATCGTAGAAATAATAGCGATCAGAAGAATTTCTTTATCAGTTATTGAACCGCTGGCAGGCACTTCAAATGCAATATGCACATAAACAATCATACTTAAATATACTTATAACTTCATCCAGTGGTTGCCAAATCGTTTTAGTACCGTTAAGCCGGGTATAAATAATCTGTTTGTATTTTTATATTGTGTGGGTTCTTTTTATATAACGTGCATGTCTCTAGAAAAAAATGTTCGAAAATCGAAAATCGAAAATTCTTATTCAACCGGGAGCATTTTACCTGATATACCGACTTAGAAGATGACTTTTAAAAATCTTAATACATGTACATGTATAGTATAATACATCACATGGTTTTTCGAGTTAGATAAACTGCTAAAATTTAAAGGGTCTTTATGAGCAGTTCATTAGAGTACCAATATCTGTAGGTATTTGAGTGTATCGTCGGTACCAGCATCGAAACAAGGGACCTCAGTTAAAATTCAACATCGAAATAAGGGAAATATTAGTGGGGATCGAACCTGAAACCCTCTCATAAGCTGTCTTGACCAACATGATACGAACAAATAGACCACGGACACGCTGCGTACTGAATATTATATTTTACCATACTTAATAAATGAGTTTCCATTGATTTTTCCACCAAGTTAACCCATTCCAACATACAAAAAAAGCGAATTGGATCCCGAGGATTTTAATGTTTTTTTTACAAAGACTTGCTTTCTATGAACAATATTTAAATTTCAAGTTACCATTTCATAGTTCTATTTGACAACCTATTACTGAATTTAAAATCAATTTTGTAGAAAAGGAAATTCTGCCCTACTCTTTATTGCATTGTCAACATTGTGTGCGTGTATTAAAATACCTGATAAATATACAATGAACGAAGTAGATCTAGTTTGTAATAGAAATTTTAAAATAAATCCATTCAGATGAAAAACTTTAGAGCAAAAGGGGGTTACGTATACAAAGGTGCGGAACAATATGATTTAAAGTTGTAAAACGGATTAAGAAGGGAATGTACTTGAAGGTTATTTCAACGTTTTATTTTTTTGGACAACATTTTACCTATTGAAATAAACATTAACACAGATTTAAATACATGGAATTTGGTGATACTTACATGATAAACATCAAGGGATAACAAAGCACTTGTATTAAAACGGTGAGGTTTAATCTATCATTTTCAAAACATTAGATTGAAAAATGAATGTTTACTTGTACATTTGTCGATTTTATTACATTTAATCCTCAATAAGCATTCGCTTTTAGAAACGTTTAAAGATGTGTTATATCTTATAAATGAGGCACAAGGATAAAAAAATGCAAACGACTTTATCAAATAGAAACGGATGAAAGTGACTTATATTTGAGAAAACAAATCTAAATAATCTCTGTGATAATTAATACGTTTATATGTGTGTATTACTGAGAGTACATCTTTTTTAGTCTCAATCTAGTTTCAAATTGGCTTTCATTTTAAAATCGTGAAGTTGACTTAAAAAGTAGAAATAGAGGAATAAAGAGTGATTGGTAGTATGTATTCTTATATTTAATTGGTGCGGTGACTTTTCTCTCGTAAACGTAATTGACATCTACTGGTATATCGAAAGGCCAATGGGAACTTAAATGGAAGATTCCAAATAAAATACGGATCATTCTATTCAATAAATTCAGTGGAGTGAGGTTAGAAAGATCATGAGTGACACTAAAGATGAGAAGGAAGTAGGCCAAGGCCCGGAAGACGAATGTGACACACGTCTAAACGCCATCGAAACGAAAACAAAGAAAATTCCAGACACACCACCTGTTATTCGACTTCCATGCTGTCCAGTTCGTACGTATCGCTGTCTTATAAGTATTTCTACTTGTTCTTTTTGTAAATCAAACGCTAGATATTGTCTTACGAACACGAAAGTCCGTAACAGAAAGAAGCAATGCATCTTAGAATACTCAACCCAGAGTGGGATTCGAACTCCGAAACCCCGCGTGACACGCCAACACTCTAACCACTGAGACAAAGAATTGATTCCCTGACAAAGTTGTCAGAGGTTGTATTTATACAATTATCGAAGGTGTGAACTACATGTAGACCGTAACAATTGTTAGAGTCGCAAAATAAATGAAAATTGTGGTAAAATATTTCTGCATATATACAAATAATCACTTTTAATTCTACTTATTTTCTTGCATTCAGCATATAAGAACATCGAATTAAAAACATTGAGTCCAGACGCCGTGGAAGTTATCTCAGATGTGGAACGATGTAAACAGGTCGTTGCTAGGTTACAACGAGAGAAGGTCGTCGCCATGGCAGCAGAAGGGGTTAACATTGGTAAAGAAGGCCCTTTGACCTTAATACAGATCGGAACATGCGCTGGTCTGGTTTATGTTTTCGATATTTTGATGTGCAGGGATATATTTGGAAAAGGACGTTTAAGATTTCTACTGGAAGACGAAACTGTTATAAAAGTATGACTTATTTCAGAATTAGACCAACCTATGAACCTATGTGCAATCAACCGTTTCTTTTGTTGTAAGATCTGGCATCTTGTCCCAAATTCAGACGAAAACGTTTAAACTTAATACAATGCAGCTATAGCTAAAACATTAAAACAAGTACAGATTTCTTTTATCTTTCGAAGATATACCCACATTGAAATATTAATAGCTCTTTTCGTTAAATCAAGTGTTTTATTATCATTGAGAATAGACAACCTACACTGTTGAACCCTAAAAGTGTATATTGTCCTATTCTAGTGATTAGATAACAAAACCTGTTATGGCATCAGAAAAAACAGAGAAAAAATGCCCTTTTTGTTTCATGTTCCGAAATGACTGCGATAATTATCGATACAGATACTAGCAGATTTTCACCATCTTTGTACAGGTTATACATGACTGTAGTAACGTCAGTGCAGCCTTGACTTTCCAGTTTGCTGTGAGCTTGAGAAATGTGTTTGATACTCAGGTAAATTTGACTAGATTTTTTAAAAATGCGCACATATTTATTCTGTCTTGAATCTACACTGTAATTTTCTTCAAAAGATTCTCCAGGATTTTAGCATACATTGGACAATGCGCCATTTCAAATTTCGAGGATTGAAAAGGCAAAACGTTTCTAAGTGCATCTTAATAAGAAGCAGACAACATCTTGTTCGCTTTTATCCCTTGAAGCAAGAATCTATGCTTGATTAAAGTATATTTTTAATCGCTATTTTGTTGGGCCATTGAGGCCCTGAGAATAAGCGATGTACTTAGACGTACGCCCTAGTTTGCCAAGAAGAGGTTGATTTTGTTACAATGTGAACTATGAAATTGTCTGAGTGAGAGGAATTCATGCTTATTCTGTCTGTCGTCATCAGCGATTCTCTACGAAAATTGACTTTGAATATGTAAGAAAACATATTGGAACACCTCTCGATTTACATGCGAATCATATGTATAATTATAGTAATATTGAGGTTTCTCATAAGCCCACGAGGCTGGCAATGTCAGGTAGGGTGATACTATTAAAAACAAATACTTTTGAGTGTGAATGATTTCTTTGGCTTTATCACCAATGAAAGCGTCCTCCGGAAAATTCCGATAAAAGCCAAGACATTACATCAGAGTACAGCTAAATCCCATCTTTTTTTCTTGTTTTTTTTATATTATTTTATTTTTTATCCCTCTTTTAAGCTTTCCAATATATTGCCTTCTTACCCAGGTTGCACATCTAGTGATAGAGGAGCACAAAGGAAGACGACTGCCTTCCGGTCTCCGGGTGTCCGACATTTGCCTCCAGTACTCAGACAACTCTGAACAATTCTACACATATGACTGGAGAACTAACTCAAAGGTAAGAATCCATCAGTTTATCAATCAGTCCTTACCACAACTTTACGCCTTTATGTTCAAAGGAGCTTGCACATTCCAAGCATTTTCATAATCAGACAGAACTTCTCGTGCAATCATTCCACCAGAAAATGTTACTGTTGAAAGCGGGATCAGTTGCTCCTGCCAGGATTTAAACAAGGAACTTATTTTAAGGGTATAAAATAAGGTCTATGGTAGCTGTTCACTTGAGTTTACTCAAGCAAAATGATGATTTCAACTGAGCATATTGCAATCTTTATTTCATCAGGTTATATGGATGGCAATGATGGGCAACTTCTGGGCGAATCGACCTTTGACCCAGGATATGCTTGAATTTGCTGCGGGTGACGTCATTGTGCTTATCCCGGATGTCTATAGACACCAGTCTGAGTATGTAATAAGCAGATTTCAACTTTTTTCAGTACTTTTAGACTAAGTCTAGTCGCCATTTAAGCCAATGAATGTTCTTCTTAATATTTTATCATCCCCTTCCCTTCTTAAACGATACGCATAACCTATCTGTATAACTAGATATAGGTGTTTAAAACTGTCGATTTCAAACTGACTACGTCTTCAAAGGATTTTTACGTAAATTTTGGCACCTATGCATATCCTATTCCATTCACAAACAACCCGTATGCTTATATGAATTTTCACGCATTGGAATCAAGTCAGCATGTGTCTGAAATATGTCTGAAAGAATACCATAATACCTATGCACACATTCTGTTTTCAGATATATTGATGAACACAAACTGTGGAGAAAATTTGAAGATCGAATGGGGGACTGGCTGCAAATAGAAATAGATGACATCGTCAAAGAGAAAATAGGAAGGCGTGCAGCGGAAACTGTGACTGCAATATTAACTGAAATGGACGGAAAGTATGATGAAAAGGCTACATTACTTAATATCCTTGATCCGGATGAGATGAACGCTCTTTCTGTAGCCACTTACGAAGATGCTGAAAATATATCCGAACGAATACGCAAATTCAAAACGGAACAAATCCTTTGTGATATCGATGGTATAGAATTAAAAATGAGATCGGACGCGGAAAGCTGGGAGGGGAGAAATAATGTCCTTGACTATTTGAGATATTACATGCAAATTCCAGATTCTGAAGTACGCGAAAAGGCAAAGGACGTCATGAAAGAAATGTTAAAATCCATTCTAGAACACATTGAGGACAAATATACACCGGAGACAACCACAAACATGTTATCTAGTACGGAGAAAGAGGCTTTGCTCACAATATCCCACGTGGACATAGCCCAAAACAGCTGGGGTAAAGTCGTCACGGCGATTTACTGGAAATTTATGCAGGAAGAAGTACACGGAATGATAAACTTTCTAAGATTTTACCCGTCACAATTTTCGCTAACTGAAGCCGAGTATAGCAAGGTTGTGTATTTCTCGAAAAGCCCGGATGCTGTACCGGAAGAGGTCACTGATCTTTCTAATGGTTTACTACATGCAGTAAGAGCGTACAGTGCCGCTAGTGGGGGTTATGTGATAGACGCGAGGCGAAGAAGTGGGGCCTTTTAGAATAGTTTTCATACTGTCAGAGAAAAAAGCCCGAATAATTCTTTGAATTAAAATTTACATGCGCTATTACTTTGTCACACATCACCGAAAAACAGTTGAAATCTGATTACATTGTTAAATATGACGTAAAAATAAGAAACTACATGTATTAACTACCTTGTAACACATCTTGCGAAAGTTGGTGAAATAAAATGTAGAGCTATCATTTTCTTTAAGATAATAATTGAAAAAAAAATGGAATCTTAAATTTTATATTACACTGTAACCTCTCAATTACTCAGTCACACGAGAAAAGTGGAACTATCAATTACTTATTTGTAGATTTCGAAAAACGCGCATCCTAGATTTTTTATACACTTCGTAAGAAAATTGGACCTCCCAATTACTCCAAAACACAAATGAACATGTTTTTAACTCTATTACTGGAGAAGTGGAACTTTCGTGGCTTTGTTACACATTATATGAAAATGTGAAACTTTCCATTAATTTATTACACACAAACCATGATTTTTTTCAGTGCATTCCTTAAAATTCCTGTCTAGGACAGTGAAACTATTTTTTTAAATTTTCTTAGTAGTCTGATTAGCATAATTATAATGATGAATTTTATCACACATTTTAAGAACAATGCAGTCTTATATGTGAAGTTTTTCAACTAATTATAAGAAAACTCGTTTTGATTTAACTTATGAATAGTTCTGGATTTATATTAAACGATAGAGAAAACTGCTAGGTATTAATTTAAGGAACGAAACAAAAGGCTTGTCAAAAATGTATCAGTGAAAACATTGCAGGATTTATTTTCTCTTTCATTCATCTTAAAACAGAAACAGTCCAATGTGTACGTATTGCGATTATTCATTTTGGCAATAACCTTTTCTAACCTCTAATAAATGACTCTTATTTTACACAATATTCATTTACAAAATAAAAACAAAATAGAAGAAATTTCGTTTAACGTTATGTATGTTGAAACGAAATAATTTATTGCATTTCATTTCATGGAATTTGAGGTGTAAGCAAAATTGCTTGTAGAATATTATCTATACACCTGGCTAAAAGTTAAGCACCCCCTAATATTTTTGAGTATAGCTCATTACAAGTCGACGTATATTAATTTTTTTTGCTGCAGTTGACACGAATGGTATTCCATATTAAGGATTTTCAGCATGGATACACATTGGCAATGGCTGTTTATGAAGATTTAAGTGGGATTATCGAGGAACCCGTGCTTTTCGAAATAAGCAGTTTGGGTACGCGGCATAATAGGGTGTTTATAAGCCACATTTTGCATATGCCGACATTACAAACGGTAGATACAGTTAGAAGAAGACTATCGAAACATTCGAAACGAAAACATGGTCCGAAGAAGACTATCGGAAGCGGAACGATGGCAAATCATTGGCATGCATTCGACAGGGATTCCTACAAGGAAATAGGGCGTCAAACCGGCCGCCATTACACCGTGGTCAGCAGGCTGGTGGGAAAGTATCGTATGACCAATGATATCAAAGACCTACCAAGGTCAGGAAGACCTACAGTAACCACGCAACGGGAGGATCGAGCCCTGGTGCGATTAGTAAGGCGGCAGCCCTTTGCTACGAGTACACGTCTCAAGCCCTTATGGCTACCACATCAACGACTGTCTCTAAAAACCCTACGAAATCGCTTAAGGGCAGCTGGGCTAGCTTCGAGATGTATAATTAAGCGCCCTCTGTTGACGGCCCAGCATCAAAGAACCCGTTTGCAATGGTGTTTGGCGAGAAGAGGTTGGAATTTGAGGTCATGGCGGCGAATACATTGGTCTGATGAGAGCAGGTTTTTGCTTCATGTTACGGATGGCCGAATGAGAGTCTGGAGGCACAGGAACACAGCATATACGCCAAAGAACATCAAAACAACGATTCCATACGGTGGAGGCTCTGTAATGGTCTGGGGTTGCATATCCCATGACGACAAAATGGAATTGGTTACCATACAGGGTAGACTTACGGGCGAACGCTACATTCGCGAAGTCCTTGAGCCAGTTGTCGTGCTTCATTTCGATAACCACCCACTTGCCTCTAGACCTGTATTCATGGACGACAACGCTAGACCCCACCGTTCTAGAGCAGTGACGGCATTCAGCCAACGTAACGCTATGGAGACATTGCCTTGGCCGGCCAGAAGTCCCGATTTGAACCCACTGGAGCATATCTGGGATATCCTTGGGCGTTGAATACAAAGAATGGACCCCCAGCTCAAAATCTTGATGAATTGGAAGCCGCTTTGCATCATGAGTGGCAACAGCTAACCATGCAACAAGTTCGACGCCTGACTGGAGGGATGAGACGTAGGGTTGAAGCAGTCATCCTTGTACGCGGAGGGTATACGCGGTATTGACCAGCTATGGCACTGCTTTGATTTAGACACTCAGACAGACAGTTTTACCAAGAAACGACATCACAAAACATTCCAATGAAATCAGCAGCTCCATACTTAATCCAACGTTTTTATGACGTTAAAATACACGTCTTTTATAAGAGGCCTTTAGATATTGGGAATTCTACCAAATTCCTGCATTGTATGTTAGACACAACATTGAAATTCAAAAAAAAATGCCGTTGTATTGGTTATTTTCAAATAAATTAGCACTTATGAAATTTATGTGCTGAAACACTTGTCAAAAAACCAGGGGGTGCTTAACTTTTTTCCAGGTGTATATTTAATCACAGTCTGTTTTCCAGTCTAGACAGATGATTGAAGTAAACGTACCGTGATTATAAAAACTGATCTTGAAATTCTAAATATCAAACATATTTTCATCAGTACATGGACCAATACTTTTAAGTGATCGAGAGAACAAGACGTATAAGGGTGTGATTTTTTTCAAATTTAGATAGACAATAAGACGATAATGAAATAAATGACGTTTTAGCGCGCCTCTTTGTGATTTGCTGGCTATTACGCGGGAGTTTTACGTTACGTTAACGGTAATATACAAAACGGCTCCAATAAATTGACGTCACACCCGGTAAATACAACTCAAGAGAGAAAACATGGGCGACTCTTGCGAGAATGTTTACAAGCAGTACTTGTTGAAAAGGTACTGGGAGCCAAGAAACGAGTATGAATTACCAAGAGTTATTCCGTATGAAGACGCACACATCGATTTAGCCAGAAATCCGTACAACAATCCGAAGGAACCGAAAACTCGTGTCAGTGAGGCGGCACTGGATAAACTTATAAACAGGGTCCTTACGAATCAGGCGATTGCCCTAGCTGATGGAAAAGATTATTATGAAGATTTCGAATCGAATCCTCTAGGCTACGAAGCAGGTTTGTATTAAACTGTTATATTTGATGAACTTTTTTCAAATTTTTTTTCATCATCAAGAAAAAAATAGAGCGTTTCCTGAAAAAAACCTTTGTTGAAACTCTCATAAGAATATATACAGTTCAATATTATTACTGTTATAATCCTTATTATTGAAAATAAATAAATTCTAAAATACTGACAATGGAACTAAAATACTCCAGAATAACGCCAAAAACTGTTTTTTCAGATAAGATTCCCGGAATGTATAAAGTGCAGTCGAACTCATTCGCCGGTGGTAATTTGCCAAAGAAACGCAAAAACACACGGCGTTCAAGATCACGGAAACCGACGGAAGAAGACGATCGGTACAGCGATCTTCCGGAAGGTAGCGAAGTTTCGAATGTGGACGGTGTACCTATGGTGACCTTATCCATTGACATGCTCAGGTATTTATCATTCAATATTATTTGATGATGATGATGATGATGATGATGATGATGATGGTAACATTATTATTGTTGTATTTGGTGGTTGCCAAAAACTGAAAAATGCTGTTTGTTTTTAGGCGATACATGTATATTGAGGTTGAGGCCCGGGTCCGCTATATCAACGACTACTACATGAAACAATGGGACGAAATCAATAAAGAAAAACTGGCCAGCTATGCTGAACTGATCATCGTAAAAGGTAGGCATCTTTATTCCACAATCTTACACCGAAATAAACAGTTAGTTTCTATGTATACTTTAATCTCGACTTCATTTCCTTTTACATAACATTGTAGAGCAAGATACAGGTAAAAGTTGAAAAAATATCATAGATTTATAATTCAACGGATTGTGTCTTTTTTGTCATAAAGACATCTTATTTTTAAATCCAGTCATTTTATGTAATCAATAATAATTGCTCAACTTCCTCGTACAGCAAGTCAATGTACCTTTTTGTACCTTTTCTGTATGCAGACAAATGCCATAAACTGTATGCCGATCTTGAAGAGGCGGAACAGTTGCTGCTTTGTTACAAGAATCAGTGTGACCTTTTAGGTGGAAAGGTATGTTCTGTTTGAGACTATGTTCACTTTGAACTCTTAGAAAGGTATGTTCGTTTAAATCTATGTTCAGTGTGACCTGTAAGAAGAAAAAGTGTGTTCTGTTTAAATATGTGTACACTGTGACCTCTTAAAAGGAAAGGTATATTTTGTTTGAAAGTTTGAGACATCTTAAAACATGTGTGCTAGTGTGACTGTCCTACATGTATTAGAAAGGTATATCTAGTGCACTAAGTATCGCAGGACGAACAGTAAGTGGTACATGTAATGGTAATCGTTATCTATCTGTCTGTCGTTAATGGCAAAACCCTCGCGCTTTCATTGACTTGGAGGTAAATTAAAGTTTGATGAACATAAAGAATGAAATTTACTTTTATTGATAAAAGACTATAAACAGCGATTTCCTTTTATTCTTTCAACGGAAGCAGCACTCTAATCCTAACAAAAACAGAACAACAGCAACAACAACAACAAAAAATTGGAAAAAAAACCTAATTCTTACTCTCTTAACTGTGCTTCAATTACAGGTTGAGCTCAACAAAGAAGCGAAGCGCAGACGCCGTCAGGCAAAGAAACAACGGAAGTCAGACACTCCGTCCGCATCTCAGTCTGACACCGTTTCCTGTGCGCAGGCTCAAGACACACGAGAAGTTGCCAAAGCTGAAGAGTCCAAAGTTTACAAAAAGAGAGACAGAGATGAAAATCTGGAAGCTGAAGTTCCTGAAGCCAGCGAGGAAGGCAAAGAAGATAATATTATGAGTGTCAGTACTGAAAACCCGAATGTTGGCAAGGCAGATGCAAACTTGGACAAAGACCTAGAAGGAGAAAATACTGAAAACAAAGGTCACTTACAGCAAGTCAGTGGGAGAACCGAAGAGAAGGAAATCTTTGAAGTCAGTAATAGAAATCTGAAAGTTGAGGAATATGATATTAATATGCCAGAAAGAAAAGGTAACGAAGTAGAAGAATGTGAAAAGGTACAGACGGAGCCAGCTGGGAGTTTGAAAGATGGGAAGGAAATGGACGACAAGACAAAGAAGGCATCTGAAAGAGTTTCGGAACATCTTGAAGAAGAGAACAACGCGGCTGGAGAGAAAAGTGAAGAAATGACAAATTGAGTTTTCGTACAAACTATACTTGTTTTGTATACACAAGAGTGTTCAAGAAAATAAAGATTATCTAATTTTTGTCTTTGAGCTTACGAATATCCGAAAAATACAACTAAAGGCGTGTCAAATCCATTTGTTTTCCCAGAACACCATAATGGTTTCGATTGATTTGAGATTTACAAAGAAGAACTACATTCTCTCACAGTGACTCCGTGAGTAAACCTAACACTTTGGCGTACTTTCTTGTCAAATTAAACTGTCCTGTCACGATAAATTCCATAAAATTCGATATATTAAGGAAAACCTGACATGTTAAATGCCTTTGGTATGATTTAAAACTAACGACGAGCGTTTTGTTTCTTAATTGATTCGGATAAACAATAGCGATGAAGTTTACCCTTACAGTTATCCGTCGCCTTCCAAATGAATTTATGCGAATTAAAATTAAGAAATGAAATCTACAAAATTATTGTAAATCAACAACACTTTGAATATAACGCTCATCAATGAATGTTACACGTGAAACTCATTAACATTTTTACGCAAAATTCACAACGTGTTAAGATAACGTATAGATTTGAAACTTGCACCGTCGTGTTCAACCTCAACATTACGTTTAAACAAAGGTGGAAGAGCAGAAACCGGAGCAAAGCCTGAATATTCAATAACTAAATGGCTTTTTACTATTAATAGAACATAAATAAAACGACAAAACGCTTTTATTAACAATTTATTATTACCTACATTCTTTGAAATATTTATAACAAAAACGTTACATGAATCAAATTAGTAATATATTACAATTATAGTTTTCCAATTCTATCACAATTACACTATCACAATCTATTACAACTACGTGGTCAATACTAACATTTCAAGCATTACAACATACAATCATAGTAACCATGCTAACTAGTTTGATCTAGATTCAGCTGCTGAAAGTCAAAATGTTACATATATAGTTATATATGAAGTTGAATTTGATAAGCACATGTTGGACAAACAGAAGTCGTATTAAATGCTTACGTGTGAGAAATAAATTCTTGTATTTTATTTTAAAAACAAGAACAGAGAAAAATAGGAAAACAAATATTTTATGATGTTATTGATGGTAGCACATTTTTGTTTGTTTCGTGTAAAATCGCAGGCAAATTTCACAAGCATTGATTTTCATTGACTTGACTGACTTAATATGACGTCTCCGCAGCCAAATACACGAATCATCAATTATTTACGTAAAAGTGGAGTAAACACTCATTTGTACCCAAGATATCATGCAATAAAATTAAATTAAAATTAAAGTTTCCCTGTAGCAAGCCGGTCATTGAATTAATTATTTTTGTGTTGAAATACAATTCCGCGTCGTCTGTTCAGATATAGCAGACGACAACCATACTACATTCGTTTGCACTTTAGACATCTCGATTGAAAAAATATCAAATCCACTTTAGGCATTTCGTTTGAATAGGCACTACACCCATTATATATTTCAAAGACAGTGAAAGGATATGTGAACAATTTTGTTCCCTTTTTTAAGTCTTATCCCACAGATAAAGAGCAGGTGCGAGGACATAGTGCGTCTACAATGATGAGATGGTACTTACGTCTTTGCCTTTTGCAATGATGGAAAAATATTGATGAAACGAATCCACACACATTTTTATTTATCTGATTGAAACTCGCCATTAAATGCTGTTCAGAGATATAGATGACAATGCAATTAAACTCATTTCAGAGAAGCTAAGCAAAGTTTGCACCTACTTTAGCAAATATGCAACGATTCTGTTTCCTTTATACTAGTTTCTCATGTAACAATAGTTTTTAAGTTTTTGATTCCAAGCTGTTTTTTTTATTCTGTTGTATTTCTGCATTCGTCTTCACTTGTTCGTTCCTTGGCCAATAATGCTTTCAATATAATTATAGCACTCTAATTTAGTCCAATAGCAAAAAAGAAAAAAAAAGAAAGAAAGAAAAAATACAATGTACATACTGTCACGTGAAAAGTGAACTAATGACTACTACAATGCTGCGACACATATTTTAGTTAGCATTAATGCTCATCGTAAGATGGAACAATATTTTCAGTATGAAAATCATAATGGCTAACAGCGCCATATTAATGCTACCTAACACCTTGCACGTCTATACATGTATAAGTATGAAAAAAAAAGTTTTAGGCGAAATTCAATTTCACCCTTCTAAATAATATACAGCAGGTCCGTATCAAGAGCGGAGTATTAGTGGTGGGGAGGGGGCATATGTCAAGACTAGACTGTTCCTTAAAATTGACATTTTAATGTAGAAAATGTCGTTGTAATGTTAAATCCTGTTCCCACACCAAGGTGTTCCCCCCTATCCCCAAGGTAAAACTAAGTTTCTATGCAACAAGCCGGACATGATCGGTCTGTTTACTGTAAAAACTATAGCAACAAATTGCACTTTTTTCAGAAAGCCAGATATCGTTTTTCAAATGATGTAACATTATTTGAATACATTTTGATATTTATTGTTAAATATGAATATTATCTCATATTTCAGTGAAGAAATAGAATTTTCATTGTCAAGTTATCACAAGCTTTAATTAACAACTCTAGTTCTCCAGTGAAAATATCGTCTAGGATTTTTTTTGTATCTGAGAATAAAGTCACTATTAAACTGAAACCGTCAATGTCTTATGGAAAAAAATAACATCAAATATTACTCTGTCTAATTAATAACATGCTTATCTTGTTTCGTGTTTATTTTCCTTAGTTATTATATAAGACAGTTATTGCCTCCTAAGTCGAGAAATATGATCTGATATCAACAAGAGAACGTCAATATTTTATTTATTTATTTTAGCTTATATATTGCCAATATGACCGACACCCTCTGAAGAGTTTAGTCATTAAAGGTTGCGGCGGATACTGCAAGATACAGAAAGCACCCTCTTACAGAAACACTCCCGGTTCTCTACTCAATGTATAGCATAGACATATGAAACCTCCGTCTAACAACTCATTCGAAATACGATTAGAAGTGTTAGCGGTAGTTCGAACTTGCGACCCTGGATTACTAGTCCTGCGCGTTACCATTGGAACACTGCTCCGCCTCTTATCAATACTGGCAGTCGTCTCGACCAATATTATTTTTTTCTGGTTTATATCACATCATAGTCAATGCCTCAATAGTCAGTGATTGTTTAATGTCAATTCAAAATTTGACAATGCATGACATTTCTCTGCCTACGTAAACTTTTTTTAACCGAAGCCCGAGAATTATCAATCAGTGTAAGGCCGACCAGAACGTTAAAAAACAACAGATGAAACTATCTATCTTTATACTGTCACTTATAACAATTTCGAACCGATAACAAGGTGCCGTATATTTTATTTGATCTACGGCAGTTGGTCACGTGACGTTGATATCCGGCACATGATATGCCATGGACTACTTTTGCGTTTATAATCAGAAGGAAGTGATAAAATTGATGTTATTACAAACAAAGACTACTTGAATAAAAAATTAAATATGTAAATCTTACAATATTGTGATCATTTAAGGAAATAAAGTTACTGAAACTTTGGAACTATTTTTTGTGTGCAAATGTACCTCTGTCGGATAACCTTGACATTAGCCTAAATTGAAACACTTTAAAGATAGATTTTCAATATCTTAGGTAAATTATTTCCAAATGCCAGATGTGACAGGATAAATAGAATAATAGGTTAGTGTCTTAATTGAGGAAGTTTATATAAATTCCTACGCCTTGCCAGATAAACTTTCTCATATTAAGACACTAACCTATTATTCTCTATTTATCTACTCTGGTACCCAGCTTACTCTAATATGAAAAAATACCCCCTTTGTGTAGCAATCTAGGGCAGGTAACCAGAAGTAATTGTAAAGCAATAGTGTTCGAATGCTGATTTTGTTGGCGGCGTGATTTCAATCAATTCTAAGCTTCATGTTTGCTGGAATATTTTATTTTATTGAGATTTTACCATGGTGTACTGTTTGTAACTTATAGATTTGCTTGAAATTTCAATTAATTTGATGTGTATAAAGCATATTAAAGTCAACGATTTATTAATTTCATTCTCTAGCTATCAGCTAGACGAGAGCTGAGTTCTAATCACAATACACTGAATATAAAATATACATAAAGCCAACTGAGGAATCGTCTTACACTTCTTTGAAACTCTGTTTTTTTTTTGTTTTTTCATTAAAAGAAAAAAACGCCATATACCATAATCGGTATAAGGTAATTCTGTACATCTAGAATCTAAGTTCCTTCTGTGACTTTAGTTTTATTTTCCAATTTCAGACATGACAAGCTTTCACTTTCACAACTTTTTACAGTCTTGAACCCGGCTAAGTTACAATTTAACAAGCTCGGAATAAGTCGCGAAGTAAGCTTTAAGGTTAAACACAACTAAATTAAAACATATATTATTTCATTGTAGCATTAAGTCAAAATCCCATTTTATCAACTTCTACAGATGTTAACTTTGCCGGTTTCTGGAAATAAGCAATAATGAGAATCAATTTCATTCAGATTTTTTTCTTAGCATGACCATTCAGCTACTCCGGTATACCTTGTCGAAGGAGATCACTCCAGTCACTTTAGTATTTTTTATATTACAATCCATCAAAACTTCCTGTTTATTAAAAACTTTCTTCTAAAACTACAAAAATAGCAAGAAATGTCTGGTACATTTAAGTTTTACCCTAATGGGGGACATCAGTGGATTATCTACCCTGAATACTCTCTAATATTAACTTGGTCCTTCCATTTGGATTCCTCTGCTTTCATCGCTGTTTTCCTTTATGGTATGGTGATAATTACACCTTATTATTTGCAACAATAGTAGTCAGATTAAACATTTAGTTTAAAAATATGTTTTGTTAGCACATAAAGTTTTTTTTTTATTCTTAACTTTTTATTTAATATGTGAGTGACAATTTTCACAACTGAAAGTCAAGACTATCACAAAGAGAAACAAGGATAAAGTCAGAGGATTCCAACTGAAAGGACCAATGTGCAATTTGGATTACCTCTGATGTTATCTGAGTAAGGGAGATAATTTGTTATCAGCAATGTCTCTCATTTCAGTTTGTTCTTCAATACATGTATATGAATTATTTTCAAGTATAAATGATTTTCAGAGCAACTCTTCAATTTTTAACCAATCAGACAGCTTCGTCAACCTTCAGCTCCGCACAAACATTATACTAAATTGACTGGTTCCCGGCAACACTGATTTGGCAGTGTTTTACGTTTAGATAACAAAAAGATTTAGGTTCATGGACTATACAGTATGACAATATGTAAAATTAACTGCTAGAACTGAAGGTCGCTACATTTTTCATTAACCTTATCAAATAATTTTCTGAGGAAATTTTGTGGAACTGCATAATTTACGATGTGCTGAATGTTGCTCATTTTTGAGTTTTGGTTATAGAAAATACACCTTGGGTAGCGCTTTTAATTAGAGATACTATAACAGTAATAGAACAATACCCTAGTCATTACATGAGAGCACACAAATTTGATATAATTGTCTACACAATGTTAAAATTCTAGTATTAAAATTTTAACATACCAATAGTACTTAGTAATATATTCGCCATATTAACACAAACAGTATTGAAAAAAATAGATAAATAATAAAAAGAGTATTAAAAAGACACTATTTTGGCTCCGGTTTAAAATTTGCCAAGAAAATAAAACCAACAAACAAAACAATCCACACACACAAAAAACAACAACAACAAAAACACAGAGTAGTCAAGACTTACACAATCTTCTCAGCTTAATGTGACATACTGTTCCTATCAATTACTCATCGGCTATTGTAACCTAAACTAAAATTTAGCTTTGGTAGTAATTCCCTCCGAAAAAAGTCTTATGTATCATTCAGTGAACGAAAAAGCAACAGTTATTCAATGCCTTTCTATATGTAGCAGCACGTTCTTGTGTTCACTCATGCGTAACAATTATTTATCAAAATTTTATCGATTTTTGACAGTTTCTTGTAACTTAAACATGAACAGTGAACACTAAAGCATCTTTTGTTCACTTCTTTGCGTTATTAAAACTCTGTGAAAGTTTTTTAAAACTAGTAATGACCGTAAGAATCACTATCTTGCGACTGATCACGTGACTGGCGCTGCATTCGTGACGTTATATCCGGTAGCTGCTCGAACACAATTTTCTCTCTCGGATTTGGATCAACCTTGAAGTAGCAATAAAGTCTTTTGGTCAGTATCATACATTAACAATAGAATGAATAATATTTCAGATGGTCCAGCGTAATTCATGTACAAGATTTGAGGTTTTCAGCACAGATTTCATATCACATATGCAGAAAATGGTGGATATCTTTTTTTTTTACGGGAGGCAACACTAAATTGGTAAGTCATTATTTTATTTACCATCTATCGTTATTTCCACATGTGCATTTAACAGCCTCGTGTATGGCATGCTATCTGCTAGGAAAAGATCGAAAAAGTTATTGTAGGACAAACTGATTTATCGGGCTTTGTTTTAAATTATGAGTCAGGTTTCTTCGTTAATTAAACGCCAAGGCCCTAGCTTAAAAACCTCTGTCCATGAATTACGATTGATCCCCTGACACTTACTAAATATCTATTTATTAAATTAAAATTGTTCGAATTAATATGAAAGTTATTACTTCACAATAAAACAGATCAGAGACGAACGCACCGATTAAGCATTCTCACTGCCTTAAGTCGCATACATATTTCATTATAGACAAATTTTCAGAGTGACGTTGCTCATATTATTGCATTTGTTACGGATTTCGCTAAAAAACAAAATATAGTTGTAATATTTTATTAGCCGCCACTTAATGGATACTCACATCTTGGAACTGACCACCTTCATTCGATCTCTTTTTGCTTTGACGTTTATGGCCACGTTCATCTCTGTCCCTATGCCGTCTGCCTTCTCCACGTGCTTCATCAGTTTGTCGTCTGCTCTCTTTTTGTTCCCGATAACCCATGTAATCTTCACGTTCTCTCATTCCCTCTATGTCACCGCTCTGACGTCGCCGCCTTTCTTTTCGCTCTTTGGGTTCGCCGTGGCCAAAACTATGCCTACGCGGAGACTCGCTGGTTCGTCGTCGGGGAGACTCAGTCTCCTCAGTCAAACGAGAGTATGATCCGTCGGCCTCGTCTTCGCGGGGTTCTTGTTGTACATTCCCGGAAACGCTTGCAGCATCTCGATCAGGATCCCCGTAAGTGTTGTCAAGCGTCTGTTGAGGTGTTCCGTTGATTTCTCGTCTGCTTTGGGAATATTGATTGTACGACTGCTCAGCTTGGGTCCACGGTCTGTTTGATTTGAACTCGCCCTGTTCATAGGAGATATCCTTCTGGGCATACACTGCTGCTCGTGGGTTGAAATCGTCTTGCTCAGCAACCTGTTGACTGGTTTGATTTGGCTTTTCTGAAAAAACAAACAACAAAAATACGAACACAAAACAATGACACTTGGTAAGTACTGCAGTTAGAGGTAACAGATAGGTATGCCTTTGAAACAATTTAGTTGTCCAACAACTAGGCATTGTCTGCAACTCAATGAAGCCTATTTTCAATACCGTCAACGAGACAATAAGCAAAAGCCATCAAAATATAGTTTTAGACTGATAGCTGATAATTGTTTCTTCTGCATCGATTCTTCAAGGCTTAAATGCTTCTAACTGAATTGATTCACTTCTTGGTTTCTAGCAAGAAAGTTATGTTTGGAAAGTAATTTTAAAATATTTTTTTTGTTTTGCAAAAGAAATGCATCGATTCTAGAAAACTCAAATGCTTCTAACTGATTTCATTTACTTCCTGGTTTCTGACCAATTCTCTCTTGCAAGAAAGTAAATAATTTCAAAATATGCTTTATTTTGCGAAAGAAACCATACCTTGGAATGGTTGTGCATCATTTCTAAGATTTGTACCCAGTGTTGCCCCGTAGCTTGTTACTGGTTCTAGAAATAAGAGAATATAATTTCAGTGCCTAAAGAAATCAGATTGTTGCCTTAGCATGAAAAGTTTGCATTTTCTTATCAAATGTCGTAGATTATAATATTAATATCGCGGCTGAAAGTTACGTGTTGAAATGCAATACCGGTAGTTCGAGTTCGGCCGCAATACTAATGCTAGGATTTTGTGAGCAATATTCAGTCAGGATTGGAGATGCTTTAGCGACAGTGTTTAGATATTAAGAATCAACTACCTTGTGTTACTGTATATTTATATTCCAATTTATTATATAATCTGAAAAGGTAAGCAAGAAACAAGGCTAAAATATGACGCCATTGCAAGACTTTTAAAGGAACCATAAGTTCCTAGCCAGTAAAACAATGCTTTAGTATCATATTGGAAGTTTTTCATATTCAGTACAGAAAGACAGACGATATTTCTGTTTTAACTCACCCTCGGCTTGCTTCAACTTGCTGCTGGACAAGTCTCGTACGAGACCGGAGGGAACACCATGAGGGTCAAAAGTCATCTGTTGATCTTCTTGTAGCGTCTCGTGTGGTACATGGCTTTCAATTGAAATACCTCTACGCTTGAGGTACCAGCTACTGGCGAAGAATCCAGCAAGGACAAATATACAGGTGATACCATACGCCCGGAATGTGTTCTCGCTGCCTAGAAACAGAGAAATAGGAAAAATATACATAAATGTAAATTTTTTAATCATTATTGGAATTTCGTATCTAAGAGTCATCCCCATCATCATCATCGTCATCATCACCACCGCCAATCACCATCATCTACATCATCAACAGCAATAGCAGCAGCAGATGAAGAAGAATAAGGGCCGACAACAACACGACTATCATCATAAGCGTTAGCATCGTCATCATCATCATCAATAACAACAACAAAATTAGCACGACGAACTGAGAAAAAGTGGCATACTATATATAGTATACAAAACATGATTACCACATACTTTTTGAAAGGGAATAGGGTCTAAATTTCATTCATATTTGTAATTTCATGCTGGGAGATTTTAATTTAAAACTTTAATCATATTTTGAGAGACAAACACTAAGTGTCCTTCAAGATAATGGAATTTGGAGAGAAAAGGAAAAAGACAGGTTTTTTTTCAGGAAAAAAACGAAGGATGTAAAATTTGATTTTGTAATGATTCTTTTCCAGATTTTGGTGATAATTATCAAAAGTGGTACATGTACCTATTTCAGCCAGACTGATATCCCGGCTTATGGCAAAAAATATATGGTGACTCTTTTTTTCTGAATTGAGAGTGCTTATTTCTCAGTTAGATTCACTTAGTGCCCGAATAGCTTTGCAATGCTTTTTGCTGACGACTGAAACAAATGGTAGCTCTACATCTTCATTTTTTTTTCTTTCAGATAAAAAAGACAGTATTGTGGAAATTCAGCCATTTCTTAACTAAATGAAATAAGAAATATTTTCAAACGTGAATTAAATAGCGGAAGTAGAAGTAAGATATCTTATTTGGCTTTATTTATATAAGTAATTCATTTTGACTGACGTTTGCGAGATTCATAGATTACCTTGTTGAAAAGGAAACTTGAAGGAAGAACGGAAGCAACTGGTGGTCTCAATTCTCAAGACAATCAGGATAAATTAAAAAAAGAACCATATTGCAATCATAAGAACTGACGTAGCATAAGACATTTTTATTGTCGTCTGCTTTTTACCTATTCCTGTACACAACCTTTGAGACTTAAATTAATGATTGAACACGTTTGAAATTTTGCTGCAGAAATTTGATTTTAGATAATTCTATTTTGCGAAAAAGCCAGATTTGCCTTTTGATACTTTATCGATAACAGCTCCGTATCCTGGATGCCTCCATTTTCATAAGTTTGTTTTTCAATGTAACTGTTTAATTCAAATTTTGATTTACTTAATAGAACATTAAAATCTGAAACTATTAATTATTTGGGGAATCTGAAAATAATTTAAATCCGCACCACCTTCTACATTAACTTCCTATTAAGCACTTTTCCTGAAGTAAAACATAAGGAAATACTTAACTTTGTTGTTCATTTTCTTCAAAATTATTTGGAACAAAATATGAATTAAACAAACAAAAAAAAAAAAAAAAAAAAAAAAAAAAAAAAAAAAAAAACAACAACAACAACAACAACAACAAAAAAAAATCAAGTGAAACACACATAGCGAAATGAAAATTTATAAAATTTGCTCAGATATTACGATCTTGCATTGAACAAATATTTTGCTCCTTTGTGAGAAAATTTCAAATCACAAAAATGCCAGCCTCTTGTGATGAAATCAATATATCATATTACTAGCACGTCAACTTCATAAATGAGATTTTAGTTCAGTCAATGGATGTACACAAATTCGTTACATGCTTCAATGACTGTCTTTGGCGTAAACTACTAAAACTTCCAGGAAACATTTTCTGATAAGTTGGATAAAAGATTGCTGCGTTTTATCAAAACGAATTATTTGAGCCTCGTTGAATTGACACTTACAGCGAAGAACATTGAACAATACAAATACAGATATAAAATTTGTATTTCATAGAATAAGCTTACTTGATTAAAAGTAGTATATTTGACAATTCATATGAGATAAAAGAGTGTACAATGCAGCAGTTTCTATTTGAAACAATATAGAGGAAAACAGAAAAAAATGTGTAAGAAGTGATATTTGTGGAAACTGCAGTGCAAAATGCCGATTATTATCCTGTTTTATGTATTTTCTCTGAAATTTGATTTTACAGTGTTTATGTAATACCATGTTGAGAAACGAATTTGAAATGCTTCATTTGATGAAAGCTGAAGTGTAAAATGAGCTTAAAATCTAAATCAGGGAATGTCGGCACATACAGTCTGTTTAGCAAATGACTCTGAGGTCCAAATTGTCGTCTGCTTTTTCTCTTGTACGTATTTTGTGCACGATTTCGGAAATCAATAAGCGTTTCTAAAATATCTTCTGAAAAAAATCAAAGAATTCAAAGGACGACTGGAATATGAAGTACTGTCCTGACATCCCGTCCCCAAGTTTTTTTTGCATTTGTCAGAGTAGCCATTTTAATAAAACGATATTTATAGTAACACTTCAGTCTGTTGTTTGTACAAAAAACATTGAAGATACCGAGTAACACTGATATTGAGAAATGGAAACGAATTTTCAAAAATATTTAAGGCAAAACAAAAGCAGCGAAATTACAAAAGCTTAATAAAAATCGACATTTCTTTTGAAAATCTTTGAAAGTTACTCAGATAGGCCAATTTTGTATTGATCAAACTTGTGCTCCATTAATATACGTTATTAATAATTATCAATACAATTTCGTAAATGAGCGTCTGGTTCAGTCAATTTTGAGAAGAGTATTCGCTTTATGCTCTGATCATTAAATTTGATAGAAAGCGCAAAACAAACTTTCGAAAGAAATTATTTAGCCAATGGATGCAAAATGACGCACTCGTTATGAAAGTTTGCTCATTCGGCCTTGTTTGAGAGATACAAAGGTGAAAACGGCATTGGGCATCCAGTAACCACACTTATTCATTATTCAAAGAAAGTCACTATAGTTGATAGTTCCCGAGTTAGAAGATTTGTTCTTTTATACAAGAGAAAAGAAAAGAAACATTAACTCTAATGTAAACAATTTTCTTTTTTTAAGTTCGATTTTGACTAGATTTTCAGATCAAGTTGTTGAACAGAGAATTAGAATGGTTTCACTTACTGGTAAACAACATTAAATGGGCCTGCTTTAAAAAGAAATAAGGATAAATCTCATTTTTGATGTGAACATAAAATCATTTATTACGCGCCTTAGGCTTCTGACTTAGGGTTAAATTGACGTCTGCTTTTATCCTCTTCGAATAATTATAATCAGGTCCTAATGTAGACGCTTACAGATATTACGCCTTGCAAATTAATTATTAATTATTTCTTTATTTCTTTATAAATCGGCTATAAATGTATTTAATGATTTAATGCCGAATAAAATGTTGTTGTTGTTGTTGTAAATTAAAGCGCAACAGGCACGTCTACTTCGGTGTGAGGCTAACACTAACTAAGAAAAAAGACGATATTTCGCTCGACATTTTTCCCTCTAATTAGTGATTAAGTATCAGATTAAGTACATGTAAACGCTTATTCAGGAATTCTATACAGTTTCAAGCAAATATTGAAGATAAAATCTGCAGTATTTCCCCCTTTTATATATAAGGCGAAAATAAAACACAAATTTTACTGCAAACAGAGTATAATTAGAGTTGTTTTTAAGTTTAACATTTCTCCTAAGAAATTAGTTTGCATTTACTTCTCTCATGTGGAGGGACAGAGAGTTTTCTATTGTACAGGAATGTAGAGTGTAAAATGTATTTGTTGAGATACATGTATAACACATTTACATCAATTTGATATTCACTCCTTTTATCCATGAATTTCAATTTACAAAGTTTTCGGATTCTTGTGATGTGATCAAATGATGTTACCAACATCATATGAGCGTCTGATTAAGTGACTGATGCACAGCAGATACGCTACACGCTTCACAATTTCATATAAACGGTAAAATAAAACTAAACAGACTATCTGGCTGGATCTAACAGTCTACCTAGTGGATATGTGAAATGAAAGAAACTCCCTCTTTCTTGCTTGTAGCTGAGTAAAACAGGCAAATAAATGTACAAGAGTTAAACTGACTCATAGAAAAATCTCTTTCCTTGAGTACTATAGATTTTCAATAAAATGATAGACGTCTCGCACAATCGTTATGCTCTACTGTTAGAGAGTATGTAATATTTTTCTTTTTTCGATAGATATGAAAAAAAATCTTAACAAAGGCAATATGGTAATGTTTCTGTACTAAAGAGTTAACAAAAGTTTTAATCGAAAATTCAGTCTTGAATCTTGATATCCCACAGTTTGTAATTTGCGTTTAACGTGGTTAATTTTCGACGTGAAACTGCAATTTTCTCTGCTGAGAATTGGCTTAAACTAGTTTCAATTTGATTAAAATTTGAAAGACCTTAATGGATTTGCTTAATGGGATAAACATTTGTGAACAGATGGAATTTTTTTAGATACACAACAATATAGGGTTTTGATTTTCTGTCTGGTTTTAACAACTTTCGTGCACAACTTCAGAGACTAACGTAAACAAAAGAATCTAAAATTTCCCCTGGAAGATTCGATTTAAACTTGTTCTGAAGGAAATTGGAAGTGAAGAATCCCACCCCCGCATCTATGTTCTCCTTTACTCTGGCGCGTGATTTATAATTATATTTATTTTATCGGAATAAAACTTTTTTGATGAAAACTTGTTTGATGTTTCCATATGCTGAAAAAAAAATGTTATTGATGCTATGTTTTACAGAAAGTTTATCGAAATATCTGGAATAATACGTCCAGCTTAAAATCAGGTACGAATAGACTATGGAGGACAGCTATAGGAAATATCCCAAAATCTGTCAAAAGACCTAACTACCAGTGTTTTCTTAATTCAGTATATGTTTTAAATTTTCCAGAATCTTTGAAGTTCAAAATCACACTTGTAGCTCTGTTGTCGCTATCGATTTTGCCATTCATCAAATTTCATAACCTGAAATGTCAAATGTTGCAGAAAAAGCAAAGAAGATAAAATGCTCTCCTGATGAAATAACATATATGCTCGAGACAGAATACGTCATATACAAAAGTGGATACACGCGCATGCCTGTATAGGGAGAAATGTTATTTTGTTTTGTTTGCAGAATATCTTCTTTAAATTCCCTCGTGAATCTGAAGTAGTATGCGTTCGAAGGATAAACTGAGACTTAATACATATCTTGCACGTTACGTTACAATAACTGATCATTGTGGTATTTTGTAGGTAAATGTATATTACTTAGGGAGTGACGTCAAATGTCTGCTAAATGTATATTACGTAGGGAGTGACGTCAGATATCTGCTAAATGTATATTACGTAGGGAGTGACGTCAGATGTCTGCAAAATGTATATAACTTAGCGAGTGACGTCAGATGTCTGCTAAATGTATATTACGTAGGGAATGACGTCAGATATCTGCTTAATGTATATTACTTAGGGAGTGACGTCAAATGTCTCCTAAATGTATATTACTTAGGGAGTGATGTCTGATGTCTGCTAAATGTATATTACGTAGGGAGTGACGTCAGATGTCTGCTAAATGTAAATTACGTAGAAAGTGACGTCAAATGTCTGCTAAATGTATATTACGTAGAGAGTGGCGTCAGATATCTGCTAAATAAAATAAAAGTCAGTAAAAACAGTGAAGAGCAAACTTAAATTTTGTTAATGAAACAAAATTGAAAATTAATCCCCCTATAGTTCTTATTGTTTTTTTTCTGTGACAAAATGTACAAATGACATTTTTTTTTGGTTTACAGAGGATAATAATACGCTTCACTAAAGGAGACTTGAACTATTTCATGGATCTGGATTCAAGCCAGGTTAAATGTCAACTTGAATACATTATACATTTCAGAGTCTGTTTGGCAAGAGACTTAATATTACAATATTTTTCTGACAACCTTCGCTACAACACATTTGTAAATTTGCTATATCAAACACTTGTAAAATTCTCTTGAGAAATTTTGCTTGAGTTCATTTTCTTAAAGAAAGGGCATTTGAAAAACTTCATTTAAAAATCTATAGCCTGAGTGTTATCTTTTTGTCAAATAAGCATTTTGCTCCGCCACAAACTTGACGTATGGATGTTATTTCTTTAAGCTGCTCACAGTTGAACTAAAATGAAATCTTAAATCATGTTTCTTTTCAAAGAAAAGTTAGGCATAGAAATAAAAGCTTGCAACTTGTAATCAATGGCCACAGAACATATGGTTTATTTATATTTTAGCATATACATTTCATCCAGTTGAAATTACATCGTGACTGTAAAAAATTGAAAAAAATGTTGAACTTAAGGATAATTTACTTAACATTATATTATTTGTTCTACATTGTAAACCACTGAAATTGTGAAATAACAAAAACGAAATACCTCAGGTTTTCAATTTTTGTACTGATGGGAATATTACGCCAGAATATCTGAATTTTTATTTTGTAATTTTAACAGTACGTTAATCAATACTTTTGTAATGTCGTTATAGTTTTGACTTTTGACTTTTGATTTAAATGAAACACAAAACTATAAGACTGAATTGTGATACCAAATATGTATGATGTATTATATCAATATATAATCGGTGTTACAATAAAGGTAGATTACAATTAATCCAGCAAGCCACTTCACTTGGCAGTCCTAACACTGACATCAAAAAAGGAGCACATTTCGTGTTTATTAAAGAGCCAGAGTGAATAATTTCTCAAGTTTTTAAGCCTTTTGTAAGGCAACGTTGTCGTTTATGTACATTTGTTTTCAGTTGCAAATATGAAGAGTGACAGCTAATCTGGGTTTGATGGCGTTTTGTCTGGTTCGTTTCTGTCTCGAGCACTTGCAAATTTACTTGCTAGGGGAATCTAAATGGCAACATTTGATGAAATTTTTTGAAACTGTATTCATGATATTAAAAAGCAGGCAGAATATACGTAAGAATATGTAACTTGAAAAATTATTCATTGGCAAGGAATTATTGAAAATATATACAATTAAGGATTTTCGTTTCGTCTCTCGAACAACATTCTCATTGTTTTACTTTATTTGTATGAACAAAATGTCTTTATTTGTATGAACAAAATGTCTCAAGTTGCTTATTACATGTGTATTAAGATCATTCTAATATAGTGTGTTTTTTCTGTAGACACTACGGACACCTGTAAAACATTTTCTTGTAATGGTTTCTGATTATTTGTCTTAGTAATAAGTTCAATTTTATTGTTTTAACGTCAAACAAAATGTACAAAAGTTCTGTTCTGCATCATTTTATAAAGTTCTATGTAACTTCGCCAATGTAAGAAGTATTTTTTTATTTAAATGGTGTGTGTGTGTTTCTTTTGTTGTTGTTATTGTTGTTGAATATGTATAAGGACTATTGCTGTTTAGCATTAACAGTCTGTCACTTGCTTTCAGTGTATTTTCATCCAGTTGCTATTTATACATTTTTCCCCTTGGTGACGCCGCTAGGATAGAGGCTATGAAGTGAAATCTTCAGCATTAAGAGTGTAGCGACCGACCGAGATTTTTTAATGCTGACGTTTTCACTTCATAGCCTCTATCCGACGTAGTGTTTTCCCCTTCCATTTTGATCTTTCACTCTTTATTGTTGGTTTTCTTGTTCGGAACATACCTATCCGTAAGCAAACCACTCCCACTTGTTCGCCGAAACACCTGCACCGACAACGTGTTTTGGTAGGTAAAATATCTGTAAAGATCGCACTATTCACACATTTATTGCGTAACCATTACATTTCTCCACTCACTCCTTCCTAACATTACTCTTTAAAAGATCTGTACTTTTTTTTATCTTTCTTTCGTTTATTCCCTCCTTTTTTATTTTTTTTTCTATACAACATAACAGCAGCACCATGTCATGTGATTTGAAAAAAACTTTGAACATATATGTTGCGCTGTATACTCATGTAACTGTAATAAGTTTTGAGTTAATAAAGGAATGTTCTGTTCTGTTCTGTTCATCTGTTTTGTATACGGAGAGAACAGATAAACCTATAAAAATATAAATATCTTTGCTTTCTGACTGGCTAGAGAAGTAGAGCAAACACTAAATTTCTTTTCGCATGTCATGTTTTCGGAAAGTGTTTCTTTGACGTTGCTAATTTTATAGCTACTCATATACAAGAAACTAATTTGTTTCTTAAGTTACATCTCAAATTAAAATTAAATTGCTAAAAGTAAATCAAGCTTGAAAAATTATCATTTGTACAAACCGTCTTCGGAAAGTGATTCGTGTACTCAGTATCTGCTAAATATCTACTTCGATTTTCCAAATATCTTTCAAGTTTTAAAATCATGCCGATTATTCTGATGAAGGCATTGATTCACATCTATTTATCATATTTGTGCCCGACGTAGTCAGTGATAAACAAAAATAAGGGAGAAAATGTTTCCCAGATCTAATTAGAAACATTCTGCAAATAGACTAGGCAGAGAATATGGATTCACACGAAAACTGATCTCTTAAATGAAACGTAATTAAGCCTTGTTTGCAGAACATTTCACGGTTCCTTGTAAATTTTGATGAAGTCTGCGTGCAAAATATGCATCAGGAGTTAAAATATATCACGCACGTATAAATACAAGTATGGCTTTACTGCAGTGGGGTATGGACGTCAACGATTTTACTAGGACGTTCTTATAAATGACCAAGACGTCTGCTAAATATTGCAAAACGTTTTAAGAATCGAGAATGGTGAAATAATTAAAACGCCAGATAAAAATGTGTAAAAAAGAAAAAAAAAGAATTGTTTATGCCAAAGTTCAATGTTGATAGAGGTAATAGTTTTATTTGGTGATTTACTACAATTCTAGTGTGATAGGACATTCATATTAATTTGTTTTTTGTAAGTCTTAAATATGCTTCAGTTCAGAAGACTTTAATAACATCTGATGAACCTTAATTTAATTAAATTTTTCGCAGACTGTTTGACAACTGATTTAATATTTCATAATTTGTTTAGGTCGTGACTTCTCGTCTATTCTGTGTATATTTTGTGCATTATTCCGTAACTTGTCTGAATCGGGCGCGTCTAAATTACTCTTGAGATTTTTTTTGCTTTGAATTCATTTTCTTTTAGAGGAAAATTTCAAGGATTGCCTTTTGATGTACTGCCGAGAATACCCTGCTCCTATCTCGTTCTCTTTTTTGTCAAAGAAACATTCTGCTCTACAAAAAAACCGTTCACACAAAGAGGTTTTAGAGCTGCTCAAAGTTAAAGTAAAATGAAAACCTAAAATTAAGTTTAAAAAAGAAATACATGAAATAAAAGCGGAAAGTTTTAACTTTCAGTCGATGGAATACGTAAGATCCATATGGCAGTTGTTGAAAGTACAAGGTGCCTAAAAGCTTTCAACTCTGTATCGATGTACGTATATAACATTTGTACCAGAAAAAACTTTTATATCTTTATATGCAAAATTATTTGTTCATTTGATATCATTCATTTCTTAAAAGATCCTTACAATGAAACAGGAGAGTGGAAATTTTAACATTATATACGTGTATTTGATATTCTGGTATATGTAATTGTTAACGGAAGATTTAAATATATCAGCAGTATGGGTGACATACATACCGAGCCACATAACTCAGTTCAAATACAGAACATTTACAGAAGTACATGTATTTAAAAGCGAGCGAAAACAAAATCTGAACACTAATCATTTAGTGAAGGGCAACTCACTGTCATTTCAGGGCAAGGCATTTATTACAGGAGTTTTTTGGAAATTCAGTACATGAATACTGATATCTAATTCAGTACATGAATACTGATATCTAATTTTGTTGTATTTGTGTTCCTTTCCCAACGCAGACAATAGCATATTAGTATTAATTATCACATTGTCGAGCGTATCTAAATGGTCACATTTTATGAGGTTTGAAAAATTGTCTGTCTGTAATTTTAAAGCAACAAGGATGCACGTCAACTTTAAAACTTTTTTCAGTGTCTATTAGACAACTTGCCTTGCATAAAATCTAACGTATTTTATGCTCGTCTGCTTTTTACAACTTCCGTGAATAATTTCGGGCGGAAACTAGCCTAATAAAACGTGTCTAAAACTTCTCCCGTCTCTTCTTAAATTTCAATGTGTTTTCTTTTGACGACGGAATTAAGAGTGATTGTTAAATCATGAAAACAGCAATCTGACTGAAGTATACGATCTCCCTACGGTAAGCATCCTAGTAGCAGAGCGTTATTTAAATCAGATTGATGAAAACCGTTTCATGCTCTTGCGCCAGAATTAATTTTTAATTCTTTGTATATCTTTAAAAAGAAAACAAAGTTTCTTTGAAATTAGCATCTGTTAAAACAATATTCCTGAAGCATAGATAAACAAGCAAAAATGAAATCGTCATTACAATTTCTTCAAATGGGAATACAATAGTAAATTTGAAATCAAGCATGAAAAATTGTTAATGTCACAACATTTTGAAATCAAGCATGAAAAATTGTTAATGTCACAACATTTATCATAAAAGTTTTAACTATGTAATGAAAATCTTTGAAAGTTTCAAAAGCTCATTGGCAATTCTGATGGTACGATTAAGATTATATCATTCATCATCTTTGCGTCTGTTTCAGTCAGGGCTTCATAAAAAACGCACTAGAATATTTCTCTGAAAATGCATCAATTAACTCGGCTGAATTTTGCTCTGTTAAATAAATGATACACACGAACAGGAAGACATACATTACTTATATGTAAACATTGTTTACAGACCATCTAAAGTATTCTTCTAAATCTTGAAGCAGCCTATGCTTCAAATATTCAGAGTTCATATTTAGCATGCACATCTGAAAACAAGTATGCAGTCATTTTAGAGGCTAAAGGGCTAGCAAGTAAGGACGTCAGTGTTATTTTCGAACGGGCTCTAAATGATGCAGAGGTCTGCTATTGGAGAGCCTACATAAAGGGTTGAATTAAGAATAATGTATGCCTCATGGAATAGAACATCAATAATGAAAAGAGAATTGGTTGGTGGATAGTCTTATTTGCATTTTTACTGAAAGTTTATATCAGTTACAAAATAGTTATTTGAGGGGCCTGGGAGACCTTTAAAAGGCTTCATTTAAAACGTAAACATTTTATAGACATTAATCTAAAAATAATCAGAAAAAAGTGTCAACTTAAATATCACATTTTTTTACCTTTTATGTCTGTTTGTCGACAGTTTTAACATAAAGACGTATAGTTGTCTCACTTAATGTTTGCTCTGTTTTCATTTTGTGCACGATGTCAGAACCATATGATATCAGATGCTTTAAAAGTTCCCTTGAGAGATCTGTTTCGAATTCAGTTTCCTTGACGAGGAAAATTTAATGATTGCCATTTAATAAAATACCGACAATATCCTGGCGCCAGTCTGTTTGCTTTACTTTTGTCATATGAGATTTTTACTCAAAGAATGATTTATTTATTGAAAGGCAAAAAAAAAAAAAAGACAAACTACATTTTTGTTAAACAAATATCTGGATCAAAAGACAAACCATAAGCAAAATATGTGAATGTATACAAAGCAGTTTAGGAAGCTACGAAATTATCTTAAATCTACCTTTGTGCTGATTAGTTTTCCTATCTATCACATATATCCTTTCGTAGCTGTGCTAGTGAATTCAATTGCCTATCAATTATTCCATTCAAACTTCATTATAATGTGCGTCTTGTTCTATCAATATTGTGACAAACAAATGGAAATGATACTATGATTAAATTTGATATAAGCCACGGGGAAAATCTGTGTAGGCATTCTGAAACAAAATGAAATCATGATCTGAAATGATTAACTAAGTCATGTCTACGAAGAAGGTATTTTGTTTTTAATTGCCTTATAGATTTCTCTATCAGAGTTTATGTATCATCGGTACTGGTTGCCCGTGTGACCGGCGCCTACTGAAGAGTTCGGGTTTTGTTTCTGTTAGGAAAGAAAGGTGAGGGGCTATGGTAGTGATTAGAAAGCATATCGTTTGGGAGACACGTTTAGGGTTTTCTGTTAGGGGAAAGAATGAGAGGTGGGGGTGATACAGAAAGCATATCGTTCAAAAAGAGACACTCCTGCTTCTTTTCATGACCAGTGTACTGTACCAATACATTCGACCACGGGTTAATATCTCATATAAAACAATTAATGAAGAGGCAGCCAAAGAATTGGGAATCGAGCTTGCGACCCTTGAAGTCCTATTGTATTATCAGTGAAAAGTGATACGAGCCTATGTTTTAGTTTACACCTGCATTTTTTCTCATTTTGGACATTTCTTGATTCATTTGGATGTCTTCTTAAAATTACAAAAGTTTTTCTTTTAATACTTTTTATATGTTTAGATAACTCATTTGAGACTGGTCTGTTTTGGTCATGACTGGCAACTCCATACGACAGAGATTTGATTTTTGGAACTGTTGCTGGACAAATATGTTCCTGCAACTGATGTCAAAAGATAGGAAATACAGAAATAAAGAGAGGTCAAAGTTTAATGCCAAACTGAATCATTAAAAATCATTTCGATCCAATCAAGATCAACCCGCATGCCTTTATAGGTCTAAATGTTTTTTGTCTTGTTTGCAGAATATCTTCAGAAAAAGTCCTCGTTAATCTTAGTAGTATGTTGGAAGGATATACGCTGTGACTTAATATATTCTGCACTTAACAGTAACTGTTCAATGTGGTCATTTGTATGCGAAATGTATATTACTTAGGGAGTGACATCAGATATCTCCTAAATGAGTATTACGTAGTAAGTGACTTTAAATATCTGCTTAATGTATGGTACTTAGGGAGTGACGTCAGATATCTGCTAAATGTATGTTACATAGGGATTGACGTCAGCTGTCTGCTTGACAAAACAAACGCCAGTTAAGACAGTGAAGAGTACATTTAAATTTTGTTTATGAAACGAGAAATAAAACAGATCTAACAAAATGTAATATTAACCTCCCGGCCTCCACCCAACCCCCACTCTGTTCTTTATGCTTTTTCTATGACATAATATACAAATGACATTTTTGTTTACAGAGGAGAATAAAACATTTCACTTATGAAGACTTCAACCATTTCCTGGATCTGGATTCAAGTCAGGTTAAATTTCAATTTGACTAAATTATATATTTCAACGTCTATTTGGTGCAAGACTTAATATTTCAATATTTTTTGACGCCCTTGGCTTGTCATTTCTTGTTCACACATTTGTAAATTCGTTATATCAGATGCGTCTCAAATCCTCTTGAGAAATTTTGTTTGGGTTCATTTTCTTTAAGGAAGGGCATTTGAAAAAAAAAATCCTTTTAAAATCTAGCGCCTAAATTTTCCACAATTTTTGACGGTAGGAAGTCGTCTTTCGAAGCTGCTCTCAGATGAACTCAGATGAAATCTTAAATCATGCTTGTTTCCAAAACATAAAAAATGTTTGGAATAGAAATAATACTAATAATGGGAACTTACAATCAACTATGGAATTAGTGACCAGAGCTGTTTTGGAATCAACAGAACATATGGTTGATCTATATTTAAGCATATACAATTCATCGTGTGCAAAATACGTTACAAACATCAAGAGAGGCTTCCAGTAAACATGCTGATGATAACTTAAAGGTTATGTACCTAAGAATCTATTATTTGTTGTACAATGCATACAGTTACAGTTTTAATTCAAATGCCAAAAACGAAATACCTCAGATTTTCCTTTTTTTGTACTGATGTGAATATCACCCCAGAATGTTTAAAATTTGTATGTAATGTGGCAGTTAATTATTACATTTTTTCGACAATAATTAGATTTTTATTTAAATGAAGTATCTTATATTATTATAAATGTCGATACGAAATATGTATAATGTATTCTACTGCTATGTGATTGGTGTAACAAAAAAGGCAGATTACAATTTATTCAATAAGCTTATTTCCAAGTACATAACATTTATCTAGCAGGCCACCTTACTTGACAGTCCTGGAGCTGATATTATAAATAGAAATAATGTTTGTGTTCATTAAAGTGTCAGAGTGAATAATTTCTGAAAATTGTAAGTCTTGTGTAGGTCAAAACTGTCGTTACTAAACAAAATTATAAAAATAAAGTTGAGATAAATTTTCCTGAGTTGCAAATATGAACAGTGACAGCTAATTCTGTTTTGATGGCTTAATTTTGCAGATGTACTTGCTGAGTAAATATAAAATGGCCACATTTGATGAGAGATTTTTTAAAACTTTGTAATAATGTCATTAAAAACCGACACAACATAACTTAGAAAACCATTAATTGGCAATTTATTATTAAGAAAATTAAATTAACTTTTAACTTTTGTGCATAATTCCAGTGTGGCCATAGACGTGGTATGTAACACCATTTTGAGCTGTCACAAGCTGAATATTTTGTCTCGATTCGGAGGAGAAAACTGCTGTAATTATTTATTTCTTTGACCATTTTAATAAGATATAGCACATGCAAGCGGAAAATTGTATATACAAATAAACTCTAATGATTCTAATGTATATGTGCTCATATACAGGAAACTGATTTGTATCTAATAAATCACAAATTTAAATAAGATTGCAAAAAGAAATCAAGCTTGAGAAAATGATAATTGGTGCAAAGCGTAGTCGGAAAAAATATCAATTACCCTTTATCAGCTCGGTCTATCTGCTTCGATTTTCCAAATATCTTTGAAGTTTTAAAATCATGCCGACAATTCTGATGAAGCCATCGATTCACTTTTATTAATCATATTTGTGTCTGGTGTAGTCAGTGCATAACAAAAAAAAAAAAAAAAAAATGTTTCCCAGATCTAATCAGAAACATTCTGCCAATAGAGGAGGCAGACAAGACGGATTCACACGAAAATGAGTGTCTTTTATGAAACGTAATTAAGCCTTGTTTGCAGAACATTTCACGGCTTCTCGTAAATTTTGATGCAGACTGTATTTAAAATATACAGGAAGAGTTATATAAAATGTACGGGCAAGTACAAGTACCTAGTCATTTCAGAAGCTTAACTGCACCGGAATGGATGTTTCTGATTTTACTAAGACGTTCATATAAATGACTAAGACGTCTTCTAAATATTGCAAAACGTTTTACCAATCGAAAACGGTGCAATTCTAAAACAAACGTCAGACATAATTTTTATAAATGTAAAAAAAGAAAGAAAAAAAGAAGCAAAAAGAGTTGCTTATGACAAAGTTCAATGTTGATAGAGGTATAATGGCTGTATTTAGTGATTTACTATAATTCTAGTTTGATATGACATATAACCTTGTTTCCTAACTTAAGGCTTAATTATGCTTCAGTTCAGAAGACTTAAACACCATCTAATGAACCTAATGAAATCGGAATCAAACTCAGACTGAATAATTCGCATGATTTTAGTGACTATTTCACAGCTGATTTAATATTTCATAATTTGTTTAGGTCGTGACTTCTCGTCTGCTCTGTATATATTTTGTGCACCATTCCGTAAATTTGCTAAATCAGGCGCGTCTAAATTACTCTTGAGAAATTTTGCTTTTAATTAATTTTCTTTCAGAGGGGAATTTCAAGGATTGCCTTTTGATGTAGTGCCGACAATACCCTGGGGCCTATCTGTTTTCTTTTTAGCGAAAGAAACATTCTGATCTACAACAAACCGTCTACACAAAGAAGTTTTAGAACTGCTCAAAGTTAAATTAAATCTTAAATTAAGATTCAAAAAGACATATTTGGAACAAAAGCGGAACGTTTCAACTTTCAATCAATGCAGAAGGTAAATTTATGCGTCAGTTGTGGAAACTACAAGGTGCTTAAAAGTTTCAAACTTTGTATCGATGTTAATTTATCACATTTGTTTCAGAATATACTTTTAATTATATACAATATTGTTTGTTTAATTGATATCATGTATTTGACAAAATTTCGTTACAATGAAACAGGAGAGTGGAATTTACAACACTATAATTATACTAGACTTCATTTCTGATAATCTGATAAATGTAATTGTTAAAGAAAGGTTAATCAAACAAGTGACATAAACATACATAGCCACTTTCCTCAGATCAAAAAGAGTATCTAGTAGGGGCGGAAACAAAATCTGAAAACTCATCATTTTAGTGAAGGGCAACTCACAGTCACATTAATAAGAGTTTTCAGAAAATTCAGAACCTGAATACTATATACATGAATATCTAATTTTGTTACATTTGAATTTCTTTTTCGGACACAGACAACTGAATAGTATTACTGCATTGCTGAGGCTGTCTGAATGGTCACGTTTTATGAAGCTCGAAACTTAAGATCTCTCTGTGATTTTAAAGCAATAAGAATACATGTCATCTTTAAAACTGTTTATTTAACTGTCTATAAGACAACTTACTTTGCATGAAATCTATGTTCGTCTGCTTTTTTACAGCTTTCGTGCATAATTTCGGGCGTGAAATAACTTATAAAATATGTCTTAAATTTTCTCCTTAAAGCACTTCGATCTTGAGGAAGGAAAAAAGTGAAAAATCGTCTGCGTTTGAATTAATCATTAATTCTTTGTATATTTTTTTTCGGGGGAAAAACATTTCTTTGAAGTTTGCATCTTTTAAAACAATATTCTTGAAGCTATACATTAACAGGCAAAAATTGAATCATATTGTAAATTTCTTCAAAATGGAAATGAAATTTGTAAAGTTTAGATTAAGCAAGACTTGTCACGACATTTATTATAAAAAATTTAAATTCTGTAACAAAAATCTTTGAAGTTTCAAAAGCTCATCGGCAATTCTAATAATGCGATTAAATTCATTTCATTCATCAAGTTTGCATCTGTTTCAGTCAGTGCTGCACAATAACGCACTAAAATATTAAAAGAGCACCAATAAACTCGACTGAAATGTCCTTTGTAAAAAATGATATACACAAATAAGAATGCAATTCCTGAAAGCCTAGGGTAACTAAACATTATTTGCATCCTTCGAAATCTTGAAACAGCCAAGGGTTAGAATATTTATTAAGTTCATAACTCGACACTCTATTTAATAATATAAGGTTGTAAATGTATTTTCATGATTTTCGGGGAAAAACTCTCGTTTGTGTTACAATAAAAGTATTTTAACTATATAACTTCTTTATGTGATAGAATATTTTATCATGGTATTATTTTATGTCAAAATTATATTTAATTGCTTATTATTATTATAACCACCATTTTTGCAGTTACTATGTTTTATGATTAACGAAATATTGGAGGACGACCACTTACGACCTTTTAAATTTTGTTATTTTGGTAACAAAAGTCCATAACTACACATGTACATGTATCACAAACCTTACATTGATGTTTTCAGTAAGGTCCTCCTGAATCAATAGACTAGGTCATTCTTGTAAGCTCAGTCAATCGACTTCGATTTAGATTAAGCTTTTATCAGATTAGCTTCAACAATTTGTTTCAATTAGGTTATAGTCTTAGAGATTACTGATGCTTTTGTATGTACTTGTGGTTTAAACTATCAAAAGTCCACCATGGTCTAGTGATTGACTGATGGTGGTTTAGGCTTCTTGCTACCGCTACCGGCTATTTGTGGAGACAATTCTTTTAGGGTTAATACAGTGTATTTGACAGGAACAATAGGACTTAGGACAAAGCCAGTCTTATCGTATCGTTTGTGTTTCCAACATATGACTAAGCATCAAAAAGGACGACCTATCAATGATTGAACTAAAGCACATCAAAAAAAAACTGTGACATTACGTTACAGATCGTCAAAAGAAACAAACAATTACAGCGCATCTTAAGTATGAGTGTATAGATTGAATATGAGAAATATAAGAAGATACGCATATGTAAACACAAGTATGCTGTCATTTTAGAGGCTAAAATGGCCAGGGAGTAAGGGCGTGAATGTTCGTTCTAAATGACGTAGACGTCTGCTATCGAATTATCTCCATGAAAGTTTGAATCAGTGTAATGTGTGTCTTATGAAATGAAACATGAATAATGAAAAGAGAAACGATTGGCGGATATAGCAAAAGAGAGTGCTAATACCGGGTCCTATTTGCAGTTTTTCTGAATGTTTATATGAATTACAAAATAAATTTTCGAGGGGCCCAGGAGGACTCACTTAAGACGTACACATTTTATGGACCTGGACCTGAAAACATCAAAAAAAAATTTCAATTTGAATATGATCTTTCTCTACGTTTATGTCTGTTTGTAATCAGTTTTAAAATGTACATATATAGATGTCTCACTTAATGTCTGCTGTGTAATCATTCTGTGAACAATATCGAAACCATATGATATCAGACGCTTTAAAAGTTCCCATGAGAGAACTGTTTCGAATTCATTTTCCTTGACGAGAAAATTTAATGACTGCCATTTAATAAAATACCGACAATATCCTGGCGCCAGTCTGTTTGCTTTACTTTTGTCATGTGAGATTTTTACTCAAAGAATGATTTATTTATTGAAAGGCAAAAAAAAGACAAACTACATTTTTTATAAGAAAAGTATCTGGATCAAAAGAAATGCTGCTGAATCATAAACCAAATAAGTGCATTTATACAAAGCAGTTTAGGAAGCTACAGGATTATCTTAAAACAAGCTTTGTGTTGATTAGTTATCGTATCTATCACATATCCTTGCGTAGCTGTGATAGTGCATTCAATTGCCTATCAAATATTCCATACAAACTTCATTACAATGTGCGTCTTGTTTTATCAATATTGTGACAAACAAATGGAAATGATTCTATGATTAAATTTGATATAAGCCACGGGGAAAATCTGTTTAGGCATTCTGAAACAAACTGAAGTCATACTCTGAAATGCTTAACTAAGTCATGTTTACGAAGACGGCATTTTGTTTTGAATTGCCTAATAAATCTTGAACTAACAGCTGTTTCTCTATCAGAGTTTATTTATCATCGGTACTGGTTGCCCGTGTGACCGGCGCCTACTGAAGAGTTGAGTGTTTTCTGTTAGGAGAGAGGGTTGGGGGGCAATGGTAGTGATTAGATAGCATCTCGTTTCAGAGACACTCCTGGTGCTTATACTTGCTCAGTGAATTGCACCAATACATGAAAACTCTTTTTAACATTTCATCTTAAAGACAATTAAGAGTTAGCGTAGGAACTGGGGATCAAACTCGAGACTTTGTTATTACTGAAAAGTGATTTGCCACTATGTTTCAGTTTACACCTGCATTATTTGCTACTTTTGTAAATCTCTGGATTTGCTAGGGTGACTTCTTAAAGTAACAAAAGCTTTTTTCTAAAGACGTCGTTTTTGTTCATACAATTAGAGAACTCATTTATGTGACTGATCTGGTTTGGTCATAACTAGCAACTCCGTACTGCAGAGATTAGATTCCTGAAATTAGTTGATGTCAAAAAATAAATACAATAATAAAGAGCGGTCAAAGTTCTATGCCTAATGTAGTCATTAAAAATTCCTTTCGATCCAATCAAGATTGAGCGAGTGTGTTGTGGAACTTTCAAAATATGACCATATCACACACAAAATTTTCATCCTTGATACGCGCTCTGGAAAGATCACATAGGAAGTCGTCAGCTACAAAAATGGGGGACAAAATATGAAACTGATCACTTACCAATGCTGTATACAAGGATACCACCAAACACGGCGCCGCATCCTCGTCCTAAGCCGTGGTGTAAACCTTGCAGTATACCCTGAGCAGACGAACGAAGTCCAACGGGTATCGCCTGCATTACATAAGAACATGTAGTCGCCCATACTGCTGCATGAGTCAAACCTGAAACAAGAATGTCGAGGATAAGGTATCCTATATGTGAATGACAGTTAAAACGTTTAAAATATCTATAGCCCTATTTGGAAAGCTGTATATCTATTTTACCCCCCAGTATGTTTTTTCCTTTTGTTTTTTCTGTCTTGTCTATATTGAGGTTATCTTGGTGGCTATATCTGTGTCTAAACCGTACAGTCTAATAAATCTTACCGTTTTATTAAAGAAACTAAATTTCGAGGCTAAAATTTTCTAACATAGTATCTTTATTAGAGTTTTATGAATTTTAATCAATGGGTATGTTGTATGTAAAATTCAGAATAGCTCATATCACTGCTGCAGAAACACGATAACAGCAAATATATAAAATGATTTACATCAGTTTCTATGGAAACAAGAAACAGCAAGACCATAAATCATTTCCAAAAATAACCAGTCTAAGTCAGTTAGTAAACAAATGTGGGAGAAAAGCACATTTAGAACACAGCGCCTTATTCCCTGCGGCTGTAAACTTTGCAATGTAATCATGTGACTGTATAATAAATATTTGATAAGATGCTAAAATAGCAGGCAAACACATTTAAAACGATAAATAACGTAAGTGTGTACACATGGACTACAATATAATGATTACATCGACTAATAATTCACATTTAGCAATTAGAGAAACATGATGAAATGCTGTTTGCTCCCCCTCGTAGAGTAACCAATATAAAAATGTGTTGCCGTTTTCACTGATAAAACCTATGTGTGTATGTGTGTTTTCTCCAATTCCAAAAGCCTTATCTCGGAGGGGTATGAACATTCCTTAAAAGAAGGCTCGGACATTTAATTGGTGTCTTTCTACCTATTATATATAATAAAGATCTATGAAATAACACAAACAAGTGAACCAATCGCCATAAAGAGCCATTGCTTCAGGATTGCAATCAGGAACCTTTTGTCTTCGAAAACCTTATTTGCTCTTATTCATTAGATATAATATACAAAAGACGTCTATAAAATTGTAGTCTGTCAAAAAGTAAAATAAATAAATAAATAAATAAATAAATAAAGAAATAAAGAAAGAAAGAAAGAAAGAAAGAAAGAAAGAAAGAAAGAAAGAAAGAAAGAAATAGATAAATAGATAAATATCTATATAAATAAATAAAATCTTTAATTATGGTTAAAAAAGACTTTCACATTAACTTAAAATCATAAGAACCAACATCCACGGAAAGAATGAAAACATTAACAAGTCAAAGTACCAAGTTTCAGCTGTAAGGAAATCGATGTGAATTAAAACACCATTAGTGATTCTAAGAAAAATATTTCTCAAAGGCACGTGGACCTTACACGAACTTTTCAATAATTCATTGTGATTCATTAATCTGGAAATACGAATTCAGTGAAAATTTATCCTTAGCAACTGACATAATTCACAAAAAGGCGACTGGATGTCATTTGAAAATTTCACAACTTACCTTGAATACATTCGAACGGGAGTACCCACCATGGATTTTTCAACCAGGATATATACAAGAACCGTACAATATTTCCTGCTAAACCGGCATACAATACATTAATGTGACCTGAAACAAAATATTAAAGATAAACCTTTGGCTACTTAGTCTCTATAGGTTCATCGCAAATTTCTGAAAAGTGGTAAACATTTGTTTACTCTTTCGTTTTCATGAGTTATTATTTCATTAATACGAAATATGATTCCCATTAACTGAATGAATTTAATTTAAACACGAAATACTATTTCGTTATCATGAAATAAAATAACTTGTGTATGTTGTCACTCTTATTATAGATAACACGCTTAAATATTTACGTTGGATCACTTTGCCCTATCATTTCAAATTAGATATTGAGAGCCATCTTATCATCTATCATTCTATCCATGTTGTCTTGATATTAATTTGTAAAATTCAATTCAATTTCAGTAGAAACTAATATTTTTAAACCAAAATAATTGCCAAAAAACTAATAAACAAAATTGGCTTGAGTGGGGTTTGAACCCAAGCCCATCAGTAAAAATGTTTCAATCTAAACAGATCAATGGAATTGTGTACTCTTAAGAGCGGAGATGCGGCATTATGGACCTAATACTAATTAAGAATACACACATATAATTTTTAAGATTGTATGCACACTATAGGGTTTTTAAAACGGTTCATGGTGAAAAGCATGGAAGCAGGATAACTTCTTGTTCTCATATCTTTAAAGCTTAAATACAATGTTGATTCCCTGAACGCAATACCTTTCACATTTTGATTATGTACTAAAGCGTGTGTGACAGAACTACTTTAAATCGATTGTGTACGAAATCAAACGCAACCAAGTTATCTTTAGATATCAAGTCTAGTATCAATATTGCACGGTCACTGTCAATATCACCCTGGATCAGAGCTGCCTTGCTTCAATTGGTTTTCCAGTATTTGCCGTTTTCTACAGTAAATTGATTATAAATTAGCTGTTTTCGTGATCAAAGTAATGCCGGCTATAGAGAAAATATTTCATTTGTGAAGGAAAACAATCAAGTACTGAACGGCTTCACATAAAATACCAATTTTAAATTCTGATTATCTGTAAATTGGAATCTTAGCAAACACCGGATAAAGAAAATACCATTAAGCTTTGATTATAAATATAAAAGACGAAAGCTGAAAAATGTCTTTGTTAGTATGCATACAGATACAAACATATAGGCATGTTCTCAAACATTCGTACTACTTTTATTTGCTGATAATAAAGGAACATTAGAATAAACTGAATGGCACATTGAGAACTTTAGTTTTCTCTTTTTTTCCTGACTACTCTGAATATATTTATATTAAATATAGAAGATTCGATTGAGGATGCAGAGTTTTGTACTTAAACACTATCAAATTGAATGAAAAAGAATTTTAAAAACATTTTGAAACAATGAGAGCGAGTTCCTGCGTAGATACGACATGTGTTTCATTTTATTTCAAGCGTTTTGGACACACACACAAAAAAAAACTAAAAAAACTGTTGTAATTTAAGTGTCATTTACTCAGTATAGTCTTGAAATATTGTATAGGTTTTAAACATTTAATTAACGAATGGCTCTATGTCGGCTTTGAATGGGCTGTTCTAGTCTATGAACTATTCATAACATAGCAGATTTTGCATTCTTATCTGCTTAACTTGATAGTTGTTGAATAGTCAAGGATTTTATTACTATGAATTTAACTTGAAGTTACATTGATATACGACAGACTGGGTGCGACGATCCGATAATGGGTGACAGCAGACATTTGTTCATACATATCATATATAAATTTATTAGATTATAAGATTCTAACAACTTACCATATGCTAGTATAAACCTAGAGCAAAGAAAGTAAGCCAGTAACTCCGATATATGGTTGACAACTGATGCCACACCAAACAATGTAGGGCTACCTCCTAAATCTTGTAGATGCCAGAATAAAAAGGTAAAGATCAGCCCGATACCAAACCCCATAAACCACGCCACGAAGAGGACAGAGATAAATTTTAAAGAAGCCAACAGCTTCAGAACGGTGACCCAACGTCCGAGAAATGGTTCATCAGGATCGGGCGGAGCGATAGCTCCTGGACTATTGATAACATCTGTAACCATATCTGACTTCGATTCAAGAGAAATTTGTAGAGGCTTTTCATTTTCATTAACTTTTGTCTCTTTACTGTCCAGTGGATTGCTGCTTGCCACTGCATTTCTTGGCTGCCCGAATTTGAACTCATCATCTTCTTCAACTAGTTGTTCTCGGTCAATTTTTCTTTTACCCGTCACTGTTTCAGTAACTTTGTCTTTGACGGTCAAAAGAATACTTGGCCAAGATGTATCTTTACTCGTATCTTGACCAGGGAATCTAAACTGCGTCGCCGTAATAAGAGCACAGGTCATGAGAACAGAAAACACCGCAAAACACACAATATAGTTCTTTTCTTTAGAATGCTGGAATTCGCAAGGGTGCTCTGGAAATGTTGTTGAATGGTCGAGAGCCATTCCAACAAAGAACATTGATAAACCCCAGCCAAGGGACCCAAACATCCTCTGTCTGCCGTAGTTGTCTGTGTCCTCTCCAAGATAAGACAGAGTAACTGTGTCGGCAAAGGTGATAGCAGGTGCGCTAAAGAACTCACCAATTACTATGATTAGCAAAAGAGCAAAGAAGGCATCTTTTACATCGGCTCGTTCGTAATATACCGTACTGTATGCGGGTTTTATCAAGTCTTTTTCGAAATTAATTATATCTGTATCAGTTATGTTCCCATCTCCGACGCATGCTTTGTGAGGCGGTTTCACGAAAGCCATTGCTAAGGTAAAAACAATCCAACAGAGCAACGAAAACAGTGTCAAATGATACCATTTTCTCACTTTGTCTGCAATACCACCCCAAAAGGGCGCGCTGCAGAACTCGATAAATGGCCGGAAGCCTATCAAAATACCGCTCTGCGTAGCATTCATGCCAAGCTGCTTGAAATAGATTGCCAACAGGGGATACAATGATCCGAATGCCGAAAAGAAAAAGAAGTAGAATAATTTACAAATAAGTAAATCCTTATTGACGTAAGTCAGCATCGAATCGATCATATCCCTTCGAGTTCCTTTGGAATGATAATCCATCTTGGTTATATGTTATGACCGTCTTCTCACAATAAATGTAATAAAATCCTCCAGGGTTAAACTATTTCTTTATCATTTTTTCTTGCATCATTTATCATTTATAACATCGTTTATAACATTGTCATGAACTAGTTCTTTTGGCAATAAGGTTTTGTTTCTTTTCTATTTCCTCTCATTTGTATGGAATTACAGGGTTCTTGTAGTGCCCACGCACCTTTCCCGATCCTCTAGAAAATGTGTCGTGTGCTTGTTTGCGAGAATTTCTGAAACAGAAAGAAAAAAGAATACCATATTGTCCATCAGGAATCATTAATAGAAAATGTGCTATTTTCCCTACGTCTATCGTATTATTTAAGAATAAATGTCAAAGTTTAACCGTGAAACCTTAATCAATATTCCTTTCAAATATACAGAATAGATAAGGAGTTGATTATAATACGAGAAGGTTAAACCTTTTCATGATAGTTTTAATGCTGCATTTCTCTTTCATAATATATGAAAATCAGAAAAAAGTCAGGAAGTGAAGTTTGAAATTAAAAGATTTCAGATTATGAAAGTGGAATCGGAATTCTCTTAGTATTAATTTACCCTAGCAGTCTGTTATGTCAACATACCAACATATTTCATATTCATTAAATAGGTTAGGTAACATGTATTTGTTTAGTGCCAAGTGAGCAAATTTGAGTTTCTGAATAAATTTCAGAATTGTGTAGGTGAAATAAATGAAAAATGTCGTGTTTTCATACAGCTGCTTATCAAGTAATAAATCAGGCAGAATTTCTACCATTTATTGTTGTCACAATTTTGTCAGCTGTGTGGGATTTGCCGGGAAGCATTCGTGACTAACTAACCTTTGACATTTTAGTGAATGGCGTATTCAGATAGAAATTCTGAGCTTTTCAATTTGTGTCATTATGTGGAAAAATTACGTTATCGATGACATTAGGTTAACAGGCTTTGTTACGCGAACAATACTTAATGCATCTTTTATACTGTTTGTGTAGAACTGAAGAAAAAAAGGAAATAAGGCCAAGCAGACGAAACTTAAATAGTAAAAATAGTTGCCATTCAGTGAAACATTATCTAATTTCCACGTGATATAAAGACAAAAAGTATAGATACATGGCCAACACTGTGCTCTGATAGTGGCTGAAGCATTGCCAATAGCCAAATGCATATGAAAGTAAAAGAAAAACAAGTTTTGGGAAATAATTCGTTCAATGAAAGCACTGTTTCCATTTATATTTTCAAACATCCAAAAATACATGGCGACCTTACAGTTTTGACACATCCTACACGGCGCAGCCTAAATTTATATGTTTTCTACCAAACTATGGAATGATGGCTTTTCCCCCGACGGAAACAGACTATAAACAGGAATGTAAATAACGCATTATCTCGCACTGAAACAGTTCAGTAAGTGCACCGAATAACTAAGGTTTCACGGCCTTTTCTAGACAGTAAACAATTTTTGTTTACACAACACCCATTTGTTTCTTTCAAAACTAATTTCCTGCAGCACATCACAAGTGTCTTGGGCATGCTTTGAAGACAGGAGCGAAAATGACTTGTCTGGCTTACAACTTAGGAAAACGTTTATCATTAGAAACTCTCTGCCACTTGGTTTTTCATGTCTTAACTTTTTAAATACTATTTGACAAAATCAGAGAAAGTTAATTTTTGTACAGCAGTATTTTTTTTTACTTTCTTAACATTTTATTATTTCAAATACATAGTGTTCGAGCCTGTAACTACTGGCATGAAGTTTCTATACAAATGTCAATGGCCAAATCAAGTAACGATTGAAAAAGAACAACTTGTTATTTTTGATAATGTTTCAACAGCTGTAGAATTATTATCATTAAAGGCAAAAGCTCGGATTTCAAGTTAACTGTTAAAAGCTTGCGGATATTCACGCCTATTGATCGGGTTCATTACCGATTTCTTTTTCTTTGATCATATTATTACTAATATTTCTAATTTCCGCTTCAATATGTATATATTTTTTTCAACCCTTCAAATGACCAATAACCTATGTATGGTAATTTTGGCATTTACTATGTTGAGAAATAGCACGGTATGTTCATGAGTTTAATACGTTTCTGAATTTTTTCTGACTTATTCTTTTCTATTTCTTCTTTTTTGTCTGTTTGTTTGTTTGTTTGTTTTTTATATCAAAGATTCGTGTGCATTAAAACATTTATAAATAAAAAGGAATGTAAAACTGTCTGTTTACAACATTGATTTTCTTTAGTTAAACAGCTGATAGGGAGAAACAGTTGCAGAAATGAAGTATTTTTCTCTGATGTTGTACAAAAATTCCAAGTAATAGAATGCATCATTTCCACATTGCTAAGTGAGTTCGTTATATTACAGTGATTTTTTCCTAATGAAATAAAATAATTCTTTTTACTGTAATAGTGTGTTTTGGGGATTTTCCATTACTTGAATCGGACAATTTTATTGACATATTGTATTTCTAAGGGACAATATTGAATTAATTGCGCCATCTTAGAATGTCAAGTTATTTTATGAGCACATTGTGTAAAACTTCATTTCTCTCCAAATTTGCGAAGTCACTTCAGTTCCATAAAAGAGAAACGTCTGCAATGCCAGTTTTTCTGATGGAAAACAAAACATATTGTAGAAAGTAAGAATGTAAATCATTTAAGAAAGACAAGATAAAAGAATAGACAGTATCGTATCCATTTTTGTTTAGTGTCAGAATAAGTATCTCAGGAAGACAATATAGTGGAAAGTCGATAATATGCAATCATCCATAAAAATATCTCTTGGTCTACCAAAGCCAGTTATTATCGTGGATAGATTGAAGGTATCAACGAAAACTTGTAATTTATTGACAGTTACGTCAAAATAATAATTGGTTACTGTTTTGGAGACAATCGAAAGATAATCATTCCTAGATTTCTTTTTTAATGGTATGTTAGGCTTTGTTCTCGGAAAAGACGAGTGAAATGGAATTTTACATTACATCAGATAAAATCAAAGAGAATTTAGTTGACTTCGTCAGTTTTAAAGCTGTTTGTTTACTTAAACGAAAAGCTCCGCTAAAGATGACTCGTACATAAAAAGGAAAAGTGATATAATTTCATATCTGACAATATTTCATCATATTTAACAAGTTTCCTTCATGCAGAGACACATGTTCTGAGGTGAAGACATAAACCAATTGAGTTCAAAGACAGTCTGTTGACATATTAAAGTTATTTCTGCATCATTACCTAAGTTATAGCAAACACATACGAGTCACCAACCCAAATAGCGCTGATATTTGTTTCCCTTTTCTGCTTTCCACAGCCAAGTTATCTATTAAGCGACAAGTTTTCTTTATCAACTGATCAACTAATCTTGTAGCAATCTTTTTTTCAGCTTTAGAAAAAAGTGATCAATAGTTGATATCGCCTGAAGCCTGTGAGGATATACCAAGGATTATCCTGCATTATGGAGTCGCGTTGTACTTATATTGTAAAGGAATGAACTTCCTCGCCAGTGGCTCGCTCCAGAACATTTTTCTTTAATTTATTGTATGAACTGTTAACTCTTGTCAGATCTAATATTAACAAATGTACCGGAAGCATGTTTGACGCATCACACACTTCGTCTTTATAGTAGTTTGCAATTAATTAACGCTGAAATAAAAAAAAATTAAAAAAAAATTGTTTAAAATATAGATTGATCTTGTCAACTGTAATTTCTGCTTTAAAAAAGTTAGAATAATATATAGGTTAATCTTGTCAGTTGCAATTTTGCTTGAAAAAATATAGGTTAGACTTGTCAATTGCAAACCTTAGGTAAGATATAGGTTAAACTTGGCAATGGCAAACCTTGGGTATGATATCAGTTAGTCTTGCTCACTGCAATGTTTGCTTGAAAAGCGTTTATACAAGATATCGACTAACCTTGCCAATGCAATTTCTGCAAAATAAAGTTGACTATTTAAATTGCTATTTCTGCTTGAAAAAAAACATTAGAATAACATTTAGATTAATCTTGTCAATTGCAATTTCTGCTTTAAAAAGTTAGGTTAAAAAATAAGTTGATCCTGTCAAATTATTGTTTCAGTGGAAAAAACAAACATTCTTACTGTATTCACTTTTTAATACACCGTGCCTTTTGCATCTTGGTGTTCTAAAGGCTAATACAAAGGTAGCAACTGCATATTTTATTATTGCTTGTGACATAGTCTCAGCTTTGACTACAGTTTAACATAAGGCGCCTTTTGTTTGTTTCATAAAAACATAATGAGAACGATTTTACAAACACATTTTCATTTAAGGGCTGCTTAAGCGACGGTCAATATTTTGAATCAATTAGTCAATACTCCCCATGAGATAACATTAGCGTTTAATTTGAAAATAAAATATCATTAATGATTTATGGTTACCACGGCATGCTGACAATATTTCATTCTTCTGAGGGCAATGAAATGTGAGAGTAGAAATGAATGCAAATAAGAATATAATGGTATTGCTATGTATGTTAGCTCTCTGATTAGTTTTAAGATCGCAAAAGCTATTTTTATTCGAAGATTTGAAACGGTAAACAATCAAGATAGACAAGGAAGAGTTTCAAGATTTGAAATTTTGGCACCATAATGTTGACTAGGCTTGTTTTTTGTTAACTCCTTTGTCCATGCATTGTCATTTTCCTTCCATGTACTGTATAAAGCGAACCTAGATCAAAATTGTTTTATATTTTATAAATAACTATATGTCGAACTGCATTCAACATTGGGACGCAAGACCAATGGTCTTATTTATATCGTATAATTTATCAAATTCATGTATTGTCCTTAAGTGTTGATCAGCACTAGTGAAAGCAGGTGTACATTTATCTAAATGATATACCAAGAGGGATGTTTTATGTTTATCTATTTGTTTACTTGTTTTTACGCCTGTGTGTATATACAGGCTCAGCCCCCTTCTCTTGAAGGGTTAGCACCCTTTTTTGCGTAATGCTACCATGAAACCTGCTTACTTCAATATGTTTACTTTACATCATTTTATAATATATGATAATACTAAACCGGTTTGTCTTGCCTTTTTGTTTCGGGTAAGGCTGCTGGTTGAAATGTTTAACTCTGTACCATATACACTGCTCTGTACATATATGAACTATTATAAATTGTAATGTTATTTTGTTTTGGCTTGAGGCCTATATAGCAATAAAGAAGTTGTCATTGAAGTTGTCATTGTCAGTCAGGCAGTTCAATGAAAGTTTCATCTAAAATAATAATAAAAAAAAAATAATAAAAACAAAATAAAAACAAAAACAGTAAAATACATTAAGAATTAACTCCAAAGTTGATTATATTCAAAGTCCTATATTGCAATGTAATTTGGACTCAAGTACAATTTTTATCAATGTCCGTATATAATTCAAACCAGTTATATAATGTGTTTTTGTTATTGATTCAAATTATTGCGAAAGTCAACTAGATTTCTATATATGGTGAATTTGTCCCTTCCAGCTTTAGTTTCTTGCAGTCAGAATGTCAAGAACTCAAGAGGGACATTTTTCAATTTCCAAACAATCCAGCTTTGACACAAACTTTTCTACGCAAAATATAAGAAAGACATTAAGGGATGATAAAATATTAATTATTCCAGATGGACCAGATTATAGTCAATCTTTCTGTCGCAAGAATTTTTTCTTTTCATTTTTTGCAAGGTTTTAGATGTCAAAATTTTAGAAGGACACGATAAAATACAGATCATTTCATATCATACATGTCTATTGTGTTTAATTTCATCTTGAGAATTTGTATATAATTTTCAATATGTCGGGCGTGTAACGATATGTCAGGCGTGTAACAGTATGTCGGGCGTGTAACTATATGTCGGGCGTGTAACGAATTCGCTATAAGGTGTGTATATCTACTCGAAAATTTATATGTAAACTGTTAAAGTGGTCATTTTCATTCAGAAAAATTACTAGGTTTCTTAGTAATATTTAGCAAACAAAAATGGCATGTAATCTGAAGAAATATTTTATCAGCGATCAATTACAAATAGAAATCGTTTTCTAAGAACGGTTATTTGATATGCACTTAGAAAAACACACTCGTTTATTAATCGTAGTGATACCATTGCTTTGCTAAAATAGCGCAACATTACTCCGCTGGAAGAACTTAAGCTTATATCTCAGTTTAGATATTATATAGCTGTCTCAGTATCGAAGACAAATGAATCATGTTTGTCCCGAAGGTATAATTTGTGCTGAAGTCTGTCTCAAGACGGAAAAACGGTGAACCGACAATTTCCCTTTTCAAGTTTTAGCAGAACAAAACATTGACTTACGAACACCAACACAGACCCATAAAGCAATGTAATCTTTAACTGAATTAAATTATGTTTGGCATTTTTATGCTTAATTAACTTTCTTCCTGTATGTAAAGTTATCGACTGTGATATGTGTAAAGTGTTTGTTGTAGATGAGGAGCTACATGCTAAATTCTCAATAGTATTATTGTTCTATTGTTCTATTGTTCGGATATGATGGTCGGAGGTTCACAATTCATGACTTCTACTTAACACAGTGTCCTGTAAATAATTATAATGTCTGCACCGTCGTACTTCCTAAATATTCTGCCTTATTAATCATAAGACTTGAAAAAAAACATGTATTGCTAGATCAAGAAACTTAAATCAAAAGGTTTTGCCATGCGAATTTTTCCAGGAGGGCAAACACTTAAGGAAAAAGACAAGTCGAGAACGCAATTATCCGTAATTCTTTCCTGGTCCTCGATGGATAATAATCGCAGCTTATAAACTTGTCATTTTCTGAAAACGCACGATGATTATTGGAGGTAATGCTTTAGATAGAAGTGGGACATGAGATTTAAACGGATTACGGTATTTTCAAAAAACAGAAAATATAGCATTATCCAAAAAAGAAAAAAAAGGAAAAATGAAATTATAACTTCTTTTCTGTGTTTTCTGTGATCATACAAAGCTTAAAAATAAATGGGTCAATTTTGGCAATAAAATCTTTTGCTTATAATAAATGTATAAACGCTTCTCTCTGGAGAATAAAAGACGTCTGGATTGCCATTCATTCTAGCCACAGAACGATCGAAATATACAAGTCATAGAATTTGAGAATCATACTAAACGAACCGTGTTAAAAGTTATCTCTTTTTCATTTATACGAATTTTATAAAAAAAAACACGACACCTAAAACGGCTAAAGTATGAAAGGATAAATGTTAAAACAAGCCAGCTTCGAGAAAGGTTGCCTCTGTAAAATAGTATAACAAGCGGAACAATATGTCAAGTGCATTGATTCTAGAAAGAACGGGCTAACACATATTGGTTTTATACAAGATTCTGAAAGCATTCTATACAACACTTAAATGTCAGTTACTCCGTGAGGACAAAAACACACGAAGAAAAACGACATCGGTGTTATTTATTCTGTGCTAAAGTGTACCCAAATTGATCATCACAGTGAAATGGGTAAATGGTTTAAATTTCCATAAAAATGCTTGAAATTTATAAAACATGATTTGTCTCACAAAAACGCCGGTACAAATAACCAAATTAAATTGCTCGCAGTAACCATTTCTCGTTCAGATTCTTTTGAAAAGCAATGACACTGATGATGATAATGATGATGGTTTGATTATGGTAATGATAATGATACGATAGTGATGATGATGATGTGATGATGATGATGTTGTTGTTATTGTTGTTGTTGACGATGATGATAAGATGCTGCTGATGATGATAATGATGATGACGACGACGATGTGATGATGTTGTTGTTGTTGATGATGATGCTGATGATATGATGGCGGCGGTGGTGGTGATGATGATGATGATGATATGAGTGAAATGTTTTAACTCGCAATGCCTTATTTGAACTTCAATGCAAAATTTACAGGTGAGAAAAGCTTTGAAATGTGTTTCACAATTATTTTCCTGGAACTTGAGTGTCCTCATATCAAAAGATAAGTCTTTTCTTAATCCTCTGACATTGTAACATCATCTCTTAAAAGAGCTAAAAGTATAAGTAATTATCTGAAAAGAATAGTGAAAGGTTATCAAAATGAATTCTCAAATCATCATTTAGCGGAATATTCTTAAGCATAGGCAACGTGTTTGATTAAAATACTCATTGGCCGAACCTTGTATTATGGCGACACGAGTAGTGAATGGTTCACACTTGAGTATGTGTCGTCACTCTTTTAGAAAAAAAAACGTGTTAAATGCATTTCACGAAAAAAATTAAAAGAATATCCAGCAGTTGACAAAAATATAAATGAAAAATAAATCAATGTAAATAAATCAATAAATTTAGAAAAAATCAATGTTAATTAAATATATGGAATTAGGGTTTTAAAAAAAATGGTTACATTTTTTACCTAGCATTTCCTTGGCAAAATTTCAATGCACTGGCCAACTTTAGCCGTACTTTTGATCTGTTTAAATATAAAAAATGGAAAAAATCCTTATTTTGCTTCAAGGCCGCATGTTATTTTAATCTGACTTTCAAATTTATGTGTGTATTGATTTCCATTCTTCTCAGAATGTTCATACCACGAGAACAGAACAAACAAAAAACAAAAAAAAAAACATTACCTAACGAATTCTTTTTTTTATACATTTCCCATACTTTATAATACTGAAAGATGAGATTGCTATTTATGGTCAGGAACAAAGGTGAGGTTTTCTTGTTAATAAGATTTAAATGTCAATAGTAGCTAAACAGCCTTTTTCTTGCTTTGCGAAATTTACACTTTTAAACATTTCGCGACAGCATCTGCGCAAGCAAATACTAAAGGCATTTCTTTTGTGAAAACTTAAATATCTTTGAAATGTGGCCATAAAATTAATAAAAATTCGGCTACTGAATGGAAGTTTGCAGAGTTTGACTGAGATGAAAGCATTCAAAATATTGCGGTAAACAGGGATTTCTGCTACTTTCGAAAGTCAAGGAGATTGCAAAAGATAATAATAATAGAATATCAATATTAGAAGATTTGATAGGTCAATCTATCTTGTTGCCTAGAAGATAACTCCATGTTTAATTTAAAAGTTTAATAGAGAAAATACCCAACCTTAATGAATCGCTTTATTTTGATAATGTGACAAAGCATGCAGCCGTCCATAAGATGAAATGTGAGAAATATACAATGCTTGATAAATCCAGTGCCATTTCCATCTCGTTTAATCTTAAATGTCAAAGTTATCTGACACAGAATATTGATCACAATTCACTATTTTTGTTGTAGTCTGTTTTCGTAATTTTGCCTTTAACAAGCCATGTTATATATCCTATCCGCGACCGACTCCGTACACCGGACGTACGATGATAACGTTATAGAGCTTGAAAAAATGTGAACTTCCAAATTGGGGTGCTGATTAAATGACGCGAAGGCAATAAGGTAAAATACAAACAATATTAACTGAACCGTTTTTTTATTTTGTTTTGTTTTGTTAAATCAAACGTTTTCTTTGAATCAGAGATGCTGCTTGAATAAAACTTTCGGGGGAGGGGTGTAAACCTGCTCAGCTTATTTTTTTAGGTATATTTCTTTCACACACACGCACGCACACACATAAAAGTCAATTTGAATGAAAAAAAGGTCATTTTAAAAGTAAACAAAGGATATCCTGATAAGTCAACATTTAATATTTTTGTATTAGATTTATGAACTAAACATGTGTTGTGATAAAATGTTGGGTTACATGTTTAAGAGCAGACATTTGTGTGACTAGGGAAACGGAAACCGCATTTTATTCCTTAAATAAACAGCAGACAGCTGATTTATCTGGTATGTCGGACAGTCTGGCAACAGGCTATGGCTTCCACTTTGGTTTAGGCAGTTTCTTCCGGAATCGACTGGTAAAGGTTAAATTTACTGTGGCTCCACGAAGGAAGAGGCGAGCGCTACTACAATTTGAGAAAATATTTGAATATTTATAAGGAATATGTGGATTGTTTGAGCAATATATTATATGCTTCTTTAACTTTTCGGCAAAGAAAACAAAAAAGAACGACAACAACAACAACAAATCTTTAGTAATGCATACTGAACAATATTTTTATTTAAGAAACGCTTATCATAAAACGTCCGATTCCGCAAATTAAATCACCTAATTATCATTCATCAACTTTACTGTCGCTTTAGATATGTTAATTTTAAAATACTGACAACCTACTTTGAGGTTTTGTCTAAGAAACCAGATGTTATTTTTTGGGGCCATAGGTTATATTGACGGTATAGTTAAAGGTAAGAGCAAACCTATTTGTTTATTTCCCTTTCAAATGAACTGCAATTAAAAATATCAATTTTCCGTGCATATACTAATGTAATTAAGAACTAATATGTTTATGGCAGACAGTACTTAAGGAATGCAAAAATAATTTTTGAAGATTTTTATGTATCATGTTAAGAATTATCGAAACATCGACGGGGGTCTTACAAAAAAAATGATGCTGTGTTTTCAGGCAATATTTTTTCGACACGTTAATTTAGGTTTTGGTCGTCCTCTTTGTAATGAGGAACGGGATTGGGGAAGTCAAATTGTTTTCACGTTTTAAAGCATGATGGCGGAAAGAATATTAAGCCATAATATGCCTAGTAAATCTGTTTCATTTGTTTGCCAAAGGCTATAACAGAACTCTCTTAAGCAATATTTCATTTATTCAATCAATTGGTGAAATGTTCTGTCCTTTTTCAGCCATGGCGTTTAAAACATGGATCAATATATATCATATCGTGTACAAGTTTTCAAAAATAAAAGCGATAGGCAATAGAATCACTGTGGTTCATAACATGTAAATGATTAGAATCTACTAAAATTATCAATCTCTTCATACTGTCTTGCTTTAAGAAATAGCCAATTAACTACATACTGTCTTGCTTTAAGAAAAAGCAAATTAATTTCATACTGTCTTGTTTTAAAAATACTGCATTAACTACATATAACTTGTTTAAAGAAATCATAGATTTTTATTTGCTTTATCATGTGCGTGAAAACATGTTCGAAAAGAGCACCGAAAGACAGAGATGTATTTGTCCGACCATGAAGGTTGAAAAGGACATTTCTTTAAGTAACAAACCTACACATTAACAACCGTGTGTAAAGAAATACTGTCTGAACTAAATAGTATTTTGATTTACGACATACTGATTTATCTACACGGCATCTTATTGAAAAATATACATAAACTATATACAATGTTGTTTTAATTAAAACTACAAACAATCTTGTTTTAAGAAATACTGCCTGAACTACATACAATCTTGTTTAAGAAATACTGCCTGAACCACAGTTTTAAGAAATACTGCCTGAAAAACATAAATCTTGTTTACAGAAATACTGCCTGAACTACATACAATCTTGCTTTAAGAAATACTGCCTGAAAAACATAAATCTTGTTTTAAGAAAATACTGCCTGAACCACATACAATCTTGCTTTAAGAAATACTGCCTGAAAAACATAAATCTTGTTTTAAGAAATACTGCCTTAACCACATACAATCTTGCTTTAAGAAATACTGCCTGAACCACATACAATCTTAATTTAAGAAATGCTGCCTGAACCACATACAATCTTGTTTTAAGAAATATTGCCTGAACCACATACAATCTTGTTTTAAGAAATACAGTCTAAAAAACATAAATCCTTTATTAAGAAATACTGCCTGAACCACATACAATCTTGTTTTAAGAAATACAGTCTAAAAAACATAAATCCTTTATTAAGAAATACTACCTGAACCACATACATTCTTGCTTTCAGAAATACTGCCTGAACCACATACAATCTTGCTTTAAGAAATACTGCCTGAAAAACATAAATCTTGTTTTAAGAAATACTGACTTAACCACATACAATCTTGCTTTAAGAAATACTGCCTGAAAAACATAAATCTTGTTTTAAGAAATACTGCCTGAACTACATACAATCTTGTTTTAAGAAATACAGTCTAAAAAAATAAATTCTTTATTGAGAAAAATACTACCTAATCTACATACATTCTTGCTTTCAGAAATACTGCCTGAAAAACATAAATCTTGTTTTAAGAAATACTGACTTAACCACATACAATTTTGCTTTAGGAAATACTGTCTGGACCACATACAATCTTGCTTTAAGAAATACTGCCTGAAAAACACAAATCTTGTTTACAGAAATACTGCCTGAACTACATACAATCTTGTTTTAAGAAATACTGCCTGAACCACATACAATCTTGCTTTAAGAAATACTGCCTGAACTACATACAATCTTGCTTTAAGAAATACTGTCTGAACAACACACAATCTTGTTTTAAGAAATACTGCCTGAACTACATACAATCTTGCTTTAAGAAATACTGCCTGAACCACATACAATCTTGCTTCAAGAAATACTGCCTGAACAACACACAATCTTGTTTTAAGAAATACTGCCTGAACCACATACAATCTTGTATTAAGAAATACTGCCTGAACCACATAAATTTTGCTTTAATAAATACTGCCTGAACCACATAAATCTTGTTTTAAGAAATACTGCCTTAACCACATACCATCTTGTTTTAAGAAATACTGCCTTAACCACATACCATCTTGTTTTAAGAAATATTGCTTAAATCACACACAATCTTGTTTTACGAAATACTGCATGAATCAGATACAATCTTGTTTTAAGAAATACTGCCTCAACTACAGTTCTTCAGTTATTTTTTAAACAATCAAAATGAACAACACAGCGTATCCAGATAATCGATCATTTTAGATCATTTGTATAGTGTCAATATTTTTAATTATTTATATTTTGTGCAAGTAGAAAACAAATAACGGATACTGTTATCTGTTCTGTTCTATGAATTGATTTGATATTATGTTTCCAATTCTCTGCCTTCAACATGCCTTATATTACCGTCATCTTAATTGTGGTCAATATGCGTTACCCAGTCATAGCTGGTAAAACCGGGTGTACATTATTGTTTTGTTTCAGGGAATCTATGTTTCAATGTAGTTTACTGCAAGGTGGCAGAATGATTTCAGTTCTATACACGGCATTTTGTGCTTCAAACCGGAATGGTTAAAAGGACAAACCCTAAAATGAACAGATGACACACTGCATGTGTATTCTATTATCTCATTCGCTATTAAATGAAGAATAATTGATAATCCAATAGACAACTTCCGTTAATTTGTTTTCCTTTAGGCATACAGACACTAAAAAGGTGTTCTTTTGTAATAAATGGCTATTCACCCCAAAAAGAGGTACAAAAACAACTCTGTATATTAATACAACTGTAAATGCATTTAACTAATAGGAAGTTGGCAGTAGCAGTACACAGTAGCGGTTGGCAGTAGAAATTAAATCAATCGTGAAGTTGGCAGTAGCAGTAACAGAAAAAGCAGTAAAGAAAACGTGAAGTTGGCAGTAGCAGCAACAGCAGTAGCAGTAGGCAAAACGTGAAGCTGGCAGTAGCAGTAACAGCAGAAGCGGTAAAGAACACGAGAAGTTGGTAGTAGCAGCAACAGCATTAGCAGTAGGCAAAACGTGAAGCTGGCAGTAGCAGTAACAGCAGTAGCAGTGAAGAAAAAGTGAAGTTGGCAGTAGCAGTAACAGCAGTAGCAGTAGGCAAAACGTGAAAGTTGGCAGTAGCAGTAACAGCAGTAGCAGTAGGGAAAACGTGAAGTTGGCAGTAGCAACTTTACGTTTTGCATACTGCTACTGCAGTTACTGCTACTGTCAACTTCACGTTTTCTTTACTGCTACTGCTGTTACTACTACTGCTGCCAACTTCACGTTTGGCTACTGCTACTGCTGTTACTGCTAATGCCAACTCCATGTTTTGCCTGCTGCTACTGCTGTTACTGCTACTGCCAGCTTCACGTTTGGCCTACTGCTACTGCTGTTACTGCTACTACCAACTTCACGTTTTCTTTACTGCTACTGCTGTTACTGCTACTGCTAGCTTCACGTTTTCTTTACTGCTACTGCTGTTACTGCTACAGCCAACTTCACATTTTTCTACTGCTTCGTACTGCTACTGCTCACTTCTATGATTGACATCCTGGCTTGTGATAATAATTCATTCAATATCATTCACATTACATGATTTTGATAAGATAATAATACTTAAAAAAGTTTTAAGAGTATGCCCTTTTAGGCCGTTTTATACAATTAGATACTAGGCTTAGAGTTCGTATCAATAGGTACTGTAACAAAGAGAACAGGGGTGTTATATACTTATTTTTGAAATAACAGAGTTCAAGGCAACATGAAGACACATTGCATAAAAATATTTTTGGAAAATGAAATGGTTTCAAGAAAAAAAAATATCTGAAGTTCAGTATTACTTTAAATTGAAAACGAACATATACTGCGGTAAACGTATGACGAAGTTTCCATCACCATTTGCTAATTTCATTGTAGCAACAAATGCAATGTCGATTTTATTTTCTTCTCTTTTGGTAATGTATCGGTAGCTTTTTTTATAATAAATCGATATTTACACCCTTGGATTTCTTAGGTTTACAAACATTATTCTTAAATTGAGATTCCAGAAATCTGCCTCTCGTAAACTTCAATTACTGCCTGAAGATTATTAAAATATTGATGATTCACTTAAGAAAGAAAAAAAAAACATGTGATGTTTGGTTAGAAATATGACTACTGACTTGAATGTTGCAATTTTGACTTAGATGCACCGATTTTATTAAAAGTTATTACAGACTGTAAATTTATCACGGACTATTTCATTTATTTCCCTACACTTTCTCATTGCTATGCTATGTTCAAACAACGCTTTATTGCCCACTTAAGTGTATTACATTAGGCATTTAAATGTGATTTGCAAGAACATTACTGAATATTATTGGAGAGTTTTGATGACAGCAACTTTTTGAAAAAAAAAGAAATTACAAAAAGACAAATCGCAATTATGATAAAAACTTTACTGAAATTATCAATCTAACCGTAGATGAGGGGAAATTCACAGTGTCGACTGTGTGAATGACAATTATTCCAGGAGGACAAAATAACAAAATAAAAGGACAAGTTGAAAAAGTAATTACTTTTATTTTATGCCTACCAATGAAATATAGGGAAATATCAGTGAGATAAAAGTGATAATACACTGTTTTGAATCAGTTAATTACCATTTTGATAATACATGTTTGTGCCCGAACTATTGAATATTGAGTATTAATCCGCTTTTATAATTAAAGTATGTATGGCAAAATTCAATAAATATTGATAAACTGTGTAGACAAAAATAAATATTATTTGATGAAAGTGTATTCAGTTTATTTCAGCAGAAGTAAAGTTATCATATGTATTGGAGATTGTCTGCACTTTTTTTTGTGCGGAGTAACCAAAGTACGCATTAACTGATTTGGGGCTCACCATGGGGAATTTATTGAAGGCCCTGATTAAAAATGTCATAAAAAAACCCATTTTTGACGTGTTGGCATAAAATAAAAAGAAAATTTGTTTGTTTTTTAGTGGAAGATGGGAATTTATTTCATCTCGTGAACACCATATGTTGATATTTTCACTCGTGGCTGCGCCACTCGTGAAAATATCACATACGGTGTTCACTCGATGAAATAAATTCTCATCTTCCACAAAAACAAACAAATATCCTCTATGTAAATGATCCTGCTCCAGTACTAGTAAAAGACCAAGGCTAAAAGCTTAAATTTCGTCTATTAGAGTATCATGATATTTAACTTCTACAAAAAATATTTTTATTTATGTTGTTTATTATCTAGATATGTCACTACCAGTGTAAATAGTCTAAATTCTAAAAGTATTTTCCTCATCAAAAATAACATTCTCATTAGAACTCACACAGATACAACAGAACGCGATTATATCTGTTTTCAGTTATGCTCTGTATATTTAAAACAACGACATTTTTTTCAAACTTCGAAAATTTCATTTTAAGGCATACAAAAAGATAAAAACACTTAAATATAGGAAAGTTTTTTATATTTCACGAGAACTGGGGTTTCACTCAAGTTCAACAGCTATGGTCATATCCCGGCGGTCGGTCCATCTAGCAAGTGTACTTGGGTATCAAACTAGTTCAAGTTCATCTTATTGCTGCCAACAGTCAGTACTGACTATACTAGGCAGGCAAGTTCTTGCAACTTATATGATGACTGCTTCCTGGGTTCAAACCAGTATTCGCACTGACAGTGAAAATGCGTAATGTCACTGGAGACTCTCACCTCAGATAGGATTCGGACCGACAACCTCCGGATCGGGAGTATCCGGCGCTCTAACCCTTCGACCACCTCTCCTCTTTACCAACCGAACTCCCCGCAAGCGATTGACTACTTCCTCACTTGATGCAGAGGTGAGGGACAAATGACCTTTAAGACACACTAATTGAATCATTTAATTCTTTAACTCTCTTGAAGTAACACCTAAGTCTAAAAGTGTAAAACCTTCAGATGTAGGAATACTTATTAAAAACCACCGAATAAGTATATTAATTATTTGAAATGTTTCAGAAATTCATTTGTCTTAAAATATCTTACGTCTTGATGTTCGAATTTATTTCCATAAAAAAAATTGACTAAGCAACTTTATCAGTTTAGCATACAAAATTCAAATCTCAGCGCCCGAAAATTCTAAGCGTGTTTCTCTCTGGCAAATTCTCATTAACCGATAAGCCTTGTAGTTAATTAGTATTAAAACATCATTTTTCACCTAGAACAACAAAAGCGGCGATCAATAGCGATATCAAACGGAACAGTATGATAACCGACAAACACTATTGCTCGTCAATAGGATCACCGGACTTATTAATTCTGCTAATATAATAATAACAAAGTTTTAATGCCTAAGAACTTTAATTAATTAAATTCTGAATGCCACCAGATATCTGGCCGTTTGAAAAGTGCTTAATAATTTCCCTAGTAACTGATCGAAAATAGAAACACAAATATTTGACGTTTTCATTTCAGCTTAGCTGCGAAAGAAGCTTTTGATCTATATTTAGAAATTTCCAAAAGAATACGAATTTTTACCGATAGAAAATAAATGGCTTATGTCATAGATCGTTTTGGAAGATTCTGCATATGTATTGGGCTTTTTAGTGTAAAAAGGAAACTTCTGTTCGTAAGAATGAAATAGAAGAGACATATTATTAATAAGTCCTTTTAATAATTGATCGCCAAAGGTTTGCGGTATATCAGTATACAAATAATGAACGTTCGTTAGAACATACATTCTTTAAAGAATTATCATTTCATATTGTTGATCGGCAAACTTTACAACATTTTAAAGTAAGTTAGATCTGTACTAGAAGCCCTTTCTGAAATTATATTTCGATCAAAATGAATATGTATACAGATATATATGAACTAAGTTTTTTTTTTCCACAAACTCTCTTTTGTTGCAAGAAAAAGTATAAGACACAATAAAACGAAGTTTATTATTGTGAAGCTTTGGTTAATTAAAACTGATGTCCCATCGAGCAAAATATAGTTCAAATCAAGTGTGTTGAAAACGTATCTTACATATCATTTAAAATATATAAAACCTAAAATTAGTTAATTGCACTTCAAAGATAAATAAACACAATGAAAACTGATACATTAAAAAAGTAAAGTGCGTGTTTATTATAGTGTCACCCCTACTGAAACACCAAACCTCCCGGGCTTATGAGGCAACTCTACTGATGTACACATATGCTTTCAGATTGCCTATGCTATTTGCCAGGCGCCAAGCGAACAGGCAGTCGTCAACTATTCTTTATCTAGCTGACGGGTTCACTAACCGGTCTCGTCAAAACAAGCACAGACATCCCGTTCCTCCGCCGCGGTAAAACTCTGTAGACATTATATTAAATCTCTTTGTTGAATTGACTGCAAAATAACTTAACTAAAAGCCAGTATTTTCTGTCAGATATTTTTGACATTTAAAATCTTAAGTTTGCCATTGGTATTCTAAAGCACATATCATCTTTTGAAGGACTGCTGAAAAAAAAAGTCGTGTAAAGTCACATTATCACAGTTAATACAACAAGGTTACGTTACCTCTCTATTAAAACTTACAAATTTTGTAATCTCAGAATAAATATTAAAGTGTGAAATTTCTTTTCGATTCAGTCTTTTTTCTCAATGCAATCATTTTCACTTCCTTTGATAATATTCGCTTCATATTCAATTGTTTGCTAGAATAGTAACTGTTGCTCCATATGAATTCATTTTTTGCTAGATAAATTTCTTCAACTGAATTCAGCTGTTTGTTAGATAAGTTGCTTCATATGAATTTACTTGTTTGCAGGAATAGCTGATTCATGTGAATTCTGTTGATTGCTTGAATAGGTGCTTCATATTCAGTTGTTTGCACGATGAGTTGCTAGATGAGTTGCTTCATATAAATGCAGTTATTTAGTAGATCAGTTCCTACATATGAATTTAGTTGTTAAGTACATATGTTGCTAATATAAATTCAGTTGATTGCCGGAATAGGTGCTTCATATGAATTCAGTTGTTTAATAGATAAATTGCTCATATGAATTCAGTTGTTTAATAGATAAATTGCTCATATGAATTCAGTTGTTTAGTAGATAAATTGCTCATATGAATTCAGTTGTTTTATAGATAAATTGCTTCATATGAATTCAGTTGATTAGTAGATAAATTGCTTCATATGAATTCAGTTGTTTGCAGGAATAGCTGATTCATGTGAATTCTGTTGATTGTTAGAATAGGTGCTTCATATTCAGTTGTTTGCACGATGAGTTGCTAGATGAGTTGCATCATATAAATGCAGTTATTTAGTAGATCAGTTCCTGCATATGAATTAAGGTGGTTAAGTACATACGTTGCTAATATAAATCCAATTGATGCAAGAATAGTTGCTTCATATGAATTCAGTTGTTTAATAGATAAATTGTTCATATGAATTCAGTTGTTTAATAGATAAATTGCTCATATGAATTCAGTTGTTTAATAGATAAATTGCTCATATGAATTCAGTTGTTTTATAGATAAATTGCTTCATATGAATTCAGTTGATTAGTAGATAAATCGCTTCATATGAATTCAGTGGTTTAATAGATAAATTGCTTATATGAATTCAGTTGTTTAATGGATAAATTGCTCATATGAATTCAGTTGTTTGCTTAATTAGCTGCTTCATAAAGGTCACTTCATATTCGAGCGATACACAAGTAATTGTTTTGTTTCGTTTTTTTCCAACTTGCCATGGCAGAACGTTCTGATCAAGCCTTTATATATTTTTTAATCAATTGATAAAGCTCAATAGTGTTTCATCTGTAAAGGCGAAGGCATTTATCAATAATTAATAACATATTAACCGTGCGGCAATTGATCAAAAACTGTGATTCTGAAGAGCACTGGAATTTCCATTAAATAAAAATGTTATATCGCTAAAAATATTTGTTTTATTGATTTTTATTTGCATTAGGATACTTAACAAAAGCACACATAGGCAGAGTAATATAACGTCCAAACATATTTTAATGCATTTAATATCCTTATACTGAAAGAGTTATATACTCCGTAAGGAAAATATTGAGAACAAGCAGTTCTCTAAGTAGCCAGCTTTCATTCATAATAAATTTCACTTTATTACTAAACATATACCCACTTTGCAAAAGAAGTGACAAACACATGGAAGGCCTAATGAAAGACAAAGGACATAGTATAAAACACACCTATGGGTGTGTGAAAAACGAATGATAAAAGTTGCAACTGATCTAGGATGTAATAATTAATCGTGTAGACATGTGACGACGACGACGAGACCATGAGGATGAGGATGACGATGATGATGATGACACCGATGATGATGATTATTATGTTGTTGTTGTTGGTGATGATGTAGCTGCTGCTGCTGATGATGATATTGTTGTTGATGAGGATGTTGCTGATGATGATGATGAATAAGGGAGGATAATCAGGAGAAGGCTGATAAGTATAATGGTGATGGTGATTTTTCAGTGGAAAATAAAACTCCCCTATTCTTTCACATTGTATCAGTCACTCTGAAAGTATTGATTAGCTTTATGTAAAACAACAAAACCTTCACATATTAATGCATTTAATAGCAAGCTTATCCACCCACTTTGTATCCAAATGATAAATTGTTTGGAATCGATAGATTGTTGAGAAAAGAGTTAATATGTTTAATTAATTATCCTTTATGTAATATAAAAACGGATAAAGCGATGTTCCCCCAGTTGCAGTACCTATAATATTCTGTCTCCAGTTTTCGGTTTTGTTTTTTCTTCTTTTTTATGCATTGACAGCACGTTTAATGGTCTTATCCAGTTGTAACTGGTTGAAATAATAAAATGCCGCTTTGATTTCCGACTATGTATCATTTCAAAATAGTTTGCAGAGAGGAAGTAGAATTACTTGTATTCTGGACACAACAGGTGGTGCTTAAATCTTGAATAGTTATTCTAATTACTTATTCCGGAAATTATAGTTGACATGGCAACGCGAACACCTTTTGTTATGGAAATATCCGCTCGTGAATGAAAACGGAATGATGACCAGATATATACATACTGCGCACGACATGATCAGATCTCTTAAATTCCGACTGCCAGAGGTACATACACGGTTAGTGATTCCTGACTTTAACCACGTAATCGTTTTGATAAAAGCTTTTGGAAAAAAGATAAATGTTTGTTCGTATCACTCTATAAGGCAATGTTTCTAGTATTTAACAAAGATTAAAAGCAACTTAAAAGAAAACAAAACTTGGGTTAGAAATACATTTTAAATCATTTTCAATGCTCATTCAATATCGTAGAACTGAATGATGTTCTTTCCGTTTCATATTCGACTTGTCATTTAGGTCCCTTATACCCTTATTAGAGAAGTTTGGCATTTACTGATGTCAGAACTTACAGGATTTTACATGTCTAATTTTTCCATGAGTTAGACCTTACGATGTTTGTCACTAAAGAAAAGTGCCACATCTGTGAACACGCTTCCTGTCTATATTTTACGTATGCCAAAGCAGAATGAAGTAAAATCAAGAACACACCAAACTTATTTTCCTTAAATATTTGCATATTACCTTTTTACTTTGAAGTTTCACCGGAAACCTTGTACCCGCTGAGCATTAAAGTTCCGCATTGTTTAGTCAATATAGTTATTTTCAAAATGACGACAATGCCCAGAGTTTCGCACACTCACGATCATTCATGCCAGCAAAACTCGAAATTCTATAAGATAACTTAATCATAGTTTTAACTAATGTTGACTATATCTGTTACTTGTGTGAAGCGCATATTTATATTTTCAAATAAGCTTCCGGTCTAAATTTATGTATCTATTAAACTGTTTCTTTTTGGACACCATCGCTCTTTTCATCTGTCTTACCTACACTTTCTTTTACTGTACCGTCTGTTAGAGCGAATACATTTTCTAAAGAAATGATTTATACATATATACATAGATAAATTGATTTTCCACCAGTGCCAAGGTCAGGGAAATGACATCGCGTGCAGAATAGAAGCAAGCTGAACCTCATGGGATGCTTTGTACCAATGATCGTGTGTTCTCTACTGAACAGTACAGTAGCCATCGATTTCATTACATCTACCAGCTTATTGTATCAAAACAATTAGTATGGAAGACAACTCAATCAATGTCTTATCTTTAATAAAAATTAATACCTTGTGGTAAATTTTATTTCATAATTTAGTTGGCATAAAACGTCCCAGCTTGCTTCCTTACATAGAGGTGCCGTTTCATTTTTCAATAAGTTATTTTTCCTTTTTCCTTTATTTATAGTAACGTTATACTTTGTTAAATTGTAGAATAATGAAGTATGTGGACGACTTAGCATTCCTGCCAAAATACTGCTACAGGACCCCTAACCCTTGCTAGGAATATTAACTTTACCCAAACACTACTTTTAATTACATGTTTCAGTAACTCTCAAAAATGCAACTCTTACCGAAACTTCCGATCCACTTTTAACACTTTTAAATTCTACACTTATTTGTACTTTTAAACGTGACCATTCATGTTATATTTAGTCGTAATCAATAACCATCGCTTTAATTAGCATAAGCGCTAAAAAACTGGAGGCAAAAAATATCTTACCTAAACATCTATGGAAATTTTGTTAAGCAGTCTCCTAAAAATCCAAGAAAAATATTCTATAGATTCCCGCACTTCTCTCTTGTTAAGATGATCTTATTGATCCAAGAGCTGGTGATTATCCGCTGTTCCGCTACAATGTTATAAAACTTCCCCTCTCTCAAAAAGCGGCCTGGCACCATCCAGCGAACCCACTAGTTAGCAGACTTAATCGATACACTTTAGATACAAGATTATAAATCTCTGGGTAAGCACATCCGAAAATCTTTTTCCAGAAACGACATCAAGTATATTCCGTATAAAGCAATTCTGCTAAATGAACTGGAATGATGAGGCCAAGCTTTAGTATTGATATTTGCCGATAAGTAATGCCGTAGAGTTATATTGATCAGACCAGCTTACATCAAGGCCTTGTAGAAACAGCGATACACTGATAAAGCCGATCGTCACACTACAGCTGAATGGACAGACAAGGATTAGCACAGGGCACAAGTAACTAAGGTTATCAGAAGGCACAAATAACAGAATAAGCAGAGGGTAAAAGTAACAGGACTAGTAGAGGGTACAATGAACTGGATTGGCAAAGGGTACAAGTAACAGGATAAGCAAGGGGGACAAAATAACAGGATATGCAGCGGGTATAGGTAACAAGATAATCAGAGGGCACATGTTACAGGACTGGCAAAGGGCACAGGTAACAGGATTAGCAGAGGGCACATAAAATAACAGGATAAACAGAGTACAAATAAAATGATAAACAGAGGGTACATGTAACATGATAAGCAGGGGGCACAAGTAACATGATAAGCGTAGGACACAGATTACAGGATAAGCAGAAATACAAATAACATGATAAACATCGGGTACAAAAAACAGGACAAGCAGAGGACACAGGTAACAGGATAAGCTGAGGGCACAATTAACAAGATAAGCAGAAAGTACAAGTAACATTATCAGCATAGAGAATATGTAACAGGATAAGCGCAGAACACAGGTTACAGGATAGGCAGAAGGCACAAAATAACAGGATAAGCAGAAGATACAAGTAAAGCAACAAGATAAGCAGAGGGCACAGGAAGCAGTATAAACAGAGCAAAAATAACAGGATAAGCAGAGGATACAAGTAACAGAATAAATCGAGGGCACAAGTAACAGGATAAGCTGAGGGCACATGTATCATGATTATCAGAGTGCACAGGTTACAGGATTAGCAAAGGGCACAAGAAACAGGATATGCGAAGGGCACAAAATGACAGGATTCGCAGAGGGCGCAAGGAACAGGATAAGCAGAGGGCACAAGTTATATGATAAGTAGAGAGCACACGTAACAAGATAAGCAGATGTCACAAGTTACAGGATTGGCAAAGGGCACACAAATAACAGGATAAGAAGAGGGCACAAGTTACAGAATAAGCAAAGAGCAAAACATTTAAACTTTTCAGACAGAAGCTTGGAGTTCAGAACAAACTTCAGAGACATAATGCACTACGACAACATATATAAACTTTATGAGGTCATGATATTTCCTTTACTTGATAATTTGTACCAGTAGAAAAGCTATTCTGTATCCATAATGCATAAACTGAAAGTAATCTGCTTTGAATTGGCATTGCTACCGTTTTCCCTAGTGTAATTTCTCAACTCGTTTTTTTTTAGTCGAAATTGCCCAAGCTTCTTGTATCTACCAGAAATTAATATGTGATAAGCGAGGTGTATTTGTGAACATTACGTACTTACATTTGTGCAATATTTAGTTAATAAGTATCTTACATATTTAAAATTTTTGGAAAAAAAAATGTAAGAGTGGTAGGTCAGTCTGATACAAACAGTAATTCAAAACGACAATGTTGTTGCAAAACGACAATGTTGTTGCAAAATAAATAATATAATTTTCACTCGACTTGAGTTTTGACTAGTACTCGAGTCGGAAAAAATTCAAAATGCAAAGGAACGGACAATGTAAGCCTAGAGAATTCGTCCCAAGCACCTCTGGAATGAGAGCAAGCGTTATAAAGTTAGAAAGTTAATCTACAGCTTTGTGTTGTAATGGTCTATTCTTTAGTCATCTACTCTCCCTATCACTGTTCCTTCCAATACATAGAGTATCGAGAGACATCAAAGCAGCAATCTGAAGTATATACCATTTTAGGCAGACACAATTTTTTTCAAATGTATCAAAACCGAATTCAGTTGCCTAATCAATAATTTCTTTTGTTCATATCATATAAGGAACATTTGTATATGATTTACTTTCATTGTAGTGTTTGTATGTCGGCTTTAAAATGAAATTAGGCAATAGTTTCTGTCTATTGATTAATGCGCTTCGGCCATCTCCGGTGTCATTAAACTGACATGACCAAATAAGACAAATTAAAATTTAAAACACACAAAATTGAATTACAAGGTGTCTAAAAGTGTACTGAAGTGTCAGCGAAAAGTCATTAAACAGAGTGTAAAGATCTTGTCGTCTTTTGCTAGCGCCGAAGCAACTATTGACATATGGAAAGGCGCCGACTAGAAGAGGGCACCAGAGATTTATTTGGTTTATTTGGCGCGATTTATTTGTTATGTCTTTCGGTGCTAGCGAAAAGACAAAAGAAAGTCAATGTGGCAATGCGCCGATTTGCGACTTTTAAACCAAAGTCAAATTTGAAGTCTGTAAGCAAACTTAGTTTAAACATTTATATTCCCATTGAACTTTTTACATACACAAACACTTACAATACATGCAATTAAGGAAAGGATAAGAACTAAAGACAAGGTCTTATAGAATTCTTCTCTTTGGGTGGACGACTTTTACATTGACAGAGCTTGTTATAAAATGAATGGAATATGACTGAAAGATAGAGGTAAACAAATAATATAATACAGTGTGTGTGTGTGTGTGTGTGTGTGTGTGTGTGTGCGTCCGTGTGTTTGTGTGAGAGGGGAGAGGGGGAGAGAGAGAAGGGATGAATTTTTCTGGTTAAGTTTAAGTTCAAGGGTTAGAGTAAAGTTTCTTGAATCAAGGAAATCTGGTTACTTATAGGTTAAGGCTCAGCTCAAAGAAATCTCTTAGTGTCTGATGTGTAGGTGTGAACATGACTGAAGGTTATATTATCTTGGTCTGACAGACTTGGATCGCCAAATAAGACAAGTTCTAAGTTTATGATGTAGTTCTGGAGGTTATTCAGAAGTTTATTTCGCCCTACACTGTAGAGGCTGCATTCAAAGAAGTAGTGGAAGCTAGACTCGATATAGCCACAGTGACACAGTGGTGAAGGAGAAATGCTCTTCAGAAACAAATGGTAATTATGTGCACTACACTTAGTGCGAAGACGTGTGTGAAGCACTTGGAATTTTCTAGTTCCTGTATAGAAGTATTTTGGGGAATGCCTTTTATATACATCGAGGTAAGTTTTAAATGTGCTGAGTGTTGAAGTGTTTCGAACATGGGAAGGAATAAGATTCCAGTCACGTAATACTGTGGGTAGAAAATAATTAATATAAAGGGTAGTTCTTGCTTCACTCCATGAATGTCATCAAAGTTTCGTAAGTTGTAGTTTGAATTATTTTGCTGGGGAATGAGATTGGAAAGATTGGGTGTCTGGTTATTTTTCATTTTATAGAATAGTGTTAACCTATGTTTGTATCTGTGTTCTGATAAAGTTTCCCAACCTATTTTGTTGTGCAAGTCATCCAATGAAATTAATTTGGTTGCACCGGAAGCTATACGTGCACACTCATTTTGAATTTTATCAAGTAGCTCCAGTTCATATTTGGTACAATTACTCCAAACCACATCAGCATATTTAAGTATAGGTCTAACAAAGGAAGTATAGATAATTTTGAGGGATTTGCGATCCAGAGAAAACTTGAGTTTTCGCATTATGTGAACCCGTTTCCATGCTTTATCTGTTACATAACTAACATGAGAATCCCAACTGCAGCCATTAGACAAGAACACGCCGAGATGTTTTATGCTCAGTAACCTCAGAACTTGTTTGTTGAGACATTTAAAGGGCTGGATTAGGGGTCGGGGCGATCACGTTTTCTAGATACAAGAAGAGACTCAGACTTTGAAGGACTGAAAGTGACGAACCACTTCTTAGCCCAGTTGGGAATAGTTTGGATATCAGGCTGAAGAAGGTTTGCAGCAACTTGAGGTTGTTCGACAATAACATACAAACCTGTGTCCTCGGCGAAAAGATTGATACGAAATTAAATTTCATCAGCTATATCGTTGATAAAAAAAGGAGGTGTAGGAAACCAAGAATCGATCCCTGAGGGACACCGGCAGATACATTACACCATGAAGAATTAACAACGATTAATTTCTAGACTATTTCCCAACACATAGATAACAGCGTGTGTCTTACAGTCCAGTGAAAAATAACCCTGAAACGAAACGGCTTAACTTTACAAAAGGATGCAACTATATGACTGAGAAATAGTCTTGAAATTCAACTTCTCTTTTTAAAGGGCCATATAATATTCACCTGATCAGACATCCCCGAATGACGAACAAATCCCCTTTTCTTACTCCTTTATATAAAGCGTTTCCTGAGAAATTACTCGGTTTTATAACAAAGGGTAATGATTAGGTGAAAGTTCATCCGAAAGAAACATTTTGAAAATATGCCTATGTCCTCTTCCTAGCAATGCATCGTACAAAATTGCTTGAATTGAAAACATCGATTCCGGCTGAAAAGCCAAGAAACTACTCCTCTATTACAGTCAAAGGGACATAACTGTATAAAAGTCATCCAGTAGGATGTAAAAATATACAGATCTCCTAATGCAAACGAAGCTTCACACAAAGTTTGATTCAATTTAACCTTTGGTTCATGAGAAAAGAAAACACTAAAACAATAATAGCCTTATGCAACAATCAAATGTTCATTACAGAAAATCCTAACAAAAATAGCCACACGCGCGCGCACACACGCACATGCATGCACGCAACCACACACACACATACTACGAGGGTTGTTCGGAAAGTTTTGAGACTAATCCCTTCATTTTCTACTCAGTGATCAAAACGCCTTCAAACTTGACAATAATTAACCAGAACATGTATCTGACAAAACGCATAGATATTTTTTTCCGCTACTATAAACACTGACATTATGTGGTTTCTATAGCAACACTAGTCTATGGATGTCGGAGCACGATAATTTATTGTAGCATATCTTGTGTTTACACATCACAAAAACGTACGACAATTGCGCGCTAAAACATTGTGAATAGGAAATAACGTCAAATATTAAATAAGACGTCAATTCCTGTCGTTGATTAAACGCCAGTGTTATAGCAATTCATTTTCATTGCAACGTATGAACATGGAAACACCGTCAAATGTCGAACAGGTCTCTTTCAAGTTTTGCGTTACTCTCGGTAAAACACCAACTGAGACTACGAAGATGCTACAGCAAGCAAATCATGGACAGTCGGTAAGCAGACCACAAGTTTTCCGTTGGCACAAAGAGATTTGTGATGGGAGAACATCGGTGATAGATAAAGAGAGGTCTGGTCACCCTACAGTTATTGATGGCAATGTAATGTTAGTCAAAAATGTTGTTGATATTGATCGCAGGGTAACAGCGCCGGACATCGCAATTGGCCCCCATGGTTTTTGCAATGTTCCCTACTATTAAATCAGAGTTGCGCGGGATCAAGTTCGAATCTCTGCAATAACTATAATCACAGGCCAACCACATCGTTGCTGGACTGGACTGTTGTTGGTATGAGCATGTATTCTCAAAATGAGTGGATAGACATTCAAAATGTGTGAGTGTTAATAGGTGACACTTTGAGAAAGAGTAAACCTTTAACGCTGTGATAAAAGTTGACGTGTGTTAATTGCCTATGACGTTAACGTCATGACCTTATGATGTGCTCCGATGTGTAGTTACTATATGTTTGTTTCATGTTGTTATATGTATTTCTAGATGTTTATTTGCAACGAAACTTTTACGCGAATGTAGAGCACATGTCAAAGTCGGATATATCAAACTTTCGTATTTTGACGTTTCTTGTAAAAGGTCTCAAAACTTTCCGAACAACCTTCGTAAATCGATGTTATTTTAGAACTAAAAAGTGAAGAGATTGGGAATAGCTGGAACTTGTTTCCATATTACTCCAGGGACAGTTTTCGCAGAGAATCACCAGATTATGACTGTAATTCAACTGAACTTGTATTTTTAATACATTCAAACCAACTGTAAAGACCGAGCATATACGAACAGTTTTACCCTTAACAGTTTTCGAATCCGGTAGATTTTATACTTCAGAAGATATATGCAACAAAACGTATTAGCCAGATGGATAGATGGACTAACGGACAGACATGCAAACAATGCTAACATTCTTACGAAGTTTCATCACTCTTATCTCTTCATCACTTTATCTCTTCATCACTTTATCTTTTCATCACTTTATCTTTTCATCACTTTATCTCTTCTGCTTAAGAAGATAATGAGATAAGCTCTGTGACATGAGATAAGGTCTGTGACATGAGATAAGCTCTGTGACATGAGATTAGCTCTGTGACATGGGATAAGCTCTGTAACAGACAGACGAAAAGTCAGACAGATGGACAACAGGCCATATAGACTTACACACATAACAACCTTCTGGGATGAGAGTCTAATTCTTGCATATTTTACATTCACTATGTAACAATTGATCACACAATGAAAATTTTTGCAAGACCATCCTATACAGAATTAGAGAAGACTATCAGAAATCTTAAATTAACCACTTTATGACTAAAACTATCAGTAAAATTACAGTCTGAATTGTTGAATTCTTCTAGTATTCATAAGATATTTAAGATATATAGTGTTAATTTATCAAAACATTTGTTTTCAAAACATTTACACTAGAAACTTACAGCTGAAGCCTTTAACTGACTGAAATAAAACAGACCTATTAGAAATAAATAACACAGTCCACATATTTATATACAATTTGAGTTAAGCCCAAGTAATAGCCATCATTTTAAACTAACTTGAAACTGTTGTAATACTGACAAGAAAACAGGTATTTTGCTCTTGAAAAGAAGTTCAAATAACAATAGTCCAGCTACCTAGTCCATCTAAATTAATCAATTCGTAATTAAAAAGTTTCTTGCAATATCGAGGCAATAGCTATATAGAACAGACAGATTGTCCTTCATTTATTTTGCTGTGCATATATCAAATTATCTTTTTTGTAATATCTATTACACATAACATGGTATAAAACTTTCTCCAAACAGAAAGAATAACAGTATATTAATAATAACAAATAATTACAATAACTGTTCGCTCCACTGTTCTCAGTGATTTGATAGAAGAATCTGAGCATGTCTATAAAAAGCCTGAATTCTTAAAGGCCTATTAAGTCTAAAAATGCTACTTTTTTTTATTTCTCAAAAGCTTTTTGTTTTTTTGTGTACTGTTACAATTTCCAAAATGGTACACACTGGCCATATAGCTGAACCATGTTTTGTTTCTTTTGCTTTTTGGCCACCAGTAAAGCTATATTAATGTAAGTGGATTAGTATTTTATATGGATGTCAAAATACCACTTTGTTTACATTTCGCTACTTTTATAACAAATAATTTTATATTCAGCACAGCTATATTCAAGTGATAAGCATCTAACATGCTCTAAATCAATCATTAAGATATTTTAAAACACATTTTTGCCTTTTCTTGAGAGGAAAATTGTAGTCATTTCTGAGTCGTAATGGTATAATTCTATGTCAAAAAAGGAATTCATGTTGTCAAATCCCATGATAGAGAAATGTATCTTATTTTTTAAACTCAGTCTTGAAATGAAAATGTTTTCATAAATAAAAAAAAGTAATTTAAAAGGGGCATAATTCTAAACAAGAGGGCCATGATGGCCCTAAATCGCTCACCTGAGTCTCATTGCTCATTATACAAGTATCATTATTGGTTGTTATGGATGTTCGTTGCTCGCAAGTTTGAATATGTTTGCAATAAGTTTGAAGATTCTGGGTGTAATGGTACTCAAATGTTTTAGCAGAAATAGTTTTATTCTTCAGGTCCCAGAGAACTTGACCTTTGACTTACAGACACCAAAAACAAAAGAGTTCTTCAACATAATTACCCTATGAAGTTTGAAGGTTCTGGGTGTAATGGTACTCCAGTTACTAAGCAGAAATAGTTTTCACTCTACAGGTCCTGTGACCTTGACTTTTGACCTACTGACCACAAAAATGATAGGGTTCTTTTACTGAGTGAAGACAATCATGCTACGAAGTTTGAAAGCTCTGGGTAAATAGTACTCCAGTTACTGCGCAGAAAAAGTTTTCACTCTAGACGTCCCTGTGAACTTAACCCTTTGACCTATGGACCCTAAAAGCAATAGGGTTCTTCTAATACAATTATCCTGTAAAGTTTGAAGGCTCTGGGTGTAATGGTACTACAGTTACTCTGCAGAAAAACTTTTCACTCTACAGGTCCCTTTGACCTTGATCTTTAACATACTAGCCCAAAAGCAATATGTTTCTTTTATTTAGTAAAAGCAATCATCCTATGAAATTTGAAGGTTCTGGGTGAAATGGTACTCCTGTTATTGAGTGGAAACGGTTTTTCCTCTAGAGGTCCCTCCGATCTTGAACTTTGACCTACTGACCAAAAAACAAAAGGGTTTGAAGGCCTTGGGTCAAACGGTACTCAAGTTATTGAAAGAAAACGAAGTGTGACAGACAGACAGACAAACAGACACCCATGAACAGGGCTAAAACAATATGTCTACATCTGAAGGGCGGGATTGGGAGGGAACATAACAACGAACAATTGAAGGTCTAGTCCTTGGTGTTTCAGAGCAGTAGATTTTTAAAGTTTTCCCTCTATAAGTCCTTGTGTAAAATCAAATGACCCCCACCCCCACCCGTGGGACCAGTCTTGACCCCAGGGTCATGATTTTAATAAACTTGGTAAAGGTCTACTATACAATCCTGCATATTAAATATCTAAAACTTAGTAGAGGTCCACTAGACAATGCTACACACCAAATATCTTAACTCTAGGCCTTTCAGTTTCTGACAAGAAGATTTTCCCATATAACTCTACTTAAAATATGTGACCCCTTGGGTGGGCCATTTTTGATCCAGGGGCCATGATTTGAACAAACTAGGTAGAGGTCCACTAGACAATACTGAATACCAGATACCTAAACTCTAGGCCTTGTGATTTCTGACTAGAAGATTTTTAAGTTTTCCCTATATAAATCTATGTAAAATCAACTGACACCTAGGGTAGGGTCAGTTTGACCACAGGGTCATAATTTGAACAAACTTGGTAGAGGTCCACTACATGATGCTTCATACCAAATATCTAAACTACAGGCCTTTAGTTTTCGGAGAAGAAGATTTTTTAAGGCCCAACTTTAAAAAAAAATCTAATTTTAGCTCTAGTGAACCAGAAATTCAATGGACCAGAACCATTTGAAAAATCTCGGTAAAGCTTCATCCAAGGAACATCCCAGGCAAGTTTTATCAAATTTGGCCTATTGGTTTCAGAGGAGATGTCGTTTGAACAATAAGTTGACGACAGACGGACGGACGAACAAAGACTGACAGAAAAGCTCACCCTTGTCACTGAGTAAATCCTTAATAACATAAGGAAGTACTATAATTTTAATTGATTCTTAAATTAAACAAGATGTTACACTTTATCATTAAATAAAACCAAAATTCTAAATGATATGGGCATAATCCCGAAAAAAAAACACTTTATCATAAATTTTAACCAAATTTCTATAATAAATTTTAACCAAATTTCTAAGTAAAAAAGAAGAATCCTGAATAAACTGCAAATATATTTCTGTCTCACAGCAAGCAAAATTTATTATCAAAGAGGGACATAATTTTGTAAATATTCATATCATAGTTATGCCCTTGTACTTATACACAAGTATTTTTTGTTTCAATTGAAACCAATTAATCATAAACACACTATTACACTTAGAAAAAGACTTTAAGCAAAAATTTTCCTCAAAAGTAGCTTTAAATCTGTAAATTTCCAAGCATAGTTACACCTCTTGTACGTCGACAGGGTCTTGTCACTATCGCCAAGTCTTTTATGTTTCAATTCAATCGCTTTAATAATGAACAAGCTATTACGCTTGGACAATGGCGAGTGCAAAAGCCTTCCTTATTCTTCAAATAGTTGAACTAAAAGCAATATTGCAACAATCTTTTGCTTTACTAAGACAAAAAGAAAGAAAAACGGGTACTATAAGTAAATATATTGCTGTTAAAACCAATTTTAGTGAATACATAAGCTTGTTTCTTAGGAAAGTAATGATACTGATGAATCATTAATAAGTCAGTTATGTGGATTCATTAATTGACGATTATTTTCAAGACAATACAAATACAATACAAAAAAGTAACACAGTGTATGACTAATAGTCCATCATAAAAAATAACCTTGATACGAAAAATCAAAGTGATTGACTATATGAAGTACACAATCTCTTTTTACAAAAAGTTTTGTTGAATTCCAGCAATTGGTTTCCAGAGAAAGAGTCTGGAAGCTGAAAATGCTACATTAACATTCATCCGTTCAGAGTATCCCAAACAATGTAAAAATTCTCTTTACTGCGTAGTTCACATAAAGTTGGTTCCTGAGAAATTGCTCTGTTTTAAAACAAAGGGGTCACTTATCAAATTTCATCCAAAAGGAACATCTTAAAAAATGAACATCTTAAAAAATTGCCTTTGTGCTCTTGCACAAAACCAATTTGAATTGAAACATTAATCCCTTAAAAGAATCGAAACAGTCATAGGGAGATAACTGTAAAAATATTATTCTAACGGGATCACCCAAAGATATGCGCATCTCCTTTTGAAATGAATTATTAGTTTCTGAGAAATAGCCTAGATAAGTAACTGCTCTATTCTACAACCGAACTGTCATTGCTATGTGAAAATTTATCAATTCAGAAACGTATATTTTTCTTCTTGTTGGTAATGCCTCACCCAAAATTTGTTTGAATTCAAACCACTGGTCCCTGAAAGGTTGCCCGGCAGGATATAATCAAAGGGACATAACAATGTTCTTACAGAGCATTCCGACAATATGAATATTTCATCTTGTTGGCAAAGCTTACTTTTTTTAGCAATTCAACTGTTGGTTCCAAATAAAAATAATAAACCAGACATAAAAAAGTAAATTTCTAAACAAAGAACCATAACTAATCCTTCAACATCAAGTTATTATATACATCTCTACTAGCTATTGAAGCTTTAAACAAATTTTGCCAGTATACAACCCAGTGGTTTTTGAGAAACAGCCCAGCGACCTGATGGTCAGTGATGGCAAGTATATGCCCCTTTTTTTCAGGAAGAACAAGGAAAAAAAAGTAACTGTTCTTGTCTTTTGCACTTTCCCTGATGCCATCGAAGTATCCTTACAGCCTCAGGTTAATATATTGTTATGTAACTGAGTTACGCTCTGAAAAAGCTTGTATTCGAATGGACAACATCTTAATTAATATCCATTGTAAAGTTATGATCTGATACATAGCACTTTGGCCCAACAAAATCTAACAATTCTAAGCAAGTCAGTGCTTTACCTGGGTTTAAAAGTTATGACACTGTCATTATATTCTGAAATTAAACAAAAGGCGAAAACAAAATCTGTAAATATTCTTCCTTAATGTTACTTAACTATTCCCAAAATTTCAATAAATTGCAAGATTACAAATGAATTTCAAAGTTTCGGATGAACAGACACTATCATCTTTTCCTCTTAAGGAATGAAATTAGAGGTATCATTATCAAACTCAAAATATACAATTAATTTATATTAAAGCCAAAAAATAAAAAATAATAACACTAGTAAAAAGTATCATTTTTTTAAGTGAAAATTTATCAGTAAAACAGCCCACTTGTATCAATATATACTTATGCCATCTTATATATAAAACACTTCTCAACTCTGAGATTCACCATGTTTTGTTTATAAATGATGATACGATAATAACATGATATACAGTATAATCATCTACACATGTAACCTGTGTATACTTCATTTCCGCTATTGACGTAAAAATACTTAATGGTTTTCATATGCATGAACAAGTTAATGTCTTTACTTTAAATTCTGTTCTGAAATGATCTTTAATTTCTAATTTTATAACGAAAAAATCCTTCAGTTGTACAACAATGACTTTCTCTTTTGCTATTTTTAAAGTATACCAAGGATTTGATGACACGATTTAGATGACAATTTTATAATCAAAATGTCACTCTATTTACAATAATGACTTTCTCTTTTGCTATTCTGGATATCTTCGCTCATAAGTTGTAGTCATAATCATGTCATCAATTCCTTGGTATACTAGTCTTCAGAGAGGTCACGGTTTGAAAAGTTTAAAAACTCAATACTGCTGATCCCTGCCAAGGAATCTGATTTGCTACGAATTTGTATGTGTCCCGCTTCGCTTGCACAACTTTTACCGCAAGAATTTCTTTTTATATTAATGTAACAATCATAAAGACCTATACCCAAATAGGCAGCGTCTATGGTAACAAGATACGGACTTCCATTACATTTAAGATCTATAGGTTGCTTGAACAATACTTCATTGTTTCTAAACTGTGCGTTTCTCATGTTAAATGTAGATTCAAAACTTTGACTTCGAACTGTAACATTACCTGACAATGTTAAAGCAGGGCTGGTAGAAAAGTCAATTCCTTCAAAACTTTCTAAATAGTCTATCCTAAATTTATTATCTCTATCTTCTTGAATCTGAATTGCTTTTTCCCTATAGTCTGATAATAAGATCTGACCTTCTCTTTTATACCAGTTTGACCTGATACGCTTATGTCTGAACAGTTCATTGCAGAATGTCATGTATGGTCTCATTTCACACAATTTAATACGAGACAGGGCAACATCTTTCGTTATCGAGATTTCGAACGAAGTGTATAATCTTTTCTCAATACACTCACTATAAATTGTTTCTACTATGATTGTTTCTTTCTTAGGCACTCTTCCTACACAGGAATTGGTAGCCACTGTAACATTAGGAGCTTTACCAGCATACGCAGCAATGACTGCATACTCTTCAACTGAAAAATATCCCATCTTACTTACACTTTCAAGTAGAGATTTACTTGACATTGTTGGCAGTCTTAGCTGGTAAAAAGATTCGCCAAGACAATTACGGATATTTGAACCAGTTTCTTCAACTTCACTTTCTGCGAGTTTCTTTCTTGCCCACCTTTCTGCCGCATTCAGAATTACATCTTCTGCAGCATGAAGCGTGTCACCTTTCAGAATGTACAAAAGGCAATCTGATGGCAGATCCAAAATGCTGTCGGAATTAAGAACAAGCTCTGCATGATTGTCAATATAAGAACAACAAATGTTTTTAAGATCTGTTAAGTCGTGTTTCATGGCAAAACACAAAAATTCACAAACATTGCTGGATCCAATCACAGTTGCTAAATAAGCCACACAGTACTCAACAAGGTTTGACACTTGATATAGGTGGGCCATTGCAAGGACGGCTATGACAGATGTCTCTGATAGTGTAATTCTGTCTGAGTAAAGATACCTGCAAATTAACAGCAGAGAATGAACCACAAAATTATTAGAACGTTTAGTCTAGTTAAAAAACAAACTTTCTATCTGATTATTAGTATCTAATAGCATATATTTTCTAATGAACATATACTTGGGATATTCGCCTTTCCATTTGATAAACATAAGTGATTTATAAAAGTAAAAAATAAATTAAAGACATTATCCAATATTCCACTGCTCATGAAACTCAAAAATATCCTAATATTTTATCATAAATGGACTGCGTTTTTATTATATTTTTTCCTTTCAAGATATGATGTACAGTTTGTAAAAATATAAACTTAGGAATACAACTGTGCCCACTCTAAGTACAAATACCTTAAGAATAAATCAAATGTTTCCCTTTCTGTTGTACTTAAGTCTACTTCAGACGTCCCGTCAGCACAAGGACCAAAGAACATCGCTTGAAACACAGGGCTCCTCGCTGCAAGGATTATTTTATGCGCCTCAATAAGCCCGTTTTCCTCGTGATCTTTGCATCGGAACTTTACATCTGTCCAAAGTCGCCTGTCATACATTTCTACCAAACAGGACCCCAAAGCTTTTCCTTGCTGCCAGTCAATGGATACAGGTTCTTGTATCTCTTCTGTTTCTGTGTACTCAGTATTTTCTGCCATCTCTTTACCTTTGATGATTAACTTGTTGAATATAGAGTGAAGTTCTGAGCAAATACAAATAATTATGATTTGATTTTATCAAACGATTGAATTAATATCAAAGTATCTCTGATGATCAATAACTTAATTTCTAAATAGTAGGTTTTATTTTTCCTATATCAATTTTGCAAATGAATTGTAAAGAAAATATATTGAGTTAACACTGGAACAACTAAACATGCTAATATTTACACCGAATCAGAATCATTTTTTTTTAAATTATATATTAAAAATTTCATAAAGATGTAAAACATTACATGCACTTAACATTAGTCTAGATAAATACAACTCTCCGAAGAATATGAGATAAGAGGAAATCAATATAGAACAATAGGGCTTGATGTGTGTAAAAATGCTCACGAAAAGGAAATCGAACTGATTCAAACTAATGTGTATTACATACGGTAGAAATTGTTAGTAATTCAGTTGCCGTTTTTTTAAATATGGCAAATAACTTACCTTTGCCAATCTGTAAATTGGTTAAACAACTGATTAAAAGAACAAGGACTAATCGTGATAATAATTGACATTTTTGCAAGGAAAATAGTGAAAATGTGTCGTGTTTCTTCAATTAAAAACGTTAAAATATTTCACATAATTTCATGATTTTTCAGTATTTTAAATATAACAGTGGTCATACAACGCAATTTTGTATTAAAACTATTACTATTGCAGTAAAAGACGCCTGTCAAACGCGAAAATGCGTGTACCTCAAAATCAAGACCATATTTCCCGCTTTATCTTAAAGTTCGCCTGACACATGAATGCGTGAAACTAACTAATGCGATTTTGTCCATTTTGTTAAAGGACCTAAAATATCATAGTGGTCGAGGTCTTAGGTTTCGCTGATTACATAAAAATAACATATCGTATGGAAAAAAAATGACACAAGAAACCCGAAAATGAGACCAACTCTTAGCTAAGACCAAAATACCATTCCTGCTCTTAATATTTTGTTTTCACTGTAATTAATTGATTTCGTAACAAGATCATAGTAGCTTTCAAACCGGCAGTTGGAAGTCAAACGTAGTAAAATGCGTCCTGAGATTAATAATGAGTCTTTATCATTAACAAAATGGTGTACACCCGTTCACGTAATTGACCAAGTTTCCCACAGCCAATGAAAATCTTATTTCTTAGGTACACACGTTTGCATGCATCGACCTCGTGATAAGCTTTTCTGAGTCAATTTTCTGGGTCTATGGGTCAAATAAATTTGTATTGCCCTTTCTACCACTGACAATAATGTCTAGATTTTCAAAAGCCCATAAACCCTGACCCATATGTAAGGATTGCTAAAATTGTATGGTCAAACAACTTAAGCTTTAGATCAATAGGCAAGTCTGCATTATTCGATTTTGTAAAAAGATGATACATTGCTTTTGTAGCTTTTTCTTGCTTTTAGAAAAGAACCATTACTTGAGAAAGAGACTCCTTAAAAACGATAGTCATTAGTTATTTCAATAGTTTAACTTCCTAGCTTAAAGTTTGTTGTCCTACAAACCGAACCGAACACAATTATTTTTGTTTTAGAAAAGTTTTACTTTAAGATGCCATTTTCACAACATTCATTCGAAGAGCTATAACAAGCATTGTACCGGCAATGGACATGTATCATTCCCAGATTACCATACTTACCCCTTTCAGGTCAAGTATAATGTATCTCAAGGAGTTAAATGTCGAGAAATACAAACATATTTTGAAATTAAGTAGCCATAAACGACTGATATAAAGTAGGTTCTTAAAAATAAAAATAATAACTCTAGAATGCTTAGAAAAAATATCAGCACCCTATCTGCATGTTTATTTTTCATGCATGGCAAGATGTGCTTGAGATATATCAGGATTAAGTTATCAAAAATATTTTATGACACCAGGCCTTAAATGTACAGACATGTACATGTATCCTAAACAATACAGAAAATTTCAATACTTCGATAACTAACTAAATGGACGGAGTATTAAATGGACGAAGTATTAATGGTATTTGATTATGACTCTTTCTTGCTACAAGCTCTCTTATTTCTAAAATAACATATTCATTGCTCAGTCAGTGATAAAACTGTCGACTCTACAATATTCTTTTTTCTTCTTTTTCGTTTCCTGAAATCTTTGAATATTTGAATATGTTCCATTTTTTGGAACATTATGATATTCGGCTATGTTGCTATTCTTGTATGTTTGCTTTGTCTTTGGTCAAAAATTCAACCGTACACTCAAGTCACCAATAACGGATCTTCCCCAATAGCGGATCGAAAATATTTTTGTAATTGCTCACAACAAATACAGAATAAGCTTTTTTGGAACTATCAACATCAGAAAATAGTGCATTCATTCTCGTGTCAAAATAACAAAAAATGTTTGCCCAAACCGAAAGTAAATAAAATCTATCTCAGCTGAAAGATTGACCTGTCGCATGATGAGCGCGCGAAAAGCCTCGTTCTGAAACCCGCTGTAAGAATTCAACATTATTTACGGAGAGTTCGCATAAAGAGAAACTTGCCGAGTCCTGTTATATTTTGAGAATAACCCATCTGTACACTGCAAAAAAATCGCACGTCCTAAGAAGTAGGTATTCTACATTTTATTTGGCTGAAAGTAATGTGATGTGTAGTCACCTATAGCGGATAGCTGAATTGTGAAAAAGACAATAATGGGGATCGTCTCAAAACTGCTTTCGACTGTAAAACGGCGAATGTATCAGTCATTATGTTTGATCCAATAGCTGTACAAATGTATTTGAAGGCAGAAGAAATAGATAGCAAAATATTTAAGAACTAATAGATGCTCAAATTACTGGTGAACCTGTCCCCATTTTCCTACCTTGGCCTGCTCCAAGTGAAGAGGGCGGTGGTGTTGTTATACCATGCAAATATACAACTGCTTTACCTGACAGGTCTCTTCTCAATAAACATTATTGGCTGTCTTTTAAGGCTTATCAAATCAATACCTGAAGGTTCAGTATTATCTTTATCAATTCAAGAAACGGTTGATGCGTGAATAAAGCATTAAAATGTATATTCAAATCTCTTGTACATTTATTTTATGAATGTATTATTTCTTCCTTTAAAATTTGGTATGTTTTCACCACTAAGATTTATTTTACAATGACAACGTTGCTAAAGAATAAAAAAAGAGAATCAATAAGTTACATTTTTGCTTTTGAAACGGTTCAAGGTCATGTGATCCTGTACTGGGGAAAATGATCCGGTATTGGAGACAATTGCTACCGTAAACAAAACATATTATCAGTGATAGTGTAAAGCTTATCCATTAAGATCAGATATATGTTTGAAAGATCTTTTAATATGCTTTGTAACCCACAAAACTTTAAATTCTTCTCAGCTTTTAATTAACGACATTTTCATGAACAATGCTTAGCGATCCGTTATTGGCGACTAGAGTGTAGTAGTCTAAAAACAATCTTTCCGAAATTTGTAGGTTTTACCATAGGCACTCGGTGTCAGGACAAAATAATTATGTCTTCGATCGTTTGAATGACTGATTTGGTCGAACTTCAGCCTAAATATTTGATAAATCTCCACAGAAACTTCTTTACAAAAAGATGGTAAAATTCGGTATCCAAGGTAGATCTCTCGCCATATTTTCAAGCAACGGAAGTGGGTAGCCTGACGGACAAAACGGACCATGGACAAAACGGACCAGACGAAACGGACCATTTTTTGAGACAAAACGGACCATAATGTGAGACGAAACGGACCATATCCAGGGACAAAACGGACCATGGACAAAACGGATCAAATTAATCTTGTCAAGTAGTAATAATGTTTTCGCACCTCTTTAACAACCGACAGTTGTTAACAAACTTTAACTTGCCGGAATTCACACCTAGATAAATTTTCTTTTTCTCAATTGTATAATTCAGTCAACTATCGAATCGTAATTATCAATTTAAGCATTAAGTACAGCTATGGTGTATTTTGCGAAATAACAATTTATATTAGACACATCTAATTGTAATCAACTATAATTTGGAAACAAAAGAAAATACACACAGCAAATAACATTTTCTTTTAAAATTTCTTCTTCATTAATCTAATATATAATACGATCAGTTTTGATGAAAAATACGGGCAGTTAATTTCAAATTATTATACTAACATTACTCGAATAAAAATAAAAGTTTAACATATGTGCCGATGTATGGGCCGTGTTTACTTATATATTATTAGTATTTACATTATACTACACACCTATAACACCTCAGGATGAAAGACAAAAATACATACTAGTATGACCTCAAATTTTACTTTCTTTTGTAAGATGCATTATACTACACCCCTAAAACGTCTCATAATGGAAGCTGATATAAATTTAACTGGAGTAAAAATTATTTTTTGGATGGTCCGTTTTGTCTCTGGATATGGTCCGTTTTGTCTCAAAAAATGGTCCGTTTCGTCTGGTCCGTTTTGTCCATGGTCCGTTTTGTCCGTAATTCAGTGGGTAGACTGGTTTGTTTTTGACTTAGGACCCAGCACGCCGTTATACTGATAGGGAGTGTGGGGAACCAACCTTGTTTATTTTTTAAAAATAGAAAATATTAACTTGACTTCCAGCTTTTCTGAAGGCAGTTAAAGTTATACATAACCAATGGTAAGAATGAGCTTTTAGTGGCAAAATGTAAAACAATTGTTGGTTTGTCTATGCTAGTTTCAGTTTAACGTACTAACAGTGGTTACTTTCGACTGATGCTCGGTATACATGTACATACATTTTATAAAGTTCAACAATATATTTACCTGTAAATACTCCCTTTCCCTTAGAAACAATCTTCGATTTTACAATTTTATGTCTTTGCGAATCGAGGCAAAGTAGATAACGGAGATAAAAAGGCTACTTATTTTCCGAAAATAGTGTTCAACTACACAAATTTCCCTCAGCCAATGAAAATCTTTTCTACAATGAACGGACTGCAGACTGATAACACCAAATAAAAGAAAATACATTTTTCTCTTAAGGGGGATCTTAAATATTTCTTTTCTTCACTCGTTCATTATATAAGCTTCAGTTTCACAGAGATAAATCTCAGATAAAACTCTTTTCGGTACTGTATAGGTGTACTTTAGAAATAGGTGCATCTTTTCAATTAAGAGTCGAATTTTGTATTAAAAGGAAAGGTTCACTTCTCACAACCACCAATAAAGACATAGACTACATCCAACATCACTTGCCTGTATTCCTCGTATTAATCTGATCTTGTAGACCTGGAAGTCCCTTTCAAGGGTTCAACCTTAACCGCTATGAATAACTGGCATTTGACTATTAAAGTACTATATGGTGATTTTTGTCAATGTTTTCTCCTACCTTTGGTGTACAAAATATTCAGTTTTTGAAGTTATTGCGTACGATTAATGTCTTACGACTTGCCTTTACATTTATCGATCAATGTAAAATAATTCATGTCTGTCTGTTTCTATTTACGTGCCTTTTTGTGCAATTTCATGTGTTATTTATCTATAACATTCTTTTTTCTCTATCCCTCTAACTGTGATTTATGTACACGTACACTTACATAAGTTATCATTTCCTGTTTATTGTTATTTTATTTCCAGTTGTTTGTCTGTATTGTTTTAAATGCATTTTTTAAGCATTTGTTTGTCTTTGTTTATAATGGTTAAACTCTTAATTTTTAAAGCTAAGTATTTATCTAAATTCAGTTTTTGTCCCTTCCATCATCGACTCATAATATTGTCTTCGTGGGTCAAATTGCCACGGAAATATAATCTTGTAAAACTTGTCACAGAAATTATTGTTATTCTGAATGCATGCTGAAAAAAACTTTCACCCATTTTCAGGCCTAAACTAGAACTTTATATTATAAAAATTCTTTACGTAAATACAAAGCATACCAGCCAATCTTCGGTGCACACCATGATGTTTTTCAACGTTACAGATTTCTTATTGAAAAAGACCATTTTACCTTTCAAGCGACGGATTGTTGGCAAAAAATGGTCCGCGACAGAGCATAAAACAGGTGCGCGATGACGTAGTATCCTACCATTGTTTAACTGCTATGACAAACAGTACAGTACTACTAATACAGATGTACACTGGCATATATAATATATATAAAATGTTAATACTCTGGTAACTACCTCAATTGGTTATAATGAATCTTGTTACTAGTGTCATAAAATAACACAAGCTTTTTTTATTGAATTACAGTTTTGGAGCTCAAATTAGGGACACACGTTCAGCAGTAAATCGTTCATTACAATAGGAAACTATCACCTGTTATATTTGTTTCATGTTTTGGAAAATAAATTTACCGTAAACATAAATACTTGTGCGTGTTATTTGGCTTTCTCAAATATTCGCCTGCTTTTGGCGGCAGGTGTAATTCAAGTTTGAAAATTTTCTATAATTTCAATGACTGTTAAATTTTACATACTGTAATAATGGTTACTTTCCACTCACGCACCGTATACATATCATATGTAAAAAAAACCTTACCTGTAACTATTCCTTTTTCATTCAAGAATATTCTTCGATTTTACAATTTTCTGTCTCCGTGAATCTTGGCAAAATAAGTATGGACAATAAATGGCATACTTCTTTTCCGAAAATGGCTTAAACCTGTTTCACGACTTTGTTCATTTTTTCTCAGCCAATGAGAATTTTTTCTATAATAACCTGATTGCAAATGTTTATCGCTAAATGATATTGATATCTCAACAAATAGACACGTTTTTTTAGCGCACCCTTGTACTTCCTTTTTTCATGATCAGCTTTCTTTAAAACGTCGATTGAGAACACGGTTCTATGTTGATCAATTCCATTACAAACTGTTATGAAAATAGTTCATTTTTAGCTCACCTGAGCCTTTGGCTCATGGTGAGCTATTGTATCCGGTCTTTGATCGTCAACAATTTCATTCAAACAACATCTCCTCTGAAACCTCTGGGCCAAATTTGATGAAACTTGTCGGGGATGTTCCTTGCATGAAGCTCTACCAAAGTTGTTCAAAGAATTTAATTCCATCAAGAACTCTGGTTGCTATGGCAACTTAAAGGAAAAACTTTGAAAATCTTTTTGGCTAAAACCACAAGGTCCTGAGCCTTAAGATTTGGTATGTAGCATTGTCTAGTAGATTTCTATCAAGTTTGTTCAAATTATGCCCCTGGGGTCAAATTTGGCCCCACCCCGTGGGTCAATTGATTTTACATAGGCTTATATAGTGAAACTTTAAAAATCTTCTTGTTTGAAACCACAAGGCCCTGAGCCTTAAGATTTGGTATGTAGCATTGACTTGTGAACCTCTAACAAGTTTGTTCAAATTATACACCTGGGGTCAAATTTGGCCCTGCCCCGGGGGTCAATTGATTTTACATAGGCATATATAGAGGAAACTTTGAAAAATCTTCTTAAAACCACAAGGCCCTGAGCCTTAGGAATTGGTATGTAGCATTGTCTTGTGGACCTCTACCATTTTTGTTCAAATTATACACCTGGGGTCAAATTTGGCCCTGCCCCGGGGGTCAATTGATTTTACATAGGCTTATATAGTGAAACTTTCAAAATCTTCTTGTCTGAAACCACAAGGTCCTGAGCCTTATGATTAATTTTGGTACGTAACATTGTCTTGTGGACCTCAACCAAGTTTGTTCAAATTATGCCTCTGGGGTCAAATTTAGCCCCTACCCATGGGTCATTTGATTTTACATAGGCATATATAGTAAAACTTTAAAAATCTTCTTGTCTGAAACCACAAGGCCCTGAGATCTAAGATTTGGTATGAAACAAGCTTTATCAAGCTTTTTCGAATTATTAGATTAGGTTAAGGAGGCTAAAAAAAGGTTTATATACTGTACCTCAGAGAGCCTTCATTTAAAGACCAATATCTTTGATATTCAGTATATAGGATCCTTGCATGGACCTCTACCCATGGGTAGGGTTTAGGTTACTGGGTCAAGGTCAAGGTCACCATAGCTTATAATAGATATTTCTACTTTCTGTCATAGAGCCTTTATTTATTGACTGATATTTTACATATTTACATATTTATATTTACATTACTTATATATTTTCAATTAAAACATGAAATATTGCTTAACTGCAAACCTACAGCCAAAATACTCAGGTGAGCGATCTAGGGTCATCATGGCCCTCTTGTTTAATTTGTAGTGAACACAGAGATGTTCTACGGTAGATTTAAAAAAAATAAAAATAAAAACAATTTGTGAAATTAATAATGGTTTCCGCAAGCGTGCCATTGTCTTTACTGAATTACTGTGTGCATACTCCGTAGTGAATCAAATTCTGTCTGAACATTATGTCTTATTTTGTTTGGTGATGGGAGACCACAAATAGAAGTCAGGTATGACAATATAATAAAGTATACGTGTGAAAGGAATGTTGGCTGATCTATGTCTTCTAAGATCCCCGTGTATTTATCAACCTGTCGTTCAAAACCCAATTAAGACAGTTCAAAAATTCAGAAGCTGCTGTACATTGCAAGGTAATGAATAATTTATTAAAGTGAACAAATTGCGAATAATAACAGCAATATATACAATTTGCCATTCAAGTGATTATGAAATTTATCTGATGCACTTTCTTTCATGTTCGGTTACTTTATTACATTACCACTGCCCCCTTTTGATACGTTCGTCTAGATGCAAGTGTTTGTGTCTTTTACTCACACATGCGTTTGACATTTGTTTGTCCTGCACCCTCGTAATTTGTGCTTTCTTTAAATAAACGTACATGTATTTTTTCCTGAAATATTTGATAAATCACCATATACGTTTACTCCTTATCAGCCAGACAGATGCACTTGACAATCAGGAAGTACATCGTGTGCTTATAGCGACCGACTCACGGCTGGGTCGACGATGAAAAAAAAAATTAGTTTAAACATATTTTATCGCAACAATGAATACATATACATAAGTAAGATAATCTCGTCAATATAACGTCTAGCAGTAACTGTGCCGTTAAAAAACTCGTGAAGGTGTGTACGCCCGTCGTAAGAAATGCCCGTCCAAACAATAACAGAGCCACTACCAAACTTGCCATGTTCGGATATGCAACACTCGCTGAAGCGCTCATTTCGCTGACGCCATACACGCTGACGTCATTCATGGAAGTCCAGGCAAACTTTGGACTCGTCGGTGAATAGCAGATAACGGAAGTGCCTGAGTTGCCAATTAACGTGATCTCTGGCAAACTCCAGACGGGCCGCACGGTGTCTTGACGTTAAAGGAGGGCGTACCACAGGACGACGAGAACATAAACTAGCGTCGTGGAGATTCGAACACCGGAAGCAGTTTGGAAGTCTCTATTAAGAGCAACAGCCGAGTCAAACCTATGGCGTTTTGCCAGGACAACGATTGCACGGTCTTCCCGAGCAGATGTTGACCTTGGACGTCCGCTCTGAAGACGTCTGGCGACGGCGTCTGTGTCCAGGTACTTTTGCCAAAGTCGTCGGATTACAGTTAGGCTAACACCATGCTCATAGGCCACCTCGCGCTACGTTTGCCCAGCCAGCAGACGGCTGACTGCTCTGGCTGCCTCAGCCTCCGACATGTATCTTCTAGGCATCAGAGATTCTTCACACTAATCAGTTCTATAGCGTTACAGATGATTCGAATAAAAAATTAAAATTAAAACCTGCTCATGTCACTTTGACTTTATTCAACACATTTGATTTTCACTTGATTTTGAGGAGTGGGTGTGTTTGCACGGACCTGCATGGGATAATTGAGCTATTACGGGTAGTTAAACACATTTATCTTGTAATTTTTTCATATCCGACCCGATAAATTTGCATTATACGGCACATGATACGTCACGGACTACTTTTGTATTTATAATCAGAAGGAAGTGATAAAATTGTTGTTATTACAAACAGAGTCTACTTGAATAAAAATTTAATAGTTCAATATGTAGATCTCGCAATATAGTGATCATTTAAGGAAATAAAATTATTGAAACTTTAGAACTATTTTTTGTATATGTACACCTGGCGGATAACCTTGACATTAGCCTAATTTGCAACACTTAAGTTTTCAATATCTTTAGTAAATTATTTCCAATGCAAGACGTGACAGGATAAATAGAATAATAGGTAACTATCTTAATTGAGAAAGTTTATCTGGCTCGGCTTTGGAATTATCGGGTGAGCCTTGCCAGATAAACTTTCTCATACATGGTGTGTAAGCAAAACACAATTTAACTTTAAGATGAACATTTTTGCATTAAAAAAAAACTATGAACCTAAGTCTTGACCTTTAATTTATTTTGTTGAGTGTATTATTGATTTTGACATGACTGATTACCTTCCATTTTACTGACCGAAAGGGCAACAAATTAGTTATTCTCATTATTTCGATTCATCAATAAACAAAAGCAGCTAATTTCTAGTTAAAATGTAAGCATATTTTGCACATTTTTCATAGAATTTGTAATATAAACAAGGCAGCCTGAAGGACAGCTATATCCCCTTCCGCAGATGAACATTGGAATGGATAACAAGTGTGAAGAGAGTGGTTTGACCTCCCAATATGACATAGGATAATAACTTCTATGGAAAATGGGCATCTACATTTGGACCTCACATTTGTTAATGATGTAATCATAATTAATTGTTGACTTTCTATATATTTGACCTCTATGTGTGACCCTGACCTTGGTGTAGCGACCTGGTTGTTGCTCTGTGCACATCGTCTTGATCATTTGTGCCAAGTTATTATAAAAACTTTTAAGCAGATTAAAAGTTATGGAGCGGACACAAAATGTGGACTTTTTATGACCTTTATACATGACCTTGACCTGGGGGTAGCGACCTGGTTATTGTGCTCTGCACATCGTCTCATAATGGTGATCATTTTTGCCAAGTTATTTTAAAAACTTTCAAAGAGTTATGGTAACGGAGCGGACACGAAACGTTGACTTTTTATATATGACCTTAAAATGTGACATTGACCTTGGGGGTAGCGACCTGGTTGTTGCGTCATCTCATAATGGTGATCATTTGTGTCAAGTTATTTTAAAAACTTTCTATGAGTTTAAAGTTATGGAGCGGACACAAAAATGTTACGGACGGACAGACTGAGGCCATTCCTATAATCCGCTCCCCGCTACGCGGCAGGGGATTAATAATTTCTTCACGAAACTTCAACCATATACATAGGCTAGAAACATGTTTAGGACCCTACGCTTCGTTTCAACAAATTCAGAAGCAAACCTCGATTTTATGAAAAATCTTTCGAATGGACATAATTTAGATAGAACAATTCAGTCATTTTCATGTACATAATTTAGTTTTCCAAGAGTATCTTTGGAACGGGATGCTTTCTGTATCTTGCATTGTCAACCACAACCTAAAATAACTAAAACCCTGCAGTTGGCATCGGTCGTTAGGGCAACCGGTACCGACGACAAATAGACGCAAATAGATACAAACAGGTAGTTTAACCAGTATGATATGTTTGAAACAGAAACGATGATTTAGTGATGATTTCATATATCATTGTTTGTTTGATTGTCCTGGGGCCGTCTGGTTCGGTGTAACAGATGGCTCTGAAAATAATAAATGCCACAGTCACATGTGTTGACGACAAGCAAGTTTAAAACAACGATGTAGCTAAAGCCGGCTGCCTATCGACACCGGATACAAAGGCTGGTAGGTTGTATTTTCTTTCTTAAATAAACTCCTGAATGACACTGTTTTCAATTCTGCTTTGGAACTTTTCAACCGGTTTTGTTTTTGACTTACAAGAGACATTACTTGTACGTTTTATACGTTTTATAAAATCATTATTCAGTATATTACAAAATATGGGTAAGTTTGTAAGTTAAAATTGTAACTCTTAGAAGGCTTAGTATAAAATTATAACGACATTTACGTGTTTAATATTAAAAAAATTGTTGTTTCACCACTGCCTTCCCATTTGATTTCAGCTTAAAGATCCCATCATGAGGTTTCATGTAGTTGCGCTAACAACAGTCAGCGTCCTTTATAGTTTTGTGTTTCCAGTCGAATGCAAGTGCCCTTCATTCTTTGAAAAGTACAACCTAGCCTGTTATTACTTCGGCAACAATCCCGTGAATACCGTGCAAGATGCTTTCCGCACATGTCACAGTCTTGGTGGTTACCTGCTCAATATCAACGCCGAGCTGGAAAACAGCTATGTGGTCGACAGAATCAAACAACAGCGGACAAGTACACACATTTCTATATTTCAAAAAATGTACTTAATTAACAGGGATTTTATATGTGTTTTAACTAATCATCTAACGAACGAACTCATTATTCGAACAGTTAAATACAAACCAATATACATACAAGTCTGCAGGAAACATAGATGCTTTCATTTACTGGGCGATGCATCAATTAAATACAATTAAGCTATGGCCACATCGGTAGTCACGAGATCAAAGACTAGTCTAAATTTATTCTTAACGAATTTCCAACGTCTACATTAAGAAAAACTGTAACACATTTGAATATCCATTTTAGTACATTTTATCTTGGCAGTAAACAGGTTTTTGATATTAAAAAAATGCAGAAGTTTCACTGTAACCAATTCTTTCCGATAAATCAAAGTAGTCTGATAGTTCGGTCAAAAATCTGGAGTACTGCTATTGCTTAAGTTAATTATGGTTACCACAAGGAGTGAAATATTCCGATTCTGCAGACAATACATGGCAATTGCAGTTAGGTGCAATCTGTACATTGCGTCGAAATAAACATACTGTATATTGCCATGAAATTAAGTTTGAGTCTACAACAGGTTCTTTTGAACCAACTACAATGCACATGCGATGCAATTTAATATATTCATACGTTTGAACGGAAATGATATATTTAAAATATCAGTTTGAATACGATTTACATTGTACACGCATCTCCTCTCAAGTGTACTTCACTGAATTTGATCTGAATAAAATATTCTGACGGGTTTCGTTTTTGTTTTTTCTAATTGCAGTTTTTGATGGTTACTGGATAGGTGGATTTTTTAACGGTCAGAGCTGGGTGTGGCAGAAGACTGACCAATCCGGAACTGTAGTTGACATCTTCATGAACCCAGAGGAAGCCCAGTATAAGAACTGGGGACCTAATCAACCGAACGCCGTAGGGATGTTTGTTTATCGCCCATACGTGGCAATAATGACCCGTCACCGTCCCATGCCGTACAAATGGTATTCCGAAAACGGGCTTTTAAACATGCCTGGTGGGATGAGTTACGTTTGTGAAGCGGATTGGAAGCCAGACGTGTAACCTTATGTGTGAGTGGACAATATAGCAAAAAAGCAGGTGTTTTACTTCTGAAATGCCATTAAATTATCAAACAGCGAAAGTAACAGCATACATTATAATTTTATATTAAAAACTGAATTTTTCACCCAATTACAAGAAATGCTGTTACATACATGTACTTCTGTACGGCGCTTGTAAAATACGAGACACGTTTATACGACATGTCTATTTCACCTATTAAAATACGTCAGAACACTATATTCATTTATTAAATACCTATAAATGAAATATTGATGAAATAAAATGCGTATTTTCATTTTCCGTTTTTTTTTTCACTGTAAAAATTTATTTTTCACTGCAGTGAAACATATTTTCCTTATTTTCACTGGTGTCTGGCCGACTACTTTCTTCTAAATTCAGCCAACACACAAAATTAAACGAGAATTCTTTCGAATCGTAATGTCAAGAAAGAGAGAAAGTATGTAATAAACAGAAAATTAAAGTTTTTTCTATAAATACCCGATGTTCATCTCGTGCTATCGCCACTTGTGAAACATTTATTTTCATACCACTGATAAGAATAAATAACGTACTTGAATATCCTGTATGTGTTTATCATTTTACTGGTATATACATTTGCATGGTTAGGCTCACTGCAACTGTAATATTTTTATTTCAAAGATGCAGTTTCACTTGCAAAGATAAATGATATTAAAATAACAGGATTCATGTATATACTCTTCCAACGAGAACCTACATGAAAATTTATAACACACTTTCAGAACTCAGTCGGTTCTAAATATATCAATATTATAAATTTATCAAGATTTTACACCAAAACAATTTGTAGGTGAAATTGGGCCTCTTATGCGTTTAACCAGAGGGTCGACATAGATTGCAAGCAAATGGGTTTTAATCTAGAAAATTAGATTTTAGAATTCAAATTCTCGTCTTTGCACCTTGCCTGTAGGCCCATTGTACATTGATCTGTCTCAGCTGCTGTTACTGTTGAGCTAGGCAAGACGTAAGATTCTATAGTCATTTAAACATTTCAATTATTAATTAATTACAAAAACAAGTATCAAACAATTGGACTAGACCTATGGAAGTGGTCATTATTCTGAACATGATCTCCACTGGGCAAAGGACGACACATATACAGAACTGCTGCAGATGACAGCTGTCAACCTTGCATCCGTACACAGCCTTGGGATGAGTTATAACTCAAGGAAATATGCTGCCTGTTGCAACATTTTACTATGATTTATGTGAATGTAATATTAAAGCGTTACTGGAAGGCTACATTTTATTCATTACGTAATTTTTAAACATATTATGCCTTGCGAAATTAAAGCGCATAATTTCGGTTTCTGAAATTTACATTCTGCCAACACAAATGCAAGACTGCACAATGCTTGTCACAGCTTTTCCTGTCAGACAGGCAAGTCAGAGTAGCATGGTAGCTGCACTTACTGTCAATGTGAATGATTTCAACAATTTAGAGGCCGCATAAAATGCACGTTAGCAGCTGTCAATGTGAAACAAACTTGTCCCAAGATCACGTAATATGAGTAATACAAACTTATTTCATAAATGATTGACAGTTGAGCGTTGATTCACATGTAACTGCTAAAATTCAGGGGTTTGGGGCGTGTTGAGCAGAGGGTGAAAATATACTTGTTTAATGAGTGTAAGCCTTACATCGAAACAGACAGGTTACAGTGCTTTAACTTGCAAGGTGTACTAAACGACGTCTGCAAACCATTAGTCAGTCAGGATGTTAAGTGATCAAACATTAATTATTGATTGTACAAACCGAGTCATTATCATCAAATACATTGAGAAAGTGCATGTGAATTCAACACAAGAAATTCTGAAGACAAATATACATGCAAAATATGAATGAAATCTGTATGGTTCTGATTATGAAAAACAAGCTCGAATGTTTTCCAAACAGGCCCCTGTTCCTGAACACTGCTTTACATTTAGTAGTCTTAAACCTATGAACTTCTTAGCCTCTTACATGTTAACACATATAATTAATTATTTGAGGCATAGAAACCACACCACTAAATTCCACTTGCCTATTACTGATCAAGCTGCAGTGAGTCAGCTACATAAAATTTGTTTTTCACTGTAATTACATATGTCACTTTCAAATTCAAGAAAATGCAAGTACGCATTCAGTGTGAAAAGAACTGCATAAAAAGATATGAACTTGTGTATAGAAATTTTATTTTATATTTACAGATTCTAATTACATCATCTTGTGCTGAACAGATTGTTAAGTGTCAGTTCAAGAAAACTGCCAACTTTACTCTAAGCCAGCAGCTTAAAAATGACCTCTATAGCCAGTCTACCAATGTTAATGCAACATTTTCTGTGAAATTTGAAGTCTTACTAAATAAAAATGCAAGAGGGCCATGACGGCCCTGGTTTGCTCACCTGAGTACTTTGGCTGTGAGTCTGTAGTTGAGCAAACATCAGAAGCAAAATTACAGGTTTTGGAATTTTAGATTTTTGAAGATATTGTATTTAAAATAAAAAGAACACTGCAGCAGGGCCAATTTTGACCCAAGGGACATAATGTGATGCAATATATAAAATATTCAAGATCTAGGGCATACAGTTTCAGGCAATATTTTTTAAGTCGTTCCTATATAAGCCTGTATAATCAACTGACCTCCTAGGCAGAGCTGTTAATGACCTTAGGAGCATAATGTGAACACTCTTGGAACAGGACCTCTAGATGATGCCCAAGGCAAAAAATCTTAGCTCTAAGCTTTTGGTATTAGACAAGACGATTTTCAAAAATGTCCTTATATAAGCCTTTGTAAAATAAACAGACCCCTGGGGCAGGGCCATGTATGACCCCAAGGGCATGTTTGAAAAAAAAAATTGATAGAGGACCTCTAGATAAACCTGTATGCAAAATATCTAAGCTCTATGGTTTGTGGTATTAGACAAGACGATTTTCAAAAATGTCCTTATATAAGCCTTTGTAAAATAAACAGACCCCTGGGGCAGGGCCATGTATGACCCCAAGGGCATGTTTGAAAAAAAAAATTGATAGAGGACCTCTAGATAAACCTGTATGCAAAATATCTAAGCTCTATGGTTTGTGGTTTCAGACAAGATGATTTTCAAAGTTTTTCCTTTCTGCTGCTATAGCAACCTGAGTTCTGCATGGAATGGAATTCTTTGAACAACTATGGAAAAGCTTCATGTAAGGACTATCTCTGGCACGTGTCTTCATTTTTTACCCAGTAGTTTAGATGTTGTTTAAAGGAAATATTGATGTCGCACAAGTAGGGAGTCATGATGAACACAGGGCATTGGAAAAGCTCACCATGAGTACATACTGCTCAGATGAGCTAAAAACACACACAAAAAGTCCTAATACTTTTAAATTCTCATTTTCACATAAAAAAAAACGCACAATGTTTTATGTATTTCCTTGATATCTTAGCAGAACTGTCATACAGAAGTCGTTTTTCACTATTGATTACCGGTAATACACAGAGCAACTTGGCTTAACTAAGCAATGGCCCACCTCTGTCTGAGTAAAATTCTATAGATGTATATCGGATACCCACCAGATTAACTGATGTTCCAAGACCCAAGATATACACTAGATTAACTGATGTTCTCATACTTCAGTTATATACCATATAATCTGACATTCCCAGACTCTAGATATACACCAGAGTAGCTGATGTTCACAGACTCTTGAGATGGTTGCGGAATATTATCATACATTGTTCAGTCATTTTCTGCCCCACTGTCACTGTCAGGATCCTCAATCCCCTCTTCTTGTCTCTTTTTCAATTTTGCTATCAATTCTGGAAATGGCAACAAACAATAATTATAGCTGAACATGTATTACCTTTGAATTTCTATAAGACTTAAATTTTAATTTACACAAATTTGTTTTATATGTCTCAATAATTTGAATAATATGCAATACAATACGTCCATAAGATTTACAAGTCTTTCAATTTAAATACTGGATAAAGAACTACAGACTTAGAATTTTAAAATTAAGTTGTCATATATTCATGTAGTTTTTTTTTTTTAAGTCTCCTGTACTAACCTTTAGCTGGATTAAAAACACCCAAAGTCTGTTCATTACAAACAAAACATCTCTGAGATTTTCTGTACTGAGCTAAAGCGCACTTCTCACAAAAATAGTGTTTACATCTGAAATAACAACACAAAATATTGTGACCTTACTTCACTAAATTTCTTAAATCTGAACCATTTATACTTTACTTTAATACTATTTTATTGCATCTTTCTATACAAATACAACTGATCAATACATAAATCAGAAGAAGAAGTGCAAATGGATTGGGCTACAAGTTATTACAACATAAGTTACAATGTACAGCCCTTTCCATTTATAGCATAAACAAGAACTGTCACTGTAAGATGACAATGCCCCTGAAGTGATGCTTTGACTTTGAGCTGAGGACCAGTCATTCAAGGGTCAAGGTCAAATAAGTATAGGTCAATAGGAAGGCCTTGTCCAAAGGGTTGTTGTGTCCAAGTATGAAGTAAATTGACTTTGTAATAAGGAGGTTATGACCAATGTTAATTTTTTTGGGCAATTTGATCTTCAAGGTAAGGTCATTCAGGGGTCAAGGTCAAATAAATAAAGGTCAGTAGAAAGGTCTTGTCAAAAGGGGTGCTGTGGCCAAGTATGAAGTAAATCCGCTTACTAATACAGAAGTTATGGTCAATGTTAAAGTTTTTGGACAATTGGATCTTCAAGGTGAAGGTCATTCAGGAGTCAAGGTGAAATAAATATAGGTCAGTGGAAAGGTCTTGTCCAAAGGGGTGTTGTGTCCAAGTATGAAGTAAATCCACTTACTAATAAGAAAGTTATGGCCAATGATAAAGTTTTTGCAACAGACCGCCTGACCGACCAACCACCGGGTGACTCCTATATACCCCCAAGTTTCATTAAGGGAGTATAATAAATACTTAGCAGCAACAGGATAAATAAATTCTTACTTAGTAGTAACAGGATCAACAAAGGATTTTCTGCAGATAAAACATTTGAAGGGGAGATCATCTTCATCACTGCTAATTTCATAATTTTCCTCCTCTGAAAAGTGAAGCTACTACAGTTTACTGACTTAATTCTAAAACAAATCCAAATCCAGCTTTAAGCCATGGTGAAATAAATCTGATTCAACAGCCTTTTTGTTACGTCACTGACAACTTACAGGCAATGAAATATTTAGTCTAGTAGCAGTAAATAAAGCCATTTATTTTTAGTAAAAGGTTCTGTAGAGACTGAAAAAATTTTTTGGTATACACTATAATTCTAATCAATCTTGATTCATTCGATCAAATTTTAGACTGTATCTCCATTTTGTACAGAGTAACAGAAATTGTACAAGGCTTCTATAGCTAAATGGTAAGAGCAATAAGCTATAGTTCAAAAGATCCTAGGTTTGAATCCAAGCTAAAACCTGAGTTCTTATGCAAGACACTTAAGCTATGCATGCTTTGTTAACAAAGTTACAAATGGGTAACAGTAATGAATGTTACTGGCCCTTTGCTCAAGTGACTGGTTCTATCATTTAAGGTGTCTTGAGAGAAACAGAATAAGCTTTGATAGCTTCCACTGTGAGCAAGTTAAAACAAATGAATATAAATTCAGTTATTGTACAGGAAAATGTCTGTTTTTTTACTGGCACAGGGGTTTAACACCAGTTTCAACAACTGTGGTCTTATCCCAGTGGCCAGTCCACCTAACCTGGTTATTTTTTTTGGTCCTTATGGAGACTGAACAAAGAAGATTGTCATTGTGATGCAGCTAGCAGGGCCAGCAAAGGACAATGTAATTAACTGCATAAAAATTATCTCACGTCCATGGCCATATGTTCCTTGCTCCATTTCTCTCTCCAGCTGCCAACCATGTTTGTAATCACTTCTGTCATGAAGAAATTTACAGCTATCTGAAAGTTAAAAAAAACAACAAACAAACAAGTTTATAAATTCGTTGTACATTTTTCACTTTTACTTCAACTCCCTGCCACCTTAAATTTTTTGGACCAACATGAGATGACCTTCCTTTCAATTTCAAGCTGATAAACTGTAACAATGGACTTGAATTGAATTCATGAAAATAGTAATTAAGGATGACCTCATTTAAAGCAAGCTTTTATTCATAGATTAGAATGACATTCTACTTGTCTCTAAGGCAATAATCTAATGATTGCATTAAAAACAAATGTCAGCTGAACAAACTGCCATAGTTTAGCAAAATTTACTTTGCTTTCTTATGTCTGTCTATGTTTGTTGTAGTTTGATGACAGAATGCCCTCTTGGAAATTAGCTAGTGTGTTGCAATAAAAGAACCTAATCAAGATTTAATGGACCTCTCCAGAGACATTTATGCACACGTTGTTTTAACAAACTGTTTACATTAAAAAACATTACAAACCTTAAGCTGATGTAAAACTAAATTATTTTTGAGTTAACATATCACATTTCTTTAAAAGCATAAAATATTCTGAATTTTTAAGGTTTTTTTTCACTTGATTCTAGGTACATAATAAACTTACCTCCAAATCCACACATCCCTGTTTCCTTATAATCTTTACATATATCAGGTTGGTAATCCCATCTGACAGTGGCTCTAAGATGTGCAGGTGCTCGTAAAGGACCTTTCCTGAAATATGAAACAATCATAACAAGAGCTGACAGAAAGAATCTTTAAGATCAATCATGAATGTGGAAAAGAAAATAATGTTTTTAATTTACCGTAACACGATAAATATTTAAAGTCATATAACAACATCTTACGAGGATCTTAAGATGTATTAGGTACCTGTGACAAACAAATGAAACTTCAAGAAAAATGGTTTTATCTTTTCCTGTATTTTTCTTTACCTTTTAATACTAAGACAGGGTTTCCGCTGCAATTCGCCAATTTCGCAAATGGCGAAAAAATATTTGGAAGTGGCGAAAAAAAATGCATAAAAAATTATTTTTCCGATGTATATTTAAAAAAATGCCCTAATTGATTGCTGATTGATAAATCCAGATGAAAGTTGTGAAAAGTGTTACTGCCAGCGGCGATTACATGTCAATTTGACCTTATTGTCGACGGTCACATGTTGGGAGAATTACTCGCTGAAATTGCAAATTTTGAAATTTGTTTAAGGCTGCTTGATTACATCGCCAGTGGAAAGCAATGTTAAAATAATTAAAAAGTATTCATTCCCACACAATTTAATATAGAACAACCAAAATTTTGTATATTTCTGCAGAAAACAGAAAAATTTTCAATTGTCACATATTTTCGCGACTCCGATTTTTTATAATTATTTAAAACGAAAAGAAGCAATGTTCTGTTTAAAAATCTTTAGTACAAAGACAAAAAAATATAAGTACATTGGTGATGATGCCATTTTTCAGTAAGTTATTCAGAAAAAAGGGCTGCATTCTGTGAATGTCTGCAGGTTTAATTTCTATATGCTAATTAAAACCATGGTGTTATGTAGATCTAAGAAAACAGTGGAGGTATCAATATATCTGAAATTTTGGCGATCATTTTTTTAAATTAAGAATATTGGCTATTATTTTTTTAAGCCTGTGTGAGCCCTGATAATGATAAATCAATTGTAATTTGTTGATATGATGTATGTAGATTTTAGAAAATTAAAGTCAGAAAAATATTAGATTTATCATTTTAAAATTCTTTAATGCCATGAAATATTCATAACAGTTGCAGGTCTAGATATGTTGTAAATTAAGTCTTTAAAAATGAGAAATTGAAAAATTTTCGACGGCCGGGAGCTCCCTCCCGGAACCCCCCCCCCCCCCATTGGCGGAAAAATAAAATTGGCCAGTGGAAACCCTGCTAAGAACCTTCCCAGTTTTATCCTTCAGATTAGAAGATTTTGGTCAATCTATGTAAAAATATTGAATTGGTATATTCTGGCTGACTGCCAAACCAATAATATGACCTATAGGAGGTGGGTTCTATAAAGAAAATCACCTTACCTGACAGAGTTACTTGCTGCATTGCCCTGAGCTGTGTCTTTTTTCTCATAAAACACCTGGTAATTGTTTATTCCTCTGTACACTTTGTCATCTTCTTTCCCTTTCAACTCCTAAAAAATGATTGAAGCAAAAATTTATCATAGTTCTATGCAAAACTGCCTCACTTGTTACAAAGATGTTTTACAATAAATGTCTTTAAGTGCACTAAGTTTAAGATTATAAGCTGGCTGCCTGTTTGTAATGAAAAATCAATGCTCTGATGAGCAAGACTATGACGCTACAAAAAATAAAAGACTATTTTGTTGCAGGCTATGATAAACTATCTATGATAAACTATTTCGGAATACTATGTACATGTATATTTGTAATTAACACATTATAACACTTGTGTCCTGACTTTAAGTTCTACTTGCTGGGCAAAAAGATCTGAAACAACAATAACAACAAAACTCCCACCTTGTTCACTTCCTGTTGTTTTTCAAATATGGCCCTAGCGTCTGTGGACAGGTCTGTATCAATCTGCACTGTTGAAGTTGCCCCCATATCGTGTGGTCCCTCACTTTTCTATCAAAAGACAGAAAATACCACATTCATTAATACAGAGACTAATATCATGTAATTTTCATTTAGCATTGTGTGAAAGATGTAAGTAGGTTAAGCATATCAAATGCTCATGAGGTTTCAGATATATTCAAAGATTTTTTTAAGCCAAAATATATCCTACTCTAGGCTAGGTAAAAAACTTGCAGAAATCATCACATCTGTCCTGTTTTCAGATACTTACTGAACCATTTCTGTAATATAACTTGAAATTATTAACACACAGTAAATATTTTTCTTCACAACTTATCAGCTTTGAAAATGCAAATCCTTAATTCTGATTCCAAACCTTTTTTTTCTTGTAAGAATGGGCTTGGCCGCCCCTTCCAGAAATAATGAAAGAAAACACTGGAAAAGATAAAAGCAGTTTTACCAAATCGATATTTCAAAACCTGGTCATAGCTCATTTTCAAAATTAAAAAAATAGAACCGTCATTTTTCATTTAAAAGACAGCACACTCAAAACACACAAGAAAGTCCCACAATAAGCAAAATACTAACCCCCGTCCTTGATGATTTGTATGTAACAGCCACAGATTTTCTAACATCCTCATCACTACTGCTGTCAGAAACATCCTCTTGATTCACTTTCTTTGTCTTTGTCTGTAAGAGAAAACCAGAACAAGGTAAAGAAAAAGCTATATTAGTGGCTAGTGTCCCTGAACATTAATTCATTGTGAGCTGATGTGGCAAACATTGCCAATTATTTTACTTAAATTTTATTCACTGTGAAAAAAAGGTTTGCTGCTATTCAGTACAGTTAAATGTCCCTTAACCTGCTGGAACTTAAAGTGATAAGCCTGACCAGTGCAGTTTGACCAGGCTCTATACCGTTGGTAGCTCAATTTTTGTGTTTTGATACTGAAAGTCCTTAAACCTTGAATGGACTGTTCCGAATTCAAAGCTGGGCAAATCTATTACAAATATTCAGCAGGTTAAGGGATATAGTAAAAGAAAATTTAGTGAGTTATAATCTACAACTACACTGGAAAGTTTATCTTCATTAATATCAATCTTATATGTGAAAGAAGTCTTTGTCACTTTAAAGTTTTGTCTGAAATTTCAGGGGTTTTTTTTTTCAGCATTTACCTGGACTGCCATGCACCTTGGTCAGTTAAAACACACAGCACATAATGTGACGACATAATTATAAAGAAGGGTAATAGTTCAAGTCAGTTAAGACAAATGAATTCATTTCTTTCTGATATCACATTAAAATGATTTTCTGGTATTTTCACAAAAATCACCTTTTTTGTTAATCTTACAAGGTGATTGCAAGATCATTAAGGAGATGAAATCAAACACAAAAACATATAATATCAGAACCCAATCAACTATAACCTATGTTAGCATTACCAGAAATCAAAATAGCCAATGGCTACTAAAATTTCTGAAATTATTTAGAAATAACACCTGATTTCATATTTCTTGTAAAATTCTTTTAAAATGACATATCATTTTGATAAAATAAAAAGTAAGGCTAATTAAATTCATTTCTTAGAGAAAACTAAGATAATGCTATTATTTAAGTTCCAAATGTTAAAATGTACATACCGACTGAACAAATCTGTTTGGTCCCCTGTGTTTCTTTGCTTTAACTGCAATATTACCATCCTCATCACTACTGCTCTCTAAAAAGATACAAACAACAAGTCAAAATACAATGACATTTGATGTTAATTGAAAGAATCAAAGTACTTTGAGTGGACATCCATTTAAAAGTAAACATAACAGTAAAACATTCTGGGTGATTTAGGCATGATGGGGTTAATAATGGACATATGCATCGCCACTCTTTTGCCATTGTTGGCTGGTGAGGTACATGTAACACTACAGTAAATGGAACAAAAATTTGTATGACCTCCTCCCACCGCCACCCCTTCCTCCATAAAATAGAAAAAGAAAAGAATCAAGCAACAAGTAGCATTCACCAAAAATTGGTTTGATATCAGACTTAATGAAAGTGTTTTAATTCAGATATTCTGTCTGATAATGTCTATCTTTCAGATCAAAGAATTTCTGAATAAGTGAGGTAATCCTTACAATCCATTTACTTGTTGACAAAGTCTAACATCGACACAGCCTGGATAAGAGGAAATACGCTAAATATAGAATATCAGTCTTATTTTGAGAAGGAATCCTATTCCTACTGTGTCCCTTCTTGTCCTCAACTTGTTGGTTGACAGACCAAGCATACTTATAAACAAGTTTATCAGTGCTAAAGCTTATCTTTTTGAGACAGAGCATACATTGTTGTACTACACATAATGGATTTTGTAAACTGGTCTTAATTACATCTCAAAATAAAGCAGGTGTCTGTTTGCATTCTAACAGATTGACAATAACAACTGTAAGATATTTTATGTGATTTAAGTGATAAACTAGTCTCAATAATGCAACTTCAGACACGATGCTGCCTTTACACATGTATGTCTCAACCAGAAACCACCAAAATAGTGGTGGAAAATGGATTTTGTGAAATCTCTATTTCCTTACTGATTAACGGTCATTTTACACTTTACATTTGGAAACTTATTAATATACTGTATTCTGTATGAAAATCTTCAACAAAACCCCTAAAAAAGCAAAAAGATGCTTTCAAACCTTCATCAGTCTCTTGTTACATCAGCCGTATCTGATGGAGGTGTGTGCATACTGAGAATGCAATAGCCAATGAAAACAGTGCTCTATTTTAAAGTGTCAGTAAAGGTTATGAAAGCCCTACATGATAAACTAGTTTTGTGCATGTAATTGGCCTTAAAAAAATTGTCGCTTAAATTTAGGATAGATTTTCTGCCCATTATCTCAATTCACGGTACAGGGTTCAAGTACAGTTGTTGAATGTTTACCTCTGCGGCCTTTTTTCCAAATGGCAATAATGGACTTTAGCATGATAATCTATAAATTTCTTATCAGCCACTACATACATATATTTTTCAGCAAACTTATTTGAGACATACATCATCTGAAGCAAAAAATTTAACTCTTTCACCACATGTATATTTTTCGCTTGTATGTTTCAGTTTTTGCGCAAATTGGTGCTCAACAGATTTTATTGGGCATTAGAAGGAAAAATTTCCACCACATTTTGAGTCCCTTCTGGTTTGTACTCTGAAGGCAGATATCAACTATTAAACTAGAACTGTGTCCATAGGACACGGATGCCCCCACTATGCATAAGTGCTCATAAACAAGAGCATGTATATCCTGTATGTAAGATTTTTTCTGTACATATACCTAAAATGATCTACAGGTAACCTTATGTACATGTTAAATTAAATTACAAATGTAAAATTTATATGTTCAATTATGTATATGGTATATAGTGAAAAAATCAACAAAGGGCCATAATTCTGTTAAATATGGGGGCAGCACGAAATACCCAAATATACCCAAATACACTTAAATTGTATCAATTTATCAACACATTTTTATAAATCAAGCAAAATTATACACTTAACTCCAAATATTTGCCGAGATAATATAAGTTTTAATGGTTATCTTTAAGTTAATGCTCATTTGTTTGTATTCATGATTCTTTTCATGTACGGTACTGTGAAAACAAAACCTTGTGATAATTACTAATAAGGTATTATTAATATAATTATAATGCCTTAAATATCAAAAATATGCTATTCATATAAAGAAGTATCTGAAAATAAGAATAAAAATCTTAATGGAAAATTAGTTAAAAGAGTATAAAGTTCGAACTATAAAACGATTCTCTAGCATTCACATAGGGAAACAACCTGCATAAATATATGTTTTTCACAGAGTGTAAATCTTACGATAGCCGTTTGTGTCCGAAATGTGCCTAATATGTATGAAATTTTTGAAATTTTTGCTACTGATTTTCATTTTCTAGTTCATCTGTGCTTTTGTAGAAACAAACTTGACAATAAGTATTTGTTAAAAGCTGTCTTTCATCATTGTTGAAGTGTATTTGGGTATATTTGGATGTATTTGGGTATATTTGGTAGTATTTGGGTATTTCGTGCCGCCGTAAATATGGTCACAGCAAAAATTCCTTCCTTTACTACCATCTGTATGGTATATACTATATAGTGAAAAAAAATCAACAAAGGGCCATAATTCTGTTAAATTTGGTCGCAGCAAAAATTCCTTCCTTTACTACCATCTACACATTAAGATTGTTCATCCCTGGAAGTTTAAGCAAAATCTGCTATCCGGTTTAAGAGGAGTTGCGTTCACAAGATTTTGGGACGTACGTACGGACAGACAGACGGACAAGTGCAACGCTATATGCTCCCCACTTTGTGGAGGCATAAAAATTGCATGATATTCAACTTTTTGAGTTCAGTTATTTCAGTATCAATTACCAGCAAAACAGAAAATGATTCAAAAGCAAAATGTATATTTTTGATGCTTGTTAAATAATACACCACTGATTTCTGGTTCAAGAAGTTTACACATTGAATGTATGTGTATTTTATTTCTTTTAAAATAGATATCACCGCAAATTAACCTTTTTCACTGGAATCCGCTCTCCGTCTTTGTTGAGGTCGTTTTACAGTTTTCTTGAAAAATGTGCAGACACTTTTCTCCTCACCAGTTGTGTCCGCCATACTGACACTTTCTATAAACCTTTTGTGAGATGATTATGATTTTATTAAAACTATTTCCAAAATAATACAACGTTAGTTCGCAAGTTTTTCCAGGGCGAGTTTTTTCCAGACGCTTGTGAAAATCGGTGTAGTGTGACACTTGTCATATCGTGAGGATAGTAAGATCTCATGGGTCTAGTCCAGCTAATTGTACGCAAGTCGAGGTATTGTGTATTTTTTTGTTTGGGTTAATAGCTCAGCTCCGCGAGATTCTGACCCACCACAAAAATATCTCAGAATATGCTCAAGACGCCACTTGAATTATTTTGACTAGAGTCTTACATAATTTAGGTTGGAATACCGCAATTTAAACATATTTTATTTCCAAACAAAACTTGATCAATAGTGTATGTTCACATCATGATTCAAGACAAACAAAAGGAAAAAGGTTAGGTTACAAGTTCTGACAACGTTAAACACGACCTGTTTCTAGTGGATTAAATACCATTTGATTTTGCATAAACTTGCATGAACTTTAACCTTAAATATGTTAAAATTTTCTCAATATGTCTTTGACCTTTTGAAAAGATTCTGCCTGAGCTTCATCCCAATGAAAATGAATATCTTTCTTCAGGATTTGGCGTAGCGGAGTAGTAACCTCAGACAAATTGGGAGCAAACCTGGACAGGTACGTTACCATGCCCATAAATATTTCTAGTTCTGCTTTGTCCTTAGGTGGTTCAATGTCTCGAATTGCGGACACTTTTTCTGGGTCAGGCTTTAAACCTTCAGAGGAGAGGATGTGACCAAAATATTGAACTTCAGTAAGTCCAACTTCAACTTTGTCTTTATTAAGACGTATGCCTTTCTGCTGGCATCTGTTGAGAACTTTTCTTAGGTTGTTGTCATGTTCTGCTCGTGTTGACCCCTATACTAATATGTCATCAACTATTGCAGAACAATATTTCAATCCTTCAAGACATTCGTCTATGCAACGCTGGAAATCATCTTGACTTGTGACCAGACCAAAAGGTGTTCGGGTATAGCGGAAACGACCTAAAGGGCTATTGAATCTAGTCAAATATGACGATTCCTCATCGAGTTCCATTGACCAGTAACCTTGTTTGCAGTCTAACTTTGTGAAGTACTTAGCTGCAGGTAACTGGGGAAGAATATCGTCAAGAGTTCTCATTGGATAATGAGGACGATACAGTGCCTTGTTGAGGTCTTTCGGATCTAGGCATATTCTGACCTTATCTGATCCTGGTTTGTTTACAACAACCATTAAAATTGACCCATTTAGTAGGTGTATTGATCTTTGCAATAATACCGGCTTTGACCATTTTCTGTAGCTCAGTATCAACTTTTTCTTTAAGAGAAACAGGTACTCTTCGAGGTGGGTGCACAACTGGCTGGATTTTAGGATCAAGTTTCAATGAAACTTTGCCCGGAAGATGACCAATGCCAGTAAATAAATCAGGATAGTCAGCAAATACCGTTTCCTTCGACAAAGGTCTAGTCTTTTCGTCTACTGACATGACTATCTTAATCAGACTGAACTCAAGACACGACTGGAGACCTAAGATTGAGCATCTGCTTTTGCGTACAACAAAGAAATCAACATTTTTGTTGTAGCCTTATAAACACATTTCAGATTTATCTGGCCAATAACGTCAAGCTTAGCACCATTATATGCTGTAAGATTGCAAGACGGTCTTTTCAGTGGAAGCTTCAGACCTAAACTATAAAAATCTTCTTCAGTGAGAATATTACAAGAAGCACCAGTGTCTATTTTCATGGAAAGAGGACAACGTTTAGGGCCTACCTGAATCTCGGCATAAACCTGATTACCTGAATGCTTAACAGTGTCAATTTCAAAATCACTGTTATGAACACTTTCATCAATGAACACTTCTGGGCATCCATCAGTATCTACACCATGCACTGAGAGTTTTTGTCTGCAGACTGCCTCAAAAAGATTAAACTTTTTTACAAAAGTTACAGCGTTTTCCTTTTGCGGGGCATATTTTCCTTATATGTAGTTGTCCACATTTTTGACAGTTCGAATGTTTCTTTGGTCTAGCATGCTGAAGATTTTGTGACATTGGTGGTTGTTTTCTACTTGCAACTTGATGTGTTTGGTTAGGTTGTTTTGTGCGGCTTTTGATATAATCAACTGATGGTTTTGCTGATTTCATTGTCTGTAGCTGCTTTTGAGCATATTCGTAAGACTGAGATATTCTTTCTGCTTTAACAAGTGTAAGTTGGTCTCCCTCTGTAATAAGTTTTTCTCTAATTTTCTCAGACTGGATTCCAAAAACAATTTGGTCCCTAATCATGTCGGCCCTGTATGTGTCTCCAAACGCACAATCAACAGCAAGTGTTTTCAAGCTTGTGATAAATTGTTCAATGGTATTGTCTCCTTGTTTTTTATTTTTAAATTTATAACGACTGAAAACTGGGTTTGATTTTGGCTGAACATGAAGTTGAAATTTATCCGAAATCAGTTTTGTTGATTTTTGTTCATCTTCTGTCAACTGCAATGTATTGTAGATCTCTCGTCCATGCTCTCCTACCCACAATAATAAATAAGTAACGTTGACTTCCTCTGATTTGTCTTTCAGGGCACCAGCAAAAATAAGCTCTACATGTTGTCTGAATTTCTTGAAAGCTTCTAGGAGGTTCTCGCTGCTCCAGTCCATCTTTGGAGTTGGAATTCCAGTTAAATCCATTGTGGAATTTAATATAGATATTAATTCCGTCTAACTGGTAACAGGAATGTATTTTAACCAAAAAAGTTACAAATAATTCCACAATTATTAAATAAATCCCTTTTATTCTGACACCATGTCATATATTGGGGGTTTATAGTTATCCCACTTCTGACACCATGTCATATATTGGGGGTTTAAAGTTATTCCACTGAAAGGAATGAACACAGATGAGAGTATATCTTTTATTGCTGCCCAATCGTACTCTGCTGGGTAAATACACAATACATACTATATAAGCAACAGAATAATCATATGGTGATAACATGGGTATACATATAACAAAATATTAAAGTACAGCAACACTATTGAACTACCAAAGCTTTTGTGCTATATGTTTTGTAGACACTAAGTATGTATCATATGTGACCAGTCCAAAACTTTTAAATATTTGCAAATAAGAGGATTCAGACAGTACTATATTTTTGCATGACTTCTGTGAATTACCGTGATGTAGACAAAAAAGGTGAAAAAGTGTGACTTAAGATACATAATGCAATTCCAAACGGTCAATTTTTGAAACATGTGTGGTGTGAGAAAGTTAAGACCCTGTAAATTGATCTTACATGATGTTTTGGCCAAGATAGGTCACACAAAGTCAATGAACAACTTTAAAGACGTAGAGGATGTGATGGTTTGTAACTATAAGTATTTACTGATATCTTATATCCCGAGCCAACAGAATCACGAAAGGTCCACAGCACATTCAGAATTAATCAGTGTAACAGTTTCACTAAAGACCACTATCAAAAACGGAAATAACATCATGTGTACACTTATACCTCTGACAAGTTAACACAGCAACTCAGTCAGGTTTCATCCTTGTGAAAACTGCAAGACCGTAAACAAGAAGGACATGATGGCCCTAAAGTACTCACCTGAGTATAACTACTAATAGCTTTATCATCAAAATAATAAAAAAAAACTTAACAAGGGGAATAATTCGAACAAATTAGAAGAGGTCCACTGTTTCCAACCAAATTTCAGAAATCACAGCCTCCTGCCCTCTGACAAGAATCTTTAATAATGGTTTATATACCTACAGCGGTGAGACAAAACATTACCAAAGGAGCAACATTGAAAATCTTGGTAGAGATACAATGTGTTTTGGCAATTTGACATTTCACCTGAAAAGTGGTTTAATTTTATAGGGCTTGATCTCCCAGTCCTGTAATTATAAGTGATTTTCTTTCAGATGAGAAGTTAAGCCAAGTCCCCATGTATTGGTGCTATACACTAGGCATGATATATATGCCTACATATCTATATTTTGTCATGCATAATACGCATGTTGGATGAAAAACACTTCTTTAATTTAAATCGACGCTCCATGCTGTTTCTATTGTTTATTGTTATCATTTTTACAAATTACTTGACTGGCACTGCTTCTCCTCAATTTCTGGAAATCACCACACGTGCCAGTAAGTAGGAATGTGATATATGCTAATAACTGTCGATATAATTATAACCTTCCACATTAAATATGATTGCATCATCATTTTGCAAATAGCGTAGTATCAGTAACTACTGTCAAATGCATATATTATTATAGGTATCTGCTGTTGTATTTCAAACAATAACAAGTCAGAATTCCGATATAGAGAGAGTATCCCTGGGTTACCGAGGATGTTTCTGTGAAGAATGGAGTATTTTAAAATACCATCTGGTTCAGTTCGGCAAAAATTCCGTGCACAAAATCGGGAAAATCAGAGAACAAATCATTGACCTACAGTAAAGTATACAGTCTAAAATTAATTAGAACAGGGTCTTTGAAAGACCCTGATTAGAATTAGGTAATGAACCAGGTAATGATCGGCCTTTTGCAAACGCTGGTGCGACTTTCAAGACGTCATAATACGCTTTTGATTTCCGGATTTATCGGAGAGACCGGATTTCGGTCAGACCGGGACGCATTAGATAGAGAAACTTGGGCTTTCTCCGGGGGCTTTCTGTAGGGAACTTGCGGAGCTATTCGATCAAATAAAAATCTGATTTCTTAAAATGCACTTTTATTTACTTTGAATATCAGCATTTACCATTATGGTATCAGTTGCGGAAGATCGTCCATTATTCAAAATAAAAATATCTGGAGGTGTTGTAATAGAAGAAAGTCCTACGAAAGAGAAAATTTGCATTGTTAAGAGCACTCAATTCGCACAGGAGAAGCTTCGTGTTTTTGAGTTGTTTTTGAATTCTCAAACAACGAGGCCTCTCGCACATCTGCACGTTGGTTAGATCGCACAGGACAAGCTTCGTGTTTTTGAGTTCTCAAAAACACGGCATGTAGAATTACCGTCTAGCAGGTAGTACAATAGGCGTATAGAGTATAGAACTGCGCTATGAAAAGAAATGCTTCCTTGAATTCTCTGGCAGGGCTCTGTGGGAGAGAACATCACTCTGTATGCAGGGGCAAATTAGAAGAAAAAAAACAGTGATCTATAACGTGTGTTACATTGTCACAGATACAGGAATGGTAGCAGAAGTAAGCACCGCGAAAGCGGGAATTTGCTCTGTTGAGAGCACCTTGTTTACGTGCCTGTAGCTCGGTAACTCTTGGACCGATTTTTGGTATTGGCTGTTAATGTTATGTATGAATTTAATGAAACAGCCTACGGCACTAGTGAATTTACCTGTCCTTTCCAAAGCGAATTCGGCCACACATACTTCATAAACAATGTTGAATATAAATTAATAGAAAGGGCAAAAAGAGAAGAAATATTTCATTCATTGTTCTTATGTACTCCTTTTGTCTGAAGTTGTATAATTCTCTACGACATTAGTCACATTGAAGAGCAGATAAAAAAACCAATAAACGTTTTACCTCATCTTACCAGAAAAATCTGATAAAGGTATAAAAGGCGTAAAATTCAAGAACTCCACTTATAAATACTGATTTTGGAGGAATTGTCATAAAGTTATCAGCGATAGTACAATGATTTCACTTGCTTAGTATACTTTTAACATAGCAATTATTTAACATTTGTTTGTTCTAATGAAACGGATTGCCATAAAGTGCCCTTGTGCCAAAATTATTTTCCACGACGTCACCCAGTCTTTTGCAAATTCAAAGTCTGTCATTGTAAGTTAAACGATAGGAAATTGAGAAATTTTAAACATATTATTCTGAAAAATGCAGGAACACATATATTAAAGCGACTGAATCACAGAATATAGCTTTTTTCGTTTAAAATTAAAGAGAAGTTTATAGACTATGACAAAAACATAATTTCATGCTTCTAAAAGTCATACGACTATACGTACTTGGTTATGAAAACGGAAGAAAAAGAATTTGATTTTAACAGGATTTGAACCCATGCCTCTTCAGGTCAGTAAAACAAGGAGCAACGACCTATACCTCTTAGCCACTATGCAACGTTGTTCACAAATTTAAAAAATAACAGTATGAATAAAGTACCTACCCCGTGAATCGGGGTAATTTTTTACTGATAAAAGTGTGAGAAACTTTGTAATATGATGTGTTTCTGTTACAAAAAACTGAGACGTTAACTTAGTTTAGATATGTTCTCCACAACTACAACCGTATGTTTTACATATGTAAACATTTTCTTTTTAATGCATCGTCGACCCATCTGTGAATCAGTCGCGGGCATCACATATGTCGAAACACGGATACCGGAAACCAGCTTTTAGTTATTACCTGCCGCAACCGGATCTTACGCGTTCGCGCTTTTAGTTGGAAGATCAGATTTTCTGGGCACAAATATATTTGTTAAAGGTGAGCTGCGAGCAAATCGTAGAAGCAAGCTTGGGTTACATATCTTTATTATTTCAATGTTTCGTAGTAGTAGTTTTAGTCCAATCCACAGAATGGGATTTGATTCTTAAAATTTACGTGGTCATGTGTCATCATTTCATTTTGTTGGGGATTTGGAGGGACGGGGATACATCTATAAACTTATTTGGTGTTATTTCTCATCTAATTTGCTGATCCAAGATATAACCAAACCATAAAGATACATTTTCAGGCTTTTCGTTCTAAAAGTTCCAATACGAGAAGGCCAACTGTTAACAATTAGTTTGATTTTGTCTTCACCATGTTTTTAACTTCGTTGGAATGACTGAGCTGCATCAGTATCCTGGTTTAACCCAAATTGGGCAATATAAGGATATTTGTCTTTGATGTTGAAATAAACAATACCAATCTATAATTATACTAGTTATAACTGAAAAAGTTACTGTGTGGTAATGGCTAGTCAAAATAATTCAAGTGACATCATGAGCATGTTCTGAGATATTTTTATTTTGGGTCAGAATCTTGCTATAACCAGATACAGTACAGCTCAAGCAATTTTTCCAAAGTCCGCCGATCCCCGTGATTTTTTTACGGGTGGATTGTCACCGCGATGTCCCCGCGACAGTTGTGACTTTCTGCTCGTCCACTCGATCGGGTGAAATTTGCGCTGCGGGATATCGTCGCCGCGGATCACTGTGAAATATTGCAGCGGTATTTCGCTCTCTCGGGTGACCATTAATTTATTTATTACACGGAGACATTTATTTCTATTACTGTACGTCTGTAAAGTATAATGAACTCAAACACATTTTTTAAAGAAAATAAACTTTATGTGAATTATGGTCGTTTCGTCAAACCGTCGTTTCGTCAAACTTATTTTATATAGCAAGCAAAAGGTCGTTTCGTCAAATTAATAATATATAGTATTTAACACCTATTGAAATAAAATTATAATTGATTGCTGAAGTGTGTTTGTGATTCATTAAAATGAATGTGCAATCAACCTAATTAGCGGGATAATAATCTAATTTGTATAATTACCGATAAGACAAACAATTAATCAGCGGTACCTTTGCGCGACGTTTAATGTGAACAGCTTTAACGTAAATAGTCTGTTTGCATGTAATTGCATCTGTTTGACACTTCGGTAAAATCGGTAATTATCTCCTCTAAAAGTTAAGTTTGACGAACAAACCACCTGTTTTGTACAGAAAAATAAGTTTGACGAAACGACCAACACCCCTTTATGTTATGTATTTAAACGACGTAACACCTGTCGTATGTAAATAATTACAAAATTTAAAGATTTGCATGTGAAATTTCCTCAACTGCTATATCATGTTTATTCACCTAAATAAACATATTGATCATGATTGTTACAGGGTTCCCGCTGTCGCTCGCCAAAATGTTAATTCTGGCGCATAAAATCTTTAATTGGTTAATTTTACTGGCGCCAACGTAAGATTGACCCTAGAACTTTAGTCATTAACATTTGAAATGACATAGGTGCATTTTTGAGACCAAAAGGCATCCTATTGAACTCATAGATTCCGGACGGAACACAAAAAGCTGCCTTGTGACGTGTTTTGGATCGTTTTTCCGTTTTCTTGAAACTTTTTTTATTGAACTGTTTTGTGATGTGATTCTCCCCGGTAAATGTACATTAATATCGCCGAGCTAATTAAATAATTTTATTGATTAAAATCAACAGTAACATTGTAAGTCTTATTGATTTTTTAAAAGAAGATTACGTTGTACATTTACGTGAACATTTACAGGTATATCCGAATTAATCACGGCAAATCTCTGTGATTTTTCACCGCGGATTGCGGGGTTTTTTTACTACCCGTCCGCGGTGATTTGTCACCGCGGCTGACTATAGTAAGTCCCCCGCGATTTTCCACTCGCCGTTAAAAGTGTCCGCGGTGACAGAGCGGAAAGTGGAAAAATTGCTTGAGCTGTACTGTATAAACAACCCCTTTATGAAGGACAAATTATTGGGAGAAGTACCTCTCATTTTTCAAGCATGAGTGTTGCAATTAAGTAAAGCTGGCTTCCATGTGGCAATAGTCACACTATTTTGCAAAACTGGTTTTATTAGCTGATATTTTATGTTTGTTCATCTTCTGCTCTTGTAAAAGTTGAACAACTGAAAAAATATCAGATCTATTAAAGTTTAAACTCTTGAAGCATACAGAATTATGCTAAAGTGGCTTGTGCAATCATTATGTAATGTGTAATACTGGGTGTGGTGGTAATTCAGACTCTGTCTTAATTATTGGGCCACCATTTGAGAAATATTTCTGTAACACACATCACATTAGGGAGGGTATCATAAATGTACAAAATTACCATCTGAAGCTTATTGTCACATCATTACACAGTGCTTATAGTAGTATGCAGTAGATCATGCCCATTTCATCATGTGCTCTGCCCTTTCCCAAGGCACCCTGCTTAGCCCTTTCAGATAGGGTCTTTGCATTTACCTATTTCAAGTGGATTTAGTGAGTTAATGGGTACTGGTCTTGAATTATAAGGTACCAAAAGTTTGAAGAAGAGGAGACACCATTGTTAAAAATACGACATGATCAGCATAATTTGATTTAAAATCAGTAAATATGTGTATGCCTTTTTTCAGTTGTAGTGCTTTTAAATATCTCTTTATCCAGCAGCACCCTGCCTTTAAATCTTTGCTGGAGCATTATTAAGTAAATGTTTTCCCTGATAATATGGTTACTTTTCTTTAAGGAAATAATTATGATATGACTTGCTAGAATGATGTAAATTGTCAACTGTAAATACCAGTAATTGTCAGTAAGAAGCTCGTTATTATTGTTTGAAATGAACTGTTCTAGACTGGGACATTTTGAACCAGGCTTTTCTGATTTAGGGCTGTGCTAGTCTCTAGACTGACACCATCTTCAGTGGTAGTGATGTCGTGTTCTTTTAATATTTGTAAAAGAATTTAGATGGTCTTTGATCCTGCATGTCCTGTCTATGACTGTGTCAGACTGAAAAGAAATCCTATCCCCGGTTGCAGTTGCTTGCACTACAGTTACCTAAAAGCTAGCCCAAAGTTCAGATCTCTGGAGTGTTAGTCAACATGTAGGTTGATTTTAACAGTTTTTAACCAGAGTTTGATTACTGAAACTCTGGACAGATCTCCTACATTTGATAAATGTTTCAGTCACTGGCATTCTAGACACTGGGCTAACATTTCAGTTACCTAATAATAAGACCAGAAAGATGTAACAATATTAGCACTTTGTCCAAATGAGAGCCTGTGGCTTAAAATGACAGAAAAGAGAAAGTTTTTTCTATAGATTTTGTAATTAATTTAATGATTTAGTTGCAGAAAAATGCCACCAAAGGCTGGGCGTGGAGGAGTGGTAAACATAAAACCAGAGGAGCTGGTGCTTCTGTGTGAATGGAATGATTGTAACGAGGCGTTTAATTGTATGAATACATTTACACAGCATGTTGCTGTACATTTGATGCAACACCTGGAAGGAACGGGTCCAGAGGCAGGTATGTACCTTGTGTTAGTGATGCTTAGAAACATTCAGAGTAATACTTAAAGATGTTTTATTATTACATGTAGGTGTTATTATTTTTGAAGGCTGTGGATGATCAGAGAATGAAAAGGTTTCCTCCCACTCATTTTTTTCTCTTGCATTTGAGTAGAAATTTTTGCATTGAAATAGTCAAAACATATAGGCCTGTATGACATTTAATGTCTTTTTATGCCCCCGGAAGGAGAACATATTGTTTTTGGTCTGCCTGTTTGTCTCAAAACTTTAATATTTTTGAGGCCCCATTGGGGGGCATGGCATGGATTGTAATTAAATAAGTAGAGGTGGAAGTCTTGACAATATACTGGTTCAGTGGTACTGTTTGGGAATTATGTTTTTGTTATGCAGTTTTATATTCAACTCTGTTGCCAGTATAGACAGTAGATATAACAGATATGGAGATTGCTGATATGCTCTTCATATAATAATATATAAGTATACTTTTTTTATTGTTGGTGTAAAAATTTCTGCAGATATGCACTGTCACTGGCGTGAGTGTAACACTGAAGTTGATGGCGAGACTTCAGACTACCTGCGTCATGTCTACTTTCACACATTCCATGTAAAGATTAAATGTATTGGTGCAATACTGCTAGAAAGAACTGGGCGCCAGCCATGTATGTTTGATTCAAGGGACCGAAACCTCATACCAGACCTGCCTGAAAGTCTGGAGTGTGGTTGGGATCTATGTCATGTAAGTGTTAAAACTTCATATGGCTTGTATAACATCATTATTTGTTAGAGTTAATAAATGTGCACATACCACAGTAAGTCAGGTTGATATGCAAGTATTTACTTGAATATGATTTTAAGGATAAGCAGTCGGCAAGGAGTTAGACAGCCAGACTCCTGATCAAGAGATCATAGGTTGGAATCCAACTATGAGTGAGGTTCTCAGGTGACTTAAGGATTTCTACACTTTTGATATGAGTACTGGTTTGAATTCAGGAAGCAGTCAAGTGAGATTAATGTAAGTTGCAAGAACGTTTCCCAATAGAAATAAGATAAAAAGATTTAAACTTTTAAAACTTGTATTTTTAGTTGCATTTATGTTTTCAGCTCTAATAAAGATTCATTTTACCTTATAAGAAACTAACACCAGTTAAAGGGGCTGTGCTCCAGATGACAAAAATAGAAAGTTTTCTTGTATTATAAATTTCTTGTAACATTTATGACTGATGCTTAAAAACTAACTTACTGACAAAAAATAAGTCAGATAATCACATTATAAATTTTTTCCTTTCAAAGTGCTATACTGTAACGCGACGGTATAACTATATCGTATAAGATTTAAAGTAAATAATTGTTATTTCAGTTACAGTGATAGTGGTGACAGTAAAAGCATTGGAAAAATTGTTGTGAACATGAGGGTCCAGAGTTCAAATCAAGCTGAAGCGAATATTTTTTGTTTGTTCTATTTTGACTTTTATAATCAGTTTTGAAGTAAAATATCATGTTGTTATAATCTCACGCTTCTAGATATTTAATTTATGTAAAAAATATTTTTCATATCAAATCTGGAGCACAGCCCCTTTAAAACAAATAGTAGTTTTATAAAATCATTACAGTTACGTATAAACAGTCTAACCAATAGCTTTGTATGATATTCCAAAGTTGACATTTACTATTTATCATTTATTACTACAATGTAGGTACGATTTGAGAATGCAGAGCTGTTTTACCGTCATGTACAGAGCCATGCTGATGGCTATCCAGATGGGAATTCGGTGGCAGGTGGCTGTAGATGTCATTGGGAAGGTTGTATAGCCGCTTTCAATTAACTTTTCATGTAGAATATTTCCAAACTGTAAAGCCACAAGGTTCATGCACTCAATGCCATGTATCATCAATTACTCTTTTTAATGCCCTCTCCCTTTTGCACACACATGTGCCATTAAAACAGTCTTCGAATTAACCCACTTGTCTAATGTCTGGGACAAGTAAGTCTCCCCTGGGACAAGTAAAAAATCAAGGCAGTTTGTCCAATGGGACAAGTTGTCTTTATTTAAGAGATACTATGAGCTGGTCTAGCCTGCAAATAAAAGCAAGACATCAAGTAGAAACACCATTGATTATTAGAAACAAAACAAGGAAAAGCGAGTGAGTACTTTTACAACATGAATGGACTGTAGTTTAACCATGTTTAGTGTTCAAAAACAGTGAAATGTTGAAATGTATCGTCACATTTGTAGGGTGGGTGGGGTAAAACCATATTCTGCATTTGTGTGCGGATTAGTGAAAATTGTTCCAGACAAGAGCTTGCCCAAAAGGAAAAAATCCAATTTGATGATTGTTGAAATTTGTTGTTTTGATTGGAAAAAGTAGTTGCTTTCCTTGAAAATGTATTTATTGAATATTTGTTGGAATTCATTTGATGTATTACTTAAACATTAAGGAACTTACATTTTTTAAGTGCATTGAAAAGGTTGGGGGAAGGGGATGTTTATGGGATGGGAGTGTCTGTGGGGGGTATGTGATATATTTTCATTATTGAGGATTCGTCTAGAACTTGCTTGACAAAAAATCAAAGTGCCTAAAAATTTATGTGCATTTTTGTGTTTTGCTTGTCTGTTGTTTTTTTTTCTTTTTAGAGAAATTTAATAAGTGGTCTTATTATTTTGATATACAGATTGTTGGAGAAGTCAAGAGTCAGGCACTTTGCATTTAACAACTATATGTCCTTGAAAAAAAATTCAAGATGTCATTTTAAATGTTACTGACAGTTTTCATGTTATTAGTTGAAAATATTACGTTGAAAGAAGAGAACTTTGAGAGAAACCTGATCTTTGTCTTAAAATTTTGGTTTGACAGATACAAACAGTAAATGAATGCCAGTGAAAATGTATTTCTGTTGATTTCAGAGTATTTCTCCTGGCTTATCTCCTTATTAAGGTCGCTGACTTATAGTTGCTCTTAACTTTTCACTGTTTAAAGATCATGGGTTTGAACTTTGCTACCTCTCATGACCATTTATGTGGGAAAGTTGGCCATTTGAGATACGTATAAGGTTATTGGTCCTACCCAGTATCGGTGAAAATATAAACTGCCCATCTGATATAAACACTTGATTGTGAGTGTTTGACTCAACTGAACCAAACTCTTTACGAGCAGAATCATGCTAAACTATGGTGGCTGCTTTGTGCTATGTTTTATGAGCACGTTTTCAGGGGCAAAAGGTCGTGAACCCGACAGACAGTGACTTTGTTGTGTTTTCATCTTTCACCCTGCCAACACAGAGACATGCTTATTGTATTTTTGCCATGGCAATGTGAAAAGTTGAAAACGTAACAAACAATGAAAAAAACATAGGCACAGACACTGGAGTTTTGGTAGGTAGGTTGAACTTGATCAGTAGATGATCCCACATTGTCTAGGGTGAAGCTCACAGGGGCCAGCATATTGTTAATGGTTTCTGATAATATCTCAAGAAAAACTGTTTCCAGAATCTTCAAACTTTACATGATAATTGTGCATGATAAGGATATGGCTCCTTTTATTTTGGGGCTGATAGGGTCAAGGGTTATTCTCACAAGATCCCGCACTTTGAAAATGGTTTTCATCAGTAACTCTAAAATGTCTGCTCCCAGGACCTTCAAACTCCCCAGGATGGTTAAACATTATCAGTAAATTACCTAGATTGTTTTGGGGGCCCACTACATAAAAGGTCATGTAAAAATAACTGATAATCTATAACTCAAGAACTTCTGCACATAGATCCCTCTAACTTTACAGGATGATTGGACAATTGTCGATAAATCCAGTTGATTTTGTGCTCACTGCATCTGATGTCAAGTTCACAGGGGCCTGTACTTCACAAACGGGACTTAAAATCAATTACTAAAGAATGAGTGAATCAAGGAATTTTAATCATTATTAAGCTTTATGAGTAGAAAACTCCGGATCCTGTTGTTTTAAGCTCACTTTGCGGAGTCGACATTTCTTCTTGATTTTGGGAATTTCGGCTTCATGTAAAGGAAGCATCAGAGTTATTCTTACAGCTCTTGTTAACTTTAGAAATTCTATTCAGTAAATTTATTTTACTAGTTTACTAGTTAGTTACAGAAATTCTGCTGTAATTCTAGGTTGCAGTGTTGTTGTGAAATCAAAGTACAAGCTGAAAGATCATTTCAAAAGTCATACCCAGGAGAAACTGGTGGCCTGTCCAACATGTGGAGCATTGTTTTCCTGTCGTACAAAGTTCTTCGACCATCTCAGTCGGCAGGCGGGATACAGTACAGGTAAGATATTCAAAACCACTGCCTGTTCTGAAGTTAACTGTCCTTTATAAAAGGTTCATGCATATATTTTGTAATATCCAAGGGGGTGTATTAGCAGTCTATTGGTGACTTCCAGGACTTGTAATCAAGTGTTCACAAGTTTGTTACCCTAGTTTACCACAAACACTGCTAATTGTTGAATGAGTTATGAAATGAAGGTCCGATTGATGCTATTATTGTAAAAGAACCAGGTTGACTGTAGAATATGTTTTCTGTATCTTTCACAGTTCCCTAGATTTTAAAATAACCATCCTCGGTAACCCAGGGGTACTGTCTACATTTCATTCGCTTTTTGTGATGTCGGCGGAATCAGCACCCATGGGTTCCGACGATGAAAATAACTAGCACCAATGATATATTGATTTGAATATATAGACAGAGATTGGTTACCACTTTATGTTTAGCTTCAAGCCTCTTTGACACTGATGGATGTACATTTAAGTGCTTCCAATTTCTAAAATTACTAGCCATTCAAGGATAACATTCTTAGACTTTTATGAAAATATTACAAGTTTTCCACCAGAATATAGTGGCTATATTTGTTTTCTTGTACAGCAGTTTTGTGGATTAAACATATACAGTTGCTAAAACATGTCTCTGAGAATGTCTCATCCAGTAGGGATTGAACCTGTAAATAAGATGGGATTTTTTTGGTAACGGGAAAACTTTGCTGGTTTCCAAGAATTCTCTTCAGTCATACATTAAGTTTAATGTAAAGGTATACAGATGTTCAAAAAGTAAAGAAAATAAATAGACAATATTACTTTGCTTTGTTTCACAAATATGAAGACATTTCAAATACGATATTCACATCTATAGCACAAATATAATTTAAAAACTTAACATAAAGTAAATAGATACATAATAATATATATTCAAGACAAAGATACATTGATTAGAAACAGTTGTTTAATGTAAGTTTGTTTAAACTGACCTTGCATTGAGAGTGAAAAACAGAATTGCTGTTGTTCTGTCTAACATTTTGTCTAGTGGTTGTTTGCATCATAAAGATTTTTGCAAAACCCTTGGCAGCTATTCAGTTTACCAGTAAATTTATTAAAAACAAAAATTATATCAACCTTGGCCTTTCAAGGTCAGGGTCACTCATGCAAGTCACACTAAAGTCAGTTTTTTATGCCTTGAAGCTTTACAAATTAATATGTATTCCAACAAAAATTTGTAAGTGCATTGTGGGTTGCCAATTCATTTTGTTTGAAGGTTTGCTGAAGTTACCTGCTGGGACATTTTAAGGTGTCTACTGAACCGAAATCAAACCCTGTTATAGGTCAAGGAGAGAGCCTTTCTTAAGCAGCTTCGAGTAGGCTTCTAATTTGAACTCATCTTTCCAAAGATTACACCGCCCTGATGAATTGTAATATTACTTAAGATAATTTTCAAAGTGAATCATGTCGTGTTGATGTCAAGAGCATGACAACATTTTTGTGACTTCTGCTGTTAGTTATTTAGTTTTTTTATGATATAAATGGAATGTAATGGCAAACACTGATTTGCATTACTACTTATACAGTGTTATAAGTACACTTTTTTTAGGTGGAGGTCTAAAATTGAAGTCTGAATTTATTGTGGTTTACTTTTGTTTTTACACCAAACACTTGAATTCATGTTCAAGATATTCATAGATCATGACTATTTCTAAAGGTTCATTTGCACTTACATAAAACAAATATTTGCAACCCTTTTCCTAAAATTAAGTCATTAAAAAAAATTCAGTCCCATTAAGTAAAGTTGAACATGGTAAAAATGCATTTTTTGACTTGCCTAGTCAAAAAAAATGTATTTTACTGAAAAGTATAATTTTCAAATCCATCTGAGAAGACTTAGTGAAAGAAGTCTTTGTGACTTCAAATTCACATGATTGTTTTTAGCATTCATTTTACATCCTGGTAATTTTGAACACTAGTTTTGCTTAAATAAAAATTGTTAATATTGTGAAGAAAGATGTGAATGCCATATTCTACAGTAAATTTATTATAAGTATAGTTATGCTTCAATGTCAAGGATAAAGTTGGAGGTCGTTGTATCAGATTTGATACAAAAAGGTTAAGGTCAGAGGTCATTTTGTCAAATTTGAAATAAAAAATGCCTGAGGTCTGAGGTCATGTCAAATTTGATTAAAATATGCAGGTTAAGGTTGAAGGTCACTGGGTTAAAATATGAAAAAAAAGAGATTAGGATTGGAGGTCATTTCTTTGTTTTTAGATCATGAGTTTAATTAAGTATGCCTTACACAGAATACAAAGCCAAGAGATGTGAGCTAACATAGGCTAGACAATGCCTTACACATTACAGTTGTAAGTTATAAGCTGCCCTGTAACACATACTGGATATGAAAGTGAGCATACATTTCAAATGAAATGAAAAGTAAGCTTTACAAAAATTGTATAGCATAGTAAAAATTCATTAAGCACTTCTTGCATCTGAGTAAATGTACTAATAAATTAAGATTTCATAAAACTTAAAAAAAAAATCAAGTCTAAAATATCAAATTGGGTAGATTTTCCTTGAGTTCCAAGCTGTAAGTGTAAAGTGTATGTGTTTTATAGTGTCACCTGTTGTTCTTCAAGAAATCAACATATATGTATGGTTGATATTGAAAATAATGTTGACAAAATACTGCCTGTAGTTAAATGAGCACTTGAATTTACACATGCATTTCATATAGAAACATTAATCAAGTGATGAAGATGAAAAAGTGCTATCTGCTTCTTTATTTTCTAGCTCGTAGAACCTTTCTGCAGTCACCCCATCAATGAAGTAATTAGTTTAGTGCAGTTTACCATTTTTCACGAACTTTTTATTGATTTCGTCTTTCACTTTACTTTCGTTTAAAGCTTTTGGGTTGAAATAAAACCAGTGTCCAAGCATTTTCATCAAAGGGTCTTGTAAAACTGTTGGTAGATGCAAGTAAACGAATGGTAATGTTCTTGCCAAAAAGCCACTGTAATAAAATGGTCGTGGATTTTTCACCGACACAGCTGTCACTATGGTTTCCACGATGGATGAGAGGTCAGGGGTTGTGTGGGACTCATGGTTTTCATACTTGAATTTTGGAGTGAAACATTCCTTCCCAAAGTCTTCTTTTACTATTGGGCTGGCTGATTTCCACCACCGCTCGGTTGCCGCTGTTTTGTCGTATGCCAGTATACCTGATATGTAAAAGAGTGCCAAAGGATGTTCTTTAAGATTTAAGAATTCCTGCTCAAAGGAGGAATTCTCTTCAGTTCAACACATTTCTCAGTGCTTTCTATTAATAGGAAACAAAGCATCTTTAATTGAAAAGTTTAAAAACACATTTACTCCTAAGATGACACTAAATTCATAAGGCAATAGCCACCCCTATTCATAGCATTTTTTTCATTTAGGGTAGTCTTTCAATACATGTGTAGTTTTCTGCAAATATGACATACTTTTAACCTCAGAAAACTGCAGATAAATTGACAAAGTATAGAGTCTGACCTTGATTATATGTATTATATCTTGGATGAATTAATGAGCTTTGGTTTGTTCAAGTGATCAAAAAAAAAAAATGGGGAAAATATTTTGAACTTACTGTACTAATACAACTTTCCTTGATTCCTTATCTTCATACAATTATGGCCTTGTTAGGTCATTTTCTCATTTGCAATGTTATCTTGAAATGGCATGACCCAAAAGATAGCCTACTGTCAAACATTCCTTTATGCATGTATATGTAAGGTCAAACCTTATAAGGTTTTGTTGGTACTTCTGTCTGCCAGATAAGCAAATGAAGACCCTTGGAGTTGTGTTTCTTTTAGGCCACTGAGACATTAAAACATTTTGAATTTGAACTGGATGGGGGCATAACAAGCTTTCACTAATCAAACTTTGTTAGTTCATAAGAAACATCAAAGTTTGTAACAGAAAAATACAATGCAGCTTGAAAATGACCACACAGAGGAGGATTTTAACTCGGGTCTTCCTGCATCAAAAACGGAGGTTCTGATCACAGAGGTTCTAATCTCGATTCCCTGACGTAGTTGTCAGGGGTTGAATTTATACATTGTAGGCTGCTGTGCACTGGACCGTTACATAGTAATTTAACAATTTCTTAAAAAGTGAAGATTTTGTTGTTTCTTATACCAAAATGCCTGAATAAGTATGGCCGTGTCATCTGTATCTTTTTCTAGACGATTTTAGGTGTTAAAGCTGCTAATTTATGTTATCTGGGACAAAACTAAATTTCTGGGACCCTGACAGAGAGTTGGTGTGATAGAAAATACCTGTGAGGTACGGTTGACATCAAAGTCTTGTTCTATGTGAGGAGTAAGTTCTAAAACTATGCTGTTTTGAAAGGCATTACTCATGCTATTAACTAATTTTGGTCTGTTTTGAGTCAATCTGAATTACTGATTTCTATGACACCTCACTGCATATCAACTAATTTTGGAAATGTACTCTGAAGTAATGATTTTTGACACCTCACTGCATATTAACTTGATGAGGAGTATGCAATTGTCACTTTGAACAGCTTTTTAAGAAGTTTTAATTTTGACCCGAAATCTGTGAACAAGTATCTTTAAAAGATCAGCTGACATTTGGTCTCAAATTTGACAGATTGAGATTTGTTATTTACAATTTGAAAAAGATGTTGTCTTGACAGGCTCTGCAATCTCATTTATGCTACTAAAGACATAGCCAAAGTAATCAGTAATGAGGGCAGTACAAAAAGAGAGTTATTTGATTCTAAATGAACACAATTGAACCAAGAAAAAGCACCTGTTTTATAGCCGCTTGGCACGACTGTTGATACTTTGACGCCCCATTGCTCCAGTTCATATCTTAAACTCTCAGAAAATGTGGCTAGTGCCGCTTTTGAAGCACAGTACACTCCCATATGTGGAACAGGGGCCAAACCTGTTGAATAAAGTTACATCTTTGTTTGATCATTGTACAAAAAGAGAGTGTATTTTGTGTTTTGGATTTGAAATAATTATCTTGAAAATTGTCTCGTTTATGCTTGTAAACCTTGCCATGAGGTAAGCATAGGTTTGAAACTTTTTTCAAATGAATAGAACAAAGGAATATATTGAACATATTAATCGTATACTACAGAATCATTCTGCAGCCTCTTCAGTACTTCTTGCTTGGAACCAAACATGATGCAATGAAAAAAGTGATTCTGTGAAATTATGATCAAGTTTGACATTCATATGAAAACTTGCATTATGACTGTATACAATAACTAAGCCCACAGAAAACATGCAATCAAATAACTGTAGTACCAGATTATAAATTTATAATGGTAAAAATTCATGTTTTACTAAAATATTAAGCTCCAATGTATGACAGCAATTTTTTTTTTTTTTGTAGAAAATTAGAAAAGATTATTGTAAAATATTGATAATTATAACATGTCTTTGATTGATATCTGATACCCACCTGCATTGCTGGTCACATTAACAAGCCGTCCCTTACTCCTTCTAATGAATGGTAGAAATGCTCGGCAAACATTTATTGGTCCCATGTAATTTATCGCCATGACATTTTCAATATCTTCAGTTGACATGATCTCGATATTGCCGATATAACAGATGCCAGCGTTATTGATGACAGCCCACAAATCTAATGAAATAATAAATAGTTTGATTGTAAAGTGTAGATGTAACAATATGTTTTATATAAGACATCAGACTAGTGGCTGCTTACTGAGACCTTGAAATGAAAAATCCCAGTGATATTTGAAAAATGATAACATTTTGACTAGTGACTGCTTACTGAGACCTTGAAATGAAAAATCCCAGTGATATATGAAAAACGATAACATTTTGCCATAAAAAGTGCGTCAGTTTTTAGAAAAATAAAGAAAAAAAAAACCATCGAAACAAAGAGAACAAACATCATCCTAAAATATAATTTACAGTAAAAATTGCTGGGTAATAGTAATGTTGATTATGTCTGGGTCATTATGAGGTTAACCTCATATACTTACTATCAGCAAGTGTCATGACAGTGAATGATTAGGTAAAAAATTATCTCAGTTGTCTTATTATCACCCACATATGTTTCAGATGTGACGATTGTAAATCTTAGTCCTTGACTGCTTTTTAATTTCATATTTACGTAATTATCAAAGCAACAGGTTGTTATGAGTAGTTGGTCATTTGATCAACACTTTTCTGCCCACTAATTGACTTGTTTTTTTTTTGTTTTGTAAGAAAGGCAGAATTCTTTACTCTATAATTGTTTATAATCAGAAAAAAAAATGGATCTTTAAAACAAATTGAATTTGATAAGTAGAAGTGTGGTGAAAATAATCAAGTCCCAGAGACATTTGTCATGAGTTGAATTCACATGAACTAAAGTAGGTGTGACGCTAACAGCATGGAGTCATACAAACAGTATATTTAATATACCCTCTAGCACTCCAAAAAGCAGTGCTGTAGCTGTCTATATGCCAAATACGCATGTGCAAACAATCTCGTTCCAGGAGGTAGAAAAAAGAAAATTATAATAATCATATTCAAAGCATCCCTAAGTGACAAAGTCTTCGGAGGTTGGGGGGCTTTGCCCTGGACCCCCATTAGGACTCTGCCCTGAACCTGCAAAGGGGTTTGTTTGTACTCTCAATTTTGGCCTAGCTTTGCCCTTGAAAAAGTGTAGGTGACCAGCACCTGTGATAAATACTAACTGTTAGTTCCAAGTACTTTCTGAACCTGAGTGGCAGCTTGTTGGACTTGTTCCCGGTTTCTTACATCCATCTGAAGTGTTTTAAGCCTGTTGGAGCAGGAAGCAAGAAGGTCTTGTTCCCCTTTCTGGCCTTTGAACAGGCAACCAGCAAACACATGGTAACCCAGTGAGTCAAGTCTTTTTGCAAGCTCGTGTCCAATTCCTCTATCACAGCCTGATAGTAGATGTTATAGTTAGCTGTTTTGATTATTTCATTATATCGTTTTCTAGCACTGCTTGTAGAGTTAATTAGCCATCATAATAATGATTAATTTTGCAACAATTAACTTTGCATGAAATATAATAAGAAAACAATTTAATATAGTAATGAACATTGTCTAGTTTAGAGTGTGCTAACTCCCTTTTAAACTGGGGTTTTGGAGTTTGAATCTGAAGTAAAATGAAAAATTGCAGAAAAATGATGCCCAGTGTGCCTCAGTCAAAACCTATCTCTGTGACAAGGTATAATTAATGATCTGTTGTGAATAATTAGATAAAACAGGGAAAGCAGTAAGTGATAAATAGATCCCACTGTTGGCTGTCTTACATGTTTTCATTCTAAGCATTCAATTCCTTATCTTATGCAGTTCACTAAGTATATGAAAACATACAAGTAAAATGGTTACTCTAAATTATAAATAAAACTTTGCCAACAATATGACAAGTGGAATTAATGAATGAATGAACAAAATGGAATGATTTCTCTTACCTGTAATAAGTACAGCCTTGTTTTCTGTGGGTATATGCTGTTGGGGGAGATGACTCCAATGATGAAATATGCCCAGTAATAGTACGGAAAACCCCAAAAATGTGTAGTCCCGAATACACAACACATAGCTGCTCGGAAAGACAATAACAAGTTCAAGAAAAGTCCATGTCTTCCAAGCTACTTCCTTGCGTAAGAATTTTTTAAGGAGAATTGTTACATAAATGCCAAAGACAGACAGATGAAAATGACTCCAAGTGAGGCTGAAGGAGTCGGTGTCTGCAGTGATATGATTGCCCATCTTTTCAATATGTAAGTTATTGTCTTGCTGGATACTTCCGATATCCATTACCATGCAGGTTTGTTGATAGATTATTTCTCTGAAGATTCAGTGGTTAATGGTACTGTAATTATCTCAGGAATGTCATAATGCTGGAACTCTGTAAAAAAATTGGAATAGGATAACGCCTAGTAAGTGTAAAATGTAAGAATGGTCAAGTTGCTCACAAGGTAATTTAAATAGTGTTATGCCAGTTTGTGCATTTGTGACATTTTTTCCATAGTTGCTCTGTAACATAGAAACAGAAATGGTAATAAACACATCTCATGTTTCTCACGTTTTGTCCAGTTGTGAGCTTTTTATGTCTGCTAATTGCATAATAAATCTAGTAGCTGTTGGAAATCAGAGGAGGATTAACAATCATGTGAGATACAGTGTGATATCATTGACACTTGTTTTAAAATTAGCCTGAACAGGTTTTATTTTTCTCTTGTATAGAGTCATTTTTTATTAGCAGGAGTAATATATGACACGAAAATGACATAAGCATATGACATTTTATGATTCATGTATTTCACATGCCTTTTCCTAGTCACTGAATTTTTTCCCTTTTTTTCTGTTTAGGCCATTTCTTTTTATTTATTGGTTTACAAAACCCACTTGACATAATTTTTCCAAAAAAAGAAAAGAAATAAAATCACAATTTCAAGTTTTTATTTTTTCTGATGGGTACAAACCAACAGAAAAGACGTGTTGGTGCTCGTGTTAGATTATTATGTAAACATGGAGAATATAACGAGATTATAGAATGCTAGTGTTTTAGCAGAGTATGAATATGTGTATAAATAATGGAAGTGATGGCAATTAAGCACTTTTTTGGCATGACTATTCGAAGAATAAGGAGGGCTATTGCATTCGCCCAAGCATTGGCTTTGGCACTGGTTAAAGTTTTTTTATTCAGTGTAATATCTTGTTCATTATTAAGGGGATTCAATTGAAACTTAAAATACTTGCATATAGTGACAAGGCCCTGCTGTTGGACAAAGGTATAACTCTGATAGCGATAATTACAAAATTATGCCCCTTTTTACTTTTGCTTGCTGTGTGACAAAGGGCATAACTGTATTAGCAATATTTTTAGGGTTATTCCTATTTTTTTTTCAGAAATTTAGTTTAAATTAATGATAAAGTGTTTTATTATTATTTCAGAATTATGCCCCTGTCATTTAGAATTTTAGTTTCATTCAATGATAGAGTGTCACATCTTGTCTATTATTGAATATTCAACTGAAAATGATAATATCTCTTATATTAATAAGGCTATACTCTGTGACAAGGTGCTTGTGTCAGTATGTTTTTGGAATTTTTCCTCCTCTAACTTACATTTTTTTTAGCTCCATTTTCATAGAAAAAAGTGGAGCTGTTGTCATGACCCTCTTGTTGCGTTGGCATTGGCATTAGTTAACTGTTTTGTTAAGGTCCATTTTCTCAGAAACTATCAAAGCTATTCACTTCAAATTTAGAAAACATGTTCACAATCTAAATTTTACACCATTTCTAAAGGGCAGATAACCCTCAAATTTATTTTTGCAAAGATATGCCCCTTTTACGACTTAAAATTATGCCATCCCTATCATTACTTTGGCTTCTTGTTTGACTTAGCTTATAATTTATTATCCAGCACTGAGAAAAGTGGAAGGTGCTGTCTGTGGACAGGTCTTGTTTAAATTTATGAGAAGGAGTTTACTTAAACCTATAATAACTTGCTTATTAGAGTGAGTAAATAAGGTACATTACTCTGTTATGGGATTTGACTGCATGAATTCCTTTTGCAACATAGAAACCTGGTTGAAAATTAAGGCTTTTTTAAAGACATGCTCAGATTCCACTATCAAAGCACTGAGAAAATTGAGCATGCTGTCATCAGACAGGTTGTTTTTCACTGAAGTTTTTTAAGCTCAATTTTTTTTCTCTTGACCTTCCAGTAGACACTTTAAACAAAACATTCCCGTTAAACCAAAGGATTTTAAAGGTGTGGCCTAAATACCTTGTGAGAGACAGAAATCAGTAGCACAAAGTGATTTGGTTTTATGTGTGTTAGTAATAAAGCAGAGTACAGATGCATGAGATCTTTAACAAATTATTTCTGAAATTTTCAGAAATGGTAATTTTAGCTCACCTGAGCACATGTTGCTCAAGGTGAGCATATTGTGATAAGTCTTGTTTGGTGTGCAGCATAATTTATGTCGTCAGCATTTTAGCTTTATGAAATATTTTCTGCCATGCTCCAAGAAAGAAGATCATTAAACTCAACAGGGGTATTTCTTTTTGGAATCTCTGCCAGAAATCTTTTTGAATGAAATCACAAAGCTTAAAGTTTTAATATTATGCTTGTAGCACTCGGAGTGATTACTAAATTAGTGCCTCTAGGGTCATTCTTAGCTCTACCAGAGAGACAGATAGAGATAATATAAGAAAATACTAAAAAAATCCTCTTGTCTGAAACTACAAGGTCTATAGCTTTAATATATTGCATGTAGTGCCATGTCGCTCAGGAGCCTGAAATTCTATCAATAATTAACTTAAAAAGCCAAAAAAGAAAAACCAACAAAAAAACACTAATTATATATATATATAGAAAACAAGGAAGGCAACAAACCGACAATGGATAGAAAGCCGATGTAAATGCCGTATATCAACGAAAAAGGTCGTCATTATTTTACAATAAGCAGTGTTCATTACGCATTTAATATGTTTTATAAAATTGCGCGCTCGGACACCAGCATTCTCCTTTCTCATGAAATTTCTTGTTTTGTTGCCTTCCTTGTGTGTGTGTGTGTGTTTTTTTTTTTATATATATATATAGTGTTTTGATAGAATTTCAGGCTCCTGTGCATTCAGTTAACCTTTGCAAAGTTTGCCAATTTTAAAATCTCTGCGTTCAAACATGGCCTCACCTTTGGTAACAGGCTTGCTTTACCTAGAGGTACATAGGGAAATCATAAGAAAATCTTTTTGTCTGTAAGTTTGAGGCTTAGTGCACCTTTTATATTTGGCTTGTAAATTTGTACTTACCAAAATTGATTTTTATATAAATTGCTAGGATTTTCATTGGTCCTACATAGGATTGCATGCTTTTGGAAAATAAATTTGGAAACTTCGTGTAAATGTTCTCATAATGACCAGATATTTCCAGGTGAGCAGTTCAGGACAGCCATACTGGTAGGTGTCTAGTGTTTATCAACAATTGCTGTTGAACTTCAACAAAGGCCTTTGCTCTTTTCAAAATAACAACTAACTTATCTTCGATCATGGTTCACAAAGGGCACTGAAGGTGAGACAAGATTTTGCATTCAATGACCTTATGATGTCAGCGTTTTGTTCTGTTTATATCATGTACAAGATAACTGTTTCTTTATCTGTTGTACTACAAAATCATCAGACACTATGATAAGAGAGGGCTCTATCATAATGGACTGGTTGACCCCTTTCGGCCCAAAAGATTTTGGAAATTCTGTCTGTTGTATCACAAAGGTTATTAATGTTTCGTCCCATGGATGTAGGCATATAGAGGACTTTAGGTGCAGGAGATTCTTTGACAGGCTGTGTGAGAAACCATCCCCCCATCTCCCATTACCCACTCAGGAAAAACAATTGGCCTGATTTCTTTACCGAAGAGATATTTAATTCCATGAGGCAACTGAAACCCAGAATATAGACAGAACACTTTGTTCCAGGGGTGGGAGTAACCAAAATACAATTTGTCCGAATGTCCTTGCTATGTTAGCCATTACTCTCTGGTGGGAGAAACATGAAGAAGTCCTGTTTCCTAGATTGAAATATGTTAGGAATAGAATTCTGTATTTGAAGCTGATTCAGAAAAAAAAGAATATTAGACACATGGAAATTAGAAATATAAAACAGTTCTTTTTCAAGTTTGAGCAGTGCTGTTATGCTATTAATTAATGATTGATAAGTATCATTCTTTTAACAGGGTTTCATCCCCTTCAACCAGATTTTGTCATAATATTATAATAGTGTCACAATTAACTAGTAAGATTGAATATTAGTTAAGGCCATTTTTTTTTTGTATTTTGGTTTACTGATTTTTTTCAAAAAAAGGTAGGGTAGGAGGAGGGGAAAAAAAAAAAAAATCTTGAAAAAAAAACAAAAAAACATCGTAAAGTCTTCTTATTTCTATTTAATCCTGAATACTGTATATATGAATATTTTAATAATGTATTCAGTCTTTACTGTGAAGAAACCAAGGAAAATGAGCCGTTCATACGGTTCATTTTCCTTAAAATCGGCGTTCAGAATTTTTTTTTTCCTGAAAAAATTTTTTTTTTTTTTTTTTCATTTTCCAAAATACAGGGTCGGCGGGTCAGTAAACCGAAAAATATAAAAATAATGGCCTAACTGTCAGCAACGCTCAAGTTCCTTTCCAGAGAAGTGATGTCATTTTCGGAAGTTACAGCCATAGAAAAGTAAAAACTTCCTTGAAAATATATTTGCTTTGTTGAACTGAATGCAAACAAATATTCTAAGACAAAAAAAGACAACAACAATGTAGTGTTGATGTCATAAAAAAACCATGTTTTATCTCAACTGAAAAAGTAGTTTAAAAAAAAAAGAAAAGAAAAACTGTTGTATATTGTAAATATGTCATACCATATTAAATCACTAGCACTCATGTCCCTATAAGCACTTCCCACATGGTTTTTGACCTGCTAATGAGTAAGCGCCCATGTTTTGCTGTAGAAAATTCGTAAATAAATATGTTTTTGCATCGTCAGTTCTTTTCTGTTTTGCTACAGCACATACAGACTTCACTACCGTCTAGAAAAATAAACTTCATGTTTTGATTTTACAAACTTTTTTTGTGTTTTGAACTAGACAGTAGGCTTTATATAAGTACCCCTTTAAGTGCCCCCTTCTCTTGAATTTTCTAAGTACCCTAGGCGCTAGATGGAGTGAATACGGTTATTTCGATAGACAGATGATAAAGTACGATATTGTTTACAGTTTATTCTAATTAGGGTACTCTTACACCTGACAATCTGTTTCTGTTTTTATCTGCAATCTAATCATTCTGTAAACAAAAATATAGAGCACAAGCCACTGCTAGAATATTGTTTCAAAATGAAATCAGGTCACATTACTACAGGTTGTGTTCATAATGCAACCTCTTTTTTTTCACATTCCTGAGTAATAGATTGTGACATGGAAGTTTTAGCTCCATTTTTTACATTCCTGAGTAATAGATTGTGACATGGAAGTTTTAGCTCCATTTGCTGAAATTAATCATATAAAATAAAGAATAATTTTTATGTTTCAAGGAATGGGAGGTAATCATGAACTGAAAAGCTTTTCCTATGACAAGTAGAAAATTTTGCTTTTCCCATGACCTAGTCAGGTCCAGTTTATTTTTTTAAATATTTTTTTTTTTGGTAAAGTTTTTGTGCCTCCAGAAGTTTGGCTCTTAGATTTGCTCTTGTCCATACATCCATCATCTATCCATCAGTCAGAAAGTTTGTGTAGTGCACTCAACAAAAATCTTAGGCTTCAGGCCACATATGGAAAAACACAGTTACAGCCCTTGTTTGATTGAAATACTTAGATTTGAGCTTGTGTCACATGTTATGGAAAAATTACAGGACATTAGGTTATGAAACTTGGACATTATATTGATAAGTATGTGAAGTTGCTCACCTGGGATTCATGTTTCCTTTCACTGAGGAGTAACAGAGTTATTGCCCTTGATTTATTAAAAAGATATATTTCAGCCTGTGTCACATGCTGTGAAAAAACTACATGACTCTGGGTATTGAAGACCCCCTTTGCTTGGGAATAACGGAGTTATGGTCCTTGATTGATTGAAAATTGAGTGATATAATTCAGCTTGTGTTGCATCTTAGGAAAAACTTCATGGCTTTCAGATTTGAAACTTGAACTGGAGTATATATCAGCATGAGAAACTGTGCCCACATGGGGTTTCACTTCTCCTTTGCCAAAAGGATGACAGAGTTATGGCCCTTGATATTTTGGAAATAAGTATGTTTGATCGTGTCTTGACACATGCTGAGGTAAAACTGTCTCACCCTGGGTAATGAAACTGTGAAGTAGTATATTAGCATGTGAAGTTCTTAAACTCCTTTTTTTGCCCCCGCAACCCACCCCACCTCTACTTCTTTATATAGCATGCCTCTCCCCTGTTCCCCACTCTGGAGATTATATAGCACTCTTATATAGGGGCAACCATGTTCTACATGTGTCACAAGTAAGTTAGTATCCTTTTTTTATTTCATTTGTATGACTGTCAAACCTTTGAACCTCTAATTGAATTGAAAATGCAATAATAGGCTCTGCTGATTATGAATTTTATTTTCCAGACAAAAGCATGATGATTAGTTGAAGCAGTAAAGAGAGATAATCACAGTCTCGTAGAAGGCTTTAAAGATTTTTGTTCAGTTTTAACATATTTACTTGACTTTTTGAAACATCCTCTTGCAAAATCTAATTTATGAAAACTGGCTATTTTACTCCTGTTCTTAATCTTACAGATATTTGACTTATAATATGTACAATTTAGAAATTTACTCTAAAACTTTTGACATTCCGTTCTCTTCAAATTTGTGTAAATGATATTGAATAGAATATTACCAAATGCCAGGAACTATCAAAATAAAAAAAGAACAAGTACTACAGTAAAACTGAATGCATTTATGTTAGTCTTGATACATAGAGTTGTTGATGTACACTTAACATATGTTCTAATTGGCCAGCCAATAACAATCTAATTTACTAAAATCAAAAATGGGAAGAAATTGAAAATTTGCAGTATTTTATTTTCCTATCTTCTCCATTGTTGACAATAGCTATGTATTACTATCAAGAGTCCTCATCCTGACCGGAGTGAACATTGCCACCTTTCCGCACGTGAAACTCATGCGCCCTATTTCTAAACTTCAAGTGGCCAATTAGAAAATGTGTTAAGTGTATGATTTATTGGGTGGGTAGGCATTTATTACATATTAACACTTCCCGTGTGTATATGCATTGTATGCCAAATAGAACTTTTCTTTAAATATATGTTCTTCTGTACATTATCTTTTTTTTCATGCCAATCAAATACAAATACATTATGTGCTCAGTTAGTTCTAGGTTATGTCCCTTTAAGGATTTTTTTGTATGAATACTGAAGTGCAGTATGGGAAGGATATTGCATTGCATTTCGGAGAAAAATTATAAGAAATAATTCAAAGGGTATTAAATTTGGAGAAATCATTTTTAGAAGTGAACAGAGGTAAAATTTCTTATAGTTTTATCCTAAGTTTATTTAAAAAAAAAGAGAATATTGTGCATTATTTTTCTCAGAATGCTGTGTACGTTGTTAAGCATTATGAGGGCTCAGTGTAAAACTCTTGTGTTTTATTTTCATTTTATATGTGACAAGTTTCAACAGTTTTGAAATGAAAGTCTGTCTACAATTTTGCACGTGTTTTATATACAAATCTTGTTGTAAGTGTATTTTGGGCAAACGCAACAAGCTGTAAATAGAATTTGCTTATGTTGCCTGATAGTATTTTTTTCCCTTCTCTATTGTCAAGTCCTAATAATTTTGTACCATCTGAATTATGTTAAGGATATGAGAGTAAAATGTAAGATTGTGTTGCATTAATATGCCTTAATGCAAAATCTAAAAATGTTACAACCAGTTTAAATAAAATGATGAAAAAAAAATGAATAAAGATATTAAAACATAAGTTAAATTGTTTTATTAACACAAACAAAATGTTAAAAAAATAATATAAAAATACTGTTTTATGTATAATATTTAATATTATTATATAGCATTCTACAGTGATGATAAAATTTCTTAGTTTCTAAGAAAATAATAGAATGAGTGCAGATTCTCTTTTTCATAAATAAAGATAAAATCAAATACCTGATTTTAATTTCCTGGACCTAGGTTAATCCATGCCATAATCCCATATGTGTTTGACCAAGATTTCACTGTTTTATAAACTGTTCACTAGCAGTAGATAACGAGGTTACCGAGTCAAACTCTGATAACTAAATCAATAGTTATCTCATCTTTTGAAACAGTGCACTTAGCAATTAATGAACTTTTAATAAGTCACACTAATTGAATGGTCATTTGACAGGCTGACAGTTTGGTAAACTTGTCATTTAAAAGTTTAAGCGAGGACTCCCGGAGTGCAAGATTTAAACTGTCTCTCTTTATGGTAGTTGTACAGTAGATTAATGAAAGTGGGTGAATGCTATCTTATTTTGTTATCAGAATTGTTACATTTCTATGTAATTTAAAGTCTTAATTGGATAAAATCTTCTCTTGTATTTTTTTTATTGAGTCATAGCAAATATTGTTATTCAGTCGGCAGGCTGAACGAGTGTAAGTTTTGTGAAAAAAAAAAACTGTAAAAAAATGACAGGTGGGTAACTGCATAGAGTTAGAGTTTTTATGATTTGATAGGACTTTCATGTTTGCTTTTTCGGTCCTTTTACTTTAAAGGCCCAAATGATTAAGGCAAAACAAATTTTAAAAAAATCTGTACCAAAACTATGTCAAATGGACTAAACTAGTGTATAAATATAAAACTGCCCATTAATATAACACTTAGGTCTGGTTAAATTATGTAACTTGACCAGTGAATTTTTAGTTTTGAACTTTTATGTTTGTAATATAATCCACTGACCTATATTTTTGTCTGTAGAAAGTTGAAAGAAGTAAATCTTGCTTAATATGTTTAATAACTTATAATAACTTGTTTAATAACTTAATTTAAGATAGTTCCAAATGATGCTGAAAAAATCGAAATCAAGATAAAAAGTCAGCATTTTTTTAAGAGATAACAGAGAATATTACATTTTTATTTTCTTTATTTAAACTGTCCATTAAGCATATGTATAATATATTAATATAAAAATAAATGTTATAATTGGCAAGAAAACGTTTTTATTTACCTTTTTTTTAAACCCTTACCTAAATACCTAAAATGGACTTGTCCATCTATCAATTTGGACAGATCTGTTAATTGTTTATGGGGGTGCCCTTGGTCTGCAGTGGTAGCAAAGGCAGAGTCAGTTGCCTTCAGCAGGATAAGGGTGAAGCACTAATGGACTTAAAGTCTTTGATCTAATCAGCCAAATCATGCAGTTAATGTTCTTAGTTTCCTAGATTCAGAAGAAGGAGAGAAAATAAACACAGGGGGTTGTTGCTATGCATTTTCTAATACATATTTTTTAAAAATGCAACAGTATGGCTGTGGTAGCTTTAACATTGGTCACACTGTCTTCAGTTGGACTTCTTGTGAGGGTGTGTATAATGTAACAGATGACAAATGTTTATTTAGATCTTGTTCACTAAAGATTCTCAAGTCTTCACTTTGCTCACAAGTTCAAGTAGCATCTGTCAATCTAGCAACAGGAAGTAGATTTGGAATGCTTTTACCCCCAAGTTTCTGCAACTGTCATCAATTTCTATTTGTCAATTTCAGTTGGTTGTGTTTGAAAGGAATTTATTTCCGTCTGCTGCAAGTGTGGAAAATATAGAAAGGCAATAAAAGAAACATTATTCATGAAACTCCATATCTATCAGTGATGCTTTTGGCTAAGTTTCATTTTTAGATGCCTGTCAGTAGTAAATGAGCTTAAGTATCAGTGGTAAATGAGCTTAAGTATCAGTGGTAAATGAGCTTAAGTATCAGTGGTAAATGAGCTTAAGTATCAGTGGTAAAAGAACTGAAATATCAGAGGTAAACGAGCAGAAGTTTTAGTGGTGAATGACCTGGAGTGTCACTGTTAAATGATCTGAAGTATCAGTGGTGAATGAGCTGAATTAAATGAGCTGAAATATCAGTGGTAAATGATCTGAAGTATCAGTGGTGAATGAGCTGAATTAAATGAGCTGAAATATCAGTGGTAAATGAGCTGAAGAATCAGTGGTGAATGAGTTGAAGTAAATGAGCTGAAATATCAGTGGGAAATGAGCTGAAGTATCAGTGGGAAATGAGCTCATGTTTTAACTCTTCTCAGTTTAGAGTGCTCAAACAGAGTGCTGTTGTGCTTCCTCTGTATTGATAGTCATTGGTTTTCAGTGTTTTCCCTTAAATGACTTCTGCTTCTTAATTATTTGACCAAATTTGCCAAAACTTTTAAATGATATCCATAGATGACCCTCTTTATTTAGTTATTCAAATTGTTACAGTCAATTTTATACAAAAAAAGGTGAACATTTCTCGTCATATTCTTGTCTAAAGTCAGAAAGGCTAGAACTTATGCATTTATTGTGTATATAGTAGACAAATCATTATTGGTCAAGCCACAGGGATAAAATGCATTACATAGTGCTGTTTGCTTGTAAATCTTTAAAAATTCATCTTGTCTAAAACCAAAATGTCAAGAGCATTAATTGATACTTAAAATTGTGTGTTTTGTTGTTGATGTCTTTGGAAATTGTTCAGAATCAGGTAATGCTTTTAAGGTCCTCCTTGATCCCACTCCCAGGTCAATTTTGAAAACAATATGTACATAGAAAAATCAAAATGTAGAGTTCAATCTGTAAAGGTTTTTTATTCTGAAATCAGAGTACCGAGAACTTTAATATTTTGCATCACATAGACAACAAATACCAAATACTTCAGGAGAAAATATAAATACCAGTTTAAATATTTTTTGTTTGAAATCAGGTCACCTGATATTCCTGTAATACAACTTTTGGCAGTAACTTGAACTTACATAAGAAGATGAAACCTTGTGACTGCCTTTCATGTGGTTGATATAATACCATAATAAACTTATGAAATCAGTATTAATTATAACATTATAACAGTACAATGTTGTCACAAGATAGTTCTTGAGACTGAGGTATCATATTGTACAATTATTGCGTGTTTCTTCAGATACTGTGACATTGTCAGAAGGACAATGTGACATCATTGATTACATCTGTTGTTTTCCAGTGTAAAGTAAGATTCACCTTTTATCTTCTTGCACATTGGCTTGGTAAGGAAAAATCAGAATTTATATTGATTCATTTTTTGTGCTATGATTGTAAATTAAATAATATGGTTTCAGTGAGCAGATTACAGATGTACAAATAAAAAAAAGATGAAAGTTTGAGTGCAGAATTGTCATAACTATATGGAGATAAGAAAGAGATTTAAGTGCATAATTTCCTCTAAATATCAGATGATTGAAATAAAGATAAAAATGAATTCATAATAGCTGAGTCAAACTTAATACATAAGAAAACAGAACTGATAAGTAAGTAGTATGTATACTTATTTAGAAACATATACTGGCCCAAACTTTCCAGTAATAGCTTAAACTAGGTTGACCTTTTAGAGCTAATAAAACATGATTTGTACGCTGATCTTATCAACAAATGAAAAAGGCACTTTTTTGCACCGGAAGGGAGGCATATAGTAATTGAATGGTCCATCTGTCCCCATTTTGTCCAGAGCATAACTCCAAAAGTATACAAGGCATTGACTTCAGACTTGGAATATAGCTTGATGGCAATAAGGTGAAGTGCACTGCACAAGAACCATAACTCTAGCCATGCTAATTCTTGAGTTATCTCCCCTTTTCAGTTTTCCTTGTTCAGCCATTTTCTCAAAAAATTTACATGGGAATTGGCCTCAAACTTTGAAAATCTGTTTTTGTTTGCTGTATAATATAAGAACTGCTTCACATTGTCTCTACCAAAATGGTCTGCCAGGCTTCTGTTTACCAGAAACATAAATTTTAATGAATTTTATGATAAGTTTGAAACTTAGAACCTTTAAATTACTGAACATTTTGATAATTATACCCCCTAAACGAAGTTTGGGGGGTATATAGGAGTCACCCGGTGGTTGGTCAGTCGGGCGGTCGGTCGGGGTTTACCTTGTCAGGAACATAACTTGAAAACTACTGGTTTGAATTCAATGCAACATCATACAATGGTCAAGCACAATGAGAGAAAGTGCAGTGTTCAAGAATCATAACTCCAAATTCTCTATTTGCAGAGTTATTGCCCTTTACTTGTTTTCTTTATTCGGAGCATAGCTTGAAAACTACTGATTGGAATTCAGTGCAACTTCATACAATGGTCAAGCACAATGAGAGGAAGCACAGTGTCCAAGAATCATAACTCCATCTTCTCTATTTGCAGAGTTTTTACCCTTAGTTTGTTTTCAAGTTATTTGGAGCATAACTTGAAAACTACTGGTTGGAATTCAATGCAACTTCATACAATGATCAAGCACAATGAGAGAAAGTGCATTGTAGAAGAGCTATAACTCCATGTTCACTATTTGCAGAGTTATTGCTCTTCCTTGGATTTCCTTTTCCAGAATATAATTTGGAAACTCATGGTTGGAATTCAGTGCAACTTCATACAATGGTTAAGCACATTGAGTGGATATGCAGTGTACAAGAGCTATAACTCTGTCTTCACTGTTTGCACAGTTATTGCCCTTTGTTACTTTTCTTTGTCTGGAGAGTAACTTGAAAACTATTTTTTTGGAATTCAATGCAACTTCATACAATGGTCAAGCGCAATGAGAGGAAATGCAATGTACAAGAACCACAACTATCTTTAATTGCCCACAACCATAACTCTTTTTCAATTTTTTTACGAAGTATTCTGTTACTAAATTGATAACTTTCTCTGTTCTGTAGCAGTGTTTTGAGGGTATTAATCACATTTAGTGATAGCTCTAGTTTTTTTCTAATTTATTAACCGTTGTTTCTTTAAATTTCAGGTAAACAGTACCAGTGCAGTCATTGTAATCGTACATTTGCAGCTGAGAGGATTCTACGAGATCACATGAGGTATCATGGTATGTACAGTTCAGCTATTCTTTGTTTAAATGCTTTAAATATAATTTTATCAAGTTGGTAGATTCAGAAATGTAATGACATGCATGCAGTTGTGACATTATCGTAATTAGACTGGTTAAAAATTATCTTAGTTTCTACAAAGGTCAAGTATTGAATAATTTTTGCATTCTACAAATGGCTTTTTCATTTCATTTATCTATTTATATTGAGAACAATGTAGGTAAAAGTCAAAAACTGACCAAATCATTAACAGTATAGCTGTACATGTAAGTGGTAAATAATGGATTGAAAATGTAATAATTATAAAAGTTACAGTTAAGGAGTTATAGCATGTAAGGAGCTGTAAATTAACTGGAAATATTTTTTCGTCCTTAAAAAAGATTGTTTTTTTTTTTTTACCCGCAAGTGTTTCATTTCGCTGCCTGGAATTCTCAAGGTAGGGGTTCTTTTTGCAGTTGGATATTTAGCAAAAAAATTAAGACATTGTCATATCAAAACATACGTAAAAACACCAAGATTTTGGCACCACAGAATATAATAGCGTTTTACAGTATTGTTTTCTTTTTCAGTTAACCAGTATAAGTGTCCTTTCTGTGACATGACAAGTCCATCACCCTCTAACATGAGGCTTCACATCAAGTATAGACACTCAGATGAGAAACCGTACAAATGTGACACCTGTTCATACAGGTAATGCCATAGGAATATCTCTATTTTCAGTTAGGAGAAATGCTGCTTTTGCAAAGAATTTATTTCATCTTATCATTAGTTGTAGTTCATTTTAGATGGTTTGAGAATTTATCATGCATATCTTCTTAAAAGTAAAGGTGAAAGCAGGGAGTGTTGCAAGAATAGCTGCAGTTTCAGAGGTCACATACGTGTACTATATCGTTAATTGGCAGAGTGAAAAAAAAGAGAAGAAAATTGCAATTAAAGCTCAAAACAGGTTAAATAAAAAATGGTTTGTGAGATCACAGCTTGCATGGGCTCATACTGTTTCAAATAATTTGGCAAAATCTTTGAATGACCAAGTCGCACATTCTTGTAGCAGTAAGTCCTGAATTTCTAAATCCTTTCTATAACTTTCTTACTTCTATTCAAAATGGTACTGCAGCAAAATTCTACAAATGGAACTAGTCAGGAAGTGGTCTTAATTACAGATAGAATATTGTGGACCTTTTTTGTTCAATTTTCAGACTTTGGTGCTTTAAAATAACTGATTTTCATGTGTTTTTGAAATATGTAGTTTGGTCTCACTAGCAGAATTTTACTGTATATATAGAAACAAAAATAAGGAAAGAGATTTTACATCACCTCTGTGGCCTGTGAGGGAGAAGGGAAAAGGTTTGAGCCCTGGCTGGAGCTTGTTCTGATGAGGCTGGCTGGTGAACCACCAGTTATATACTGACTGCCTGTCTCCATAGTACAGAAATAAGAAGTTAATGTGTTCTTAAGCAGAAATGTCTCCAACTCCCTGGGAGGCTGTCCGTTTCATTAGGGGAAGTCTGTATAATGAACAAACACTGTACTTATGTATCATAGGTGCAAATCTCAGGCTGATCTCAAGAAGCACCAAGACACACACAGCAATGAGGAGGAAATGAAATGTGAAGTCCCAGATTGTACATACAAAGCCAAGAATTACAAGTCATTGGAAAATCATTTCAGACGCACACATGAGGTAAAAAAAAAGAAAAGAAAGCCAGTTGGCTTCAGGTACTTGCTTTGTTCAGTTGAGCCCACAGTACATATTCCATTTTCATTATATTATGTATCTGTAGGTAACTAAATAATAAAACTGGAATATGTAGTGTCCATGTTAGAAGAAGATTAAAAGTCTTTAATTTTGGAAAATTTTCTGTTTAATTTCTACAATAAACATGGCTCTGAAATCATATTTATTGTTGAAATTCATGGGAAAAATCTTTTGACAAGTAAAGTCTGTATGTCTTCCTTTTATTTCTTGCTTTAAATTGAAGCATTTTTTTTTGTACCACCTGTGCAACAAAGTTGTAAGGTGGTGGGGGAGGGGTATACTGGAATCAGCTTGTCCATCTGTCCATCCGGTTTTGTTTGTCCGGGGCATAGCTCAAAAACCATAAGAGGTATCAACTTAAAACTTCAAAGATTTATTGATCTCATTAAGGAGACGTGCAGTGCCAAAGAACCATAACCCTCTTTTGCATAATTTTGGATTTATTGCCCTTTGAAATTGTTCTTATTTAATTTTTGGAAATATATATTTAGGGGAGGGGGGGAAAATGGCACATTTCACAAATTTGTAAATGCCCCTAGGCATATTATGTTTGACAGTCATGTGTTTGAAGACTTTATTAATGCCCATAAGCATAATGTTAGGACCCATCTCATGGTTCACATTTCTATTTATGTCCTAAGGCATATTGATTGGGCCCATCACATGATTAACACTTTTATAGATGTCCTAAGGCATACTGCTGTTGTTTACATGTTTAACATATTTAGATGTAAGCATTTCTTTCTGGGCCTTTTATGACTAGAGTGTATGTATTAGGTGCATATTCAAAACAGTGCTGGAAAGTAATTTTCTGATTTGTTCATGTTTTGGTCCTATGCTCAAAACTGACCACTAAAGTCCTAGTCTGTGTTTAATTTACACATACAGTTACACAGTAAAAGAAAAAAATAAGCTTCTTCTATTTAAGAATGTAGATATAAGCAAAGTCAATAGACATTTTAAATTGAGACTTGTGTATAAGAACTTTACAGTATAAGAACTACAAACTCATCATAATGAATGTCTTTTTTACAAAAAATGAGAAAAAAATGCCTAGTAAAAAACAAAGAATGATCATTTGAGAAAACCTTAGTTACTTGTTTGACCTTTAATTTTTAAAAGTGGATTTCAGGTGAGCAATATTAAAGCCATCTTTATTCTCTTGTTTTATGTCTTTACAGGAGTCAAATAGGCATTACCAGTGCCATGTCTGTGATGCCTCCTTCTGGAGAGGGTCTTTACTTACAAGCCACCTGAAAACCAAACACAAGTTTAACTGGCCTGCAGGACATTCTAGATTCAGGTATGTTCTTTGAAGTCTATCAATTTGATCATTGGCTTACCAGAGGTCGGATGAAGCTGTTGGTATGTTCTTTTGTCCAACGTCCATCGATGGTCCCAATTAACTACAAACAATATTTCCCTCTGTGCCACTGGGCCAATTGCAATAAAACTTTACAGGTATGATATTTGTGTGGTCTCCTTTAAAAATTATATAAAAAAATGGAATTCCATACAGAATTTTGATTGCCATGGCAACTGAAAAGAAAAACTTAAAAAACCCTGAAACCACAAGGCCTAGAGCTTGGTTATTAGTTTGTATTATCATCTAGTAGACCACTACAAAAATATGTATCATCAGTAATGTCTTATAGCTTCTTCTTAAAAACTGCAGATCCAGTTTGAAAATAATTTTGCTTAAATGTTCCTTGAGTGACCATCTATAATAATTCTGTTTGCTTCACCCCTTGCTTTCCCCCCCCCCCCCCCCCCACCACCACCACCACCTTCACTATCATATATTTTTCAGGTCACTGAATTTACATCTATACATTTGTATGCATTTTTCTGATTTACATTATATTCTATTGTTGCAGGTACAAACGCCATTCTGACGGGAAATTCCGTTTACAAACAGTAAGGTATGAAAGTGTTGAACTTACTACGACACAGGATGAGCCCAGTTCTTCTTCACAGAGTTCTTCAGGGTCAGGGTCAAATTCGAGTCAACAGTTGTGTGATATGCCTATTCTCACAGAACCAAGTACGTCACAGTCAACTGAAGGACTCATTGTTTTTGAGAAAGTTGATGGTGCAAGTGGGTCAGACATTAACAATAGTCAAAGCAGTATGTGTCTGGTGTCAGTCATTGACACAAATGGTAGAACAAAGGCTCAGCAAGTTATTAGGACAAAAAATACTAGTGCTACAAGTAGTGAGAGTTTAATTACTGATACTGGATTGAGTTCTTCAGGTATAGAGCTCAACAGAAATAGCAACAGTAATGTAAATCCAAATGAAAATGATAACTCTGAAGTGGTCATAACTGTGGAACATTGTGACACTGGTTTTAATGTTAATCAAACAGGACAGGAAATCAATCAAGCAGATCAAGAAATGGAAGAACCGGTTGAAATAAGAATTGTCACAAATGAAAAGGGGGAATATATGATACAGAATGAGAATAAAGGGACTAAGGAGAGTGTACCAGTAGATATACAGGAGAATATGGAACTGGAGGAAGAGACCATGTATAACTTACAAATGCTTGGAGAGGTAGCTCTTCAGGATAAATATAGAGGTGTCAAAAATGCTGCAAAGTAACAGAAATGGTTAAGTGTTCATAAGTTCATTTCATTTTGAAGAGAGACAAAAAAGTTTGAATTCAGCAGTTAAACAACTGACTATGATCAACTTTTGTTAGTTTTGTACACATTAAAATTTTCAAATTGTATTTTTCATAAAATTTAACATTTATTTAATTTTAGCTTGTACAATTTGTAAGTTGTATAATTCATATGGATAAGTATCCTTTTACAGTTTAACAAAAATAGTTCATATTTCAGTTGCAGTTAGGTTAGGACTAAATACTTTCCTATGTCTCTGGTGAGAATATTGTTTGTTCAGATGCACTGAAACTTACATATGTACAGGTCCAGTTTTTTTCATTTTGTATATTTTATGTTTTGTTTACTATTTTTCTGTTGGTTTCAGACATCTGGTTACCAACTAGTTATGTTTTGATCACACTTCCATATAGTTTAAGCAAGGCGAGGTGTGTTTGTACAGCAGTTGGTAAAGCGGTTGACATCTATGTCCAAATAGTATAAATTAACAAAAAAAAAAAACACAAAAAAACCTAACACATGTGAGGAAAGGTGATGAGCAGTAAGAGTATTGAATGGCCATTTTGGGAATAACGTATTCCAGAAAAAAGGTACACAGATAGTTCTGACTTTTTTATGTCTTATCTTGTAATAAATGTTCATTCCTTTTTTTGTGTTTTCATCACTTGTTGCATAAATAAAACTTCAAGTTGAATGTTCAGTGGTGTATTTGTGTTTACTCTCTGAACTCAGCAAAACAGATTTTCATTGACTTGTTCCTATACATGAGGTAGTATTCATTTTACCTGTATTTCAGTGAATATTAGGTGGAGTAAACCATAAGAAACTTGAGAATTTCTCAAGAAAATGAGACATTGTAGCAAGAACAAACCCATGACCCCTAGAAGAGTTAGCATAGGTGACAGAAATTTTTATAGTGACCTTTAGAATGCTTAACACATGAACTGGTCGAGATTTTTCATCTGAGCATGAATAATACTAGTATTCATTTTAATTTCACAGAAAAAGGCACTGCATTGATGTTCACAGACCTGAATGATGCATCCAATCCAAACCACAAGGCAGTTACTTCCCTTTTAGTAAAGTAATCACAGTTGTCAGGCATATTACATGGTGATGGTCGAAAGCGAATTGATATTTATTGAGCTATGTCCTTTTTTATGCCCCCAATCTTGTGGAGGGGGCATTTAGATTTGCCCTTGTCCATCCGTCCGTCCGGCCCAAAAAGTTGTATCGCCTGTAGCTCCAAAAGCACTGGAGCTAGAGTTTAGAAACTTTGCAGGAATGTTGATCATCATGTGAAGTTGTGCACCTGGGGTTTCCCGTATAGATTTATTTGGAACTGTTACAGTTATGGCCCCTTACTTAGTCAAAAATAGTAATTTTCAACTTGTGTCGCCTGTACCTGCAAGAGGGGTGGACCTACAGTCAAACTTTACAGGAATGTTGATCAGCATGTAAAGTTGTGCACCAGGGATTTCCCTTATAGATTTATTCGGAATTGTCAAAGTTATGGCCTCTTACATACTCAAAATTTGCAATTTTCAACTTGTGTCAACCTGTAACTGCAAAAGCATTGGAGCTAGAATCACCCAGTTCTGAGCAGGGTTGACATACTGTGTCTGACTGAAGCAAATGTCTATGAGAATCAAGTACAGTACTATCAGTGTGTTGGGTGGAGCTTGTCCTGTTTGCCTATGTCACGGGAAGACAACTGCCATAGTTTGTTGTTCTACACACGAGATAAGTTGCCAGTGACAACTTCCAATGTTTCACATCAACCTCATATGGAACAAGTGTCAGTCATCGTCTCATCAGAGCTCTGTCCAAAGTCATTCTGTCTTCTCTATAGATCTCCATCCTTGAACATAACAGACTTTATTGATGATCTAACACATATTGCAGACCAAACTTCTCCAGATGTACTGCTTGGAGATTTCAACTTAGCTTTTAATTCTACAAATTATACAAGGCTGTCACAGAAATTGAATAACTATTCCCAGAGTATGCAGCTCCCAACTCACAGACGTGGTTCTACACTTGACCTTGACCACATACAGAATAATATTCTACATCCCAGATTATCCTGCCTGTCAACCTACTTCTCAGACCACAACATTGTTGCCTGACAGTTTGATACCTAAAGAATTTTCCTTCTTTTTAGTGAGTTCCAATGGCCAAATTGCAGACTCAGTTTGATTGAGCATGTTCATGAACAGTAATGGAAAATGCAAGTTTCTGTCCACCAGCTTAAGCAGAATTCAACATTTAAGTATGGAAATGGTGAAATTTTGTTCCAACAATTGCTTAAAATTGTTTGCTATTTAGATGACGATGGACATTTTATAAACAGCCTGACTTACAGAACATATAACTTAGGAACTTAGTACAAATTAGACATGAAAACACCTGTTTATTATCTGCAAACTCCAAGAATGTCCAACTATGCATACAGAATTCTGAAGGATAATATTCATCCTTTGGTCACAGTGTTGGAGACAGTATTTTGAGTCTTCACACCACAACAGGTTTCTTATAGTTGTCATTTTGTTAAACCAATCTTATTAATGATTCAGCGTGTATGACTATTTCGTGGCCATATTGCTAGCTATATGAGTAGCTAGGTTGAGTGGGGGCATCTGTGTCTTATGGACACATTTCTAGTATAGCTTTATAACTTCAACACATCATGTGTGGATTTTTTATGAGCAAAACTAAGAGAAGAAATAATTTCATGACAAAAGTTGTGAACAAAGCTGGCAATGAGCTAAAGATTTAACCTTGATGGCAGAGTTCTGTGCTGAAGAACGTAAGGGAGATCACTGTGACTGCTTTCTAACGATCTTATGGTAATAGATGTAAATAAGAAAAAAATATAATTCCAGTTTTACAATTTTATTTTCCTAACTATAACTCATTAATAACACAAGGCAGCATTCTTATTTAGTCTACACTGTATTCAGAACAAGCCAAACTTCTGTAGCATATGAAAATTAAGAAAATATTCAAATATACAATGACTGAGGTATTTTCACATCTGCTTATAGAATCAGATATACAGATACAAATATTTCTGTACACTTTTATGAATTTTGGTCATTTAAACACCAATATAATGGTAAACTTAAGATATAAAGCAAATGAGATTCTGTAATCAAAGTTTTATGTATTTGTTTTTACTTTGACACAAGGATGTCAACAAGTAACCAGTAAACTGGATTTCTCCAATATTAGATTTGGTATTCATGGACATACCTACTTTAACAAGAGATTGTATTTTACAGAAATGCTTAAATTGTACATTATCTTGATAAATGAAAATTGTTTTATACCGGTATTTACAATGGTTGAAAAAAAAACTATTGAAGTTTGTAATTCTGAAGACATTTAAGTTTTCAGAAATGGTCATCTTTTATGCAAAGAATTTGACAAAAATAGTAATTTATTAAAATCAAGTTGAAGATTTCAGAACTACTGCTGGGGTATACTGAAAACTCTAGACACAGGCTAAACTTTTGTCACTATTGCAACAGAGTATCTGTAAGTCCTTTTTCTTTACAAGAACTTCACAAACCACAGAGTTTATGTGGGTTTCATAGTAGACTTAATTTTCTGAATACATCTAGCAGTATAATCACATCACAATCGTGGAACTTTTGACAGCTTTGAGATATGCTTTATAAACTATATCGTCCCTACATCATCTCTCAAGCTGCGACTTCTGGAAGGCTTCGTCGACAATGTTTCTCATATAGTTCATCGTTTCCCTAGGATTGTCACTGGTGATAACAGCATTCCCTGACACAATCATGTTAGCCCCTGCCTGAAAGTTGTGGAAATCCATGAAACTAAAATCTTACTTTTCACACACAGAAAAAAATGTCTAATAAGCATATAAAATAATCCTGACTTAAGTAATCATTTGAGAAGAACTTGAGTTAAAGCAACAAAGATCTATAAATCAAGACATTCAATACATTTGTAAATTAGGAAAAAAACACAGATAATGTTTAAGATTTAAATTTTAGTCTAGATTCAGAAAATAAATCTATCTCTACAAAAAACTTACCTCAGCCACTTGTTGTATAGTTGATGGCCCAACCCCTCCATCCACTTCTATATCAATGTTAGCAAAATGTTCCCTGAGGTATAAAATCTACAAAATAAAACAAACAAGAACTGTCACTGAAAGATGACAATGACTCTGAGGTGGTGCTTTGACCTTTGACCTGAGGATAAGATTAAAATAAATTAATTGTAGATCCTTCAAAAGAAGTGTCTTCTGACAATTTGCTGTCAAGGTCAATTAGGGGTCAAAGAAATATATGTCTTTGGAAGATTTCTCCCAAAGGATTGTGTGCAAACATGAACCAAATTGTTGCTTCAAAAGAACTGTTTTTCTTTTCCTTTTTTTTTAACAATTTGACCAATATTAAGTATTTTGAAAATTGGACCTTTGAGGTCAAGGTCAAATAAATATATGTCAGTGGAAAGGTCTTGTCCAAAGGGGTGTAGTGTTCAAGTACATGTATGAAGTAAATCCATTTACTTATACGGAAGTTATGGGCAATGTTAAAGTTTTTGGACAGAATGATGGTCTGACGGTTCAAAAACTATATGCCCCACTTCTGGGGTATAAAACAAATCAGAAAAACAGTGTAAATAAATAAAGGACATTGTTGAACATTTTCACCACATTCGTGTACTGTATACTGAATAATGGGCACATAATTTATGAACCTTGATCAAAATGTTACAAATTTTCACATTTATATTAAGCAAACTAACCATTGCAATGAAACCTTGCATGCTCATTATTTCAATGATCCTTCCAATTATATGTATTGTATAATGGATGTCAAACGAATAAACTGTTTACTTGAATTACAAGAAAAGAAAACATTCTGGCACAGGTTTTTGGTATTTCATTTCTGATTTTTTTCCTACCATTGAAATTTAATACATCAAAGCAAACCGGGTAAGAAAACTATCAGTAATAAAGATAAAACTTCCCTTTCACTGTTAACATGAATGGTAGAATCAATCTTTTAATATTTCATCCAGAATATCCTGGTATACAAATGTTGTTTTTTGTGATACTGACAACATATGATATGCATACTTTCATGTATTTTATCTTGTTAAATAAATGTGAACTGTCTCATATAAATAAGGACTTTAGGAAGTACAAATGTTGGCAATTTTAGCCAAAAGTAATATTTAGTGCTTTCAATATGTGAATATTTGATAATCATAAAAATATAAACAATTTTCAACTAGGTAAATTATGTATAATTTCAAAACACATAAAAGATACATAAATTGTATAAGTAATACACTTATTTGTTATTTAAAGTTAATACCTTTGGCATCATATCACTCATAAATTTTTGTCCACCAAATCCTGGCTCCACAGTCATTATAAGCACCATGTCTACCAGATCTATAAATGGGTCCAGAACTTCCACTGGGGTCTTTGGTTTGATTCCAATACCTGCCTATATGTAAAAAATACTTTCATGAGAGATAATTATAATTTTTCATGAAGGATTAAGAAAATTTCATGAGAGATAAAGAGAATTTCATGAGAGATAAAAAGAATTTCATAAGAGATAAAGATAATTTCATGAGAGATAAAGAGAATATCATGAAGGATAAAGATATATTCATGAGGGATAAAGATAATTTCAAGAAGGATAAAGAGAATATCATGAAGGATAAATATAATTTCATGAGAGACAAAGAAAATTTCATGAGAGATAAAATGAATTTCAGAAGAGATAAAGATAATTTTATAAGATAAAGAGAATTTTATGAGGTTTTAAGAGAATTTCATGAGACAGTCAGACAAAGAGAATTTTGTGAAGGATAAAGATAATACTATCATGAGGGATAAAGAGAATATCATGAGAGACAGCATTTTATGAGAGATAAAAAGAATTACAGATAAAGACAACCTCAAATTTCAGTAGTAACTTGCAATAAGAGTGTACTACAAGTACATGTATGAAGTACTGTAGAATATATCAAAAACCTAATAAAATACCAAATCTTTGAGTTTATCAAATTTGGTATCATTTGACAGAAAATTAAGCTTTTAATTAGCACTTGCCATCAATATTGTTAATAAAGGTGGCTATTTTCTTTCATTACTCAAAAGTTTTTCTTAAAGGAACATTTCACCTTAAGCTGAAATAAAAAAAAACAAATTTAAAGGTATTAAATGAAAACTTACAACACAAATATATATTTAAAGACTTCATAAACCTATGCTAACTATCCCATCAAAATTGATATAAAAAAAGTAACCTAGAATTTATACCTTCATCCCAGCTTCTTTGATCTTTCTGATACATGTTTTAGGGTCTTCAGTAGCCTCATAATGAAATGTGTACTGATCGGCCCCTGCTGCCTGCATGCCTTCAATCCACTAAAATCAACAAGTATCATAAATTTAGCTAATGCCATTCATTCTTAATGGTACAGCATATAATTAATTGACATAATTTACCATACTGAATAATTATTGATACATACAGAATTGTAATTCAGTACAATTTCAAATGATCTAAAAATATCATAGGCTGGCAATGCTTACCTACATGAAACATCTTTTTGCCTAAAAAATTGAACTTAATAATCATGGTGTGTCTTCTTTCTTTTCTGTAGAATTAAATATTTCCTTTAATAAAAGATACAGTATATATTAGGTAAAACATGTCTAGTGGCAGTGTATTGTAAAACCACAGCAAGCACCCAGTTAGCTCTGTTGGAACAGCTATGGACTGGTGGCCCAGGAATACTCTGTGTCAGTCCCAACTCAGGTGTACTTTTCTTCTATGGTTCATTATCTTTTTATGCTAAATAGATACAAAGCAGGAGCACCTGCTTTGACCTCTGAATGGGTGTCAAGAAATTTGAGACCTGTCAGATGCAATTTTTTCCTTTTGTTTATTTTACCTACACTGGTTTTACTATTAAACCAAATTATGCATTACTACATGATACATCTGTCTAAATTATACATTTCTTCTGATTTGACCTGTGTATCTAACTTTTTGAATTTAGAGTCCAAAATCACTCAGAAACAAAACCAGGGCCTAATTTCACCAACTTCAACTTATAACTGCCATAAGTCAATACTGACTACACTTAAGGCAGCCAAACTGAGCATCTCCCTGCTTATAAGAGAACCAAGCTGAAATTCTTTGGATTTCAGTCTATATAACGGGAACATCTTGTATGCAAATGTGACTTATAAGCAAGAACAAATAATAACAATGCTTTGTCCACCATTGTGGTAGGGTAAAGAGTCAACTTGGCCCTATACCAACTCGGCACGGGTCAACTTGGCCCACTTTTAAAAAAAACATATTAAATGTATTAACTTTTTTTTCATTACTTACATGTTATCAAGGCAAGCTGTTTTAAATGAAAAATAAGAGATATCTGGTATATTATTATATAATTGTTCATTGTACTTCTGCAGAATTAAAGTAGATATATTTAGAAGAAATTTGTTACGTTTATTCTTGAAGATTCGTTAAAAATTAAAATATGAAATAAAAACGTGTTATCTTAATATCATAAGCTTCTAATTAGTTGCAGGTGGTCAAAATTGAATGATTGCGTCAATCATAATTATCACCTGATTAATCGGTACCATTAACATACACGTGGTAATTGATTGTAATAATAATTTAAAAAAACATCTTTCCATGTTTTTGAATAAGTACATATATTAATTATGTGGTTCCAACAATAAAGAGTGATAAAACAAACCAATATATTACTAAATTGAAAAGTGGGCCGAGTAGACCCGTGCCGAGTTGGAATAGGGCCGAGCTGACTCGGGGCCGAGTACGTTTTAGGGCCGAGCTGACCCTGATTCTTGTGGTAGCCAAGTAGCCCAACAAATTGTGCGCCAGGGCTCTTTATTATATAGACGATGGTCGCCCTTCGACATCTATGTAATATCAGTTTGTAAATCGGTCGGTCTTGCAGTCGAAATATTGAGACTAGTAGCCAAGCAGAATGAAAAATTTTGGTAAGACGAGAATACTGTCTTCAACGAGCAGGATCAATTTTTCCAAAGATCATATCAATACTAGTTTCCTAAAAGAGTCAAAATTCGTCCCTGTACCTGTTCTGGCGCGGCAACCATCATGTGCATGTCAAAGAACACATTTGGAAGTTTCGGCCGCAAGCATTTCACGACAGGATGTCCAAAAGTTAAATTTGGGACAAACTGTCCATCCATCACGTCTAAATGTAAGTAATCCGCACCACTGTCCATCATGCGCTGACATTCTGAAGCTAAGTTAGAAAGATCAGAATTTAAAATTGAAGGTCCAATTTTCGCACGGCCGCAGCCTCCGTCGGCCATTTTGAATGTCACGTGACTTTGACAGTCGATCCTATTTTTTTTCAATGGGTATTAATACAACCGATTTGCCATTCAGAACTAACTTTTCTTTTATCGAATGCTGTTACGATTATAGAAAGGAAATTATTTATTTAGTAACATATAAAACTAAAAAATGAATCAATCATTTACAATTTTTGAAGAAGTTTTAAAAATCCTTAAGCTAACATTGAACTCAACCATTGAGTGTCACATGACTAAAACATGGCTGCGCCCTGTAAAATTAGTAGTGTTTTTCGACCGAATCTATTTAATGGAAAAGTTGCAATTGTCACTGGAGGGGGGACAGGCATTGGGAAAGCAATAACCCAGGAGTTACTGTTCCTAGGTAAATTGAACGTTTTCATCCATGTAAATTCAAGGCAGAAGTCGTCAGAACTAAGTTCATTGCCTGGATTTAGGTATTATAGACCCAGTTTTTGACCCCTACTTTATTTGTTATTCGATTTCGCCCGTTGCTAATGCCTAAAGATATAGTTTTTTACCTTTAATTCAACATCAGTGTTGTATTATTCTTATTGTTGTGGCATTCACTGAACTTAAAGTACTTTCGTTTTAAAATAAAACTCCACAGATTACTTAATACAGGGCCTTAATTGAGGCCCTGCTTAATATGACCCGGGACTAACAATTAATATACAGTCCCTGTATGACTGCAATAAATCTATATGAGGCACACTCAATTTAAGATATGTTTATGTCTATATAACCTTTCTTAAAGATACATACACCTTGCTTGGACTGTTGCGGCATTAACAACAAAATTTCTTACAGTATTAGATCAGCCAACCCTGTTCTATACCTTTATCTTTCTTTTTTCCCCTTCTGTCCATCTTTAACCCATCTTAACAATGACTAGAAACATATACTAATGGAAAAAAGTAACTCTGCATGGGTATAATGTGCTATAACTTGGGAGGTATATAAGAAATCGCCAGAAAAATTTCAACAAGATTTTATCTGACCTTTCACAGACGTTCTCTAAACAAAGTCAAGTTCATCAATACCATATATGTCTACCATTGGAATCGATGCATGCTTGACAATGACACCTCATTGATGTGGAAAGTGTGCTGAAAAATGCCTGGGGAATACAATTCCATATTCTCACAAGCCCACGTGACAGGTCAGGTAATGGCAATGGCTGATTTTTGAGGTGACATATGCGACGCCGTATCTCATCCCAAACATGTTCTATTGGCGACATATCCAGTGACACTACAACCTGGGGTAGCACATTCACATCGTTCTGTGTCAAGAAGTCGGTGACGACCTGTGTGATATGTGGAGAGTGCTATCTGTTGCAGCGTGGTGTTACAGTGCTGCACATATAGAAGGACATGAGGCCGGATGATTTCATCACCGTCTGTAAGTGTGCCATTCACAACCACAAGAGCTGTTCTGCCTTGGGATGAGATGCCACCCCACACAATGACACTACCTCCATTGAATGGACGTCATTGAATCACACAACTGTCATAGAAACGTTCACCAACATGACACTGTAGATCTAGTTCTGGGTACAATATAGAAGGACTATCGCTGCTGTTGAGATGAAACCTGGACTCATCAGTGAAAAGAACATGTGCCCAGTCCTGCTGCATGAAGTGTATGTGTCATATACACCAGGCAAAACATGCCACACAATGACGTTGCTGGAGAACAGGATTTTTGGCTGGATGTCGTGGATGTATGTCTCATTCAAGCAACTGATTACATACCTTTTGGGAACTAATTCTTCTAAGGCCAGAAATACTTCTAGCCATCAAGAAGTAGTTCTAAGTCATTTACGGGGATGAATAACCTGGATGTAGATATCGTGGTGATTAGAAATTACACGTGGTCATCCTGACTAAGGCCAGTCTCTGGTGGTCCCAAACTGTTGGTACCATCTTCAAAAGGTGTCTACAGTATTTTGGTGCACACCAAATTGTCTGACTGTTACATTACTATGCAAGTCCTTCCATAATAAGTCTCTATGTCTGAGAATTTGAGGATGAATTCTTACAGAGCAGTGGCAAATGTTGCAGGTCATATATTGGTGATATGGTTACAAGAGAACTGTAACCAGCCTGGGGAGCTCTGTTAGTAGAGCACTTGACTTGCAAGCATGGGGTCATGGGTTTGAGTCCAGCCCTGGGTAAACGATTTTTCTAACTCTATGACAGTTGCTTTATGTCACTTGGTAGATTGAAAAGTAAATCTCAGCAAATGCCTTAAAGTCTGCTTAAACACAGGTTATTGACTTATTGCTGACAGCCTTTTCTGCTGTGATGTGATTGTGTTAAATTTAGATAATTCATCTTTTTAATTTTGGTGAAAACCTTTTTTTAGTTTGGACCATATTCTCCAAAGAGAAATAAAGGGTGAAGATGACATTTTAAAACATCGTTGATCATCCTGTCAGTAAATACTAGCCTTACAATCTATTTCAGGATGCAAGGTTATGATCGCATCAAGAAAGCTTGACAGATTATCAGAATCAGCCAAAGTCCTTCAGTCCCAAATCACCAACAAGGATGCTGAGCTTGAACATATGCAGTGTAACATCAGGCAGGAGGAACAGGTTTGTTTAATAAAGAACTCAGTGTATTATGAATATTTTCACAATAAGAACTATTTCACAATCTTTTACTTGATATGATTTTATTTTATGATAATATACATTTTGTAGTAATACGTTGTAAATTTTAAAAGCAATAGCTCTGACATATATATGTCTAATCAATAGCAGTATTTTTTTTAAGGAACATTAGACATATCCATAAAGAATAATATAATTTACTTAATATCCTTTACTTTTTAAGTTCAGTCTGTCCTTCCTTATCTCTACATTTTTAGGTGAAAAATCTGATATCCACGACCCTGTCTAGGTTTGGAAAGCTTGATTTTCTGGTAAACAATGGTGGTGGTCAGTTCCCAAGTCCTGCCTCAGATATCAGACTGAAAGGTTGGAATGCTGTGATAGAAACCAATTTAACTGGTACATTCCTGTGTTGTAGAGAAGGTACATAGCTTTCTCAGTTGGCATGTGTGAAAGGTAGCTGGCTTAATAAACCAGTATAACTTCTAATTGACTGAGTCATTATTTCAAATCTCCATGTGCTATGACTTCTCCAAATCTAGAATGCTTACTGCCTATGAAAAATATTTAACATAGGACATTTTCATCACACCTGAAATACATTTAAAAGGTAGTAAGTAGTTTTAACAAAATTATTCATAGAAGTTTAGTATTGTATTTATAAACGTCAGTCCGATCCATTTTGCAACTGCTGTTAAAGATTCTGTGGAAGAGATGACAGTATAAGGTCACTTTAATATTTTTTTGTAGAAAGTTAAAAAAATCATTAATCTTTTAAAAATCAAATGATACTATCGTTTATTATTGTAAGATCTGAAAGCAAAAAGGTTTTTACTGCAGAGGCAGACAGAACATTTTCCCTTGCAAACATCATGTTTAAATTGTATCCTAATATTCTCCAGCTTACAATCAATGGATGGGTGACCATGGAGGTGTAATTATCAACATTATAGCTGATATGTGGAAGGGATTCCCTTCAATGAGGTAATGTCTGAAGCAGCTTCTGTAGTGATTGGTTGTTTTAACAAATCATTAGACTGTGTCTACGAGTCACACAGCAGTAGAATGGTTCTAGGACTGAATTACCTGATAGGCTGTTAAAGGTTCTTTGAATCCAGCTTTTAACTAGATGGTAGAAGATCACTCTTGATAACATAGAAAATATCTCAGTTCTTCTCAGTGCTTTAGAACGAGTGTGGTTTAAATATTGTAAATGGGGACATTGCTCAAACTGAGCATTAGATTGTGTCTAGGCAGCTCTCCACCCTGTCTCAACCTAATGATTGAAGAAAGAAACCTAGAAAGAAAGGGAAGAAGTAAAAACAAGTTGTAGCAATAAGTTTTAAGTGCAGGTAGTCAGCCATCATAAGCTGGATTAGACTTTAACAGTGTATGCCTAATATATTTCAGTCACACAGGAGCAGCACGTGCAGCGGTGGACAATCTGACAAAATCTTTATCGATAGAATGGGCCGACAAAGGTGTTAGAATAAATGCAGTTGCTCCAGTAAGTTTTCTGTGTTATAACCTGTCAAATATTGCAGCAGTTCATGCATAAAGCGGGACAGTTCTAACTGAAATTATATATCAATGGTAGACCAATGTTCTTGCAGTTACGATAAATCGTTATTGCTGACTATTTCCTCTAGAAAATTATAGAGTTCTAGAGATTTATGTGAAAGTAAATTCAGATACTAATCTATACTATTCAGGCTGATGACTCATGCTCCTCCCCCACCCCACTGCTGTTCAATTCTCAGTGCATTTATCTGTCTTTAACCATCATTCACTGAGGAAAAACCCTTAAACAATTTGTCATATAAATTTGTGCTATATTTGTTTGAGCTTTAGAATTAGTATTTTGCAAATTTCAGGGCAGTTCTATTTACTCTGAGACAGCAGCAGCAAATTACGGATCTCCTGACGTATTTAACCGTTATATACCTAAAATTCCTGCCAAGAGACTTGGAACTGTTGAGGAGGTAATTATATCTGAACTCTAGTCAATTAGTTCTCTCTATAAACCAGTCCTTACTCTGAATACAGAAGCATGAGCAGTGAGAGGGAACAGACGAAACATCTAAGGGTGGATACAGTTTTTTAAAGTTAACATAAGAGATTCAAAAAGGCTATGGGGGAATGTGGAGGGGTTGTGGGGTTGGGGGTCTTAAAAATTGAAGAGCACTGCTGGTTAAGTCGCTAGCTGAAACAGTGTGCCCCTGCTCTGGATACAAGCCTGCATACAATGTTTGTATTGACAGTTTGTTTGGGTGAAAGTATACTCTCCAACAATTGATCCTGGTTCTTTTTCTTGGTGTAATAGATTTAACTTTTCATCCCTTTTTAAACGGAGAAACCTCAGTAGATTGGACAATGGTATAAATTTTCTTCCGAGTCGCGTTTTCAATTTAGCAGTCTTACAGTGGGACTTTATATTTCTAACCTTACACTATACTAATAGTTCTAACTGCAAGATGAATTTTGCTGATAATGATGATGATGGCAAGTTTGATAAAGACACATTTTTTTTAGCTCACCTGAGCACTTTGTACTCATGGTGAGCTTTTAGGATCGCCCTGTGTCCGTCGTGCGACATCAACTTTTGCTTTAAACAACATCTCCCCCTAAACCACTAAGCCAAAGTTGATGAAACTTGCCGTGGATGTTCCTTGCATGAAGCTCTTCCAAAGTTGTTCAAAGAAATCAATTCCATGCAGAACTCTGGTTGCCATTGCAACCTAAAGAAAAACTTTAAAAATCTTCTTGTCTGAAACCACAAGGCCTAGAGCTTAGGTATTTGGCATTTAGCACCCTCTAATGGAACTCTACAAAAAATGTTCAAATTATTTCCCTGGGGTCAAAATTGGCCACGCCCCAGGGGTCACTTCATTTTACATAGACTTATATAGGAAATCTTTAAAAATCATCTTCTCAGAAACCACAATGCCTACAGCTTAGATATTTAGTATGTAGCATTGTCTAGTGGATGTCTACCAAGTTGGTTCAAATTATGTCCCCTGGGTCAAAATTGGCCACGCCCCAGGGTTCTCTTGGTTTACATATAGTTATATAGGAAAAACATGAAAAATGATTTTTCTCCGAAACTAATAGGACTAGACCTTAGATATTTTGTGTGGAATATTGTGTAGAGAACCTTTACCAGTATTGTTTATATGTTGGCCCCGGGGTCAAAATTGGCCCTGCTCCGGGGGGCCTTTAATATGTAAAAAAGGCAATCTTTAAAAATCTTCTTACTGTAAACCTCAATGCCTACAGCTTAGATATTTGGTATGTAGCATTGTCTAGTGGATGTCTACCATGTTTGTTCAAATTATGTTCCCTGGGTTAAAATTGGCCACGCCCCAGGGTTCTCTTGGTTTACATAGATTTATATAGGAAAAACATGAAAAATAATTTTTCTCCAAAACAAATAGGTCTAGACCTTAGATATCTGGTGTTGAGTATTGTGTAAAGAACCTTTACCAATTGTTTAAATGTTGGCCGTGGGGTCAAAATTTGCCCCGCCCTGGGGGCCCTAAATTTGTAACAAAGGAAATCTTTAAAGTTCTTTTTGTCTGAAACCACAAGGCCTAGAATTTTAAAATTTGGCATGAAGCAAGCTTTTTCAAATTATTAGATTAGGTTAAAAATCACGGAGGCTAAAAATAGATTTATCTACTGTACCTCATAGAGCCTTCATTTATTGACCAATATCTTTGATATTCAGTATATAGGTTCCTTGCATGGATAGGGTTTGAGGTCACTGGGTCAAGGTCAAGGTCACCATAGCTTATAATAGATATTTCTACTTTCTGTCATGGAACTTTTATTTATTGAATGATATTTTACATATTTGGTTTGTAGGCACTTACATATTTTCAGTTAAAAAATGAAATACTGCTTAACAGCAAACCTCCAGCCAAAGTACTCAGGTGAGCAATCCAGGGCCATTATGACCCTCTTGTTTGTCTATACCTCAGGTTTCTGCTGCAGTGTGTTTTCTCCTTTCTCCTGCTGCCAGCTTCATAACTGGAGAAACAATGAAGGTTGATGCTGGGGCCAGTCTATACAGCACATATTGGGAGATACCAGGTTAACATTAAGCTGTTTTTCATGCTTTCTGAGTTGTCAGTTTATAGGCAAAGTTATAATAAAGATTGTAACTACATTGTAAATTGCATTGTAAACTACATTGGAACAACATCTTATTTTAAAAAAGTAAAAAAATATTTGCTCCATCACCTTCAGAAAAAAAGAGATAATTTTTGTGTATTTAATATCAGCTGTGCCAAAATATTGTAAAAGTTAGGTGTGTGGACCTAAATAAGTAAACGGTATCAGAAGTTGGTAATGATGAAGTGCATGGTGCATGGTGCAAAAGTTTCAGAATTCTCTGTCAAGTTCACAGAAATTTCAGAGCTGGGCTCTGACAATTTTTCCATGTCATAGGCATAATAACAAAATCAATGGTTCACTTAGCCTACCAGAATGTGAAATTTTTTTAATTACAGGTCCTTCTGTGATTGATCAGTGTAATACACAGCCCTTTTTTCATTCTCTGTATTTTCAGATCATAAGAAAATGCCAGCTTACAAATGGGAAACAGACAAAGTTGATGGTGATAATGACAATGGAACTGGCTCAAAATCTAAATTGTGAAAATGTGATAGGACTGTATTTATCCAGTTCATAATAGTTTAAATTTCAGTATTTTTTTTATTCGCAAAAACCTTAGTATGAACCGCATATCTAGACAGGTGAGGTACTATTTGATATTTGTTAGAGATAATGGCAGGGATAAGAATAACTGACTATGTTCAAAGAAATCCTTGGAAGTTTAACCAGTGTGGCTGAAAAAACATGACTAAAATAAGTTTTACTGACATTTTAATAATGTTATAATAGTGACTTTTGTTTGCATTTTCTGCATCAGTCATGTAAAATGCACATGTTTTCTTGCATTATATTAATGCTTGTTTAGGTGAAAAAACAAGTGAAGTTCTGCTCATAATGCAAGACAAAAGGTTGTACCATAAATAACTTGGAGTTAAAAAAGACTTATTTGTTCCAGATGACTTTGGCTATTGGATCTTGTAGCTTTTTGTGTAAATATAAAAAATGGAGTTGTCTTATAAGTGGAATTTGTCAGAAGGAAAATTTTAATTAAAAGAAAAAGGTTGTATGTCATAGAATAGCTGTCCAACAGTTATCACTGTAAAAAGCATCTGGAGGGATGGATGCAGAAAAGCTCTAAGCATGACGAAATAAAGTAGATAGCACTGTCCTGAATTCATCCCTGGATTTGGTCATGTGTACTCGGAGGGTATTATGCATACTTCTTTCAAGTTTTCATTCTTGTAAGATTTGTTTTTAAATAAATATTCAAACTAATATTTTGTACTTAAATATAAAACTTGAAAACATTTATGTCTTGTCATCCTATTGAGTCTCACCAGAAGTATATATGTAATCTACGTCTCTGGTCTCACACAATTGTCACCTCTTTATTATCTCATACCCTGCTGAACTAAATGGACTTGTCCATCCAGGCAGTTCATTGAAAACTCAAGAACTCAGCCATAACAAGAAACTGCAAAATTAAAGCTAAGGAAGTAAGAGGATGGGTCTAGTACAGGTACCTATTGTGACAAACAGCCTTTCTTCTTCTGTTGAAGTGCTTGATAAAGAATGAAAGTAAACAATGAAGATAACATTTTATTTATCTAAAAGTCAAGTTAGAGAAGTGGTATTGGTAGTAACATAAAATTGGTAAATACAGATTTATCTCCCTTTAAGTTGTTAAAAAATCAAAACAGCTTTTTAATCAGTAAGGTGGTAGTCTTCAGTTGGTATCCCACTTTAGAAGTGGTATATCAGAAATTTCATTTTAAACCAACCTTGAAAGAACTATAGAAATTTGAGCTTAATTTTGATGGAATTCAAAAGAAAAAGAAATAATTTAATATAGAAAAATACTACACCAGGGCCTGAATTGAGGCCCTGACTACACATAGAATGATAAGAAAAGTCTTCTACTAGCACACATAAATTTTTTTCAAAATGGACAAGGCTTAAACTCTGTAGCTGTTAATGAAAAGGGCTTCCATTTATATGCAGTCACTGGTAAGAAGTAAGATTACTAGGTATTTGTATCATTTTTTATAAACACTTAAAATTTTTAGGTAAATGACCCACATTGCTAGCTCTATACAACTGATATTCTTAACATGTTCCAGAATGATAGAGTTTATCAACATTTTGAAAGCAACGTTATTTAGAAAATCTAAATAATTTCTTTCTTTGTAGCATATCATATTTTCATATTTTTGTATACATGTTTTTTTCATAAATAACAAAGCCGAGTGTTTTACATCTTACTATACAATACAAGTAAATGTAAAAAAAAATATTTCAAAACAAAAATATATTTTGTTTTATCACAGACAGTTTATAATAAGTTACTTTCATTAATACTGTATTATTGAACCATGATTAAACAGATGCAATAAAATGGATTGAAAGTATCACAGAAAAATTGCTTCTATACACATGATTGTATTCACTTATCACAGCCATAACTGTTAACATTTGTCTGGAAGAATAAAATAAAAAGCATGTTTCTGATAAAAACAAGAGTCAGTATAAAAAAAGATGAAAAATACAACAACAAAAATATACATGTAATCATCAAAAAAATAAAACAACACTTAACCAGATTTTCATGTACAAGGTCATTTAAGATTATTCAAGAATAAGTTAGGTTAGCTGACATTTACCGCTGAATGTCAAAACCATAATTGTTTTATTGAAAATATGATAATATTTTCTTAGAAGGACTCAAATTATATGTCAAAGGTTTTAATGATTTTGCAAATTCTGCTGTAAAAAGGAAATTAAAAGTAAGCATTTTGATTTCAAAATTCATAGGTCTTTTCTGTATCTGCAAAATTTTAAAATAAATCTTGCAACTTCTTGGGGTGTTTAAATTGTTAATAAATATTCTGGTATCAGCCCATATCTCAGAAACAGTACTGTCTCTGCAAAACTTAGAACTGTTCTTTAAATCTATCCTCTCCTACTGGGGTCATACTACCCTCTCTCTCAGGGGTGTAGGGCCTGTGCAGCATAGGAGAAGCTCGGCCAGAGGAAGGACTGGGCTCCCGGAGTTCAGGCCCATTTGGAACCTGGGATACAGGCACATGTAGACTCTGCATCCTAGGGGTCACCTCTTGTCTGGGCTCTTGGGATTCTTCAGCCCAATTCCAGTCATGTCCACTGGCAGGACGTAGTTTCACTGGAGATGCACTGACTGGAGACGGAGTTCCTCTGTAGTACAAAGGTTGCGGGTTCCTGGTATTCTCCAGGCTTGTAGTATACGGAGGGACTGGTGACTCTATTTTTTCCCTTCCAAGACTAGTGAAGGAGTTATCTTTAAACAGAATCTCCCTATCTCCAAACTTAGTGTGTGTTGCTCCAAGGTAGTTTGAACCATGTGTCGTGACTGAAAACATTTCAAGAAACTTTTTCTGTGGAAAAATGAAAATAATAATTCAACCTTGAAAGACAGACTATATTCTGACAATGACATAAACTAGTAGTTGGGGAGTGAATAAAAGATTAAATCCCTTCTATCAGAAAAGTAAATTTTCTAGAAAAAAAAACACAAAAAACACTAAATACTTCGATCCATAACAAATATCAACTTGAGAGTAACAACTGTATGCTCTATGTCAACTAACAACACACGAAACAAACCCATTCCAGTATATTCAACAGCTGTAGATAATAAAATAATGTCATTTTGCAGTAACTCAACATGGACTGAGGTCAAAATATATAAGATGAACTTACAAACAAACAAAGAAAATAACAAAAAAATAACACAGAAAAATCTAAGCAGCAAGAATGAACAACAGCCTAGAAATTTTAGAAGATACTTACAATTAAATTTGGTGTTGCCACTTATTGGTTTCACAAACACTGGAACTGAAAAGTTAAGTTTGATGAAATTTACTTTTGGCTCTTTTTAATAACAGCTTTTCGGTATATTATATTTAAAAATATACCAAACCTAGGTGCCAATCACATCACATAAAATTTAGGTCTATGTAATGTATACAATTTTGCAATGGGATGATCATTGAAGATACATATTTGTGCAGGCGTCACACTGTCCCGAAATTTGCATCAGATGGCCATACTAATATGGAATTTTGAATTTCATGCGAAGATCGCCCCGAACTTGGCCAACAGCCAATCTCTAGCCGAAGCAAATATGAGGCCTACAGATGGTCACACTATGGCACCCGAACCACACACGATTGCAACAGGAATATGTGTTTTTTCCGCAGGCCAACCAAAGGTCACACGACGGCTTCAAGACGTCGTATTGAGAATACGATGCGTTCGAACTTAGTCACGAAGGAGTCACGTGACTTTCCAAAGTTATAAAACTGTGGGGAATTCATTTGCTGATCAGATAGTACACAGTACATTTCAACTCTGTCAAATTTGATTCGACTTAAACCCAATTTAAAATGCCACACAAGGCTGGTAGAGCCATGGGAAAATATGGCTGGTAGATCTCAGGAGAGGAAACCAGAAACTGGGGATCCAAAGGAGAAGGGAAAGAAATCGATGATAGATGTCAGACCTTGTCCAAATAAAACCCCAGAGCATTCACCTGAGGGTTCCAGGTCTTCTCAGCGGTCTGAAAGGTCCCCTCAGCATTGTGAAGAGTTTCTGGCACATGGGAAACACTTAAGCTACTCAAATTTGGCTGTCTTTGCCGACACCTTGGTTCCATCTCAACTGCATCGTACTAAAATACAATGGATACATGACAGTATTGCGAGAGTTTCACGTAGTCATGTTACCTTCCTAATACAAAAGGGCGACTTCTTGTTTCCTTCGTATTGTCTTCATGAGGCGAAAAATGCCTGATAGCACCGATGATCACACGAAGAAAAGACCAAGATGACACGAATTGACAAAATGCCCTCACGATGGCTATACGCAGGGCTAAATAGAAACTTTTTCTGTGGAAAAATGAAAATAATAATTCAACCTTGAAAGACAGACTATATTCTGACAATGACATAAACTAGTAGTTGGGGAGTGAATAAAAGATTAAATCCCTTGTATCAGAAAAGTAAATTTTCTAGAAAAAAAACCCCAAAAAACACTAAATACTTCGATCCATAACAAATATCAACTTGAGAGTAACAACTGTATGCTCTATGTCAACTAACAACACACGAAACAAACCCATTCCAGTATATTCAACAGCTGTAGATAATAAAATAATGTCATTTTGCAGTAACTCAACATGGACTGAGGTCAAAATATATAAGATGAACTTACAAACAAACAAAGTAAATAACAAAAAAATAACACAGAAAAATCTAAGAAACCAGAAACTGGGGATCCAAAGGAGAAGGGAAAGAAATCGATGATAGATGTCAGACCTTGTCCAAATAAAACCCCAGAGCATTCACCCGAGGGTTCCAGGTCTTCTCAGCGGTCTGAAACGTTTCCTCAGCAGTCTGAAAGGTCCCCTCAGCATTGTGAAGAGTTTCTGGCACATGGGAAACGCTTAAGCTACTCAAATTTGGCTGTCTTTGCCGACACCTTGGTTCCATCTCAACTGCATCGTACTAAAATACGATGGATACATGACAGTATTGCGAGAGTTTCACGTAGTCATGTTACCTTCCTAATACAAAAGGGCGACTTCTTGTTTTCTTCGTATTGTCTTCATGAGGCGAAAAATGCCTGATAGCACCGATGATCACACGAAGAAAAGACCAAGATGACATGAATTGACAAAATGCCCTCACGATGGCTATACGCAGGGCTAAATAGACAAACAAATTCAACATGAAAATGAACCTTCGCAAGATCTTCCGGCAATTTTTTGGCATGCCAAAGATTTTGCCGCCGCTCACGAAGTTGCTGCCTGAGCCTGAGAAAATCCACCGGCAGCCATACGATGGCTTAAGATGCCCCCACGAATGGCCCAATGTTTTCACGATCAGAGCCGAATTTGAACATTTCCTTTATCATGTTTCCATCTGATGTCAATATCAGTAGAGTGTGACGCCTGCATTAAAATTTACAGTGTACCATTTTGCAGAAAATAAACCAATGAAATGGATATGCAGCATATCATCAAACATTTGTAGCATATGGCCCTTTTAGGGGGTCGTTTGTGCACAAGTTGATCTTTGCCAAATTATAAAAGGTAAATGCAATGTCTGCCAAATACACTGTTATGTTCCACTGACAAGACCAGTCAAAAAGTGGTCTTAATGAAAAATTTATCTGAATAGCAGAGAATTTTTTTTGGGGGTGGGGGTTCTAATTTTTAGACTTTAATCCATTAAAAGAAATCACTTCTCATTTTCACAAGACACTGAAATAATTGATGTGGTCTTAATAGTGGAATTTTACTGTATAATATAGTCTAAGTTATAAAAAAGAAAGCACATATGATATAAGTAGGGATGGCAACGAGTAACCGGTTAACCGAGTACTCGATCGAATGTCCGATTATCGGTTAACAAAATTGATATTCGATTACTTGGAAAAAATAATTTCTATTTTTTTTTGCGATTTAGAAAGATTGGTGTATCCAATTAGTTCAGAAATTCAGAGATGTACATGTATCTTCATAAATACCTGTTAAATGCAATCAAAACATCCTTGTAGAGGTGCGAAAATGATATCGTAAATTTAACGAGGCGATCAACAGTTTGACACACGCATGGGATTGAACACCTGTGTCGCTTACGTCTTTCGGCCTCTTATGATATTTAATTACCTTTAATTGTGTAACAGTTTGTAGCCGAAATTTGTTTTAGGTAACTGTTTTGAAAACAGTAAGGTACATCGTAGTGCTGTAACACGTATGCTTGCATGAACGCTAAGTTATCAACTGTGTAAAAGATGTTAAGATGAACTCATAGAAAAGTGTTTAATTTTCTTCGAATAAAGACACTGTACTTAGAGAAAAATACGAGAATATTGTTCTTGAACTGTTAAACCTTTATTTATAATTATAAAACATATATGTATACTGTCATTGACAATCTCTTATTTTATATTTATTGTGTATTTGCTAGCTATATCCATTGCCGCCGATCAGTCTATATTATTTCAAGAAGAAAAAAAGATATATGAACTGTTATACATGTTTTAAACTTGATATTGCATTAATTAAAACGTTATAAAATATTATGTTGTTGATTTAATTTGTTTATTGGTTATTCTAAGTTACCTCCCTTGCAGTCCTATTTATAATTACGAATTCTATGAATTTAATAGAAAACGAAAGTAGCATGCAGACGGTGTTGATATTCTGTGATAAAACTTTGAAGATCATTGGAAATGATCCGAGTAACCGAGTACTCGATCGGAAAAATGACCGAGTACTCGAGTATTGATTTTGGTATTCGTTGCCATCCCTAGATATAAGACTTCAACATTCACAATTATAGTTGTGCATTTGAAATCCTCAGTAAACAATGTAGAAAAAAAACATGACTGAACATTTGTTTATCACCTGTTAACTCTCTGACTACTTGAAAAAGCTTAAATGTATGGTTCTACTTAAAACAAGTCTTTTTCTTTTTGTTATTTTTTAAAGGTATACCTACCATGTGTTTGCATCTTTGGTTTGATTGTACACCTCCAGACAACAAAAGCAAATGCTATGATTACTATAATGGGTATCAGTACAGCAATCACTATCACCCAGACCGCTGTATCTTCATCATCTTCATCATCCTTAGGCTAAATATAAAGTAGAGAAAAAAATTGAAATTGAGACTAAAACAGCATCATGGACTTGAAAGGAATCATTCAAAAGCTAACATTTTTTCTTCTGTAACTGTCAATCTGCTAGATTAAGTAACTAAAAAGAAAACAAGAGGGCCATGATGACCCTAAATCCCTCACCTGAGTACCACTGCTGTTAACAGCCAGCCAAAGAAAGACATACAACTAACGTACAGCATACTCAGACATTCAAAATTATGTGCACTTAACTGCAAGTTCCTTGAGCTGAAATCTTAAAATATGCATGCAAAATTGTGCATAAGCTCAAATTTCCAAGCAGAAGCTTAGAAAACAAGGAAGTAGGTCAACGTAAAGTTCATCCAATGTTAAAGTTGAAATCTGCATACAAAGTTCTTTAACAGATCAATATAAGTTCCATAATTCATATACATGGTCACACAACAATTGTTTGTTCTAAATCATTTTTTAATGTATAAAACAACAGATATTTGCTTATGTGGAATAACAAGATCATATGATATGTCAGATGTATCTAATTTGAATCTGTGCCATGCATGACCTTGACCTTTGTGCTGTAGAAATGATGTCATAGCTTCATCTTCAACATAAAGCATATAATTTCTTACCAGGTCACCACAAGTGACCCCATAATATGTCTGGTCATTGACAGTGAGGAATGGAGAGAGAGTGAGGGTGTGGCCATTGTAGATAAAGGTTGTCTCATTATAGATACTGTCACATAGACTAAAGGCTGTTGCATTCACAGAATTGCTCGTACCAGCTATACTGAAGGTCACTACAATACTTCCTGTAAAGAAAAAAATTGATGTGTACTAAATTAAGCAGAAGTTCCTTCTTTACTGCAATAAAAAATGTACATAAAATCATCCTTCTTTTGTGTCTTAATTTTTCTTTACCATCTAAGTTGATACTTGCTAGTCAAATGAATGAACTAGCATTATACTTTCTTAATATTCTGGATACTTGTGAGTCAAAATGAATGAAATTTAAAAATATATATATGTAAAGCCACTTTTATGGTTGAAACATAAAATCAGGACCTGCAAATATGCAAATACTTTGATTTAAGATAAAGATGGATTTTCTAGTGTGTTTGTCCATAACTATTCCAGACGCTGCTAGTAACAGTAACAACAGCCATTGCTTTACTCTACTCCTACATACAGTTGAGATGCAATCAAGGAAACAGAACCAAACAAAGGTGTTCTATGAAAGCTTTCATCAGACCCTTAAGGAAAGGATACAATGAAAATCATACAATTCTACATGTATACAACAATGATCAGATCTGTTGTAGATTCTATGAATTACCATTCACTGAATATACTTAGACTGAACTGTAAATAAAAATAAAACTAACAGTACCTTCATTTATTGTTCCAGATGTGATATATACACCTGGCCATAGGTTGGCAAAGGCTGTCAATATCATCTGCTCAAAACCATTCTGCTTGTCTTCAGTTGGCAATACATCTTGGAACTTTGCATCAAACTTAACCTGTTTATGTGTAAGGAATGGACGGCTTTAACTCTAAGCAACACATAAAGACAGCCCTAATTTTTACCTCATGTAAATGAAAAGATATTTAAATTGTCAACTGACACCAATTGTTTTTCATGTATTGTAATTTGGCATTCAACACTAAAAAATGAAAATATTTCAACTGAACACTGCAATTATCCTGATGCATGTGAAAACATGCTTAGCCTGGTAAAACACCTTTTCCTCTTATATATAAACTGTCTGCAATACATCATGTTATTCAGTTTCAAAGGTTTTCTGGTATCTACACTCAGAATACATGAATAAGCTTTTTACCTTCAGTTCATTTTCTTCTTCTACTGTCATGTCAACATGTTCTGGGCTCAATATTTTCAGTCTGTGATTATAGGTCAGATTGAAGTCTGGAGGATTTGATGTCACCCTGAACTGTATAAAGAATGTTCCAAATCCCGTAATGTTTAGGTCAGGGAACATAGCTCTTCCCAAAGAGGTATCAAAGGATGAGATAAGGGTTCCATCTAGAGACGCATATTCAGAACTCTCCAGCAATCTTGCTTCTGCTGTCCATGTATGTTCCTGTATAAGACAAATAATTATAATAATGGAGAAGAGTGTCCCAACTGATTCAAAGGTGGCCCGTTCAAATCCAAGGGTGCTGACTCTTCAAGAACTTCCTGCATTCTTCACTATGGGAGCTAAAAATATAACATTAATTTATACAAGATGGAAGCACTCCCCACACCCACAATAAAATCCTAAAGTCTGAGATTTTGGCTACAACAGAGCCAATTCAGCAAAATAATGACACAAAAATTTAAAAATTAAAGTAAATTTTTATCACATAATTCAAATACATATTCCAGAACTTAATACAGCAAAGTTTTCAGATCCAGAGATTTTGGTTTCCACTATACCAATAATGTGTCTTACCCTCCAAGCAATATCAGTGATTGTTTCATCAGTATTTATATCCTTGAGATCTAACGTGACGGAAAATCTTGCATTTCGCACAATTTTGCCATTTGTCTGATCAAACACATGAACTTTTACAGAACGTCCTGCAACCTCAAATGGATCGGATGCGACAACAAAATGCTGTGCTTGGGTTGGGTAGGAGACTTGGAAGTCCAGTACGTAACTACCCATGTGGGATATCACCAGATCCGTAAAGTTGAACCATCCATTTGAACTGTTCACGGTTAATGTACCATTTAACATGGCTTTAGGGTGACCAGCGCCAGCTCGTAGACTTGCAGTTAGCTGCCAGGGGTATTCGGCTATTCCCAGCTCTGTTACAGCAATATTCTAAAACAAAAGAAAAGAATTAGTAATTAAGGACCATTTTTTTTCAATCCATATAATGTTCAGTGTAAAAGTTTTGTATCTGTTTGGTATTTAATATTGTTTCTAAGGTCTTCAATTAAAAACTGCTCATCTAAGCAAAATGTATTAATTTTTAATTTGATATTTTTTTGTCATATAAATCAGGGTAGACTGCGAGTGAACTGCACTGAGGCAATATTGTCTGAGAACATGGTCACTAGGACTGCACCAACTTCTGTCAGTATATCATAATGTGCAAATCACTAAAAAGAAAGAGCAAACTGCCTTCTGCCTTGCATTTTCATATATAGAGCCACTGCATTACAAGAAAGTAGACAAAATCAGGAATTTGCTCTCTTTTTTTTTCAGAAACTAGATTTCTTTCTCAGTCCAAATCTTGACAGCAAACCATGTGTATTTCTAAAAGTGAGTGACAACTGTTGACCCAAAGAATAAGCGCTACGTTCAGATGAACACTATGACCCCAGTGGACCTCAAAAAGTTTTGTGACAAACACAAAGAGAAAGACCAGAAACAATAATAAAAACACCACAAGGAAAAAAGCATTTTGTGCAGTTTAATTTTCAACTACATTAAGTACTTTTTCAAACATCTCTTATTTACATACCTTTCAGCAAGGATGGTACTAATCTGATTTGAAGAAATATTTCTTGAACATCTATTGTACTTATTACCAAAACATTAGGCAAGACTTCTTTTGATTTCTGTGATAAGGGATGGCAGTCATACAGGAGACACTTAAATAGGGGTATGCAGTATTCTATTCTTTTGAATAATTCTAGACAGCAAAATCCTGCTCTACAAATAATTCCATTTGTTAATGATTCCCAGTAATATAAGAAAATTCCTAATCTAACACATTTCATGAAAATCTCTCACCTTTACAAAAGCAACTTCTTCATGGAAATCCCTTAACTTCTAGGTTTAGGAAAAAAAAACTGTTTTACAACACACATTTCCTCTACCAGATATAATTAATTCCATGCATACCGAGATGTCAGCCACTCTTATTTTAGGCTGCTTGTGCAAAGGAGTGCCTTCATAAGTGGCTGCAGGTTGCTCACTGAAGACCATGTGATCGAGAGTGGGTGTATTGTATGTCACAGATGGGTCGGCAGCATCTGAAGATGGTACGTTCACAGTTACACACTCGCCTGTGACGTTGAATGATGTACTAATATCACCAGTTTGACATTCATTGACAATGTCGGCAGCAATCTGAAGCAGTGACTGATAATCCAGAGGGTCTTGAGCTGTATCTGTCAAATCTGAAAACAGAAGATTCAAGAAATGAAATGATGTAGTCATTCAAAGGATTCATTTTGGTGTTACAAAATAAAAGAAGAACACAAAATTACAATAAAAAATGCATACACTGAAGTGTGGGCAGTGCTAATGGAGAAATCACTGAATACATGCAACTTTGAATTAGGTGTGTTTGTATTTAATACAATGTGTTAAACTCAGAAATGTAGATTCAGGCTGTTTTCAAATTGCACATACAAACAGAAAAATAACAAATGACATAGAAGTCCCTTTCCAGCAATATCTGCTAGCTTTCTGTTACAAGCCTTCAAAGAAATTACGATTACAGATTATGTGTTACATGTAGAAATTTTTCAATGCAAAAAGTACCCTTGAACCAGGTTACATCATTTTCTGAACCCCTCAAAAAAAATGTTTCTTTGACATATTTCTTCTTATATTTCATGAAAAAATACAAAACAAGACAAAAAATCTCACTTTGCACTGGCTCGTCTGCAATTTCCACCTCAACAATAGTCTCCTCTTCCGACCTCTTGCGGCGCCCACTTCCTGATTCACTGACAACGTTTACCACTCGTACCTTGTTGGCTGGGATACCAAGGAATACTGCAATGTTTTTAGCTAAATTTTTACCAAAGAATTCATCCACTGTAAGACTAGGCAATCGTAGTGAAATAATGATTGACTCCTGTGTTTTGACGTCAATTCTTTGTGGTCCCATGATTATGAATGTAAGGTCCCCTGTCTCTCTGGAATGGAAGTTGGCACCAGTACCTTCGGACAGCAGTGGCTCATACTCATCACCTAAAATGGGCAGAAATAATCTTTAAAAATATGTTTAGCATACACTGAACTTCAGCCCATAACAGAAATTAAATTATTGGTTATGTACACTACATGCAACCCTTCACAGTTTTTCTAAACAGTGGTTAATATTTCACATGTGGTACTTTGGAAGCAAATAAGCAGATAGTAATTGAAATAAAAAAGAAACAACAACAAAAAACTCATATTTAAGTCCAAATCATTAAATTATTACAGATTCTAGTAGAAAATCTACCACATAACAATAATCTAGAGTATGTTTGATCCAGACCTCAGCTTGTTTTCTGTAATAAAATTATTAAATATATTTAGTAACTCTTTGAAGAAGAACAGGTTATATTCAGGGAATTAAATGCATCATTCTCTTCATAAAATATCAATTTCATTTACCAGTAATCTCTTCCTAAATGTTACAATGATCACAAACTTTCAAGTAGTACTTATAAGCTGCACATACAAAATCAAGGAAAAATGTTCATCAATATTAACTTTTTAGATTACGACTTATAGGACTCAATAGGTTTCTGCATAGGAAACATTCTTTTACCTTTTGGCACAGTCATAACGTATCTTCCATTGGCATCATATCTGGCATTTTTGGCTCCAATGAAGACGTCATCCACATACACATCAAGCCTGTTAGGCTGTGAGTACCAGACCGTCAGTCGCACACCTTCATCAGGATCAACATTTAGCAGCCTGTACCTCATGTGTTTTGGAGTGACACTTGAAAAATGCATTTCATAATCCTTGCCTAAAACAAACCAACTTGAATGTAAGACAGAAAATTCAAACCGGTGATACGATATCACAGACTGAGGAAGTTTAGTTATACCTGCCTGTAACTATCAGAAGCTACTATATATACAGTGCGGTAATTTTAAAAAACTGATTGTCTTGAAATGTTACTATCTACCGTAACTGCAAGAATCTGAAAAAGGCTAAGGTTAAGAACATTTGATTCTGTTTATAAATTCAAAATGACAATCTAGTGTCAGTAAGAAATAAAAAATTTGGACATAGAAAGGTTATTTATAAATATTGTGCAGTTATCCAAGTCAAGAGCAAGCAAACTGTTATATCTGCAACTTCAAAAATTCAGTAATGTAACTGTTCATTGTAAATGCATCTACTCCACTCAATACATGAAAGAATGGTCATTTTGAGATAATTAGTATATATATATATATATATATATATATATATATATATATATATATATATATATATATATATATATATATATATCTGGACTTTCAGTTCTGCTATCAAAATAGGAAACAATGTCACTTCTTTCTTCTTTTATTTCAAACACAACAGTATACCAAAAAAATGTCATGACTAATTCTGTCTTGATCACATTAAACTGAACAGATATGTATCAGTAACTACCTGTTGCCACCAGAGCCATGAATGTTGAGAGTCTTTTTCTGCAGGTGTATCCATTACACCAGCCGTGGTCCTGAGGTCCATTTATGAGATCTATGTATCCATCTCCAAGAAGCCCTATAGGTGATATACGTCGTGTCTCTGTGTCCTCATCCATGCTCTCAATGATTAGCATCTCATAGTTCAAGTCATTCTGACATTCGTACGCCTGCCAGCTGGACTGGTATATGCAGTTCTCATTTCTGATAATACCTAAATAAACAATCAATGCATAATATGTTACTTTGTAATGAGGAGCTAAATACAGATGCATAAAGAATCTATAAAATTTATCAATGATATCAATCAATATATGAAATTATACCCTACATAAAAATCACACTTGTTCTGATGTGACCGAAAATGCTTCAAAAAATTGTGGTTTTCTTCATAGTTATTTGTTAAATTCTGTTAAAAATAGCAAAGCAAACCTTAGTCCCAAGAGAAATTGAAAAATTAGCATTAAAATTTTACCTTTATTTGGGCATTTTACATCATATGGTATCCTGTCACCATTTTCATCAATAACCATTTCCTTTGGTATTCTATAGTCCCCAAGTCCTCTCTGGGGATTTATATCCCATTCAAACTCAGACATAGGAATAACATCACCAACATGGCCGAGGAAAGAACCATCCATGTCTTTGAAGAGACACTTCTTGTGACCGTCACAGTCCATATCTACACAGTCAGCGGAGTTGATTTTCCTGTAGAAAAACAAAGCCATCAGAAATAAGATTTTGAAGAAAATGCCTTGTTATTTGAAGCTTTCTTATATTCAGTTCTACCATTAACATAGCCGAATTCATTACGCTTAAAGATTTGCACTGCTTTTATAAGTCTGATGTTCTGTAAGCCTCAACCTTTATAAAAATAGCAGCCTGTAATATCAGCTAACCTCTGGAGGCATAATTAGTGAGATTACAATAAACAGAGATCACCTGAACAGCAATTAAAATGCTAACATGAGAGGTGTGTGGATAATTTCAATGTTTAAACCAAAGATGCATTTTTCACAGTATAAAGCCAGTTAGCCAATATGGTTTGGGGCAAATATACAAGTCAGTCTATATCCTTTTATTTTGTATTAAGGAATACAGTTTCAAAGTTCTGAATATTTTAACTAGTATATAAAATATACATATACGACAAAGGCAATGCAATAACTTCTTCAAGACTTAAAAGATGCTGAAATTTGATTGATGGTTTTGATGTCAGATGTTTTAAACAGGAATGAGTTTCTATCTGGAGAGATAATTACAAAGCATATAATTTAATAACCCTTTTTCAAGGTACTTACCCCACATTTGGTCTATGGTAGAAAATTTTGTTTGAGTCATCTACATCAATGAAAGTTATATCTTCAGACTCGACTGGGTGTATCCCATCATCATTTTGAACATTTGTCGATACAGCAAAATCCGACTTGCAAGAATTTTTCTGATACTTTGCAAACGTGACATTCTTCACAATTGTAAGTCCACCAATTGCTGGATAGGCCATACATCCATCCCACGGGTGGGATGGTAACCCATTATCCTTTTTGTAGAAATTTCCTGGGGTCAAACCAACCCATCCAGGGAAAGGTAACATGGTGTGACGAGCTTTTGAAGAAAGTTTATAGTTGTCGTCATTTGAAGGTGTGATGTCAATATCACATTCTACACTATCCGTCTGACCAACAAATGTTGAACTACGAACTTGTACCGTTTTATCCGCATACAGATGTTCCACGGAATCAGGTTCTATGACAATGGGAAAGAGGCCGTTTCTGTTGTCAACATACAACACATCCTCTACAATGAGGCTAGGCCTGTTCTGATAATAAACACCATAGTCATGAGTTTTCCAAACTGTGAAACCAGATATTTTTGCGCAGTCAGTCTGTGACAGAGTATCATGGGGGGTAACAACAACACCTCCCAGCACGTTTGCATATGCTTTATTATTCCTGATACGACCCGAGTTGTCATCACAATCTACAGGTGGGATGTGGAAACCAATCCTCTCAGAGCCTGATACGACATTATCCTGGAAAGTCAGCTGAGTGGCAGCCATTGCTTCAAACCCAGAGTTGGATTCAAAATTGAAAGTTTCGTACCTGTCCTGGTATGTAGGAGGGTTCACAGAAAAAACTGCAAGGTTCTTCAAAACACGAGCATTGTCTGATCTTATTCTCATACCTAGTGTATAAATCAAATCTAGTATAGAAACCAGCCTTTCATAGTAGCAATTACTCATAAAAAAACTACTCTACACAGTAAAGTTTTTGCTATAAAGACACATATATTTCACCAAAGAAAATATTATAAAGTCAAAATAAATCAACCTCTTAAGAACAGCAACCTTTCTGAAACAAACATGACACTGCTATTCAAATGGCATGCTTACTTCAAAGAAGTTTCCCCTTTATTTTCTGACTAATACAAAATACAATTCTAACTTTTCTTATACACAATGAATTTCTTTCTAAGTAAAATCCTGTTACCCTATACATATTCAGGGCACCTCTGTATGATAAAGAATACCATGCTAACATTAGGGTGCAAAAAAATCACTAAACCCTATTAATTCCCAGAACTGAATTACTCAAGACTTACCATCTCCAATGGCACCATATATAACATTTTCTGTGAGATTGAGGCCTCCAATTCCAATTGCTCCGATAGCAGGACTGAACCCATTGTGGAAGGAGTTTTTCCTTGCAAATGATGGTTTCACATTGCTGGTTGTTCCAGTGTTTAGATATGCTAGTGAGAACCTTGGGTCATATTCCTCGGTAAAACCTTCCTGTCCAGTGTTGTAAAATTCAACATTTGACACTCTTGCATAGCCTGAATAAGCAAATAAAGCCATTAGATCAGCACACCTTGACAGCCCACATTTAACTTGATGTCTTCATTAAAATGTTCGTTCAAACTGCTGTAGCATTTTTAATCTCAATGGAGAGTAGGAAATATTTTCATGGAAAGTTAATTTTCAGAAATTTATAGAACTTATGTATATTTAATGGCAAGTTCTGAAGAAGTGCAGATGTGTTTATTGGCAAGTTTGCAAGCTTTAAGAGAGATATGGAAGTAAACACTTTATGGAAGCAAATTAAATCTAAAGAAGGCAAGCAACAAAGAATTTCTTCCACGATAATAAAATCACAGGCAGAGTGAATATTTTTGCATATTACAATCAAGATATAATTCTTTGAATCTTTAATCTGATCACATGTTTCATCGTATCACATCTTATCTTTTGTTCCTTGCAAATAATACTGTAAGAACTGAAGAATATTTTCCAAGGACACTGTTTTTTTTTTTTTTATTCCATCAGGATTTATTTAATCAAATTTCAACTGTAATTAGATATGTAAGAATAACAAGAAGGTTAAGTGTTGTATTTAGGTACCTGAGCATGTTTGTTCATTATTGACAACCAATCCAACCAGTACCCGTGCCCCGTAGGAATCCTTGTACATATCTTGGTACTCCTGTCCAACAATCTTTATATTATGTGTTAACAGTCCCACTACAGCCCCGACCTTCACCACCTGGCCATTTGATAGAGTCTCTTGATGTGCTGAAAATAATTGATAAAACCATACAAACTTTAAAGTAACAGAAATGCCAAGATTCAATAGTCTCACAGTGACTATTTTATGATCTCACTTCGAAACAAAGACCTTGCTACCTTAAAAAAATTATTACCATAGATACTGGTAAAAAGAAGTTTTAGTGTGCAACTTCACATGCTTATCTATACTTGTGTAAAGTTACATAACCTAAGGTCTAATAGATTTAATTGAGCGCACCACATTAACTTTCGGACATACAGACAGACTGACATATGGACAAGAGCATTAGCAGGCTTGAAGTAAACTTTTTTATACCTGTGTGTAAATACTTCAATGTTGAATTCAGGGTCAATGTGAGCTTGTCTGAGGAAATGGCTGTGATCTTAAAAGCTTCCGTTTCCAGTGGGTTAAAACTGGTTGGACCTATCACAATTTCATCTTCAACAGACCACTCCACTTCCTCAGACAGAGTTATCTGGTCAGAGCCCTTTGGGGCCTTCACTGCAAGCTCTGTCCAAGTTTGTCCTTTATCTTGTCCAAACAAATCCAAGCCACCAAACACACCTGTGGTTTAAGATAAAAAACAATAGTTGTGATAATAGGCCTTAAATTCAAACCAAAGGAAGAGCTAAAATTTTGCATTTACAAATGTACCTTGAAACAGAATTAGCTACTTCATTTCACTATCAGCTACAGCCAAACTGCAACTCTTCAAATCGGCAATAGACCTTAAAAGTTTTTCATAGAAAAGGATTTCATTTCATTGTGTTATATATTTTGTCTCTAGTGAAGAGTACGGACTGAGCAAAAGAATGTTTTCATTGTGGACCATATGACTTTGTTCTATCAAAAAATTTTCAGTTGCATTTTGACTCTACTTTGACCAAAGCTATGGTACAGACTCTCCAATGCTAATTCAGGCTGCCACTGGTTCCATTATTCTCTGCATAAAATTTAAGAAGTGGAAGTTATTGGAAATCTGTAATAACTAATGCAATCGAATATAAGCTAACAATTCCAGGTTGAATGGTTACTATTTCTTTTACACATTAGGTGTTCACAGATGTTTTCACTTATGAATTCTTGCTGGTTAACTGGGAAGATGTTTGTCTGATGAAAATTAACTGTTTCACTATATACCTGTACATATATTAGCCTGTAAGGTAAAAACAAATAAATGAAAATAAAATATCACAAACCTATAGCTTTGGTTCCAAGGGTAGGACCATCCCCTGGGTGGAACAAGGGGGAAGATTGGTTTCCACGCAATACAATAGATGCAAGACCATCAAACGGGTCATCAGGCCAGCCGATAATCAAACGTCCACATCTAATGATAATGAAGTCAGCCTCGATCACATACTGAGCTCCTGGGGTATCAATAAACTCTAAAACTCCCTCAATGAGCAGAGTACCAAGCTTGTTGAAAGTTGTGGTTTTGTTCACAACTACCCACGTTCCTGTATTGAGAAGAAGTAACATGAAACAAGTGTATGAAAAAAAAACTCAAGATACTGGTGCAAAAAAAAAAGTTTGAGGAGTAGATGTACAAGCTTTTTACTGTATTTCAAACATTAGTTTCAACTTCTACAGTTACCTCCTGTAGCAAGCTGACCTGTTCAATTGTTGATAAAAAGGTTTTCTTAATTTTATAAATCTCTTTTAACTTCTCTTAATACTACTTATGTGGCATGATGGGTTAATGTGGCTTTTATTTTGGCTCTATTATGCATTCTGACAAAAGAGATATAGTCAAGTTCGATGCATATCTATAAACTTATATTTTCTTCAAAGCTTTTCTAAGGCCAATATAAAAGTGTAATTCAGAATCCCTTGTTAAATAAAGTGATCCGATAAAAATGTGACTGTTTACCATTTACAATCCACACATTATCAAAAGCTTTTGGAATTCCATAGGATCCACCAGTATTTGCAACAAAACCATTATCAGCTGACACATTCCAGAGTGTTGTGTAGTCCCAGAGGTCGAAGTCTTTTGGTCTCTGTGTGGCAGGCGGTATTGTGTTTGGGTCTTGTGGAGGTTCACAGTTAGGGTATGGGCACTTGAACAATTTCAAGTTTACAGGTCTATCAACAGAGTAAGTTGACATCCCACGCTTCACACGTTTGTTGGCATGAACTGTGTAGTGATAGAAGGCGATATTATACGTTAAAATTTATTTTACAAAAATACCTTGACTGTAAGTTAAGAAGGTGACATTTTACCTTACAATTTACTTTACAGAAATATCTAACCAGTAAATTTCCTACACTGTATGACCACAAGTTTTGAGGATATCATGCATGTCTTGCTTTGCTGTAAGAAGTGAATGAATTTGATTGCATGTTTTATGCAATTTTGATGAGATTTGTATGTTATTATCTCTAGTACATAATGTTGCAGTCTGCAAAATAAACTTGAATTGATTCATTCCTTTTTCGGCCTGTAAACAAATCGCTTCAGAAAATCAGATTTCCATAGCCAAAAATGTAACTTGATTACAGAGGATCTGTGATCTATCTTTACTAGTAAAAAAAGAAAAGAAAAAGAAAACAGTTTCTTCATCACTTTTCAAAGAGTTTCTTCAGGTCAATAAAATCTGTTTGAAGCCAGCTGATCTACCAGCATAAAAAGGCCAAATGAGTTCACACTTAAGAAGAACTATAGTTCACAGGCTGAGTAATATTGTGTTTTCCTAATTAATCCAATCATCTCAAACATAACTGCTCTGTATCTTAATGGAAAAGTTTGTATTTGTAAGTATTTTGGTGACCTAGCACAATACTATGGTGAAGCCTCTTTCCCTGGTTCTGGTCTTTGTAAGTACTGCACTTGACCAACACATTTTCTTAAGCTATATTTCTTTTTTCAACAGTATTTCAGCCTAGTGTTCAAGTTCTGGAGTTTACCGAACCCTTGTACCTGGACAGGACCAGTCCTAGGCATTTACTCATACAAGAAACTAAAATTCTCTCAGGTCAAACAGGATTTGAAATACTGGCTCTTTATCTAGATAGATGTGAAGTGATATCTAGTTCATTACTACTGCACATGTCTATAACAGCTTTAACAGATGCTAGACAATTACTTGTTCACAACTCATGTCACCACTCAGGGGCAGCCTGTAATTATTTTAAAGATGCTAGCTTACCAATGAATTTAACTCTTTTGTTGTCATTGTCCCAAATCCAGTCACCAGTTGTAGCAGTAGCCGGGTCTAAACTGCCTTCAGTGGCATTGATGTAAGTTGCACCACCATCAATAGAAAACCTGTCAGGCATCTCAGGCACATTTATTTGGGTGTAAACATAGTCACTGGACTAAAACACAGGAAAAAGAACACTGAAAATTCGAAACCGATGATAAAGAGAAACATTTTTCATGTGCAAGCCAGATCCATTGCTTAAACAGTAGTACAATTATTCTGACATCATCATTTGTGACTTACATGAGCTTATTACTGTGGTGACTGAAACAGTTTGGAGTATTCTCATGCTTTTAGTCATCGGCTAAGTCTACTGTAGTGGTGGATACCTAAGATGTATTTGGGATACCAAAGTAAAATCTTAAAACAATCTGATATTCAGTGCAAACAAATTACGTCAAAGTGGACTTTATTATAAACAGTAGTACACAAACATTACTTAACACTTAAGGTTGTGTTCGCAATCAAACAAAGGGGGATTACAAATGTAAAACGGAAGCAGCTTTATTACAATTCAAGGATTTTATCACAAGTAAATAGCCAGAATGTGAAAAAGTCTACTGCATTAAGAAAAGAATTAAAAATCAAAATATATTACCTCAAAACCTTCATACAATGCAGTGAAGCTGACATTACTGGTAGCCAAATCTCCTGTGTTTTCAAACTGGAGTGTGTAGGTTTGCCCATCTAGCAAAGCACACACCCAACCATTACCATGACGGAGCCGCTTTTCTGCAAAATGGCATTTACTTGTACGATTTTCACTGGTGATAAGCAGGTCATGACCAAACAGTGAGCTTGGCTTGATATTGTTAAAACCAAATCCATGCCACTTGTACTTATCTGGACACATGCTTGCACTTGCAGGACCAATACTGTATTCTGGTGCATCAATGCAGTCAGATGGAAGGATTCCGGTTGTTGGTAGAATAGTCCAGCCCATCCCGCCAGATGAGCCTGTAGCAGTTCCATCTTTGTCCAGAATTATACCCTCGAATTCCCACTCATAATGAGCCTTGTTTGGAGTGTTTACAAAATGCAGTCCTTTAGTGTGGTATGTATATGTTCCACAATAAATACCACAAGTACCATCTATTCTGGCCCACCTGAATGCAGCACAACTTGAATCTTGAAAGTTGACAAAGCTTACATTGTCTACACTGAACCCTGCTCCATAGCCAAAAATGAGACCTCCTTTTGTGCAGCCCTGGTTTGTATCTGGTATTTGTGTAGTGGTGCCAACAATCAAACTGTCTTTGATCATTGGACCGCTATCTGTGTATAATGCACCTTCTACGTTCAGATACTTTTTAGCCTCATAGCCTGCAAGTCGATTCTGTATAAGGACAAAATTTTTGAATTGAACCACACTACAATCTACACATTCAACACCTTTTTCATTGTTATAGGCTGTTAACCCATCAAATACTGCAGGGAGCACTTCACTTTCACTACACGGATCTTTACGTGGATAATAATCTGGGAAAATCCATAAACCAAACCAGCCACAGCTATGAACTGAGTTGTTCTTGAAGACTCCAAGCCCTGTGCGCTTAGGACAGATGTCTGGGGTATAAGATGGGCCATCAGGGTGATCATGGAACCTGTACCAATAACCAAAGTGAGTTCCGCAGGCCACTGCGTTGTGCTGGATGGTATTGTTAGCATTTGTTGCCCAAAATGCGGCTGGGGTTACATCATCGTTTAAGAGGCTGGAACTTGCTCGCACAAATACTGCTAAATTGTACTGGAACGTATTTCCTGTTTCAATGCCATCCTCTAAGAAAAAAGCACCACCCCTGATGTCAAAAATGACTGTCTCCTCTACCAGCATGTTATGTGTGTCATGGATATTCACGGCTCTATTGAAGGTTTGATGAATCGCACAGCCTCTCACATAGCTGGCAGAAACGTATCCAAGCAAGTGGAAATGGATGGGGTATCTACCGAGTCTGAATGCTTGGCCCGCATATGTAACTTCAACATAAGATATACGAGCTATGGCCAAATCTTGGTCCCTGACAGGCGAATGTATCAAAATCATACCTCCAAAGCCGTCATTCCCAATCTCCTCTCCAAATCTTCCAGTGAAACATGACTGAGTGGCAAACTCCGCTAAAATATACAGATTCAACAATGAAAATCTTAGATAAATATTACTCTTAATATGTTAGAAATAAATTTCATTTTGAGGGGTCACTGTAGAACTATTATTTTGTCTTAGTTTATAAATATACTCTATAAAGGTTTGTGCTGACCCCTAGTTTCTTCCTCTACATATCCTTTTACCAAAGCAACTGTGATCTTGACCTTAAACAAAAAGACAGAGGTATTTGTAAATGAGGCTTCAGTAGAACATCTCTGCCACAATACATTGAAATTTCTTAATACACTAAACAGAAACATAAAAAAAACTTACAAAAATTCTTTCGAATATCAACAAATCTATTAATGAATGTATCCTAATTTGGTATCAAACTCAAAATTAAAGAAAGTTGCATCGTATGAGAATATAGAACGGTTGGCAATAGATCTATTATTTTTAAATCAATTTCTTACCTGTGTCAAATCCACCTTCACATGCCTCGATCTTATCATGCCATTGTGGATTATCGTTTCCCCTAAAAATAACATTATGAGAGAGTAGTCCAACCTCGGCCCTAAATTCTACTGTTGTGCCATCAAACGTTTCTTGGGTTCCCCAGTGATCATGTTCCAAGGCGGAATCAAGAGTGAGAGTTCTCTTATCATCAGATATGGCTGCAATTGTCTTTTTTTCATTTTCACTCTGCGAATGTTTGTGACTGGTGCATGCTATTATGATCTCATCACCAACATTCCATTCCACTGGTTTCTCTAGCTCCAAGGTATTTATCCCAGTGTGTGCTGTAGAGGCCAATCTAGTCCAGGTCACAGGTACCTTGATACCTGTAGATGCACCAATAAATACTCAAGAAAAGTGAATGATAATAAATTTATTATTTCAATTTTCAGTCGGTATTTCTGTCATTTTAGACAAAAACTTGAGCTGCATTAACTTTGAGGAATATCAAATTGTCATAAAAGTTTGACACATGAATCAGCAATGGTCTTAAACATTTTTTTTTTTTGTTGCAGTCAAGTATAATGTTTATTTTGTTGTAACACACATCCTGTTTCTGGCAAGAACAACTGGGAAAACCAAGGAATGTAAGTGTAATGTGTAGAAATATAAGAAAAAACTGAAAAACCTTTGATTAAAAATAAATATTTCTAACAATATTTACCGTGTAAGTCAAGAGTACCATTCCTTACTGCCAGTACTTTAGCTCCATATATGGGCAATTCTGTATCAAGGGGATGACCATATAAGGTAATGATTGCCTTGTGCTGGAAGGGCTCTGACTCTGTTCCAACCTGTAGCAGACCTCCATCTGTAATCATGATACTCTTGGCCTTAAGTTCAAGGTCCTTCTCATCAAATATCAGCTTACCACCTGAAATAATGAATGTACAAGCAAACATCAGTTCAAAACTTGATTATTGCTATCAAATGGTATGTATACAACTCTTGAAAGATTGGTATGTACTTTGAATTAATGAGTCCAAAGTTGTAACTGGAGCATTTCAGAATATTGCAAAGATTTTAAAAGAGCTGTCATCCAATAAAATACTTATGGATTTCAGGATTCCCACTCTGTGATCATAAAAGCTCACCCCTAGCACAGTTTGTCTGATAACACTATACTAACCATGTTTTATATTCTTACCTTGAATCAGAAGGAAGCCAAGAATGGGTGTGTCTGTGTCCAGTAATAAGGTCATACCAGCTGGAACAATGATAAAATCACCTTCTTGTGGGAGAGGACCACCTCCCCATGTGTACACAGAGGACCAGACATCAATATAACTGAAGTCTGAGGCACCATCACTGGCCTAGAGAATTGAAAGAAACATAGAACAGGTGAGATTAAAACTAAAATGCTGGGGGGGGGGAAGGATCATTTGGTTTCAAGATATCTTATTTCAAAGGTTTGTGTTTATTCCAAACAACACAAATCACTAGCTCTACAGAAGGCAGTTCTTTTCTCCAATTTCGGCCAGTTAAACCTTTACAATCTTGACTGCTCCAACCTTTAAATCATGCTCCCTGCTTTGCTTGGTCTACATAGAATAGTATCAATACCTCTGCATGCTCAAGGATACAGTGCACAATAACTGTGTAACAAGTAAGGTAAAAACAGTTACACCAGTTGTCATCACAATCTTTAAGAGACTAACTCTTCAAATGACTCACAACACGGTAAGTCCTGCTAAATACTCAGAGGCCAAAAAAGTCAGCAGAATGGTCACAGAGGCAGTTTTCTTACTGGAATCTTGTGAAGTCATTCACTCTTATGAAAACAATTTAACAATATTATTAAGAAACATTTCTTGTATTAAGAGACCAATATAAACTGGAGCTATCACTAAATGTGATAAATACCCCTGCAAGAGTGCTTTGGAGCTGAGGAAATTATTAGTAAAAGAATACTTTGTAAAAGAATTGAAATAGAGTTATGGTTGTGGGCAATTAAAGATAGTTGTGGTTCATTGCATTTCCTGTCATTATGCTTCACCATTGTATGAAGTTGCATTGAATTCCAACCAGTAGTTTTCAAGTTAAGCTCCAACAAGGAAAACCAACAAAGGGCAATAACTCTGCAAATAGTGAAGATGGAGTTATGATTCTTAAACACTGCACTTCCTCTCATTGTGCTTCACCATTGTATGAAGTTGCACTGAATTCCAACCAGTAGTTTTCAAGTTATGCTCAAGACAAGGGAAACGAACAAAGGGCAATAACTCTGCAAATAGTGAAAATGGAGTTATGGCTCTTGTACAACTGCACTTCCTGTCATTTAGATTGACCATTGTATGAAGTTGCATTGAATTCAAACCAGTAGTTTTCAAGTTATGCTCCTGACATGGAAAACAAACAAAGGGCAATAACTGTGCAAATAGTGAAGATGGAGCTATAGCTCTTGTACACTGAACTTTATTTTGTTGTGCTTGATCATTCATTGAATTCCAACCATTAGTTTTCAAGTTATGCTCCGGACAAGGAAAACGAACAAAGGGCAATAACTCTGTCAATATTAAAGATGGAGTTATGGCTCTTGTACAACGACTTTCTGTCATTAAGTTTGACCATTGTATGAAGTTGCACTGAATTCCAACCATTAGTTTTCAAGTTATGCTCAGGACAAGGAAATTGCAACGGACCGACCGCTCGACCGACCGACCAAGCACCGGGGACTCCTAAATACCCCTGAAACAACGTTTCGGGGGTATAATTATCGTTACTGCAGAGACACAGTGTTTAATTTAATACCCTCAATCTTGGTCTGCTTTCTATTTCTGGAGACCAGTATTTCATATCTCTACTTTCAAAAAGGAGTTCAGCTTAACATCCATACTCTTAGTGGGGGTTATAAATATCACACATACACTTACCTCTGCAGCAATACCATTTCCTGACACTTGTATTTCCACTACAGTATCCACAGATCCAGAATGTTGTCCTGTTACACACACTATCTGTGTATTTGTGACTGATGACACAGTGCATGCAACACTGTCTATCATAACTTCAACATTGCTAGGATCTGACCTGTTTCATTGGACAAAACATAGTCACAACATACCAGTATCATAATTTCATCTTTAAACAGTTCAATAACAATGATGAAGTAAGTTCTCTTATATATACAAAGAAACAAGAAATAAGAAAATACAACTATTGTCTCTCTCTTAACATTGTCAATTGTCTCATCCTTCTTACAGCAGTGTTCCCACAGATTTTTAAAGATGGGGCTGAAAAGTGGGGTTTTCAGGAACATCTGAGCTGACACATAACAATACTTTTCACAGCTCGAGGAAAGATGCAGGCCATTCTGGCAGTAAAATGACCTCATCTTGAGGTTTTAAGAACACTTTTTACATGACTCTTCATTACAAACTAAACTTCCCTGCATTAATTGCCTGCTTCACTGAGTTCTCTTCAGTACATGTGTTCAAAACAAAACAGAAATAATTGTTAAGTTCCTCCTCAAAGCCAATATTTTGAAAGTCTTCAAAAAAACATAAATGCCTCCAAACACCTATTAACTATATCTTCTTTTCCTTCGATTGCACTTTTTTAACCAAGAAATGAAAAAGGTTACTTAAGTACCTACTTCTTACACAGTGTGAAATTTACTTCATGAACACCTTAGACAGCATATGGCTATAGCAATTTCCAAACAAAGCAAATAATGTTTCATCAAAACAGTAGATCGATTTAGTAGTTTCTTCTCAAATGAAATAAAGAAATCATACCCAAATCCAGATCCTGTTATGGTGAGGGTAGTACCTCCCCCGGTGCCACCTCTTCTAGGAGAAACACTACTCAATGTTGGGGTGAGTGCACCAATGTAGGTGTAAGAGCGAGGTAAGTTTTTACTCAGGTTGTTCAGAGACATCTGAACATCACATACTTGAGCTGTAAAAGTATTAATATAACAGCTACCATTACTTGCAGGCATTCTGTTGACCTAAATGTAGTTATAAGCATATTTTGTCAAATCAAAATGAAGGCCACAAAATTGCATGTAAATATTTTACTGATATACCTGCATAGTTATTTTTTCTCAATAATATTACATTACTTTATACAAATAAACTTATTAACAGAAAATTCTAGGCAGTCATGTTTTGGTCTTTCAAACCTTTATCCTGCTCTACAGTAAAGTTTAAACCCCAACTCTAAGTTTTATCTAAGTTTTATCCCAAATGATATGGCAAAAAAATCAATTCAAAATACTAAAAGTGGTAAGTCTTCAGCTTGACAAACTTATATGTGATTTTCTCACATCTATAATTAATATGCAAATTCCAAAATTTTAACACTATTACCTGTGTTTGCAGGAGTTCTACAAATATACTGAGATGATGTTGTCCCTATCTTTGTACAAGGTTGTCCACAAATTGTCACGATGGCTGAGTCTTCAAATCCAGACCCTGACAGTGTTACGGTCTGTCCCCCAGCAATACCACCTTAAGACGAAACAAAGAACTTAAGTCACCAGCTGTAGTCACGAACTGTAGACTCAACTTACTGTAACTGATATAAATTACTTTCAATGTCAGACAACATCCTATGAATTTACTGTAACTGATATAAATTACTTTCAATGTCAGACAACATCCTAGAGATATTACCAGTACTGATGTTACACATGAAGATTAACTATTGGAACCATACTTACCTTTAATTAATTTGAAAAAAAAACACAACAAAAACACACCACAGAATTTGTAGGAATTCCCCTCAAGCTTTTTTGTTTATTTTTTTTTTAGGAATTTTAGCAAAATAAAAATATAGGATTTTTTAGGAATTCTAGGTATGCTGAAGAGCATGTACTTACAAAGTTTCATTGCAATACAAACTTTTAAAGTAAAATAACTGATTCGATAGTTTTCTTCTACTTATAGTTAAAGTAACCTTGACCTTAATAACAGAAACCCCCAAAAATAATCCCAACCAAAAACAGCATACAAGCTACTGACACATTAACTTTCATTGCTTTACAACATTTCGAAATGAAGTTACTGATCAGAAACCATTTTTTCAATTTCAGTAAGTGATCTTGACCTTGAATGCAGACATCCCAAACGTAATCTTATGCTATATATTTTACATGCTACCCACATGGGAAGTTTACATGAAATCTGGCAATTAACCAGTTTTCTTTCTATCATCTGGAATAGGTAAAACCCAACAGTAAGACCAACTGGCCAGCTGAATCTTTTAATATTCTACTGGCCAATAAAAACTTAAAATACAAGTCTATAAAATATTTATCAACCTTACTCACCTTGAGTGGGAGAGATGTCATTCAATGAGAGAAGATATTCAAACTTTTTGTCAACATTCGAGTTGCCAAGCCCTTGAACATGTACAGTCACTGGTACCAGGCCTGTGACATGATTTCCCAGGGTACACTGGATCTCTGTGTTAGTGTTTGTGGTAACAGAGCATTCAGTATCATCAAGTATTACAGTTACAGCACCATTCAAGTTTGAGCCCGTAATGGTCAATGTCTGACCGGCTGAGCCAACAGTGGGGCTGACAGAACTAATGGCAGGTGTGGATGCTGAGCTGTATGTATAGGAAGAGAATGTGCTTGACTGTCCATTAGATTCGACTTTGACATCAACAGCCCCTGCTCCATGAGCTGCTGTTTTACAAGTCACTGTTGATAAAGAAGTTGCAACAATTTCACAAGGAATGCCGCCAAACGTGACCTCTGTATCACCATCTATGAAACCATTACCTAGGACAGTGACTACTGTGCCACCATGGATACTTCCTGAGGAGGGGTTAACTCCTGTGACAGTCAGATGGCTGAACATTGATAACGATCCTGATGCCTTTCCATAATCCTTTAATTTCACGATAACTTCATTATCACCCGCAGGTAAGTTATCAATTGCTGCTGTCAAAGATGTATCAGAAGCCTGAATTACTGTGGCAGAAACTCCTCCTATGGTTATAGCCAGCTCTGACGGATTTGTTCCAAGATTGCTACCTGTTATAGTGACTGTTAAGGAGCCTGACATATTATCTGGCTCAATACTTGAAACAGATGGTGTCCACAGTGACGCGAATGTGAACTTGCATGTTTTGGTTGGTGTTTCACATTTTGCTGTCAGTGGAGCATTATCAATATAAGCATCAACTTTAATGTCACTCTCTCCCTGAACAGATGTCGACGGACTCTCACATATTATCTTTGTGTATGAGCTCTCAATAATATTACATGGAGAGCCACCAATGGAAACCAAAGGTGAGTTCCCAAATCCAAATCCTGTTATTACAACATGGGCACCACCTGCCATAGAACCAAATGTCGGTGTTATTGTTTCGACGTTTGGTATCAATCCAAAGCTGAAATCTTCTGCAGCCATCACTGCAACTAGTGCATTACCCCGGTTACCAACCCGTACCGAGACTGGAAGCAAAATGCCTAGTTCTGGCTCACCGGATTTAACCAGTTTACATGTAACTTCAGTGTCACTTGATGAGGTGACCTCACACTGCTGGTCACCAAAGCTGACCTCATTCTGACAGTCTGTGGTTGACAACCCTTCACCAGATATTGTAATACTTGTCTGTACGGTGCCATTCCGAGCATCTATAGCACTAATACTTGGAGTGCTGCAGGTCCAGAATGCAAAGTTGAATTTATCTGAATCACCACCTGTTGGCAAACTATCTGTACAAGATGATATCCCTGAGGTAATGGAGTTGCAGCTGGAAATGTCATCTGGATCAGAGGCTCCTGGAAAATATCTTTACAATGTTTTAATGCATCAGAATGAGATTCACGCCAGATACTGATGAACAGAGGTATGTACAAAGGTGGGTTATGTGTGCAATACAAATACATAGACTTAAACACAATTAAGATCTCAATATGTAAGAGTGACTGTGTATCAAAAGATCCCATTAAAAACTAGAAGTCAAATTACATTTGAAATGTATCTGAGTACATGGAATTTACTAGGAATGCAAGTTGCTGTTATTTAAAATCTTAATAAGACTCTGACTTTCAGCCATAACTATCTATTTACTGAGTTTATATATCCTTAGTACCAGCTGTGTGTAGGAACAACAACCGCTGTAGAGTGAATTATTTTTAAGTCGCAGGGAATAGTGAATACAGAAAGCATCCAATTCCGGAGACACTCCTGGCTCTTTTACATTCTCAGTGTACAGCACTGATACATGGGGCCTCTGTTTAACAATTATTCCAACAAACAATTTGAAGTGTCAGAAAAGGACAGGAGGATGGGACTTGTGACCTCTGGATAACAAGTCATGTGCATGACGACCAAACCACCTTAAAATGTATTATTAGTTACAGAGTAAATGTATCAGAAAATGAGGTTTGAGCATCATTGATAAATAATATGCATACCTGCGACAACATGCAAGGCCTCAAAGCCTCCTACATTCACACTGACCTCAGCCGTCCAGGACTGGGCATCATCCACCTCTATAGTTAGATGGTGACTGGTGCTGTTATAGCTGTCAATGTATCCAGTCCACATATAGTAAATACCTGGTATAGGGAACTGCTTTGTAAAATCACCTGAAAAAAATGGAAATGACAGACTTTAACAAAATGTGCCTCAGGTCTCCCTACTGAAATGTCATGATGTAAAATGATAAATTTCATGCAAATTGAACTAAATTTAACTGCAAGCCACTAGGCAGAACTGTTAGAGGCACTATCCCTTATTTCTATTTCATATCCCCCTTGACTCAGCTGTTATATCCCCTTTCTCTTGCACTTAAATTTTGACTTTAAAACACTGTAAAACAAAATCTGTGGCTCTGATAAAATTTAAATCTAATACTCAGGAAATTACATACCACTTTTTCCTCTCACACCTCTAAATCCTCCAACTTTTGGTGTCGTGTTACTTGGGCTTTCAACTTCTATTATATCTAAGAAGATGTCATTCACCTGATCTGGCACATCCCATGAAAAATGAATAAAGTCACCGGCTGGTATGTTGATATAGGATGGATCATAGGCATATGGTGAGTCTGCAACAGATAAAAAACACTGCAAGTCTTGTCCAAGTGACATTCTCTGTTTCAATATTTCAGGAGAAAAAAAATACTGTAAAAATGACTGTTACTGCACCATATGAATGATCAAATATGGGGACTTCTATGAGACACAGTTTCAGAATTTGTTTCTGACTGGTCAGTTCTAAAAAATATACTTCATTGACAGTTTAATCTTAAAACAGTGATAGGTTAATTTACAATCAGAGCAAAGAAAATTCTTTCAATATATATTCATTAAGTACTCTTTTCTTAAAGCAAGTGTTTCTCACTATCAGAGATATTTATACTGCTAAAGTCTTGAACAAACCTTCTGGTATTTCTGTACTTTTGAAATTTTTTATGGGAAGTTCCATGTAAATTTCATCTCGGTGATATACTTTCAGTAATTTCTGAATATGTGGAGGTCAAGAATTCTTTCTTATAGTAACTTTACACTATATATTGTCTTTTAAAACTCTTTTAAAACTGAGTACATTTAACATACCTGCAGCTGTTCCATTGTTGAAAACGTAATGAGTTTTGGCTGCATTTCCAACTCTACACACAACCCTGTTATTAGTAACAACTGGATTCTCGCATGGAACATCTCCAATTCTTATGCGTAACTTTGTTGGATCTGAGCCAAAAGAAGATCCAGTAATGGTCACCATGGTACCACCCTGTAGTGAACCTTTCTGAGGGGTGACACTCGTTATCTGAAGGTCGACATCAATGCTTGGAATATCACCAGTCCTGAAAAGTATCAAAGACAATGAACAAACACCTTTGGAATGACTAAAGTAACTATTATTGTACCAGATTTCACCAAATCCTTGAGACATATTCTTTACACCTTTACAACTGTTACAAGTAAGTAATGTTAATTTCTTTTTTGCTGTTGTTGTTTTTCAATCTCTTTACAAAAAAAAAGGTGATCTGTTATGATTAGGTTTACAGATTTCTGATTTAACATTTACTGACCCATCAGTTGCATGGCCATGGGGTGCCTTTACAAGCAGTTTCTGAGAGCCTGGAGGGACACCTGGTATGTCTACAACAATCTCTGTGTCAGTCCATGAGACAATTGTACCACTCACAGAGCCCAGAGATACATTGCCTTCTGTTGTACTAAATGATAACCCAACCACAGTGATCCTTCCTCCTGTTTTTCAGAACACAGGAAAAGATAAAATACTAAAATCACCTACTCAACCATCTCTTTAGTGAAAACTGCTTGGGAAATACATAATGCATTTATCTATATATATCTGCCTATCAGAAATTATATCTGGGCTTGTATTCATATTTAATTTATCTTAAAGCTTTCATCATGGGAACTTTTTATAAGATGTCCAGAGTTTGTAGGTTGCCAGAAATTTCACCAGTAATATAAGCTTGCAGTTTATTTTTAACAAGCTACTGGATGACTTGCAAAAGCTTTAACGAACTTATATGTAACTTATGATATGACGTCGAATGCCTACCAAACACTGTAAGTGTTGAAGGAGTCACACTGCTTATTGTTGCGGTCATGGAAGAGTCATATGTGAAGCTCGAGTAAGACAGGGTGGGAGCATCACCATCATGTACCTCAACATCATACGTCCCATCAACTCCCTATAATGAAGCAAGTACAGCATACCAAGATAATGTTTTTCTTTAAAAGCTGATTTGATACTTTCAAACTTACTTGGAACTGCATCATACTCTTCTACAGTCAACAAAATTAACATTATCTTTATTTCAATTTTTAATTAATCAATGACCCAGTGCAAGAAAATAAAATGGTGGGATAAAAGACTATTCTGGACATACAGATAGACTGAAAACCATGAACATTTACAATACAAATGCTATACCTAGAGAAAATTATGTTTGGTAAAATGGTAAAACCTGTGAAGAGATGCAACTCTTAAAAAACCTTATGAGTTCTATGCCAGGACACTCATTATTGAGCATTGTTTGTGAGGTTTACAAGCAGTGACTATTCAAAGCTGGTCTGACAAATTCTCCTATATTTTACAGTTAAGAAATCAGAAATTACATGACAAATCAGGTTCTCGACAACTCACCCCAAGTACTGTACACTGTATCTGATCAGGCCGCAAACTTGTCACAGCACAGTCGGCATCACCGATTGTCACAGATGCTCCAGTGTTGAAGCCATACCCATCAATGGTTAATGTAAAACCCCCTGTTAAAGACACAAACAATAAATCTTAAAGTTATAACTTGACAAAACATACCGATTGCTACAAATGCATGTATGCAAAAAAGCAGAATCTTACCTTGTAGATAAAAAATTTCAATAATCCTAATCACAGTGTAACTTAAATCTTGCAAAAAAAACCACAAAAAAACCTAGTCAGTTCAAAAGAGATATACATGTATGTATCTTATTCCAGATGATTCTAACTAGAATGATTCCCGAGATAAAAGTTGGAAAACGGTAGTTTTTGAAGCAAGTTTTCAAAGCTTTAAAAATAAATAGATGTCTTTATGTTCAAATGATAATGGTTGTTTTCTTGAAATCACTAAACTTTTAACTGGAAGAAGGTAATGGGTTTGAGCCTTGCTATTTCATGGAAGAAAGTTAGCTTTTTTTCTGAGGATGGATATCTCATGTAGTACTCACAGGTCCTTCATCAAAACAATGCTTAGGTAGACTGGCCTCCACTATAATTCCTACAGTAACTGTTAAGAGGGCTTTAAATGCCAGCTACGCCAAACCAAACCAAAATAAATACATACCTCCAACACTTCCTACTGTAGGGGATATGCTTGTTATTTCTGCTATATATTCAAACTTCACGTCCCCACTTGAATTTCCTTTCCCTTCTACATACACAATGACACTATGTTCACCCACAGGACCATTTCCAACATCACATGTAATACTGGTTGCCGTAGCAGCAGTGACTGAGCATTCCACTCCTCCAATGGTGACAGTATTCTTTGCATTGTCTGTGCTGAAGCCAGTTCCACTGATAACAACAGATGTGCCCAAAACCAGAGTCCCTGTGAAGTGATATATAACATACTTTTAGCAGTTCTGACCTTTCAAACTCATATACTTATCAATATATATGAACTATTTCAACTATACTAGTGTCCAATGAATGAGACACTAAAAATTATATCATTAAAAACCATATTTCAAACTTGGATCTAGTAGATGCTTTAAACACTACAAACATTCATTTAGACTTCCTGATTATAATAACAAAGGTAAAGTGTATCTGTCTAAATGCAGTTCAAATCCTAGCATAGGCGAGTCTTCAGTGACTTTCTACAATATGACTCAAGTACTGGCTTAAACTGAAGAAGCAGTCTTTGAACAGGATTAATATAAGTTGCAAGAACTTGTTCCCCAATCAACACAGAATAAATAGGTTTAAATTAATTTACTTCTCACAATGCTAACCCAACTAACCAAGAAATAACACTGAATTATGAATAAAGTCCAGCTAATGCTTTCAGTTTAGTGCCTTTAAGTTTTGACTGAAGACCCTCTCAAAAACTGCATAGATGTCTGAATGGTCAAGTGCATAAAAAGAAAATAGTTAAACTGCATATTAATAATATCCAATGTTACAGGTTTAATTAATCAATATTTTATACCTGTTGTGGGTGAGACAGAGGTCACAGTAGGGGTCACAGAGCTCTCCCACTGAAAGGAGCAATCTCCTGTACAAGCTGTAGGTATGTCATTTACAAACAGTGACACCTGTGGTACAGTGTGACTTGCTGTCCTTAGTGTGTCACCTGTGATTGGATCATAGAATAAGCCACCATCCACTACTGTTGAAACACTCACTGCAGTCCCCGCTGGTACAACATCAGTATTACTGACCTGTACATAGAGGTTACAAATTAAAATTTTCTTCTAGTAGTAAATCACAATGATAATAAACTACATGTATCAACCTGTGCATTATTTCATTTAGTCAAACAACTACCTAATTCAGTCAAATTAGTTTTGTTTTGAAAGATTACAATAGACAGCTTCTTAAAAGAAGAAAAAAGTTACTGAAGTATTTCTGGTCATATGTACAAGGCACATTCCACTGACTCCACTCTTATTTTTTTTTGTACACAATAATCTTTTTTTTTTTAATTTTTCTATCAATAATAAACACTTTTCTATATAAAAATCCTTATCTTGTTCTGGACACATTTTGCAGTCAAAAAAAAAAAATTGAAAAAATACCGTCATCTCTTCTTGATCACCAGACAGTGCCTGGAATGTTACTGTCAGGTTAAAGCTGGCACAGTTACCATCCTTCCTCACAGACAAAGCTCCAATGCCTCTCAAAGACTCGAGCTCTGATTCAAAATCTTTTGGTTCCAGTGATATGTTAAGGTCTGTAACAGACAGAAAGCTTTGCATAAGTTTGAAAATTTCTTGCACTGGCAAACATATTAGTATTAAGGAATTCACAATTTTGACAGAGGGTTAAGATCAATCTCTACGACCTCTGAAGTTATGGTCTGGAAAAGAAAAAAAATGCAGGCAGAAGACATAGAAATTACGCCTACAGATATCATACTGTCTTGCCAACACTTACTGGCAAATGAATTTTTTTTTCAATGGTCGTGCCTATGAAGGACAAATAAAACTGCCTGACATTTAGTTGCGCAGTCCACTCTTTTCACTGACCACTCTATCAATATCACCAGACTTCAAATTCGTTTTTTTCTAATAAATGATCTTTTTTTGCATTTTTCAATTCTCTTTCTTCAAAAATACGTTTGAAGGTTTAGAAATACTCTATGACTTACTTCTTTTAGTTTTCTGGTTGAATGAGACATCTATGCGGCCTGTAGATGGTGGTGTAGCTTCTGACGTTCTCGTAACAGATATGCCACTATTACTGCCTTCTAATGTATATCCAACTGATGAACTGGGGTATTCGGGCTTTCCTCTGGTGTTCTAGCCATGTCAAAAAACATAACAGTTTTGTGCACATCAGTAAAACTTCTATGTATAAGCTTTCAGTTTAAGTAATCTATCAAACTGTAAATCTCATTTTTGATTATGCAAGGAATATCAATGATACAACACTTGTACTTGTATATCAGTTTTGGAATCTGTTCATTTTTTAGTAGTTCATGAATTTATGTTCAGTTTATGTACATCTCTCAGTCTGAAAATTGTCCAACCATTTTGCTGTCAGTATAGACATGCTTTTAGATGATCTCTTATAAGAAGTCTTACTCCATACCTTTCCATTGGCTAATGTAATCAGAGGGAACTGATTTCCACATTCAAAAGCTTTTAGTGTCACTTCATACTGAGTGCTTGAAATACTCCTGACTCTGGCTTCATCAATCACTGCACCATTAGGAAGAGCTGGCCGTAGTCTTCGCAGATTGATGTCTATCAATAAACATGAATATGTCAAATGAAATGGTAAGCTCATAGTTAGATAACTTATGCTATGCACTTCAAGTTCTGAAAAAGTAAGTTTAAAATTTAATAAAAGGAATAAAGTGAGAGACATGGGTAAAAGAAGATGAGGTAATAAAAATGCAAGACTTTCTTTTTTACTTAGTTTTTTGACTGTCCACTTTCTGATATATTTGGTTCAAACTTATACTGGGTTTTAAGAATTCATTTCGATGACCTAACAAAAATACAACAGAGAATAACAAAAATCAACACTGATTAAAGTTTCTATAAATCCCTGCTTGCCTACCTGGATCATTTGTTGTGTTCTTCTGACCTATGAATACAGAATCAACATAGCCAGGCTCATCAGCAACCTTGTTATGTACTGCTACTCTGTGTAACCTGTATTCTATGCCACCAGGATGAACATCTGTTATCTTTGACTGGACATTTAGACACACATAGGACCATGACTCTGTCCTAAAATTACATATTAAACACTTGATACTGCTACTTAGTTTTCTTTTCATGATAATGGATGCCCCCAATGCAATAAAGTAAGATATCTCTCTTTCAAATAAATGCAAGGAATAAACATATATTAAGGGAGCTAGAAATTATAGCTAAATTTGGAAATTTCAATGCACATCTTCCATTAATATAAGAAGTTACTAACATTTGAATGTTAAGAATATAGATTTTTAATACTTTTTTTGATGTTTTATGGAATTAGTAAAGGTTTGTCTAAAGGCATAAACTGAAATTTTTGACATTTTCCCCTGCATTACCTTCAATTCTATGATTTACTTAGTAATTAAGGTTCACAGCATAACTTACTCAGCATCCAAATCTGTCTTAAAGGTAATGTCCTGATTTACTGTTTGAGTCTGTGAATCCACTGAAGGTTTATAGGAGAAGGTAACTCTGATGTAATTAGACAAAGGTCCTTTATATGCAAAGCACAGCTGAAAAGTAATTAGAATACAATCATTTCTCAATACAATGAAAAGTAAATTTCATACATAACTGTAAATGGCAAAGATATCTGAGCTAGCCTTATCCTGTAAGTTCTTATAAACCAAGAGGAAACAGATCAAATGTAAAAAAGAATCTAGGTATTTTTAGTTCTTACTTATAGCTCTGACTTGCAATAATACAGATTAAGATTTTGTCAAATGTCATATGTGTTCATACTCAAAAACTACACCCATCTTACAGTGGCATTGAAAATTAAGCTGAGTGACTAAAAAACATTTGAGAGATGGGCAAGAAGTGATGACATTCAAAATGTAATGAAGCAGATTAAATAATTTTAACCTTTATAAATCAGATTAACTCTTGATAAATGTATTTGTAATTGATATATATATATATATACAAAAAATGAGATTTCAATACCGTTCCATAGGATGACAGCATTATTCCCGACTCAGTGTTACTTTTCTGATATATATAGGCTGGTGTTTTCAGTGAATATCTGCCGCAGAATGGTTCTGTATCTTTCACTCGCATGCCAGAAAATTTTCCAGAATATACTTCAAAATCATCATGGTGCTTTGGTAAATTTTGACTTGTTGATGAAAAGACATCAGGACATTTTGCTTCAAACAAACTGTTGACAGCATATTGAAGCTGAAAATAAGAAAGTTTAAATCAAATAATGTTACAAAACGTTTTTTTCAGGATAAGTTTTGATCTTGAAAATCATATATAGTATTATTTGTCAGTTGGCCTTACTTGACTTACATTTAAAGAGTTATGAATTAGTACTTGTGCCTAAAACCAATCAAGCATATATTTCCAGAACATGTCTCTCCTTCAAATAAGAAATAATTTTTTTTTGCAAAAGGCTGAAATTATTTTTTTCAGTCACACTATAACCTAAAGTTTAAATAGGTTGAAGTTTAATGAATACCTTAGACTGATCAAGACTTGCAACAGAAAATGGATCTGACACTATTCCATCAAATGAGAGGGCCACCATATCATTGTCAGCAACTCCAGTCACATCCTCAGTCACTTTGACGTTAAACGGTGAACTGTCATCCATAGCTACAACACTCAGGTCGGGAAAATTCCCTGAAATTTTACATATTTTGCAAAACAAAGTTTAACAAACGAAATGCAAAGAACTTGTAAACTGCCTATGATCATTAGGAAGATGGAATCTGTCTGCTATTTCTGCCTTTGTCATTAATGTGTTTTACTAAAAGTGAATTCCTTTTTCAATATCGTTGGGACAAGCTCAACATTCCGTTAGATTTTCATGAAAAAGGATATATTTAATAATAATTCATACCCCGCTTTGAGTCAAATGTGATTCTGTACGTTGGAGTTGATTGTTGTTGTCTTTCAACATTGACTGCCTCATCATTTCCAAATACTGGTAGCGAACTGATTGCATTACCCATGTCCGTATCACTCATCTGTGTTGTCAGTGGCTCTGTGGTATTTATGTTTTTATTTATAGTAAAAGTTATTGGCAAGAAATAATAAAACAGTGAGAGCAAAAATAAGTGTAATTCATGCTTGCTTTATAATGCTATCATCGTCGGAAACCCACGTTCGATCCATTCCGTTTCACTCTATTTATCTACTGTGGGACAATTGGCTGGTAAAATTTCGTACTCATGAATAATTCATTACCTACTTTCATTGGTTTCCATAAGATTTCCCTTGTGGAATCTCAGCCAGTGAAATTACTTGTTACAATTTGCCTTCCACGCCTATGTTTAAATCCTGGGAAATACGTCTATTTTAAGTAACTTGTCATTATGCCTACTCTCCACACTGAAGAGTGTTTATATGTAATGCGGCATCTCATTCGACGAAGAGTTACATCCCTTTGCTAATAAATATTCATGAAAACGAATAATCAGCAGTCAATTATCCCACGGTACATAATGTAGTTGTGCGGAATATGTACCGGGGGTCACCGATGATGTAATGCAATAAGCTTTTCATAGTTTTCATGTGTAAAAAGTTATCATCTGTATTATTTGGAATTGCTTGAAATTGGAAGTTTAAATATTTATTTGGTCGAAGAGCAGTGGTCCTAGGGTAGACCACTGTAAACCAAATCCAATGGTCATTGGTTCAAATCCAACCAGAGGTGAGTCTCCTGTGACTTCTGCATTTCTATTAGCCCTAGCACTGGTTAAGGCCCAATAAGCGGTCAGTGAGACTGATAATTATAAGTTCCAAAAATCTCCCCACAGATGCAAAATAAGATTTTTAACTAAATGTTCAAACCTGTTACTAAAGTACCTTGACATAGAACTAAATTTTGCATATAAATATATGCTGGTGAGTTGTTACAATGAAAGAATTCCACATTCCTAATTAAAAACAGAATAAGCAGATCTTATACACAGAAAAATGTTATGTTACTTAACATAAATCTTTTGGCGAACAAATAAGAGTGGGTCAAGATAGGTAACATACCTGTGCATACTCCATACAAACAGAATCTGAACCCTCCCTCATCACCTTTCTTAACTTGCACTGTCTGAACCTCCTGCACTGCTGCTGACTGGCTTGTAAACTGATTGAATTCTATATTCTGTAAAATACAACTAGAATTGAAAATAAATGTCTGTAGTTTGTTTTACATTTGGTGGGAATGTTTTTAGGTGATTGACTGATTAAAGAAAGTGTATATCTTGTATAAGACAAATCAGCCAGAACTAACCTGTTGTTTTACACAGCAGGTAACATACACAGGAAAAGCATTTTATAATAGATGACATATGCCTCAACAACTTCTAGATTTCAACCATTCATTTGGTGGATAAAACTCCTGCCCAAACACAAGATACCCTTTTACAGAGTGTACTGCATTTAAATCAAGCAGTTGAAATCAAGTATGCTTCTTGCTTGAAGGTTTCCATCATTGGCTTAAGTGCAGTTAAGCTTATTTGTGAGAAAATCAATATTTAATATGCTAACAAATGAAATTAAAACAAGTTAGAACCCTAGGATAAAGTACACACCTTTATTATATAAAACAGCTTTTTAAAATGTATAAATTACACATCTGTTTATCATTCAAAATGGCCGTATATAATCTAAGGACAGAGTACAAACCTGTATATCATATTTCACTGGTGCAACAACACTGAAGTTCTGTTTCTCCTCAACTGCTTTTTCTATCCAGGTTTTGAGGAATTGTGTTGTATTCAGGTATTTTGCCTTTAACTGTAGAGATGAATTTCCAGTTGTTTCATAGTGGACAACCTCAAGTAGATACCTATAAAACAGACCAAGGTTCTTATCACATTTGCATGTGGGTTGGCATGCTATATACAAAGTAGGAGAGTAAGCAAGGACTCAGATGCAGAAATTCACATGTTAATATATTCTTCTACAAAGTTCCATAACCAAGGTGAAAAAAGTTTCTCCTCAGCATGGGACATGAAGATTCCTAGTTTCAAAAAGTCAAGGGCCATTACTCTTCATTCTTTGGCAAGTGGGATGCAAACCCCTGGTACCCAAATATGCTAATATATGTATTGTAGTTTCATAACTCATATCTATACAATTATTTAAAAGTTTTTCCCAAGAATAAGGAACCAGCAGAATATAGTTATTTTAAATAATCAAAGGCTACAACTCTATTATTCTTTGGCACAGGGGGATGTGAAATCCCAGGTGCACAACTTCCCAATCTGAAATCTATTCCTGTTCAAGTTTTATCACCCAGCCATATAGTTTTTCTTGAGCATGCAACACAAGCTCAAACATATTTTTTTTTCAATCCATAAAGGGTCATAACTCTTTTACTGCTTAGCACAGGGGGCACACAACTTCATATGCTGATCTATATTCCTGTTAAGATGCACAGCCAAAGGTCTAATAGTTTTTTCTGAGCACACAACATAACCTTACAGAGAGACAGACAAGAGCAAATCTTTATACACCCCTTCTCAAGCACAAAAACACAGATTTCTGTACACGACTTCAGGTGTATGTAATATTCTGTATCCATTTCTTGTTTGTACAGGTGTTTAGACTGCTTTGAACTGTGTATAATATAAATTTTGTATCTTAATTAAAGCAAACCTTTTCTTGCTGTCTAAAGTCTTTCTCCCAGAAACTGCCCAGGCATTGTTTTGTGATGTGACCACTTGTTCCTAAAAACAAACAGCAATTATCTGCAACAGAAATCTTTACATCCCTCATTCTTGGAATCACATCAGAATGCCAGTTTAATTTTAATAGAGTTCTCTTTAGGTTTTGCAAAAGCTCCATGACAAAGCTTTAAATTTCTAAAACTTTGTTACTGAAGAGATAGGACCTAAAAAGTAAATACAGTATGAACAGTTTTAACTGGGGAAGTCTGAGTGTCAGTAGTAAAGAAGAAGCATGTTACATGATATATTAACAAATTTTCAAGGAACCTTTACTCATACTCACTATTTGAGGGTTATATAATTCCACATGGCTGGAGACCAAACAAATTATGTAAGTAGTGATGTTCGAAGTCTTGTGCTTCAGAAAAGTGCAGATAGAGTAGTCTGTCCATCAACAAGAAACAGTAATTTTGATCATTATATAGAATGAAACAGAACTTACTCCATCAATGAACAGCCGTCCTCCATCGTCAGCACGCAGATAGAATTCATACACTCCAGAGTGAGGCGGATAGTAGAATGCTGTCATTTTACTGGCATAGTTATCCATCATATCCCCTTCATCATAAAAATAAGTCTCGTCCAGCATCTGTTTGTTATACCCAGGGGATGAACTTGTAAGTGACAAAATACTGTTCAGAGAGCTTTGGTCCTTGACGGTATTAGTCCAGTACTCAAACTCAGCACCCCGATTGCCAGGATACCTTGATGCACCATAATTTGGATTGGCAGGAACTTCACAAGTCACACTTTCATCAATGGCCACCTCCTTTATGTTGCATACTTCATCTGAAATACACAACACATGCAAATATTAAATTTCTATTGCTCATTTATTATTTTATTTTTTTGGTTAAAAAATTTCCTCAGAATTAAAACTTTAAACTTTAGTCATATTCCGACTAAAGGCTGTCAGAATTTTCATGAAAGTCTAAAGATGATTTTTTTTTTCACCATTTCTCAGTGATGCTGAAATGTAGAAAAAGCAATTCAGTGGGAGGTAATATTTTTCAGATTCAAGATGAAAAGCCATAAATTTTGTACAATTAATTGTATCTCAAGTCTAAATGGTGTATTATCAGTTATAAATTCAAGTAATTCTATTACATTGTATTTAGATTCTCAATCAAAACTGCAACAAAAAAAAGGGTGCATTATTATGTAACTCCACAACAATGGCAGTGAATTATTGTGTTTAATTACATTTATAAATACTAACAGCAAATTTTAATCAATATAATAAAATTTACCTCCAACATAGGCTCGTAGATCTACATAAGGAGGCCTGTTGTCTACGTAGTCTGAGTATATAGTAAGCAGAAGACCTCCTTCAGTGCTGCCTGTATGGGCACTTAGCTGCTTTATGTCTGCAACAACAGAGGAAAGTATAGATATTGTATAGTAATGTTAATGAATGCAAGTTTGTATTATTGTTTTGAGATACAAACGAAATTTGAATACTTTTCAATACTACTTCTCATGCTATTTGAATCTGCTACTCTTAGTTTATGAGGAAAGGGACTATTTTTTATACAACTGGGATAATTTAAAAAATGCACTTGAACAAATTAAAACAAGACACAAAAAAAGTCATTTCCTTGGGCTAATCTACACTGACAGTTAATATCTCACTTAGAAAAGATGCAATCAGGTGGCATACTTATGACCAATAAAGTGCTCAATCAATCTAGCCTTCTAAAAAGACATATGAATACTCCTGTCAAGAGAGAGTAACTTCATAACTTACTAGTGTACTGTTGGAACATGTAAATCTTGTCATTGTAAGATACATGGAGAACATTGGAATCTGGCAAAGATCTGAAAACAAAATACAGGTGGAATATCTGATCAATTTCTAGCAGTCACTGTGAAGCACAAGACCATATCACTGTATCTTGGTTAAAGATAAAAACCCTTGACACTCTTCCAGTAACAAGGTGTATGTTGCCAAAAGACCAACTTTGCTATGTGTTTGTCCTAATGATTAGCTTAAGTGCACTTATCTTTTACCTTTAGTTCTAACCTATTAATTTTATATTAACTGGGAAACAAGTTCTTGAAATTTACATTAATACCCTAGAACGACTGCTTCCAACATTCAAACAAGTACGTGTGTTGAACATGTGGAAGGCAGAAAGACTCTTAGACTACAAAACCTTGCCACTAGTTGGATTTGAACCAACAACCTCTGGATCAGGAGTTTATTGCTCTAAACACCTCACCCACTGTTCCTCCATTTCTACCTTTTACATCTCAGTGTGACCTTGACCTTTGAGCAAGAAACATACTTGCAACACTCCATCTCCTTGAAGCAAACAAGTGCTCAAAGGTTCTTCAAAATCACAAGCTAAATTTCATTTACTGTTCATGTTTGACCTATAGATGTGACTTTGAACTTTGATTTGAATCTTAGGTACAACATACTGTCCTGTCCTGTCAAGGTAAGCATTTGAAAAGTTATTATTAAATTCTTCTATGCATGACATAGTTACAGTATGGAGAAGCTAAACCTGTACTTATTGTTTGCCTCTGACCTTTAAGAACAGCCATGACCTTTGAGCAGCAGGCCCAGTTCTTACAAACAACACCCATCTTGAAAAGGTTCAAGTTATAGTCAAGTTATATCTTAAAATTTATTCAAACACGACATGGTTATTTCAGCACTCACAAACAACAACACTTTCACTGAAAACCACTGAGACAACTATGTCAAATTCATCGCAAATGGGCTCAACAGCAAAGGTCAAGCTTAATATAAAAAGAAGACTTCTTTACCATAAGACAAAATTACTCTAAAATTACATAAAACAGGACTTTTTTTTCAACAATTCAAACAAGATCCCTATTTCATTTTCATCAAACAAATTTCCTATTTCAAAAACAAGACTTCTCTTGCATTAAACAAAACTACATTTTATAGAAAAAAGATTTCTTTTCCACAAAAACAGGATTCCTGTCTTTGTAAAACAAGTTTTCTTTTTCATAATAACACCAGCAACTTACCTCCCAAAGGGTGCTTCTATAATAAAACTAGCATTGAAGAATCCTGAAATAGGAAGAACAATACATGAATAACTGTAAAATATGATTTACTCACTAAGTCGTGAGTAAATCAATTATTTTCTATTCTCAAATACATTTAATCAACAACAAAGATGATTTAGGAATAGGTCGTTGTATTTGACAGAATTATCACAAATCAAAAGCAAGCAACACATTGTAGTGTTTTAGACTTCCAAAGCTGAAACAAAGATTTCTGTCTGGAACGAGGGTTTTTCATGAACTGCAGAAGCTTGGAAAAAGACAACAAGAAATATAATCTGAAATGAAACTATAGAAAGTACAAAATATATAAATAACAAAAAAGGGTTGGTGGACGGGAAAGACAAGCACTGTTTTCTTCCGTCATAACTAATGTGTTCTCAAGTGACACATTCAAACACAAATCACCCTTTTATACTGTATTCGCATGAGAAAAAGACCCAAACTATATATGAGCGTGTACAAATGAATAACATTACCGTACAGTCGTAAGTATTTGCGGTTAAAAAAATAACGTACTGTTGACCATGTGAAACGAAAATAATTTCATGTATTTGTTAGGTATTAATACAGTCAAGTCCTGCCAAAAAGACCACTTTGATTTTGTCAAAATCATGCAAAAAGTAACAATCTGAAAGAACCAAAGTATAAAATTTAGAACAAATTAGACCAGTAAAGTCTACCAACTCATTAATAAGACCACTTCCTGACTGGTCTCATTACCAGAACTTTACTATAATATAAAAGTAAATTTTACAAAGTAACAGGCATTCTGAAGTGCAAGCTCTCTTTACCAGTGTCCCAAACCTACAATCTATTAATAAAACTGATTATGTATTTTTTTGTATTTTATCTTATGGTTTGGCTGCCTAAGAACATAACAGTTACTTTGATGTAAGAAAAACTTTTGATGCTAGGTCCAAGGGACATTACTCTGCTAAAGGCTGGAAAAAACGGGAGTAAAATATTCTAAATCAGCTTTTTATTCCCAATAATGTTGTCTTGCAATATGTAAATGTAGTCTGCACTTGAAACATCTAAACTTCAACTAACCAACTGACAAACTTTACATTACTGACAGCAAAGTATACATGTTCAACTTTTGTATAGGTTGAATGTTTTTAACACTCTTTTGTGTTTGAAGGTGAAGAACAAAACAGTCTTTAATAACATACCAACAGAGGTTCCCATAGTTTTACATTTGATTGTTCCATAATTTGATGTCTCATTATCCAGTGCAAGGCCATAACTGTAAATGCATAAATGTACATTTTATTTAAAACACTACAGACAACAACAAAAATCCAGGAAAAACATCTAAGACTGAATGAAAACTTTCTATCACAGCCATATCTGAGAATGTTGCTATATTCACAATCTATTAAAACTTACCTAACTTTAAAAGATGTACATGTATGTAAAATTCAAACAAAAAAATTAGGAGGAATATAGTAGAGTGCAAAGAATCTCAACACCCACCCAAAACTATGTTTTAATATATTTGTTTCATAAGTTTTTGTGTCAGACACTGAAGAATGTTGCACAATCTTTGAACAGTACAGTAACTGGTGAGATTAGTTTAAACTTATTTATTTCACATCAGTTGGGCAGTAAGTTCTTGCAACTGATATTAATCCCCATTGATGACTGCTTCCTGGATTCAAACCAGTACTCATGCTGTGAGTGAGAAATCTGGAATGAAACAGAGACTGTCACCCCTTGCTTGAACCAGCAACCACTGGATCGAGAGTCTGGAGCTCTAACCACAGAACTCGAACTCTGCTCCACCTCAGTCTGGTGAGATGTATGGCTAGAAAAAACGTCATTTATTTGCTTACAATTTGATTTATGTATTGAAATACTCTATTGTTTTAGATTTTACTTACAAGGTATCATTCCCAGGAAACTGCAGTTCTGCACCTAGTGGACCAACATAAACCCTGGCAAATGAAAAATATGAAAAAAAAAATTTTAGCATGTAGGATGGGCAAAAGTTATTTAAGATGATACCAGCCAATATAGAATTAGAAATAATCTGTATATATATTTTTTATTGTACAAGAACGATCTGTTTACAGAATACTGGTTGGCAAGATAACCTCGACACGTAGATAACTCCGACACTAGGTTAATTCAATCAGTAAAACATTTTTAACTAACAATCAAGCACACCGCCGCCTAGTAATTTTAGAACAGGGTAGCCACCTATGATCTGGTCAAAGTCGGTAAGTTTTTTCATATCTTTATACGGACCTTTTACTTTCTGTTACAAAATCGCATAAAAACATTCGGGGGACTCCGAATATGATGCGCATGCGCAATGCACTATCTATGGAGAGGCCTGTAAAATGTTCTATAGATATTGCACTACCAAATAGGCTAGCAGACGACAAGAAGAAAGTAGTAAAAATGCAATGTTACTGATTCAAGTGAAAGACTCCACGTCGATTTAACGCGGGTCGTATGCTTTGGATATTATTTGTTGTTTTATCGACAAAGGTAACTCGACGGCATTAATTATGCCACGGCGGTTAGAAACGCGAGCCATTATTTGATAAGTATTTCAAACAATATGGTAAAAATATCAGCATAAGATAAGAATAATGTATAAAATATCAATAAAAATGTTTTTTCTTGATTTCTAGCAGTTTCCGGCTTTAAACGTAAAGTGTCGACTTTATCTACTGTCGCGGTGCAAAATAACAGGTTTTGGGTACCTCATTTAGGGCCTCATAGAAGATCCTGTTCTGTTTCTAAAAATAACTCTTTTCAGTGTCGTGTAAAATCGATTAGCTGAAGTTTGTTTAAGTAGGGTAAGAGTGCGATTTACATGAATATATATAAGATATTACAGAAAAACTTTGACTTAGTGTCGAGGTTATCTCGCCAACCAGTATAGCTTTAAGCGGCATATGAAATTGTAGTGAAAAAATTTACAAAATTTTCTCTACTGACTCTTTTGGTATTTTTGCAAGGTAAAACTAAATTATTTGAGATTGTGTGTCTTTTGTTATTCCCAGTACATGTATACACAAGGGCTGGTCAAATACCTGGTCATTTTTTCCGTCCTTTTGTTGGTTGATGCTGCCCTGTTGCTTCCACGTCTATCACTGTACAGTTTACCCCTCATAGTAACAAACATTCCTATATTGATTAAAGAAGCAATTGAATTAAACATGTTTGCAATATACAAGTCACCCAAAAGAATTGTAAGATGTCATGATGAAGTTTAACATCATTTAAATAATGGGTGTTTTGATAACGAAAAACCATCAGATATTAGGATTGCATTCTCTACCAGCTGCTAAACATAATGTCACTTTGTAATGTGGTAACAAAAAGAATAGTTTTTGTACAAAGTTTACACCCCCCCCCCCCCCCCCCCCCCCCCCCCGCCCCCCCCAACACACACAAATGTAAACAGACAACTTTTAATGTTATGCTTCTTGTCTTGGAGAGTTTCAAATAAATATTCTAATGCTTTAATAACTGTTTAGCTGGAAAATTGCAATTTTACTATCATCCAGAGAGCCAGGTAACTATTCAAATCAGCCCTGTACAGATAGAAGAAAATATTCATAAATCTTTGGCAGTCTTTATGTTTCTGTTTTTAATAAATAAGATCTCTTGAACAATAAATCAGAATAATTTGTCTTCACCAAAAACGAAGACTGTGGGTACCGTAACACTGTTCTATACATACCAGGATTTCCTGAGAGGGGAGAAAATTCTTCGACAGTAGGTGTGCAGTCCTTCTGTGGCTGAAAAAGGAAAAGTACATAAAAGATTTACTACTGAAAAAATATTCTGAATCACATACCTTTTAATTTTTTTAATTTTATTTTTTCTCTTTTTCTTTTTTCCTTAGATCAGCATCAACTATTACATCATCTTCAATTTGCTGAGGTCAGAAATTACTGAAAGAACTCTTTCAATTTCTTTGCTGTAGAAACAGTAACTCCATTAATATCAACACTGTAATATATTTCAGCTTGAATGCAAGCACTCAATCAAAGCTTGGTGAACTGAGGCATTTGTGGCATTGGCTTAAGTGTCTTTGCCCAAACCACATATCTCATGTTCCAGCTAAGATTTCAAGCTGTGACCTGACCAACAAGAGGCCAGCAATCAGAGCTACTGAGGCCCACCAAAAACTAAGCAGAAGCCTTGTGACAAATGTAAAATCACAAAAAAAAAGTGTTTTACTCATGCTGATATGCTTTGTAAATTTTTTCATAATGCAAATCATTCGTGTTAGATCTTAGCAGAAAGATTTTTCGCACCAAGAAGATGGATTGAAACAGTTAAAATAAATTAACCTAGCTCAAACATAACAAGGACTGAAATGAATTTATGCTATAGAATGTTTTCTCTTTTTTTTCAGAACAATCTAAGATAGTATTAGAACCTAGAACATGTTCCTTGTACTGTTTCAAACATATCACACTTTTTTCACAATTTACTTTGCTTGCTGTTATAGAAATAAATCATTGGTTACATTAACTAGATCCATCTATTTTATGCTGACAATTTTTTTTTTTTTTCAGTTTCGAAGACACAGACTAATCTATTTGTTGGCAGAAATACCCAGCTAATGCTTACTGTGTCTGTCAACATTTTGTTCAAACAAAATTATTACCTTATGTGCACAGTCAGGGCTTTTAGGGTTGCCATTACAAAGATCTTTATCTTTCACTTTCTTGCCATCCACTTCTACTTTCACAAAGTAATCTTCTTCATGCATTCTGCAGAAAAATCATCAAAAAAAAAAAATCAATGCTGTCATGGGCTCAAATGCTAACCACATAATCTCAGTATGTCTCAAAGATTTTGGACATTCAGACTTATGGCTTCAAAAATCCTTGGCCAAAATCCAATTCTATGGAGCCTAAACAATAAAAACTTGAAACTCAGTTCTTATAGGTCCATTTAGCCGATTGTCTATCAATGTTTGTAAGACTACCCAGACCTGTACAAGGTACAGACATAAAGGCAAGAGATCTGTCTCTTGTCTGTGAATGTTAACAGTACTATGCCTTTGCACTCTGCCTTACAGGCCCAGGAAACACTTAACAAACCAAAAATTGACCCCCCTTTAATGCAAAAATATAACTTAAAATTCAAGATCTCTGACTCTGGCCTGTATGTAAAGATGAATCATGCACACATAAAATACTAAATTGGGGTCATTTTAACAAATATAACAAATGTATGGCACTTTACACAGTCTTTGATCAAAACAAAAAAACCCAAATCATTCTGGTCAATAAAAAGAGGCTTTCAAACCTTTGAGGTGTATAGCACATGATCTGTGTCTTTGTACATCCATCCTTATGAATACGACATGGATACTGCCTCCCTGAGACACTGACCAGGAAGACCTTGTTACCTTTCTTAGGGTCATTATTCTGACTGAACTGGTCTTCTGAGAATCCTGGAGTAAATATAGAATTACATAAATAAATGTTAACATTATAATTATATTTATATAAAATGACAATACATATTATAATAAAACCTCCAACATATAATACATGTAGGAAAACTGGGATTTTCTAAATACAGAAAAAGAATAGAAAGTTTAAGATTAGTTCAAACTTTAGTCACTTCCAAGTTCAAAATAATTTGCAAGTTCAAACTTTACTCTGATGATTACTTCTCACTCAGCTAATTGGGCAATTTAGTTTCATAGAAGAGACAACATAATTCAGTGTTAGAAGTATGTGCTTGCCTGGCAAAGCTGAAAATTAGCTACACATGCTGATTTTAAAAGATCTGAAAGGTTTTCTGCTTCCTCCATGATAAATTAAACATTGCTTTCTGTATAGATCTCTCTATTTTTACAATGTCTATTCTTTGGGTTATTTTGATTTAGTTTTCATTTTGCAATCTGTGCTCTGAATGTTTTTGTAAATAATGTAACTAGAAATAACCATGATATTAAATAATCTTATTCAAATTTTCATTTAATTTACAAAGTATGAATTTAATATCAGCTTTGACATCCGATCAATATTCAAAATACCATATACTTCAGCCCTGACAGTCAATCATTGAGTATAATACCATATGAATACAGCAAGGTCAACATGAAAACATTTCGGGCAACTTAATTTAAAAAGTTATTTTCATTTAACACTGATTACTCTTAAAGTGACCTTCTCACAGATGGTTCGACAAAGCATACAAGTAGGAAATGTTAATACATACAGAAATTTTAGATGTTATAATGAAAGTTTAATAGTAAAGTTTCACCTATTTTTATTGGTAAAAAGTTCACCCCGTTAGTCAGAGGGAAGCTGCTTTGTTTGGATTGTCAATTCTGACATGCATCACAGCTCTACCTTTTGCTGACTGGCATTCTGTTGAAATCAATTTGTTTTTCTTCAGTTTTCATGGTGTATAAAAGTATCAAATTATGTTTTATCCATAGTATAATATTTTCTCTTTAATTCTAAAGAGCTATTTTCTGTGAGACAGTTGCTTTAAAGAGAACAATAGGTGTTTTTACCACTGCCATAGATAGTCAGCCTGGTTTCTCCTGCTAAACTTCCACATTTAGGCTTTACAGATGTCACCCGAGCCCCTGAAAATACAGAAAATGAAACAATATTAATTACAGGCCAGGCTGCACATTATGAATAAAGTCACAAATTGTTATAAAGCTATATAACTAATGAGTTACATTCAACATAACAAAAATGAATTTCTTGAAAATGAATCAATGTTATTATGTGTTCAAGTAAATCAGAAACAAGTAATTTCTATTGCTGCTTACAAGCTGCTACAAGACAACAATCAGAGAGAACAGCATTCAACAGCTGATGGGTGGGTGGTGGTGGGAGCAGAAATGTGGGGGAATGATTTTTAATATTTAGTTTTATAAATGATATAAGTAAACAAGTGTGTAGTAGTAAAATGATGTTCATCTGAACAAATTAAACACAACAAACTGCAAAACTTATTTGGTTGCACTCATTTTGATCCATCTTATCCCCATAAACTTTATCTCACCCATTTTGGCCTAAAATGGAAGTTGATATCCCCCATGTTTTGTTTCGCAAATGGAAACAAAAAGATGATTATACCCAAAACAGAAAATCCCCCCCACCCCCACAAAAGTTTACTATGAGGTAAACATTTTGATACGACTTTTTTTGCATATTCACGATCATCATAATCATCACTACTGTCATTAGAGCGGTCATTGACAGAAACAATATTGATGTATCATTGATATTTTTCTCTCAATCGATTATTGTTACGGATTTGAAAAAATCGAAAAATTTTGACTAATAATTTAATGCCTAGAAATGACAAAAATTCACCTGAAACATAAACGGAAGCAGGTACCCTGTCAAAAGAACATGTCTAAAACTTTGTGTATGTATAATTTTTATGACATATATGGGTAGATGCCAGTAAATAAATAACCACAGTTTATCCACAGTTTTGTATTTGTTTTTATAATTGGCATATTTCATAGCAGTGATATTTTATTGAAATATTATATACACGTATGAAAGTGAAATACAAATAAATAATATATCGATATATTGGTGTATCATCGATATTTGTCATCCGATATCGATATATTGATGATATGCATTTGACTGAATCAGTGACAGCTCCAACTGTCATCAACGTCATAGTCATGATCATCATCAACATCATCAAAATCATCAACAATGACATTATCATCACTCTTTCCGTTCTTTGTATGACTGTTAATTTGAGATGCACTTAAAGTGACTTTTATACCAGAAGCACTTGACGTGCTAGGTTTTGATTCGCGAGGCTTGACGTTTGCCTCAGCCTTTATTGTGTAAGCTAGAGTCGGAGAAAGCTTAGCCACAATCAGATCCTCAGTAACTGTACCAGCCATACCCTGATAAATTTGTCCTTTACATAAAGAGTAAAGAGAAGGTAAAGTTGTTTTAACCCTGTTTCCCTCACTGTTGAGCTAGCTCTTAAGAGTCTGAAATGATTGCTAGTTAAGCAACATTATCCAAAGTTAATACATTGATTGGTGTCTGACATTGAGGCCATCAGCTAGGTAACTATAATGGTGGCAGCGGTTTTCCACAAACCTCTCTGTAGGAATCTGTACAGCCAATGCCTGGCTCCTGAAGTTTAAAGAGGGGAGGAGTATAGACAGATAAGGCACTTCCAATGCCCTCGCTGTTGGGTTAGCAATGTTATTCACTGTTAGTATGTGGATTGGTGTCAAAAACTGAAGTCATGAGTCAGGTTACTATAGAACTTCGCTCTGAGTGAATTGTCTTATCCAAGTTATCTGTAGCAAAGCTTTTTTTCACAGGTAGGGGAAAGGGCTCTTCCCTTCAATCTGAGGAAAATTAATGCAAAAGGGGAATAAAAAGCTTGATGTAAATTGAATTTGAGGGGAAAACTGCATGATTTTGAAGAATTTTCCTGAGTGGAAGACGCCTGTAAACAGCTCCTGCTAGAGAAGGAAAAAAAGCCCTGTGTAGTAGACACCGAAGAGATAAGGCACTTCCAACAGCCTTGCTCAGTGATGGTTAGTGTCTGGAAAATGTTATCTACACTTAGTAAGGTACTTGGATGGGTGTCTGAAACCGACTTCATTGGCAAGGTTAAGATATAGTCTCATTTACGAGACATTCGGGCAACCCCTTTTCATCTGGATATTTATTATGTGCCCTAAACGATGCGGAGGAAATTGCCAGTCAGAAAATACATCAATATCTTACTGCGACAAGGTTTCCTGGACTAGGTTAACATAATGGTGGCAGTGGTGATTCCACAAATCTTTGCCTGCTTTTCACCTGTAAGTGCCTGTGTGCAGTGAAAGTGCAAAGATTAAGTCTCACTTCACTGTGGGAGTGGAAACTGTACAGTAGATGCCTGGCTCCTGAAGGTTAAAGAGGGGATTGATAATTAAGGCACTTCATCTTCCAACAACCTTGCTGTTGGGCTAGCTCTTTAGTGTCATGGTTAGAGTGTGTGGAACATTTCACAGGCACGGATTTACCGGGGGGGCTTATGGGGCCTAAGCCCCCCCAGCTGGCCCGTTTGTAAAAAAATAAAAGGGCTCATTTTTAAAGACCCTAAAATATTTTTTCAGCTCTTTTCACCTCGTAACAGAAACACAATCAACCTTTCAATTTGCAACGGTCATGCAATATTACGTAACAACTGATAACGTGTTCGCAACTTTATAGCCTTGTATATTATACCAATGTACCACAGATTATCCGAGAGTTCTCCAGACTGATCATGATGTATAGTATTCAAGCGTCTTTTAACCTTGACGTATTTGATAAATTTGTTAAATGAGCGCCTGCTGACCATGACTGGTGATGAGGCGGCATTTTCACTGTTTCCTGTAGTACCTTAGATTCCATAAAAATGGCATTTGAATTTTTATAATGATCATTGTTCAACAGTTTTGAGTTTTTGGCATTGATGACTCACTTTGATATTGATTTAAATTTGCATATTTGTCAAAAAGTATGCGACGACTATCTGTTTTGTGGGCCATATCAAATCTTCACAACCATGGTGATGATAATGATGATTGAATTTGTGATGGTTCTTTAATGATTTTAATGAATAAGTATGATTATGGTATGATTATGATGATATTGTGATGATATTTTTATTTGTTATGCCAATTAATTTATGGATAAATTATTCGTTTCAGAGGAATCTATAAATATAAAATAAGTTAAAACTTGTCATACCGTATTTTGTTTTTTGCTTTAGCTGAACATTTCAAAGAATACCATTATATTTCTTTTTAATTCTCACACAAATTTCATTATATTTGTATGCCTAAAACGCACCAAAATGAGCCATTTACACCACCTTTATAGAAAATTTTCTTGGGGGAGGCCCCCCCCCCAAACCCCCCCCCATACGGAAGGGGGACACCCCCTTCCGTACCTTCCCCCAAGCCCCCCCCAGTCACAAATTTCTGGATCCGGCCCTGATTTCACTTTGGTAATTTAAGCAATGTTATCTACGCCTACGGTTAGTATTGGACATGCGACGATTATCAACCAGTCTTCTAATTAACTACAAAGATGTGATAATCAATCATGGTTAATCTCTTTAAATTATCATTGAAAAAAAGTGGAGTGTTTCCTTTCTACAGCAAATGTAATCCTAGAGAAAAAAAATAGTAATCAAACACTTTCTTGCGAAAATTTCACCTCAAAACAACATATCACCATGTTGAATGAAAACGGATACAGACGACTTTTTTTTCTTGAAGATCTGAGACAAACCCAAACAACTTACAATACTGTATCAAAGATAAAAATATTAAACAAAGAAAATATTTAATTGCTGTCCTAGTTTAAGACTTAGTCTAACGTTTACTTTTTTGTGTAATCAAATTTTAAATTTGGTTTCAGAATGAAAAATGATTTATACTTTTCATGTCAACATAAACTTAGCTGATTTTTTTCCAGAAAAAAGGATCAATTACCGTCACTGTTATCTCCCCTATATTCTTTCGGTAGTTATAATTTTTTTTCTTTATAAAGCGACTTAAAGAAATAAAACAAAATAATACAACTCTTAGTGTCACGTTTTCACACATGCATAATGCAATATCTTTCTTTAATTAAGGTATGAATAAGACAAAATGGAAAGAGTCTAGCAACAGTTGTATCCAAAGACCGGTTGTAATCGCACTGAAAATCAAAGTTATTAGATTTCGGAAGACAAATAAGATTTTACATATTAAGATGTACTAACAGTTTCTATAACAAATTTAGATCTAACTTGGTTTTAATGAAAATGATTTAAAAAAGAAAGACATTGTCGAAAGAATTAGCCTATACAGATAGTCAAAAGTTCGGAAATGTAATTTGACAGGAAAAAGAGGCAAAAGTCTTTAAAATGCTTAAAATCTGATGTAAAGCCTCGTGTTCCGTACTGTGTCTGTTCATCTGGCAGTATTGTTTAATATATCTTAGTTTTGTTTCTTTGTTTGCTACATAATATGTTAGCAGTTTGAAAAGAGAAGCTCTAGAATAAACGGTTTCACGTGCAGTATAGAGCTTTATTATATACTTATAAATGAAATATTGAGAAATATTGATGAAATAAATTGCGTATTTTCATTTTCCGTATTTTCACTGTAAAAACTTATTTTTCACTGCAGTGAAACATATTTTCCGTATTTTCACTGGTTTCTTGCCGTACTACTTTCTTCTAAATTCAGCCAATACACTAAATTAAAGGTGAATTCTTTCGAATCATAAGGTCAAAAAAGAGAAAAGTATATAATAAACAGAAAATTTAAGTTTTTTCTATAAATACGGGATTTATTTTCATCTCGTGGTATGAAAATTATCATATTTCACTCGTGGCTATCGCCACTCGTGAAATATTTATTTTCATACCACTCGATGAAAATAAATCCCGTATTTATAGAAAAAACTTGAATATCCTCTATATATGTAAAAACCTATAAAAGACAGTAAATAATTTATTCATTGCAAGTGCTTAAAATATAGCAAATAATTCCTATATTACAAACACCAAATAGACCTTGATCTTGTTACGTTTGCTTGAGTTACGACGAAACTCAGAAGAGTTTTGAAGACAAACAAAGACTAAAATATAGTTATTTTCTTTGATGACAGGAAGATTAAAAATGAACATTTCAAGTTATATTACCAAGAGATGCCCCCTATCACCTTATTGATTTTAATTAAAGTTAATCCTTTTGAAGGAAATTAATAAAATGTTAGACTCTATCGATATTTCTACTTCAAACCATGTTAGATTGGCGTATATGCAAATCAGGTAAGCAGATATACAATAACAATCTTTTAATCGTAAATATATGCCTACAAAATAACAAATAAAATTACGAGGTGAATCATTTACTTCCGATAAAGAGATTTCACAGTTCATGTAAACATTTAAAGGTTATTTAGATGACTTTGTTATATTCTGAAATTAGTACAGACGCATCTTATAGATATCTCCCTTTAAATTCAAAGGATTATATTTGTAAGCAAACAAATTATTTTCTTTGAATACATCCATAAATTCAAAACCGCTTAAAAATAGTAATTCATGTCGTTGATAGTTTTCAGAAAACAGCAGCAACAGTAGCAGCAATCACAACAACAACATTAACAACAACGTCTTATTGATAATGACATTGACATTGATTATTTGGTGGTGTGTAAACTGAAATGCTTTCTAATTCAACTCATTACAAATTACATCGTTTCCTGTTATGATAGCACATTGTATATGTTAGGGACATTTAAAAAGTAGATATCAAATGTTTCGAGTAACCTTAACGCGTACTCTCTAGAGCTCGCGTATATGACTGAAATAGAAAATACGTGTATCTATTTTGTGGTGCCTTTCCCTTTGTTGTTTTATTTCATCAACTGCTTCAGAGAAAAGGAGACACACTCAATCTTAAAACCGATCACCCTTGATAGAAAGAGCCAGTGACTTTTTAACTGCTACTTACAATGGGGTGGACATAGGCAAGCGTGAGATCAAATGTGACTTCTAAGCACATACCTTTCGCCAAATAAGAAATGTTTGACTATCTGCTAGTCTTTGTATATATAGTGATGAGCACTTAGTAAATGCTCCGCGTTTAGTCTATCGATGTAGTCACATTATTAAATCAACACCAAGAATTTCAGCCATTTTAACATTGGCAAGTCATAAGTTTAACCTTTATTGTAACAATATCTGTACCGAATAATATTATTCGTATTGATAAGCCACACAACTTTAGTAAATCGCAGTAGAATTTTCGTCAGCTATCTCCGTTGCCCAGCAAATTTGTGACAAAGGTTACTAAAAAGACAAGGCTAAGCAGCACAGTTTTTATTAACTATGTCAGTCTATCTCTCTAAATGCCCAGTTGACAAACGACCAAAGATGAATTTATCATTAGCAACTTTATGTTTCACGGGAAACTGTTATATACAGATAATTGTTTAAATCCAGAATCACCCTCGAATTGTCCAGCGCTTACTGACGTGATCTCGTTTATCAAGGTGTCTCCACAAAAGACCGCTGGAAACTCAGTGGTAGAGGAGCCGTCGTTCGTACCTGTGACACATTATTTATGATTCAAACGCATAACCCTTAAATTATGGATCTGCCTATTAATTTGATTAAATATGTATTTCATATTGCATACTCCTATAGAAATTAAACAAAACAAAAATATAAATATAAAAAGGCTCATGTTGACTCAATAAAACACTTAAAAGTAATGACTGAATAATATAAGAAATATTTTTTTATGTTACAATATATATATATTTCTGTTAGAAGATATTTAGCATTGTAAAAAAGAAGAAAAATGCATGTAATACACTTTTAAATGTTTTACGGGATGAGTGGGAATGTGATATACAGTTTTCATTCAATAGAAATTTAAGACTGTTTGATCTTAAAGAACAACTGTGAGTTGAAAATAATTATTACCCTTCAACCCTTTTTCACCAAATAATAGTGATAACCTTTAAGCCCCCCCCTCTCTCTCTCTCTTCTTTATTTTTTTATGTATTTTTTTTGTCTGAAGTTTATCAGTCATAATTAATAATTAGAGATAGGTTTTCTTTCGTAGACAGCAACATTTATAAAACAAAAAGTACTTGAATTTGCATTATTATTTTTGTTCGTGTAACTTGAAAATATAGTTTGATACTCACCATCACTTGCGGCTGCCAGTAAAGCGACAACTGTCAGTATCAATGTCCACATTTTAATTTATTTTTTTACGAAATATACACTTAAAACATTGTCAAATAGTTTCCGTTTTTACGGCCCCTCTAGAGTCAGGCTAACTTTAATAAGTACTGGATAAGATTATGTAGTTATTATTGTTTTAATATCTACCAGTTAGCCAATATTCAACGTGATCAAACGCTTCAACAATCACGATGAAGCCGCGATTGCGTCGCATTTATTCAACCCAGAAAGAACTCAGTGACGTATCGGGATATCTTTTCCGATTATCGATCTTGGCATAGTTTGGTTGTAATCTTTTTTGAATGTCTGACTGAATATTGTTGTCATTTCAAGCCACAGGAGTGAAATATTTTAAGGAACCCAACCAGGCCCTTCTTTAGTACATGCTCTTGATCTGCACGACGTTGTCATATTAATCTAGTTTGAGCTTGTTGATTGCTAGTTACGCATTTAGAACTTACACCCGTACACCAGCAGAGCTAAGAGTGAACCATCGATATTTTTCCATAATTTGATAGTAATCGAGTATTTTTGAATTTTCCCCCCATTTTAAAATCGAATATCTGAATTTAGAATACTTTACCCACTATTGGATTACGAAAAAAAAGTTGGTTCGCTCGGAGCTTTGGGTTTAAATTTAGTGGTAGGCTATGTTGAATCGAAGAAACATTTAAGAATCAAGTTACGTTCAGGATGATTTTGTCTTTGATATGTTTGAAATACTTGTACTAGAATATTAGCGTTTTGACTTTCAAAAGTGCAGGCGCTCGTTGGCGCAACTAATTGCCATATATATGTCTAATACTAAACGGGATTAAAATAAAGTTTGATCACTGTACATTTGTGTACTTCTTATTTTATCGTTTCTAAGCCCGTTTCAACGATTTTTGCTGCTAGTTTAGATTTTGAAAAACAGTTGAACAATTCTACCTCGGCCCTCCTTTTATGCATAGTAACAAGTTTTTGTTTATATTTATCATGCCTTAACATATGGAAGGGGATATCCGCCAGTGTATGTCTACTGCTAAATTACAATTTTATGTTATTTACTTTCATATGCGTCCTACTTATTGACAACTTCATTAAAGCTGCATATATTCTATTTATAAGTATTTTGTTTTTCGTGTTTCCTATTGCTATTGTTACAATTCATTCCCATATTCAACTAACTCTTATTTGCACATTTAGAGTCCGTGGTTTAACATTTTTTGTACCGTTGTGGTCTTGAAATGTTCATCTGTAAAATTATAGACTGAAAGTTATGTATTTGTAAGTTCATTTGACTTTGTTGCTATTGAATGTGACAAGTAGTTAACTACTACTTAAATCTTTTATGTTTCTTAATTTGAATGTATCGGCTTTTTTATTCAATATGATTCTTGTTTGCTGCCACATGGCTGTTGTTAATTGAATATTCCAGAAGGTAATCATTAACAACATGAACGGTAGAGAAATATGTTTATACTTCAGGAATAGAGGTATTTAAACATGATGCATAAACTTAGTCTAATCGTCAATCGGTTGTTAAAAGCACAATGTTAATGTAAACTTCGTAGGGAACCAGTAAAGAATTTAAGATTCTAGCGCAAATTATTATACACGGGAGATAACCGTGGAAGAACAAATTTGACCTTCGGTGTTTTCCGTGGTTTTACGGTGAAATAGTAATTACTTGCCAGTACATTTTGGATGAAATGCTAATTAATGGCGAAGTAAGTGAATAAGTAAATATTCCTTTTTCAGTGGTAAACTTCTCCCATCTACACAATAAGTACAAGTTTTGACCGGAGGTCATTTATAATTTCATATGTCAATTGAAATTCTCGGAAAAATGGGTAAAATAATGAAGACTAGAGGTAGAAATCTAGTTATTTGTTTATATTATAGCTTCCTTGACAGATTCACAGACACAGGCAACATCTCACATCATTTTCAAACATGTATGAAAATACTATATACATGTATAATGGGATTATATTAAAATAATGTGGTCTGTGGACCGATTAGGTTTGAGAAAACTTTTCCATTTTTCTGGACAAATCACCCTTTCTTAACGGAATGCAGGAAAAATATAAAGAAATGATAAATTATGCACAGCGTCTATAAGACTGAGAATATTGCTGAAGTAGATAAGTAGAAAAAATAAACCTAAGGGTTCTCACGGGAATTAAACCCCAACCGCTAGCATGAAGCCCCAACACTGTTGGTAACAACAAGGTTGTTGGAAGTAGCCTAAGCCACTACACTGTAGCAGGGTCTTTTAAAATATAAAAGATAAATATGTCTATAAGTTAAAGACACCATTTGAGTATTTAGTCAAAATGTCAATCGAAAGTGGTTGAATGACTTAACTCTGAGATGATTTATAAAAACAGGAGTCTTTTTCATTTTCTAGTATTTTTCCGCTAATTGAAAAAAATGTCATGAAAATGTTTTAAATGTCATTTTGTATGTTTTATGATTAAGCTTTGTTTTTAGTGAACATTAAAATGAGTGATTTTAACAAAAATGCTTAAGTGTGTAGAACTGTTCAGATCTGTTCCTTAAGAGGGAAGATAATCTGTATGAGTCTGGGTAGCTCAAACAGTAGATCAGCGGAACAGTATTCCAAGGGTCTGGAGTTTGAGCTCTTACCTTGTTACTTTTTTATTGATGAAATAAATACAGAAAGCCAAATTTATAATTAATGTAGCTGACATATTATTTGCATTGGTCAGCTTATGCCCTTGCTACTTTAAGTTTTATAGAATACTAAAAGAGAAAATTATTGTTACGAGTTTACTACCGAACGTGTTGACGACGGAAATAATTGTTGGTCAGTGAAAATGTAGGTGCCTGGAGTACTTATGTCTGGAAGAAAGTGCAAATTTCTTAACGAAATAAACTTCTGAAAAAGCAATTTATCTTTGTGTCCTGTTGCATTGTCCGTCTTGGATTGCACTAGTTTGCCTGGTATTTTTTTGTCAATACACCGTGCATGATAAACCTTTCTGCGGAAACTGCCGAAAATAATGGTTCCCAGCGTTATATGAATAACATGTTACAGACGCATTCGGTTAGTTTCATGTTTGCTATTGCTTTGTGGTAACTGATATCTTTAAAGTGAATATGAAAATTTGTTTTTAATACATTAATAAGCATTACACATAACTGCGCGCAAAACATAAATTCCATCCTGAATCGTGTACTTTAAAAGTCTTCTGAAATAAACATTCGACGTCGAAATTACCGAAAGGAAATAATAGATGTTTAAAAGCTTATGTGTGTATTAAACGATATATACAGTTGTAGTCACAAAGAATCACGTCAAAAGTAGTAAGCACTTACAAGCATCAACATTTCAAGGTTATACACAATCTATTAACAACCGAATATGCATTTTCCTTTTACATTAAAAATTGTATGATTTACATACATCGAGTTGCAAAAGCTGCAAGATATTTGCAACAAGCAAAGGGAATAAACTCAAAGGCACGGGGAAATGCAGATTATAATAACGAATTAAACAAAGCAATATGCAATTGTCATACTGCAGTATGCATACCCTGGCGGATATCCCCTTCCATATTAACAATCGGGTCATGATAAGTATATTATTAATCCCCTTGTCACTTCAGATCTTAAACAATCCAGAAATTGATAGATATTTTTAACGTAGATGTACTGCTGGGCTACAGAGTCTTTTTCATAACAGTAAGACACTGATTTGAACCAAAAACATTGATTTATATATTGAATATTGTATTTGTATTATCTAACATTGAAATGCACAGGTGGATAAACACCCATTACATAACTAACTGACAGTTTTAGAATCGCATTGTCATGATTTCTATCTTAGAGTTGTCGTCGCTTATGATAACACTTTACATCAGTCGTCTGAAATGAAGGCTGGTTTTACACGCTTCTTAAAGACTTAACAAATACCAGACCTGAAATACAACGAGTTTAACAAGTGACAAAATGAATTGCAGAAGGTGAATCTGTAGGCACAGCTATGTTCTATCAGTACAATCAAGCACTCTTTTACAGACGATGCTTTAATCTAGCTATTTGAGATTATCCATATCGTTGGTACCGGTTGCCCATATAACCGACATCCCCTGCAGAGGTTTAGTCATTTTAAGCTGTGGGGGATAGTGCAATATATAGGATGCAACCGCTTATATCACCAATACATGGACACTCAGTTTAAACGTCTCATCCAAAAGACAGTAATTCAAGTGAAGGAGCAGAGGATCGAACTCGCGACCCCTGGAATACAAGCCCAGCAGGTTAGTACTGGATAACTGATCCACCCCAGACGAATCCTAGGGACTTTTCGATTTTGCATACATGCAAAAAAGTCTTTTAACGTGAAGTGAACATTCTGTTTGTTTGAGATCAAATGAGCAGTTGATTATTATGACTTTAAAAGTTCAGTAATTCATATAACTAATACTTTTTAAGGTTCAGTATTTTAATTGACATGAAGTGGAACCTAACAAAATATAGGAAATAGACTTATACAATTCCGTATAGCGTAATTCTATTTAAGTAGACTGTCATTTGTATTTAACTTAAACGGTTAAAACTGTTGATAGTAGTTTTTGGCCACTTTTAATCAAAATTTTAGAAGTTCTTACAATAACGTTCGTATAGTCTGTACAGGGCTTTGCACAAAATGTTGCCATAAGATCCAGATGGAAAGTGTCAAAAAGATACATTTGAATTATAATTGGGGTTTATACAGGTAAAAAACAGTGCTTACGTGACAAAAATAGAGTTTTTGCACTCGCTTACCTGTGAACAATGCACAACTTAGCGTGAGCTTATATCTGCGCATTCGTTGCCAAACGATAAAAATAGCAGATAAAAACCTGCTAGAGATTATAAATAGTAAGTAAACACAATCTACAGGAAATTAAACTGCTTTGTAATACTAGAAAACCTCTGGTATTAACAGTTTGTGCTTAAAGTCTGGTCTAAGCAAAATAGATGTACGCTTAAGGCAGACAAAATAACGATTAATTCGAACGATTTAGACAACAAAACAGGCAAAAGCTACAAGATTTGTATAATGTCATGCGTCAACAGAATCATCAGAGAGTCAACAGTTATTAAGGTGACTAGCAGTTATCAGAAGAATTTTCATAACCTCGTTTTGACCAGGTTCTTAAAAATATAGCATGTGCGTCCAAAATATTGAACATCATTACAAAAAAGCTGATATATCATTTCACAAGATTCACAAAAAATTATCCCCCACAACCCCCTTGTTCGAATGACCATCTTACGGGACTATGACACACATTCATGATTCATCACTTATTTTGTGTTGTTCACTTTGATAAAAAATGAATTCCAGTAATAACCCGCAGCGCTCAACAGTTTGGCTAAGCTTTTTTTTTTTTTTAAAAAAAAAGGAAAAGAAACTTTTATTGATTCCAGCAATACCGGATATAAAAAGGCATTTTTGCTTGTTTTCAATGGAGTACATTGTCGGACATTGTACAAATACGCAATTCATAGAAAAAAACGTTCTTTTTATAAAAAAAAAATACTTCTTTCGACTTAGCAGTAAGTATTTAAAGGCTTATCATAATTTTTGTTTGACATAGTTTGTGTGTGTTTGTGTGTATGGGGCGGGGGGTGGGGGGAAGACTGGCTTCCATCACATCCGTATGGATTTCGGGGACGTCAGTCTTACCCGTAAATAGTACCGACAACTAATGAACTCATTGACAAAGGGTAGAGAGATACGTGAGAAACGGATAACCTTTTCACTTAAACAGGTCAAGTGTAGAACTCGATAGAATACAAGGCGCTATATTTATGAAAGGTTCGTGAAGCATACAGGCAATGAGAGTTTTTCCCTTATCAATATAATGAAGTGACTAATGTTTTTAATCTGTTTTATAAAATATTGAATGAGTAAACAAAAAAAAAAATTCATTTTTAACGTTGTTTTACAGGTAATTTATTGTCTTAATGCACGAACTGATAAATAAGATAAAAAAGTACAAAAGTTCGCTGTTTTTGAACCGAATCTGTCAGTGCTACAGCAATATTACATAATCAAAAGGCTTTCAAATTTGTATATTTTTGGCGCACCTTATTTTGGCCATCGGGTTACTTTCACACGAAATAAGCAAATAAGCAAATCATTTAGTATATTTTATATACTTGAATACACGTTATTACGGCCAATGTTTATATCTATGTCCCGGTTACAGCTGACCTTATTCGTCAATGTTTTATCCTCAATTTATCAAGATTCTATTCTTATTATTAATACGTATTATTTGGTCGTGATTTATTGCTTTTATCCATCGCTCTATCAACTACGCTTAAACTTAGATATAAATCATTCTCTCTAATTTACAAGGGCTTTGTTTAGATTTGGCATATTTAAATCTATGTCAGATTTTACATAAAATATCACGTTCAGAAGCATGAATTTTCAAAAAGAAATTTGCGAGTGGATTAAAATAGAAGAACTGGTTTTGTTTAAGTTGTATTGTCGAGTTCATTTTGAAAAAAATGCCTAAGGTGTATATTAACATTTTTCAATGCGCCTCACCCCACCTCGCAAAAAAAAAAAGAAAAATAAATGAAAACACTTCTAGAGATTATTCGAATATGCGGAATTTAAATATAAAAAATAAATAGGTGAATAAATTTAAAAAAAAGGAACCCCCAAGCTACCTCATCTTTGCACTGACTGCTCTCCCTCAGCAAGTCGTTTGTGTGTACCACTTCATAAGCTTGGACTGAGTGAATCTTAGGGAACGAGCTTTGTGTTAAGAAACACATAGGGGGCGAAACGTCAGAAATGTTCACTGAACACTTCTTATTTGCGGCATCACTAAGCACTATGTGGCATGACAAGGGCAGATGCAGCTTACTATAAATACAGGACATTTAATAACATCCTTTTTTGAACGAAGATGGACTTGTCCATCATTTGAACGGGCCCATCCATTTATTAACAAAAGGGGTTAAAACTGAAAATGTTTTGACTAAATAGCAAACAGTGAAGCATATCACGTGCCTACATGAAATTGAAGGCTGATATGCTCTTCATTAATCACAAAGGCAAACACAAGTGCTTGCTGAAAAAATACTTCGTCATATTTGCTATCAATATGTACACCACTTTAAATTTGTAAAGTTATAATATATTTCTCGCTTTATGTATGTATGCAGCCAATGTTGATCAGAGATCACGTCTATCACGGGACTAAAAATAGCAGAGGGAACAGTTCACAATGCCTAAATCTACTAGCATAAACTGAGACACCATAAAAAAGCCGTCGGCTTCTTTGATTTTACAAGTTTAAATGTATATCTTAAACCAATCAAAGTATAGTCCAATGAGCAGATGCTGCTTACCGATGACCTTACCCAGTCAGAAAATTTCCATAGTGTACTTTTAATGTCAATATTCTGTGTCATACTCTTGGCCCGTAACATGTCCAAAATAAGGTTTCGCAGGTCATATTATACCCTCCCCTCTACCCTTTTCATAATAGACGTCCACTTCAAATGATTCACTACAAAGGACTTGCTATCATTTACATGACGTTTTATTATTTATGTGTTGTGTTTTGGCGAAAATGCTTGCCTAATGTAAGGAAGATGCCAACAGTTTATCAGTTAAAGTACGTAAACGTGTATAAGAACAGTAAACAGTTAACAATTTGATAACATTACAATCAACTTTTATTTGGAAAATCAGATATGTTCAATTTGTGTATATTTTTATACTTGTCCACTCCCTCCCATGTTAGATAAAGATTTGACCTTTATCGACAAAATGCATACAAATCAAACACTATATTATTATTAAGGACAATTGAATTGTCAAATTATGCCTTTGTCTTGGTTGTTTATTATTCAGAGATGACATTGAAATCATTTTTTGTCTGATATTTTATAGGACAAATTCTCTCACAAAGATGCTTTCAAATTTTTGAGTCCAGTTTTGAGTCAATTCTGAAATGACCTGATTTCTTTAACAAATTTTTAGAAATAACTGGGCCATATAGTACCCATATCACAGAGAACTGTACAAGAAACATTTAATCAAGGCAGACGACCATAGTCTAATTGTCTTAATCATTCCTCTAATTTTCATTTACAAGCACTGCCAAATTACAAGTAGCCAACAAATACTTAAAAAAAGATTACTCTAGATTACGTCAGAACAAAAATTATAAATAAATAAAGTAAAAGAATGCAAAAACGAGTAATTTGCTATGTATTTAAAAACACGACCGATAACAGACAAAAAACAAAATTATGAATTGATTTATATTGTAATTAAGAGACAACAAGACTTTATAACGTTAAAAGTATAGCGTTATAACGAGCTGATTACGGAGTTTCTATTTACATAACATAGTAATCTCTTCAACCATTAAAAAGAAACTGGTATATATACCTTTCAAGTCTAGCCGTTAAAGGTTCATTTTAGTGCTTATTAATTCTTGTTAACTTTTCTTTTTCTGAAATATTTTTTCAGAAGGGACCATAATTCTTTTTGCATTTTGCACACATTTATTTCATTAATTTGCTTATGTTAAATTCCACATATCCACATATGTCGGATCAAAATGTTCGGCGGAGGCTAGAGATCCCAAACGGCAATATTTCTCTGTGATCTGTTTATCGATGTTATTACGTCTGAATGGCCATTTTCCTTCTACCTCTGACTTCTCAATGTGTGGGTAAGTTGCCAGTTTCCTTCCACCCCTGACTTTTTCAATGTGTGAGTAAGTTGCCAGTTTCCTTCCACCTCTGACTTCTCAATGTGTAAGTTGCCAGTTTCTTTCTATAAGTATCTCGTAATAACGAGGAAAGTATCTCTAAATAACAAGGAAATAACTCGTAATTCAGAGATACTTTTTTCTCATTATGAGATAAATCTTGTATCATTATTATGACTTAGTATCTAGTTGTTATCTCGCCATTACGAAAGAAAGCAGTACTCGATAAAGAAAATGAGGGAAATTGGAAAGAAATATATCTAAATGAATTAAGTTGTTACGGTGGAATACTATTATTTGAATCCAACATTTAAGAAAAGGATATTAAAGGGAAAAAAAAGAAAGAAAAAATATAGAAGAAATGCTGTGCTTACTATGCTGCTGGATACAAATTAATTATAATCCAAATATTGTAAATGGTGTTAATGAAATTTTATGGAATAACTCGGCAATAAAATCTGGAACTAGAACTTTCTTCTATAAAACATAGTTAAACAAAGGCATCAAGTTTGTTAAAAACATTTTTCAACTCTCAAAATAAAACTTCCTATGATTTTGAGACAATGAAAGATATGTATTATTTGATAAGGATTTTCAAAAATATTTTAATATTACAACATGTATTCCAGAATAGATAAAAAGAACCATTTAAAGTTGAAACAGAAAACGAAATGGAACCACCAACTTTTCATCCAAAAATTCTAAAACTGAAAACTGAAAAAAAAAAACAAGAAGAAGTCTGTATACAAGAAGTTTATCACGTAATAAACGACCAACGAACAAATCCGAGAAAAATTGAATGGGAATATTGTTTTCCAAATGAAAATTTTATCTGGCAATGTATTTATAAAACTCCATAATTGCACTATTGATTCCAGATTGAGAGCATTCCAGTATAAATATGTCACCAAAATACTACCTACTAATTCTTATCTTCACAGTTGCAAATATGTTAACTCCTATCTTTGTGATCTATGATCTGCATATTGAGAAACATTAAAACACCTTTTCTGGGTATGTAGTATAAGTCAGCAGCTTTTTTTTGGTTAGTTTTTTGGTTTCATTGGATTTAACGCCAGTTTTAACAGCTAAGGTCATATCCCGGCGGTTAGTCCACCTAACCAGTGTTCCTGGGTATCCAACCAGTTTACTAACCAATTTCTCCGCAAGTGACTGACTACTTTCCCACTTGCTTCAGAGGTGAGAGTCAAATGACCTATAGACGCAATGTCTGAGACCAATTATCACGGAGAAATTTTGGCGGCCCCTTTGGGGATCTAACCGGGATCGTCAAGATTGACAATCCGATGCTCTACCAATTGAGCTAGCCTGGTCGGCCTCAACAGCTTAGGACATATGTGATTAAATTACTCAGGAAAAAAAACAAAATATGTATATATAAATAAATATATCATTAAATTTTGTGGCTTGAAAAGGAAAATAAGACAGAAAGAACTTGTTTTATTATTATGTCCATAAAATATTTCATATATAAAAGCAAATTAAAACAGCGCTATAAATTCTTATACTTTGTTGAATACTTGAAAGCAGCAAATGAAGTTGAACAAAATATAGCATTAACATCAGACAAACTACAATTACACAGCAAAAAGTGGGATGATTTTGTATTTCATAAAAATGTGTTTGTTTGTTTATTCGTATATCTTATGAGAAAATAATTATAACCTTAAAAACAAATTATAACCTTAAACTTTTGTTATTTGATTGTATTTTCTTCTTATTTTTTTCTGACCTCCAACATCAAAGACAGATTTTTTTCCCATGGCAAAACATGAACATGTATATATGTAATGTGAAAAACTTAAAAAATATACCAGTTCAAATTATTTTTATATGACAGTACGATTTTTTTTGATCTTTTAAAGGTTTTAATAAGATATGGTGATATTATAGTGTGAACCAATATTGACTAGATACTTTTGGGTTAAGTATAAACATTTTCACCTAATTATATTTGAAATTGCTGATTTTTACAGACTGTATGTTTGTTACCAGTTGCAAAAAAATTCTTAAATTCTTACAAATCAAACCTTTGTTTTTTTATCAAATACCTGACACTTCATCACAACCAAAAATATTAATGCAGGTGACGAGAAAGAAAGGGTTTAAAACAATTTAACAACAGTTATTCTTTTCTTCAGTTTTCACGTACACGAAACAAGTGAAATCTCTGAATAAACATTGTTCAAAGGACAGTTATGCAAAGCTGAAGGTGGTGCATAACATTGCATTGTAAATTTTGATCACTTACGCTCTTATCGTTTGTGAGACACTGTTGTTAAAATATGATGCTGCTTTAATAGCACGCCGACTAACAGAGAGAGAGAGAGAGAGAGAGAGAGAGGGAGAGAGGGGGGAGAGAGACATGGTCCCATTTACAAAACTAAAAAAATGTCAAAATAACAGAAATTGCCTCAAAAGTTATTTATTTCATACCTTGATCTAAATAGTTGCAAGAACCTTGTCTCATTATGTGTTGTTATAAACAAGCGTTTAATGTAATGAACCTCAATTTCCAGATATTTATCTGACTAATACTTAAATATAGATTATCGATTTTGTCCAAGTTTTGTTCTGCATTTGTGTATACCATTAATTTTCAGCATTTTCTTATATTTCTAAAACATCGTATTCTGATATATTCATCCTTGAATCTTGTGAAAACACTGTGTACAATTTGTTCTCTTCCTGTGTTACAGTGTCACCTCTGCCGTTGATAGTTGGATTTTGAATTGTTCTGATATCTAGGTTGTCATAATTGCTGAAATTTAAAATATAATATTTAACATAACACATATCAGTAGAATTAATGTTGCTTATTCTATATTCTTTATTCAATATGATTACAATAAATTTACTGTTGACAACTAAGTGCACATGTTGCTCCGACTGATAAAAGGCATGAAGTTCCACAATAGGTATTTGCCTTCATTATATTAAACAGATTTTCTCTATGTCATCTTTTTTGTTAAGAAACGCAGACTTAAACTGGTTTACTGGAGACTATAATCTAGATATTCAAATTACTTAACCCTGAACATGCTGAAATTTTGTAATGGATTTGCCCAGCTTTGAATTTGGAACAGTCCATTCAAAGTTTAAGGGATTTCAATATCAAAATACAAAAATGGAGCTACCAACAGTATAGAGCCTGGTCAGACTGTACAGATGTGCAGGCTGGCCTAGCTCTATACTGGTGGCAAAGGCTAATCACTTTCGGTTCCAGCAGGTCAAGGGTTAAATTACAAAGCTTAATTAGCCTCCATAGACCAGGTTTTGGTAAAACCATCAACAGAAGGGGTGTAGGCGTTTTTTTTCCTGACTTGCTGAATTTTCTGGAAAAATTGACTTCATGTGATTTTCTTCTGTTCGACTTTGTTTCTTGGAAAGATACCTGACTCGAAATTAAGCTTTGTTGTGTATACATTTGATAAATATATAATACCAATTGTAAAATAAAAAACAAAATCTGCAGTCAACGTCATGTTTCACTGTAACATCTCGCTGAGCTGAATACATGTTTCCTTCCCAAATAGCTACGTGATAACTACATAGACACAATATGATTTAAAAGGTGCCGAAATCAATCATGACTGAGATGAAATCTCTGAATTTAAAAAAAGAAAAATAATATTAAAGAAAAGAAAAAGAGAAACGTTGTTTTTCTCCCCTATTTGGTATTGTAACCAGAAAGTTGCTTCAAAAAGACTATGCAAACAAATGGGAGGCGGAATAAATTCAGCTGTATTTTGAATCTAAAATGTAACAACTGTTATTAATGAATTGTCAATATAGTGGACTTGAAAAAACTTACGGTTGACTAACGGTTGCTGAAATCATCTCTGTGCTGATCTTTTTACCTAAAGACAAAAGAACATTTATTATAAAACATTTTACAAGAGATTAAACTGTTATAAGATTGACTACTTTGTTGCCAACATTTCTGAAAATGATGAAATGTTAAATACGTAACCATGATCACTCTATATATAAAAAAACCCAAACCCGACCCCACCCCAGCCGCCAAAAACAAAACAAAAACAACAACAACAAAACAACAACAAAAAAACCCGGTATTTTGGTAACTCAAAGAACATAAAAGTATTTTTAATGATATATTTCTTCTTTTAGATGTTGAAAGATATTATTTTCTTTAAACAGTTTCGAAATTGACGAAGTAAGAGCTTTGTTGTTTTAGGTTTCACTGATTCTTTACCAATAGAACTTTGAAAACATGGTTTAAAAATGTATTCTCGTTTGATCACTATTAATTCTGCTTACAGTTAACAAGAGGTAAATAATGCTTATTGGATACTGAAATCAATAAAACGAATAAGAAAAGATAACTAAACAGATTTAAGCATACATCCCTAATTCTGTATCAAGTAGACTCTCACTGACCTGTCACTAGCTATGCTTAGAATTAATCAATCGTTATAAATGACCATATGTTTCAACAAAATAACACAATTATATTTATAAGTGAAGCCTTAATATACTTAAACTATAAAAATAACTTTGATTTGTCACGTTTTTTATCAGATATATTTGTATTTCATATACAAAATATCTAAAGTTTGTCAACTCAATGATACCTTTATCTTTTGATTTTTGTCTTAGTACAACAGTCACATAAATTGAATAGACAGCTAGAACGACAAAACCATCACTAACAACACCCAGACAAATTCCAAGAATTGTTGAAACATTCAGTTTGTCTGCTTTCTCGTGATATTCGTTTTCTGGTTGCAAATCTTAAACAGAAAAGAATGAAACTTTGATAAAAGTAAAAAATCTCTAACATATTTTCTTTACAGTAAGAAATACATGCTTTGTTGAATGAATTTATTCTCAGTAAAATACGAAAGCAAAAAATTAAAAATGTTTCAAAATCATGTATAAAAGTATTATGTTCTGGACATAGTAAATAAAGCTTAAGAATGCCACTAAATTTAATAGTACATCAGCCGTTGTTAGAAAACATCTAGAAACTTGTAAATACCGTCTTTTTATACAGCCCACATGCTGACAAACATTCAAAAGTGTATTTATCAGTCCTAGAGGTACATTATTTTTATTTATGTACATAGAACTTTTCTGTTATCAGTCCAGGCGTAAAGTCATGTACATTGAACGTTTCTGTTGTCAGTCCTGGCGTCAAATCATATACATTGAAAGATTTTATCAGTCCTGGCGTCAAATCATGCACATTGAACGTTTCTGTTATCAGTCCTGGCGTCAAATCATGTACATTGAACGTTTCTGTTATCAGTCCAGGCGTAAAGTCATGTACATTGAACGTTTCTGTTATCAGTCCTGGCGTTAAATCACGTACATTGAACGTTTCTGTTATCAGTCCTGGCGTTAAATCACGTACATTGAACGTTTCTGTTATCAGTCCTGGCGTTAAATCACGTACATTGAACGTTTCTGTTATCAGTCCTGGCGTTAAATCACGTACATTGAACGTTTCTGATATCAGTCCTGGCGTCAAATCATGTACATTGAACGTTTCTGTTATCAGTCCTGGCGTTAAATCACGTACATTGAACGTTTCTGTTATCAGTCCTGGCGTCAAATCATGCACATTGAACGTTTCTGTTATCAGTCCTGGCGTCAAATCATGTACATTGAACGTTTCTGTTATCAGTCCTGGCGTTAAATCACGTACATTGAACGTTTCTGTTATCAGTCCTGGCGTCAAATCATGTTCACTGAACGCTCCTGTTATCTGTGTTTGAATCATATTATTGAATGCTTCTGTCATGGCGTCAACGTTTGTTAATTAAACGTTTCTGTTATCAGCCCTGGCGTTATATTAAGTTTATTGAACAGTTTTTCTTTTAGTCCTTGTGTCATATTTTGCTCATTGAACGAATCGTTAATAAACTGTCCTGGCGTCATATATTGAACGTTTCTGTTGTCAGTCCTGGCGGTAATGTTTATTGAACATTTTTATTATCATTCATGGCGTCGTATTTTGTTTATTGAAAGATTCTGTTATCAATCATGGCGTCATAATATGTTAATTTAAAGTTTTTTTGTTATCATTCATGGTGTCATATTTTGTTTATTGAAAAATTCTGTTATCAGCCGCCCTTGTGTCTCATTATGTTTATTGAGCGTTTTGTAATACGTCCTCCGTCCTATTATTTTTATTGAACATTTCTTTTATTACTCATGTTATTCATAGCGTCATATTATGTTTTTGAGCATTTTTGGTATCAGTTCTGGCATCGTGTGCTTTTTATTAACGTTTATGATATGTGTCCTGACGTCATATTATGTTTATGATGGTTTCTCTGTTCAGTCCTCGTGTCATATTTTGTTCATTGAACCTTTATGTTATCAGTCTTGACGTCAAATTATGTTCATTTTACAACACACAAAAGTAACAAGACTTCATCGGATATTTCTGTTGACAAGATGTTACATGTACACATGTACTTACATATATCTATATAGTACCGTAGGTTGTTATTAGTCTCATAACGTCCTCCAGGTGTTATTGTAGTTGTTGGGTATTCAGTAACTGCAACATAACATTCAAACGCAAGCTTGTAGGCGGCATCTGAAGCTGTTATATTGTACATAAGAGTCGATGTTCGAGTATAACCGCACTGGTTGTCACTGAGTGCATCTGTTTCCGTTAAAATATTTGCAGCTGGATTGTACTGATTGAAGAAGTTGTCATCTATCTCTGATGTTTTTCGCCACTGTATTCTGGTTGATTCTCTGCTACCAATGTTTGCTCTACATGTCAGTTCCAATCGATCTCCAGCATCAAACTGTGCATTATTTGATACATTACCCCTGTTGACTAATGTACCATTTTTCTTTGCCTCGAGTGGGCCTATCATAACAGGCAACACTAAATAGAAAAACAGAGGCATTTAAAGTTTTTGATAAAGTTCTTTTAACCTGCATTTCTTGTCAATTAACTCATCAGAGCAAGTATGTATCTGAAGGCAAGCACTATCAAACAACTGTTATAAGCACTTTTTAGCAGGTTGTCTATAAACACATAAATTTGGGGAAATATAAAGTTTAAGTTAAATCTGATGCCTGCATTGAAATATTTAAAAATTGCTTCGATACACTATATATATACTAACGGAAAAATATAACTGTGCATACTTCAAGGTATAGAATTTTTTTTAATATTAGGAATAGTAACATAAAACTTTGCAAATTAGCCAATCAACGTTTTATTTCTAACAATCAATACAAACACTTCATCATGTAAAACAATTTTTACAGTAACAAGGCGCAGAAGTTGACAGGTATGAAATCTGATTTCACAAGGTCAGTATCGTGTGTGGCCTCCATTGGCGTTCAAGCAAACACGGCAGCGACGAGGCATAGAGGCAACTAAGTTGGCGATAACTGCCTGTGGAATGGTGTTCCAGATGTTGACCAATGTCTGCGCTAGTTGGTCCAGCGTGAGAGGTTGGTTACGTCTTTGACGGAGGCGTCTCTTCATCTCATCCCAAACGTGCTCAATTGGTGAAAGATCTGGTGAAACAGCGGGCCAGGGTAAGACACTCACGTTTTGCTGAGCCAGAAACCCGGTAACTACACGTGCTACATGTGGCCGAGCGTTGTCTTGTTGAAACGTCATGTTACGCCCTTGACGTTGAAGAAATGGCAGCACGTGGGGTATGACAATCTCATCTCTGTAACGAACACCCGTTAAATTGCCACGGACAATTACAAGCTGGGTCCTGCCTTGAGATGAGATACATCCCCAAACCATTATCGACCCACCACCACCAAAACGTTGACGTTGAAAAACACAGGGATCCAAGTAACGTTCTCCGCGACGCCTGTATACACGAACTCGTCCGTCCGAACTTTCTAAGTGAAACCGCGACTCGTCAGTAAACAGAACATTATTCCAATATGCTCTTGGAAGCCTTAGATACTGTCTGCACCACTGACGTCGACGTTGTCGATGACGTAAGAGAAGAGTAGGACGTATCGCAGGACGTCGTGGAGTAATGCTGTGCTCTCTTAATCGGTTTCTAACAGTTCGTCCACTGATAGGTCTCAAGCCAGGAATTGTTCGTGCTGTTAATGTGGCCGGTTGAAATCGATTCCGTAGGTGTGTAAGCCGGATATAATTGTCTTGACGGATTGACGTCACACGTGGACGCCCTGGACGTGGTAGATCACGGACGTTGCCACGTTGCTGAAATCGTCGCCAAAGTGCTGATATGGTGTTTCGGTGAACACCAAAACGCTGCGCAACCGCATTTTGAGCAATGCCTGCTTGGAGCATACCGACGGCACGTAGGCGATCATTTTCTGAGATGCGTGGCATTGTCTTCAAAGACTTAAAATCCAAATTAAGGTGTTTTTCTGAACTGCTGGGTAGCTCACTATAATTTGACGGTTAAAATAACACGAAACAGCATGTACGAGGATGTTAACATAAAGAAACACGTAAAAAGCGAGACCGTTACGGGCTATACATTTTGCACGTGCAACTCGCGAAAACCAGTATTATTGAAACAAGATTACCTTGAATTACACAAAAGAAATCTGCTAAAATAATTTTATACCTAATAAAAGATATTAAGTATTTTAGTGTGCACAGTTATATTTTTCCGTCAGTATATATATATATATATATATTTGACTTGAGTTTATTTTGAAGCCTAATAGAATTTTACCATGAGATTTCATTTAGATAATGTATACCAAAGAATTATTTCGGAACTATGACTGTGCATGCTGCGAAATTTGTAACTTTGTAGAGTCGGTCTTGCTTGATCAGTCACAGTAAAACAGTTTATGAAATTTGTTTTTGAGAAAATGCTTGAAGGCTATAAAAAATTGTTTTTATTTGATCCTGATAGTTATATGAAATTTAGCATCTATTGCTGTATATCGGACCTTTTTCTATTCTTTATTTATTGCATTTCGGAAATCTATTTTTGCAAAGTATTGATATGTACAACATGTGAGTTTGTGTATGCAGAAAGAAAATGGTAGCTGCAAGGAACACGTTTTAACATATTGATCTTACAATAAAACATCTGCTTTCCTTCTTCTTATTTTTAACATTGTTCTTGTTGATATATTTCTTGTAATACGGAAAACGAAGTTATTTTGACACTTATATTACTATACACGTTTAGTCAGATTTTTTAGATACATGTACTTTTAAAAAGCAGTTTTTCGTGAAATTTTGATGATGGTGATAATAAATGCTTTATTAGTTTATATGAATCTGTTTCTATATCGTAGTTTATATGAATCTGTTTCTATATCGTAGTTTATATGAATCTGTTTCTATATCGTAGTTTATATGAATCTGTTTCTATATCGTAGTTTATATGAATCTGTTTCTATATCGTAGTTTATATGAATCTGTTTCTCTAACATACAACGTCAGAATTACATTACAGCTATAAACAAGGGCGCCATTGTCACAAAATACACCCGTCACAAAAGCATTGCAGAAGATGTGGGCATAATGGATAAAAAAGAGGTGGTAGAAGGGAAGCAATTTTGACTATTTCTAGTGCTGGATATGGAAACAAACATTTGAAATGAACTTCTGACCTCTAACTGTGACATTGACCTTTGACCTAGAGACCTGGTTCATACGCGCAACACTATGTTACATGATGGTGAACTTTTGTATCAAGTAATACTAAAATCCCTCAATGCATGTAGAAGATATGTTCTCCGACAAAATCTGGACATTTCATCATCTCTAGTGACCTTGACCTTACTTATATGGACCAGGATTATGCGTGTAACCCTCAGTGCGAAATTTGTAACTTTGTAGAGTCGGTCTTGCTTGATCAGTCACTGTAAAACAGTTTATGAAATTTGTTTTTGAAAATTGTTTTTATTTGATCCTGATAGTTATATGAAATTTAGCATCTATTGCTGTATATCGGACCTTTTTCTATTCTTTATTTATTGCATTTCGGAAATCTATTTTTGCAAAGTATTGATATGTACAACATGTGAGTTTGTGTATGCAGAAAGAAAATGGTAGCTGCAAGGAACACGTTTTAACATATTGATCTTACAATAAAACATCTGCTTTCCTTCTTCTTATTTTTAACATTGTTCTTGTTGATATATTTCTTGTAATACGGAAAACGAAGTTATTTTGACACTTATATTACTATACACGTTTAGTCAGATTTTTTAGATACATGTACTTTTAAAAAGCAGTTTTTCGTGAAATTTTGATGATGGTGATAATAAATGCTTTATTAGTTTATATGAATCTGTTTCTATATCGTAGTTTATATGAATCTGTTTCTATATCGTAGTTTATATGAATCTGTTTCTATATCGTAGTTTATATGAATCTGTTTCTATATCGTAGTTTATATGAATCTGTTTCTATATCGTAGTTTATATGAATCTGTTTCTCTAACATACAACGTCAGAATTACATTACAGCTATAAACAAGGGCGCCATTGTCACAAAATACACCCGTCACAAAAGCATTGCAGAAGATGTGGGCATAATGGATAAAAAAGAGGTGGTAGAAGGGAAGCAATTTTGACTATTTCTAGTGCTGGATATGGAAACAAACATTTGAAATGAACTTCTGACCTCTAACTGTGACATTGACCTTTGACCTAGAGACCTGGTTCATACGCGCAACACTATGTTACATGATGGTGAACTTTTGTATCAAGTAATACTAAAATCCCTCAATGCATGTAGAAGATATGTTCTCCGACAAAATCTGGACATTTCATCATCTCTAGTGACCTTGACCTTACTTATATGGACCAGGATTATGCGTGTAACCCTCAGTCTCATGATGTTGAAAATTTATGTTAGAATACCTCAATTCATGATGATTAACATACACACATTCTCATATTTTTATGTGACCCTTACCTTGGCCACAGGAATCTCAATTTTGCGTACAACACTCCGCCTAACAATGGTAAACATTTGCTAAGTTGTATCAAAAACTCTCAATACATGTAGAAGTTTTGCTCCGGAAAAGCGTTTTTCACTGACTTCTAGGTGTAATTTTAACCTTTGACCTAGAGACCTGGTTCATGTACGCAAAACTACGTTTTATGATTGTGAACTTTTGTTTTAAGTAATACTAAAAATCCCTCAATGCATGTAGAAGATGTGCTCCGGACAAAATCAGGATATTTAATGATCTTAATTGACCTTGTATATATGGACCTGGATTATGCGCGTAATGCTCAGTCTCATGATGGTGAACATTCTTGATAGAATCCCTCAATTCATGATGACTAAATGGTCCCTACTCACATTTTCATATTTTTATCTGACGTTTGACCTCTGTGTGTGACATTGACCTTGGCCACAGGTACCTAAATTTTGCACGCAACATTCCGCCTTGCAATGGTGAACATTTATGCTAATTTATCTAAAATCCCTCAATGCATGTAGAAGTTTTGCTCCGGACAAACGTTATTTTCTGACTTCTAAATGTAACCTTGACCTTTGACTTAGAGACCTGGTTCATGCACGCGACACTACCTCCTATGATGATGGACATTGATACAAAGTATCATTAAAATCCATCCATGCACATGCTCCTGACAAAACTGGACGCCGCTCGCCCGCCATTGGCGTTCCCATAATACGTCCCGGTTTTCAAACGGGCGTATACAAATGGGACTTTATTACGCACTGCTTCAATTTGCAGTCCCTACATGGCGGACGCAGGGGAGGTAATCAGGGAGGTACTAATTTCTGAAACGGTCTATATATTTAAGTTCTGTCCTGATCTGTTCATGATTGTGGAAGTAAAATTTGACAATATTACAAGTTTCGGTTAATTTGTGACAATCACATGTTTAGCAGGTATAATTTAACTGTTTGGTTTAGATAATTTATCCATCAATAAGGAACTTAATTTAAGTGTGTTTCCGTATTTATCACTTAAGTAAAGTAGTTTACTGTTTGGGATAAACAGTTTATTTAAATTTGGAAAATAAGTCTAATTAATCGAAAATACCTTTAAACAATACTGGTGTTTGTCTTTATGAGAAGTGTGGCCCTTTTTACAGTGGGAGCTTTTGTCAAGGATGACAAATAAACGAGATTTTTGTCCAGGTTGGAAAAAAAATCGATATGGGATGTTCTGTCTACTCCATGAAACCTGTGCGTTTTTTTTCTGTCTACCCGGTAGAAAACAAACATTAGATCCTTTGTACGCGGGATCTTTTGTCCTACATTTTCTTGAGAAAAACGTTTGTTTAAAATATTCCAAAAGCGCAAGCTTAACTGAATTTATTACCTTTAACCTCTAAGTGTAACACTGACTCTTGATGAAATCAAATGATACTTTTCCACAACGACGTCTTTTACTAATGTTTAAATTGCAGAGAGTTACATAAATATCACTTAGCTTGTCAAATGTTTAGTCCGCACTTTTTTATACTTCTACATTAATGTGACATTGACCTTTTGGAAGCCAGTTCTAACATGTGATACTGTGACTTCCTAAGGTACACAGTTGTGCAAACTTATCCTAAAGCACGACATAATTCTAACTTGACAAATCAATTTATTTCACTTAATTTTTACCTTTAATAGCTTAGTGGCATTGATCATTGAACAATATCTGGTTCTCATATGCAGCACTATTCATGCAAAGTCCACATTTGTGCATTGATATTACAAAATATCTCTAAGCAAATAAAAGTTATGGCCAAGACATAATTGAGCAGTTCCGCACATGAATATGAACCATGTTAATCATACGATTATAATTCAACAAAATTTTAGACTTAGTTTTAAATTATAATCACTATGAAAATCAAGCAGCTTAAGGAACATTGTTATTTTAATATCAGCTTACTCACCAAAAGCCTGTATGATAGCATTTTGTGTTGGTTTTCTTGTTTCAGAATTTAGATTATCATAGACACCTTCACATTTATACATCCTAGCATCAGAACATGCCATTTTCTGCATGCTCATTGTCACTTGAAGGTAAGGCGGACTACCAGTGAGGCTTCCTGTCACTTGAAAGTCCTTGTCTTCTGTTATAGCATCATTTAATTTTGCATCTGTGTCAAAAGATGCTAGATTTTCATCAGGATTTGAACCTGATAATGTTTCACGCCTGATCTTTATATTATAAACTGTTGAAACATTAGTTTCAGTAAGACTGCATCTCATTGTCAATGTCCCAGTATCACCAATGACAACACGATTTGGAGATGGAGAAAAAACCAAGCCAGAAACTGAAAAATATTAATGTTTTTGATAAAATATGACAATTAACATAAATTTCAAAATATTGTACAATATTAAAAGTGATAGTTATGATACAACAGTAAATAAAGCTTACCTCTATGGAAGGGGATATCCGCCATTTCACACATTATTGTATTTGTTATTTCAATATGCCAATTTCTTTCCAATGCTGCCAATTTAATTTCTATGTTGCTTTTTAGAAGTGCATTATCCATATTTGTATGTAAATTATGACTCTACCTTTAATGTTGTAACCATTGAAAACTAATGAGTTTTTTAATTCAGTCATAAGAATTCAGATATTTCAATGATAATTAAATGCTGAAATTGCTTACCATGCCAATAATATGAAAATCGTCGAGTTATAATTAATGTAATGGACTTTAAATGCAGTTATTCAAATTATTATTAAGAATTTATTTTGCTAACTTTCTCTTTTGATCTATATGCTTAACGTTTTATCTATATGCTTAAAATGACATTGATAAATTCTTATTCCTATTTTCAAATTTATTTTGATTTGGTCATATGCATGACACTTAAATCGTTGCAGTTAAATGTTGACAAGCAAAATTCGTTTCTTTGCGCTAAAATGGGCCCTTTTAAGTAAAGGGGAATAACTGGTAAAAACTGTAAAAATAATAAACGCTCCCCATACCGGTCTCAACACTAGTTTATACGAAGAAAATAAGTCCGCAAACAGTGATATAGATGTTCCATTCCCAAATTAAAGGTAATTCTAAACATTTAAATGATGACCCTTGGTGTCAAAATACAAAGCAACAGTCAAAGCTCCAACGCGGCGGTGACCTTGTTCTCTCCTCGTATTTCTTGTTGTTGTATATTCCTGCGACGTGAAAATGGACGTTACACCGGGGAGGGAGCGGTTATTTTTTCTACGGCGACCTCTGTCGTAAAAGTCGGTCTGGTTCTCGGCTTCGATTTATAATGTCAAAATTATTACGAGAAAAATCGTATTTTGTTGCAATCGTTTTTATGAGGACGATTATATGTTAGATAATGTTGGACTTTATATGCATATCTTTCTGGAAACGAATATATGTTTGATAATGGTTTTAGAAAGTTAGCAAAATACATTCTTAATGATAATTCAAATAATTGCATATAAAGTACTTTAAATTAATTTTAACTCAACGATTTTCATATTATTGGCATAGTAAGCAAATCAAATGCTTATATCATTATAAAAATATCTGCATACGAATTCTTATGACAGAATTATAAAAATCATACTAGTTTTCAATGGTTGCAACATTAAAAGTAGTGTTATAGTTAAGATATCGCAATTTACATACAAATATGGATAATGCACTTCTAAAAAGCAACATGGGTAATGAATTGGAAGCGTTGAAAAGAAATTGGCATATTGAAATATCAAATACAATAATGTGTGAAATGGCGGATATCCCCTTCCATATACCTCATTTTACTTAACTTTGAGAGAAAATGAAACACACAGCTTTTAAAAACAAAGATGCAAAACAACTGAAACTGTTACCGGAAGTTTCATTAAATGAAAAGTTCGACTTGGATTTATAAAGTAAACTGTTAGGAGGTTTCAGTGAAAAAGTTAAATCGTGTAGTTATTGTTGAGAAATGTGTGAACAATCTCAATGTAAATTGTTTATTCTATCGTCAATAGTTTTTAAGTTTGTGAATCTATTTTGACAAAGCGATTTATTATTTATATCATTTCATCAAGTTAAATATAGGTAAAACGTTGACGTGTTAAAACTCAACACTCACATGGATAAATTAATATGTAGATAACACAATTTTTAATTCTGATCTTTTTTCATTTTTCAGTATTGAAGTGCTAATCCAATAAACTGTTTACACTGTTTTATCAAGTAGAATAAGTTAAAGTGATAAAACTGTAAAATCTCTTTCAAAGTGATGAAACCAAATTTTGTCTTTTTAGTTATAGCATATTATTAAAGAGTGACAAACAGCATATTTTACTTCATTTATAAGTGGGTCGGTATTCATGAATAACAAGTAAATATAATAGTCGAAAAGAGTGTTTTATTTACAATCTGGGTGCATACTTTAAATTTATTTTTAACAACTTATTATACAGTAATACCGGTATTACTTTTGAGAATATATACTTACAAACACAGTAGTGCTATTTATTTATTTATCTTTTTTTGAAACCTCCAATTTAATAAAGAGGTTCTTAGTTGTGCCTTTTCAACAGAATTTTAGGCTACAGTTACAATGACAGGTCAGTTAAATGTTTACTTATAGTCCTAATGAGTGTTTTACCATGAATATGAATGAAATTTAACCCATAGTTATCTTAAAATATTGTTATGTTTGTTTGTATGCCGGTAATATCAATTCATAACTGATGTTTATATGTTTCTAAAAACACTGACTATATATCAAATATTTGTATCGTATTACTAATTTAACTTGTCGAAACCAACGTAAATCACTGATACTCTAAACTATTACACTAGTGCACTGAAAATATGTTAAAGAGTTATGCCGGTTGCTAAAGAATCTATATAAAGTTTTTGTATCTTTTTCAACTAGGGTTAAACCAGTATCCTCATGTTGTTCATCTTAGTTCATAATTTCTTATCATCTGATATCTCTATCTCATCGGGAATTGTTTTCAGGTATCAAAGCAAAGTACTGCGTACATAGTGAACATATTTAATGTAATCAGCACACTATAATTGAGTTTCCTCTGCGAACTAGTACTGCCGTGAAACGATAATTAACAGTGTTACTTTTTAAATATTTTGTCACCCAACAAATATTACTTATATTAAGCTAGCAGTATTGATAATAAAACAAAAGCAAATTTTCGTTTAATATCGGGTAAGAAATAACACGATTATTGATAAACTTGATACCTGGCTTGTTGAAAAATACAGCTCAAAAACCTATACAATTGACAAATCCTCCCATTTTCTTTCGCTTCCGGTTTCGCACATTTGAAAACAAGTATGGAGGTTTGTTTATTTAGACAACATTGACACAGTAAAGTGACAGTTATCAATAAAGTTAAATAGAAAGTAGAACCAAGATTTCGGGTAAACTTACAATCTATTATTCACCTATTGCAGAACTCGTTGCATTCTGGCCAATTAAGATAATAACGTTAGTAATTTTGTTTTGTTATTTTGTTTAATTTTCTTTTGACAACTGGAGCTGTATTGAGTATTGAACTATTGAACTCGTGACATCGTTAGGCATGACCAATTGCAAGTGTTAAGCATCGGTTTAAGATTCTCAGTTGAAGCACAAACCGTATGAGTCATTATTTTTGGAAACGATAGATTATATGATCGATTTAAATTTATGATAGGGGAAAATGCTAAGCCTAGCTAACTCTGTATCATTAACAAGTGAAAATAATAATTATTTATGCAACGAATTATTCTACCCTAAACATTTTTTTCTATCAATTGGAATATTCTAAGAAATGCAATAATATGTTCTTTCGTATATTTTTTTGCGAATTAAAGAGAAGCATTGGCGTCGCATATAAGAAAAAATACGTATACATGTATATAGTTTATCAGGGTCATTTAAGAAGTTTATTTAAATGGAAATGACTGAAACAATTTAGCAAACAAAACATACCTAAAATTCACATATCTCACTTAACGAAACTCGTAAAAACTTAACTCGGTATGTGAATTACTTATTTTTCATATATCTATATTAAATTTCAAGGAAGCTAAACAAACTTTAAAATTAATGTTTAATCCAGTTAGACTTATAAGCTACTAAAACCTAGAAAAACTATACTGTAAACCTTTATGCACCAAATTGAATTCAACATTTCTACCACAATATCATCTTCATCAAATTATAATCAAACATTTAGAAGTAAGGGTTCGAGCCCACTTACCGAAAATGTATTTTTGTGAGAGTAACCCATTGGTGTGAACAACAGAAGGCTGAAAGACCAAAACTTACAATTTAAAAGAACAACCGCTGAATCAAGATGTACTTCAGATGTACTGAGATTTGGTGTGGGTTTTTTTACTACATCCCGTGTCAAATTTAAGCGAAAGTCGTGCTAAATTTTGTAAGGTCCATTTCCCTGCTTGAGTCTGAAAGATCAGGGACGGTGGTTAGAATGTTCAAATGTTTGGAAAAAAACTATCTCGATAAGAGCTATTTTTCCCGGTCCGCCGGGCGTTAAAGTTTTTCGGAACATATGTGATTCTAACTTCTGTACCTTCACCCACCTGTTCGTCTTCAACTGCAATGTTGTTATAAATAGGCAATGCTGCAAAAATTAAAATCATCTAGTGGAAATAGAATTTACGTTCAATATTATATTTTATACTAAATACCAAGGTACAAATGAGAAATCAATTAAGCTTTTGTCATGAAGGTCAAATCGATGCTGTTGTACTTTTAAGGAAACCCTTACAGCCGTATAGCACTTTGGAATTGCATTTTGTTGTCATAAAATTTTCAGGTACGTCTCGTAAATTTGCACAACGATAAAAAGGCTAATATAAGTTGAACTTAAAACTTAAAAAGTAAACGAAAATCAGCAAAGATACAGGAAGCGAATCATATTACGCACGTGATACATACCATATGTGTCGATCTTAGAGCGGATTGTGTTAAGATAACTGACACTGACCTCTCCTTCTTGCCTGACCTTGACGGTGTATCCACCTTCGTTTTTCAAGACTACGTTAGTCAGCGTAACATTCATCAAGTAGATGTCTGTTCTATATGAAATAGAAACAGTTGCTTCTTTTTTCCAATTGTTCATAAGCGCACCGTCCGCTTATTGAATGTGAAAACGTCAGATTGTACGCCACTGATATCCCGGGAGATGGTCAAGGTGTCACATATGCTGTATTTCTCTATGACAATGGGACTGGCACTGAACCACGCAGCTCAGATAGGAAAAAGTGATATTCGACAGAGATCATGGTGAATGGGAGCTGAGAGATATACTATTAGTCTTTGCAGCTGGTGCTAGTCACACCACTTAGTTATCACATACGAAAATGTAGAAGACAGTTCAAAACCAATCGACTAGAAACTTTAAATTTTGTCAAAACTGTCAACCGGGTTTTTCTTTAGTACCTTGTTACCTTTGGACAAGAAAACGTATGGTTTCAGTATTATTTCTCACAGCAACTCATTGGCGGACTTGCATAGCTAATAGCCATGTGGTCAGCGTTCCCAAATTAAAATGAATCTAGTAGGTGAACCCGCATAGCTATGTTCTATCAGAATATGAAAGCATTCTTCTGCAGACAATGCTATATCTATTTGAGATTATTTATCGTTTGAATCGTTTCCCGAGTGACCGACGCCCCCACCCCTCTGCAGAGTTTCAGTAATTTTAGGCTGTGGGGATAGTGCAAAATACAGAAACCAATCGTGTTTAGCAACGACACATGGGACCTTGGTTTATTGTCTCTTCCGTAAGACAATACAACAGATCCGCCTAGGGTCTTTTCGATTTATATACAAGCAAACAATAAAGATTTTAAAGTGAAGAAGACAGACTTTCTGTTTAAGATGAAATTGATAAGTTGATAATCATGGCTTTTAAAGTTCAGTTATTCTTTTCATTATAACTTTTTAAGTGACAGTATTTTAACTGACATGAAATGTGACCTGACAAAATATAGGAAAATAACCAACGTCATAACAAATAGCGTACTAGAACTTTAGGACCCTATCATTAGTGCTTAAAGGGAAAACTGTTGTCAGTAATAGTATGGCCACTTTTAATCAACATTTTCAGAAGTGGCTTTAGTAACTTCCATCCCATTATGGTTTAAGCAAACTAGATTAACGCGTAAGGCAGACTAAAAATAACGATTTATTGGAACGATTTAGCCAACAAAGCAGACAAAAGCTGCATTTTTTATTGTTTGGGACAGCAATAAGAAGAATGTTCATTACCCCAGTTTGAACGGATTCTTAAATATAAAGCATGTGCGTCCAAAATATTGATCACCAGTGCAAGAAAAATCAGATTTGCAATATTAAAAGATTCAAAAGCTAAAAGCCTAACCTGTATTTAATAACTTCTCGAATGACCGCCTTACGGGATAATTACACAATATTCCTGATTCATCTCGTAATACTGTGCTACTTTAAAATAATACTAGAATGGTGGTCTTTTCCGTGCAATCGATGTCATCTGTCTTTTATATTTTCAAAACTATTTAGTTAAAGGATACGCGATTAAAACCATTTAAAAGACAACCAATCACTATTTACGTCGTTGGTTCTGTTATACAATCTATTTTTTTCTTGACGGTTTATCAGTCCTCATAAAAGTAGGAAACAGACTAACGTATTCTTATACTTGTTCGCGCGGGTAAATTCCGTGAGAACTGATGGATTTTTTATCAAGCTGTTACTTCCCATCTACGAACTGTATGTTTTAATGATTATATCCTGCAATTTATGGAACATTGTGCGTCAGCTTTCTATAGGAAATTTGCAGTTTCAGCCGTAACACACACAAACACACACACACATGTAGATACGCATTTTATAGATAATTAGATAAGATAATCGGCATACACAACAGTTACAGTAAAACTGATTGGAAAAAAAGCATTTACCGCATATTGCCTAGTCGGGTTAGAGTAACGTAGATTTTGCGCTCCAGTTATAAACCGTAGTGCTTAACAGTTAAGCTTTTTATAAACTTTAACTTATTTCAACAATGCTGGATATGAGTCTGCTAATGTTATAAAACGTAATGTCTGGCAGTGGCTTGAGGTCCTGGTGCAAACCCCGGGCGAGACAAAATGTCGCTGTGTTAATATATCTAGGACACTATATCTGAAAGGTCATTTTCGTTTCACCTCTAACTTCTCAATGTGTGAGTAAGTTGTCAGTTTCCTTCTAAAAGTATCTCGTTATAACGAGGTGAGTATCTAATAACAACGAGAAAATAACTCGTAATTTAGAGATTTTAGAATTTTTCACCTAACTATAGTGATTTTTTATGCGGGATGGCTGTATGATAAGAAACTAGGTAATTTTTGTTTTCATTACTATAATTTTATTGTTAATTCTTAGTTTTATCCATACATCTATTAGTATATTTTGATACTTCGATACAGATCGATACACTGGGAATTAAAAACGGTATAAATAAAAACGCTTTGAAATTATTGAATTTGCTGACAGTTTTTTACCCGACCCAACCAAATTCTACAATCTGACGTATCATATTTTTAAAAAATACTTGGCACTACATTACAACTAAAACTGACTTTCTTAGTGCATGTTTTCGAAAAAGAAAGGGTTTACAAATATACCTACCAACAGTTGTTCTTTTCTTCATTTTTCACTTAAATGCAACAAGTAAAATATCTAAATAAATATTGTTCAAAGAACAGTCACGCAAACCTCAAGGTGGTTCTTGACATTGCCTTGTGAAGTTTGATCAGTTAACATCTCATCTTTTGTGAGATACTGTTTTTCAACTATGTATAAGGCGATAACTCTGCTCTAAAAATACACCGACTAACAGATAGAAAAACGGAGCCCCTAGTGCAAATCTCAAACCAAACCATGAAAAAACTGAAGTCGCTTCAAAAGTTTGTTGTTTCATATCTTCATCTTTATGGTTAGAAGAACCTTGTCTCATTCTGTTTTGTTATGAACAGAAGTTAGATATCCATATGTCCAGATATTTCCCAAGCCGCATTTAGCGGAATGATACAGTATTGAATTCATCAATTTTGTCAGGTTTTGTTCCAGAGAGACTGGCAGTTGTGCTTACGGAGAGACAGAGTAATTACTCTATGCTATCTTTCATGGACATTCAAAAGACGCATGCGTATGTCATCAAATTTTCCAGTATTTTTCTTAGATTTCTAAAACAGCGTATTCTGACGTTTTAGTCATTGAGTCTTGCGAAAGCGCTGTGTACAATGTGTTCTCTTCTTTTGTAAGTGTATCGCCTCTGACGTTGATAGTCCGACTTTGATCTGTGTTTACAGATGCTTTGTCATCCAGGCTGACATAAATGCTGAAATTAAAAAAAATAAATATAATATAACTCATATCAGTAAAATTAATGATTAATTTTATCAACATTATTTACTATAATTATATTGAATTTACGGTTGACAGCTTAGTGAATACGATCCTTCGACTGACAAAAAGAATGAACTTTCATTTTGTTTGAAATATATTTTCTCTACGTCATCTTTCTTTTGTGGAGAAATTTTGTTAAACTGGTTAACTCGAGTCCAAAATCTGGATTTTCAAATTACATAAATTGCAAATCTTACTTAGACTCTAGAGATCACGTTTTGGTCTAATCGTCAAGTAAAGCGGGAAAAGGTTTTGTTTCCCTGACTTGCTGTATTTCCTGGACAATTTGTAATACTGTATTGTATGCTAACAGTATGATTATTAGGTCAATTGCAAGTCATTGTTTCTACATCCTGTACATTTTTACTTTAAGTGATTTTTATCTGTTCAACTTTGTTTATTGTAAAGACATATGAATCGAAATTTCCATTTAAGTTTTGTGAGTATGAATTTGATGAATATATAATGTCTGTTGTGATATGGAAGAAAATCTGCAGTCAAAGCCATGTATCAATATAAAATTTCGCTGAACTGAAGACAGGTTTAATTCCCTTATACTTTCATCATGACTACATAGACACAAAATAATTAAAAAAGTACCAAAATCCAGCATGACTGACATGAGATCTTTGAATTTAAAAAAGGGGGGGAAAAGAAAGAACTTTTTTTTTTCTCCCATTATTGCTATTGTGACCAGAGATCTGCATGGAAAGACATAATTAAACAAGTGGTAGAGCTTTCAGCATACTTATATTGACTTCTGTCAGCAGGTGCAGAGGATATGGGTATAAAAGGTTATAAACTTGCCTGCCTAATATAGTCAGTATTGACTTTTGGCAGTAATAAGTTGAAGTAAACAAATTCTTGATGGCGGGAATCACGACAGACTACGTCAGACACAGATTGGTCATTAAACATGTGCACATTGTACTAAGATTGCTTAATTATGCCTGGTACTATTTAAGCCTTTTTTGAAAGGACTGTTCAACTGAGCGGTGGAGTAAATTAAGTAATTTGAATCTAGAATATGTAAAAACTGGTGTTCGTAATAATGAAGTGTCATTTTAGTGGACTAGAAAAAAACAACTTACTTTTGACTGGCTGACGCTAAAATCATCTCTGTGCTAATCTGTTTGCCTAACAACAAAAGAACATTGTATTATAATACATATCGCAGGAGTCTGAAACTGTTATAATATTGAGAGATGCCGCTATTTTGGAAAATAATGGAATGTTAAATCTTTAACCACCATCACTCTTAATGAAATGAAAACAATGCAACAAGTATTGTGGTAATTCTAAGAACATAAAACGGGTTGTAATATATTTCTTCTTTAAGATGGTGAATGGTATTAATTTCTTTGTTGTTTTTAGTTTCACTGTTTCCTGATCAATATGGAACAAATAGAACTTTGAAAACATGGCTTAAAATTACTCTCCAGCATATCGGTCGAATGTTTCACTTTCTTACCTCTGCTAAAATTCAACTTTCAGAACGATATTTTTATTTTTAGACAGGGAAATCCACAGTTAATTTTCATCCAATCAGTGACTAGCCTACATGGAATCGTCCATACATACATTTGACAAACCAAAATGTTAACAAACAATGATTGTTTGCATGTTACTTTTGTATTTCACTTTTCAAGCTGTTTTTAATATGTATACGTAAATTAACCAGTAAAAATATCAAAAAAAGTTAAAATCACGATGGTATGGTTGTTTTTAGACGTTTAATTGCTGTGTTTACGAACACATAGTTGAAATGTGTTTACAAAATTGTCAGAAAACACCTGTCTATTTATAATTTTTGCAATCACATGATCGTTTCATCCAATGAAAAATGGTTTCAAGATTTTTCGGTCGCGGCGATAGTGGTGCACTTTCATTGGTTGTTTAAAAGTTCATTGTAAAGGTCAATATCATAAATCTACTCTTATTAAAGCAGTGGTATGAAGTAACGTTAGTGTATTCACATAGCTGCTGAGGGAGTGTAGGCTTAAAATATGTTCTTACTTGATCACTATTTTACAAATGACAGGTAACAATATTTTAACGATAGTTAATCAATAAAACGAAGTAGAAAAAGATAACTAAATAGATTTAAGTATACATCCCTAATTCTGTATCAAGTAGATCTTCACTTATCTGTCACTTTCTCTCCTTAGAAGTAGTCAACCCTTGGTTCAATAAAATAACACAATTTAGTTTAAATTGAAGGCTTTATATACAAAAACTGATAAAATAACATTAATTTGTCACGTTTTATATGGATATATATCGTGTTTCAAAGTTCCTTAACTCTATGATACCTTTATCTTTGGACTTCTGTTTTAGTACAAGAGTCACATGAATTGAATACGCTGCTAGTAGCACAACACCAACACTAACAACACCAAGACAAATTCCAAGAATTGTTGAAACACTGTCTTCTTTCTCGTGATATTCGTTTTCTATCTGCAGATCTGAAACAGAAAAAAAAACATTTCAAACCTTTGATAAATGGTTAACGATCTATTAATTTCTACAGTTACGTGATTACATGACAATGTTTTGTTGCATGAATTAATTTTTGCCATGTAGAATTTAACATATGTTCAAATATTTTTGTATTACTGAAAGAAAAATGACTTGTTCCAAAATTATGTATTAAACCCTTACCTTCAGGACCTAGAAAATAAAACTGTCTGTATGTACCAACACTGTTTGTTACAATCAACTGATACTGTCCATAGTTTTCTTTTGTTACACTGATGATAAAAAGACTGGTTCTTAATCCAGAAACAAATATCTGAACTTCTGAACTAGATCTGAGTAGTTGCCATTTTTTACTGTTCTTCTTTTGCCAGATATATCCAGACTGTGTGCTAGGTACTGGGTAAGCTATTGTTGCAAAACTGAGAGTCACTGAAACATGCAGGGCACTAGTGATATTTTCATGAACAGCTACTTCAGGTCGCGGTGAGCCTGGAAATAAAAGAAGGTATTTGAATATTATTTATTTATTGTAGCATGCAGTGCTTCATTAACGCAAAGTTTTTGGAGAGTTTCTTAAAGTCACTATCTTTGTTTGTCAGTTGGCTCGTCTGTTTGTCGGCTCATATTGTCTTTATAAAAATAAACAATAAACAAATGAATAAATAGTGTCGCATAGAAATTAAAATTATTTTCAATGATTGTCTTATAGGTTCACAATGACTTATTCAATGATTAGTCCACATGTTAGAACGTTAACAAGGCATTCCTTGGTGACCTGAGAACTAACTAATGCACAAAATGTGTTAACAGTGTACACGAGCTTTTTAAATAAAGCTTGTTGTGACAAAATGTTATCACTCTAAGTGTATTACGTTCAAACTTGACTGTGCGGTCATGAAGAAATCGGACAAGTTTTTTCAGAGTCTTCATATCGTTTTTTTTCTTCAAGGTTGAATACAGTACTACTTCTGTGATTAAATATTAAAGCACATATTCAAGTTTTTCTCACATTTTACAAACAGTGCTAGATCCATGGTTGAATGGTTTCCTTTATTATATTGGTTGTTGACGACACAGGTGTAAATACCAGCATCACGGCAGGCAATCTTCCTGTGAACATACGATAATGTTTTTGTACTAGCCTGGGAATATAAAGTATTCCCTTGAAACAGAAGTGTCACGCTTGGTTCTGGGTTACTATCAAAATTACAAATAAATGTCACACTGTCGTTCTCCATGACTTCTACAGATGACAAACCTACATATCCTTGAACATAGAATGAGGTAACAGATGCGCTATCTGAAATTAAATACATATATATACCTATGAAGTGACTCTCGAATGATAAATGTATCAAAGACATCATCAACAGCAGCAGTTAAAGCAGTAGCAACAACGACACAAACAGAACCCCGGGCAAATAAAAGTTCATTACCCGTTGTGAGAAAACATATAGAAAACGGTAATACTGTCTATTTATATCGCACACTTGCTGAACACTCAGTCCTTCTGAGCCCACGTTGTGTGCCCCTTTCCAAGAGCAAAAAGAAGCCTGCTGTTAAAACAACACTTATTACTGTATAAAGCTGATTTGCTTCCTTTACAAGAGGTAATGTAAAATGTTCTCAAGATTACCATTTATTAAATGGTAAATGACTGCTAAGTAATAAGTATTTGTTAAAGCCGCCGAATTTTTGATGACCAAATGCGAATAAAGTTTCAGTTTGTTTCAGTTACACTTTAATGTAAAATAAGGCAAGAATGCGGTTTTCTGGCTGACATAATCTTCCCGATCAGTAAAGAGTTACATTCAAATTAAATGTAAGAACAATTTTATGTGACGAAACAAAAACAAAGTTATCGGAGTTTTCTTTGTCTTCTGTTTAGAAAAAAAACCACTCCGATCATTTTGTTGATTTTTGCCAACTTTCTCAAATATCAAGAGTCTTTGTCCTAAAAGGAATGTCAACTTGATTTGCCCATATATTGGTGCTTCAACAACAACAACATCAACAGTCACTTTTATTAATGTCTGCTTATACACTAAGTTATAAAATCAAGACTCATTTTTTTCTCCATTTATTACAGTACTGGGAAAATCATTTTGTAAATTCTGAAAATTTCCAGCATCAGCACTGACTATTACTGTATTGTAAGAATAGAAGAAGAATCAATATTTTTAAATACAGGTCAAAATTCTCATTGTTCTGGTGAAGGGAAATACCTCTAGATATTTAATATTTAAATAGTTTAACATTTATTCCCATTTTGAGTAATTTACTCCAGAGTCCAACACTCCAAAGTTTATCAAATGCAGTTGTAAAATCTATAAACAAGCAAAACAACTTCTTTTTCTGGGACCTTAGATTATCAACCAAAAATTTAGGAGTAAAATTATGGTCTGTAGCTGAATAACCAGCTCTGAAACCTGCTTGATTTTGCCTCAGGATATCATATTGTTTAAGATAGACTATAATACGTTCGTTCAGAATGGCTGTGAACGATTTCCTAAACATTTTAGTATAGTAATCGGTCTGTTGTTGCCAGGGTCGAGCGGCGAACCCTTTTCCTTATAGGCTGGCTTATTAGAACCAATAAGCCAACTGTCCGGTAGAATGGGGAACATTAGTGGATCTACTTCCCTCTTCAATAGCTGGTCCCGCTGATAAATCTTAATGAAATTAAATTTATTGTTCAGTATGTTTTCTGTAGAACACTAGGATATTGACTTGAACAAACATGTTCTCTTACATTTCTTAGAAAACTTTATAGCCTCGTCTAACTGCTCGTCCAAAATGACTGCTCCAGTTGTGCATTCATCCAATCAAAAAACTTAGCATGCGAAAGTTTAGTTTGTTAGTATTTAACTGAACTTCTACTAAAAGTTCTTTACCAACATATTGCACACCAGAACAATAATGTGATTGCCACAGACACAAATAGTATCTACAAGTGACTTAAATATAACTTACATTTCACATTGAGTATAATCCTTTTTGAACTTAAGAGTGTCCGTGAGTTGTTAGCAGTACAAAAAATTGTCATTGCATTGTCATTCCTGCTTACGTTGTAACTGAGGAAGCTCGTTACAATAAATAGACCATCACCATTCAAGTTAGAACTGGAAGTTGAAAATGAAGTGATGTTAATATCGTCTGTTTTATCAGCTGGTGTTCCTTTATCCTTAAACCACCATACAACCGATTTTGGTTTCCCTACATTTGTGCTGCATTCAAATGTCTGCTTTGTATTCTCAAGAATGTCCACAAGGCTTCCACTTGGATATGTCATTGTCACGCTCTGTATTGGTACTGGAAAAGATTTTCATTTTCACACATTGGTGCAGGCACGATGCACAAAGTAAGCAGCTTCTTTATTTATGTTCCACAAACGGACTTTAAACTGTAACTGATCGGTAATTTGACTTAGGTCCCGCGAGGCTTTTGATACCGACGTTAATAAAAATTAACTAAGGCTTATAATGATTTATTCTTTATTTCGAAGAATATTTTCTGTACTTCTTACCATCGAAATCACAATGGGACTACTTTAATGTAGTTTTTATTTACTAAAAGTTATCGATAGAACAGTTGTTCTACAAGCGCTTCTGTCAGTTAAACAGTGATTAAGATCACCAGTTTTATCAGATTTAATTAAGTAAAGCGGACATAATATCCCAAGTTTGCTAACATTTGTATGGTAATTCTTATTTAAACAAGATTTGTCGTGTACACAGGATTCCCGGCCCTTAATGATATATCTCAGCTTCAATTCGGGTAGTGATATCGTTCATACGGTTATTCTGACAATGTTTCATAAATTTGGCCTCCAGATGTTCAGGCAAAATAGTGTGTTCTAGGAATGTAGGCCAAGATTTGGCCCATAGTGACTTTTTTTCTATTTAAACCGAAATATTTTTTTAAAAATTAAACCTAGAGTACGAAGATAATTATTACGCAACAATATAAAATCTTTATTTTGACGAGGCAATAAGTAAATAAAATGATAAATGAAGTTTAAGAAATAAGAACATTATTGTGAAAGTATCCACAAAGTTTTCCACTGATATGAGATTGTAGTGAATTCTTTTAGACCAATGGTTATCCTGTACAGAACCTGATCTAGTGATCATTCATACCACAAAGACCATTTCTCAGCCCAAATATATGATAAAGTTGCTTGAAATGTGATTATTTTCGTTAACGAGGATTTCATTTGTTTTAAAATGGCCACCTGGTTTTTATCTGATATAGCAAAACTTTGAACTTGACCCAGAGAATGTGTGGGCCTAGCTCTTACTTGACACAGCCAAAATAAAAAAGTGATATCTACAGTGTTCACGAAGTTTTCTTATATGACCATTTTTTATGAAAGTTAGTCACCTCTGAGCTGACTGATTTGACCTAGGTTACCTGGTTTCGAAGTCACATTAAAGCTCAAGAGGACGACGAAACTCACACAATTGCAAAAATTAGTTTCTTTAGTCTGAGCTTATGACCTAGTGGTATCCCCACATAAGCCAGTGCTAGAAACATCAAGACAAACATTAGGAGTTTTTGGTAAAAATTCGAATATAAAACTGCTCACAAGATTACTAGTATATAACAACAGTCATGCACGTTTGCTGGAATTTTAAATATATGAAATACCAAGTATAACGTAAAAAATAGCTTGAGTTCTTGTTGAATCAACAAATGAACAAAGACCAAGATTAATCATTAGAACAAGTGTTGAGTACAAAGCATTTAAATCTAGAGAAATATTGCAACTTGATTTTATCATTTTAATCTATCTGTATAAACATCCGCATGTTTGTCTAAATTTTGAGAAACAATGACAAACAATTAAGGGCACTCAGCAAAACGCACATGTCTGTTATGAAAAGGTGAAGCTTTCATTAAAGAAATATTGAATATAAATACACACTTCATCTTCAAATGTAAAACAATGCCCCATCTCAACTTATTGAAAAAGAATATGACATATTTGAAGAACATTACTTAATCGTTAAAAAATGATATGGGGGACATATTTATAGTATTTTAGAAAGTTTTAGGAGTATAGGCCTAACCCGTCTGTTGATTGTTAAAGCAAATTTTCTACACAACAAGACAAATTACATTTTTAACAGCGAGACAGAATAGCATGAAATAAAATGCGTCTTTATATACAATTATTATTATTGCATACTAACCAGACATAATTATGGGTACAACACTTTGTCTTTAGCAGACACAATGTAAGAAAAACCTGTGATCAGAAGAAGTCGTATCTGCATGCACTACACTAAGCTTATTTTTCTTTACGCATAGAAAGCACATAGACATTGATCAAGCTTGATGAAATAGCGAAGTTTGATAAATAAATGAATAAATAAAAATATATAACTAAATGAACATTAAGTACAATGAATAGAAACACTCCTACTAGTAGTTTCTAAAGGACATGTTACGTGAAATCTAGATTAACTTTTGATGAATATTATTGTCCTTAAAATGTAAATACACTTACTAAGCTGAGCTGGGTAACTGTCTTGAAGCGCGCTTCGTGATACAAAAAGACGAATTCTGCAGTTATAGCACGACTGCATATACAGATAATTGTGAAATATACATATTAAAAAACAAAGTTGTTGTTCAGTATGGTGTAATACCATTCGTAGTATAAAAGTTAGGTGAAAAATATTCTACAGCATTTCCTGTAATGTATCAATAAAGCTTTAACATGATCGATAGATTTTACCAAATATAATGTATTTTAAATACCTTCAACATTTATTTGCACTACATTGCTCTGAATGTTATAAGCATCCACTCTGAAAATTTCGCATTTCCATCTGTCACCATTGTTCTTCCTGGTAGCATGTTTTATAGTCCATGTAAAACTTCCTTGGCACTGATAGGAGTATAATGTTGTATTTACTTGTGGGCTTCCAATGTCTGTACAGTTTTTTGATATAATATAATTATATCTTTTTTCCAAAGACCATCCACATGCAATGACATTTGAATGATCATACGTGCAAATGAGTGTCACAGAATTATTCTCTTTAACGCTGACTGAAGACGGCGATAAAATATCTGTTTGTGCCAAGACCATTTGTGACCCTGAAAGTGAAACATGTCCATTCAAGAAAATAAAATAAAACGCCATTTGATAAGCCGGGTAATCATTTATCTTACACTGCTAAGACAAATAAAAACTTGTTGTATCTCCACTACCTAGGAAGGGTTTGGGCACTTAGATTAACCTTTGTTCGTTCGTCTGAAAAGTTTGTGTCGCATGTAGCTCTTATAGTATTTGAAATGAAATCACGAAAATGTGAATTTTTGCCATGATGAGTTGTCGTTCACCAGGGGGTTTGTTTGCAGTTCGTGTTAGTATGACGGCGGTTACGGCCCTTGAAATAGTAAAAACGTAGATTTTAAAGCTTGTGTCACGCATAGTTCCTAAACTATTAAGAAAAGAAATGATAATAATAATAATAAACCTTCCATGAATGTTTACTATAAGAGTTGTTTTTGCATCTGAGTTTTTATTTGACGTTCATCGCAGTATCTACGATGAGTTGTTACGGACCTTGAGTTTTGTATGCAGCTTGTTCTAGTATGTCCGCAGTTAAGGTCTTTGAAAAAGTGAAATAAAGGAATTTTAAAGTTTGTGTCGCGCATAACTCTTTAAGTATTTGAAATAGAATTTACGAATCTTTCCATTAATGGTCACCATGATGAGTTGTTGTGCACCTAGGGTTTTGTTTGCAGTATAACAACAGTTACGGTCTTTTAAATAGTAAAATGGGCATTAAAATATCTTAGATTTAAAATAAATGATTATACTCCCATTTATTCAACATTTGGCTTATAAGAATTTTTTGTCTGTTCGCCTGTGACTTAGACTGTTACTCGAGTGAATATCAAATGTAGTTTTCAGTGCGAGTGAATATCAGATTTAGGGTTCAGGGTGAGTCAGAATCAGATGTAGGCTTCCTTGCGAGTGAATATCACATATATGATTCGCCGCGAGTGAAAGTATTGATATTTGATGTTTAGGAGATGAAAACAAATCGATCTTTTAACAAACAAAAACTTTTTTTTTCTAATCTTTAGGTGATTATTTTTCTAAAACAAGGTCTGGAAGGGGTAAAATTTCTGTATAAGAAACAATTACTAATATGTTTTGCGTATTACTACGGTAAGGATAAAAAATGAAATAATTCACTTATAAAATCTGTAATTATTCAAACATAACAGAAAAGGTAACAAAAGCTATGAATATTTATTATTGTTAGTTAATTATTAAACCTAAAACTACCCTTTTACCAGCCCACGTTTAGTTTCTATAGTAATTTACCTTTCAAAATAATGCATAATCCAATGAAAACTACAGCAAACATCGTAGATAGCGTTTGTGTTTCTACCATATTTAAACAACATTGACATTACAGTGTATATTTTATATAAATACATGAACCAGGAAATATATTTTATAAATAGAATATAAGTTAGATGTAATCAGTTCTTACAAAATATAGTTCTCTTCGTTATCCTTTTTCGCATTAATTTCCTTTTAAATGTATTCTAAAGTAATCAAGTAATTAAAAAATCCTCTCAGATAATGATCTGTACTGTTTTATTTAAACAATTCTTAAGAGCTGTCAGAATCACACTAATGCCCCCTTCCCCACCCCACCTTATGCACATCAGAAATACCTCAAGATTAATCAAGGATATAGAGTCAGCACGGTGAACATGTAACAACTTGGTGCCGAGCTTTCTATTCATAAGTCTTTAGACTGAACTTTTAAGGTCTAGGATTCTCCCAATCTAGAATAATTGTTTGAAGACATTGAAGAGGTACAGGCCCCTGTGAACTTGACATGTGAACTTTGCATTTTAAAATCAATAAGATTTTCAAAACAGGCCTAACAATCCTGTAAATACAACTTCAATGTCCAAGAAGCAGTTATTTCAGAGTTATAGATCGGAAATCGTTATCTAAACCTGGGAACTTGGACTTGTTTCTCGTGGTCCAAATACAGTAAGGTTCGTGTAGTTATCATGCTAACATTCCTGTAAAGTTTGAATCTCACGGTAGCAGTTTTTTCTCGAACTTTTGATTTGAAACCGTTTTTTGAGTACATAAGTACATGCCACTTTGATGTTGGCCCTTGACCCTACCAAAAAAAAAATAAAATAAAAAAAGAATGTTTTCAACAATTCCGTAAATTTTAAGGTCCTGGGTACAGTTGTTTTTAAATTATTGACCAATAGCTTTTTTTTTTCAAAATATTGGCACTTTTGTGCTTGACCTTTAACTGTTTAATTTGAATATTTCTGTACACATACACTTTTAAAGATACATCACGTCTATCTTAAGAATTTTTATATGTGAAAAAGATTTTTGTAACGATAAAAAAACTTAAGAATGGTGTAATATTGTCTCGAGAGACCACTTTCCAATTTTATCCTTTTGTAAAGTTTAACTGGGCCTTTAATGCAACACAAATTAGCTCTAATGACCATATTTAGCCAGTAAATGTCCACCATGTATTTTTAATGCCGTACTCCATGCCTAACGTTAGTACATTAGCACTTAACTTGTCCAAAATCAGTTTCAGTCGATCATATTGCAGTTTTTTTTGTTTGCTTTATATAACTGGATCAATCATAAAAGGCTACCCAAATCTAAAGACGATGTAAATTTCTACCACTAAATATTGAAGTAAAGTTGTTATTTACTCTTGTGGGTAATTCTATAAGAAATTTTAATGTGTATTTTGAATCATCCCAGTACGTCTCATGTTAAATAATGATCTGTGATATTTGTGCTATGTGGTCAAAATAAATATATAAATCATACATTTAAAACAGCAAACACATTTCAATAGTCAATTTATGTCATTGTTTTATGTTATTATTTATGTTGTTTAGTTTTTTATCCATTTATTTAAAACCATAATTCGTCAAAGCTGGCATCAGAGATTTTTCTTTCTTAGTTTCTTATGCATATGTACTGTATGCAAATCTGCGTATATGAAAGTTTAACCCAAAACTATTTCATAGCCGGTTGTAGTTGTTTTCTATATAGTGTATTATATCTCCCTGTTTTTTTCATAATCGGCGATAAAGTAGGCAGGTTAAATCTTTTAGTTCAGTTGTGTGTTGCTGAATTAATGGTTAGCAACAAGGCAGCCTACTGGTTGGGGGGTGGGGGGAGGGTGGACTTTGTTTTGTATTTAGCTTTTCAATGACCATTTTACTATTTAAAAGAAACATTCATTTAGAAGCACAGCTGTCATTCATTATTTTAATGACAAATTTAATGATTTGAATTATTATAATTTACTTTCCGAATGCTGGACACTGTCTTGCTGTATAAGGCTCTCTATAAGAGCAGTGGCAATAACATTTAATTTGGTATTGTCATATATATTTGGTACACATGATAACAGTCCTATAAAACAAAGATGTATATAAAGAAAAGCGTAAAATCACTGCTTTGATATTAAATAAAATCAAGTTGATCGGTGCAAGTAAAGGTAAAATAACAGTAGTTTGAGAACATCAAACTGACCAAAAAAGACATGGATCAGAGTAAATACAAAAGTACTTACAATAAAACTTAAGATTACAAATGTAATTGTTAACATAACATTGCATTATAACAAACAATCTCAGTACATTATTCACCTTGAATGAGTTATTACTTGTTTCTATAAACGTTCGTCCATATGGCGTACCATTAGGATTTTTTTTGTTAGACCCAGCATCATGCTGAAGTTTTAAGCATCATGCAGGGTAATAACAATTATTTTTAAGCATCATACAGGGTCATGACAATTATTTTCAGCATTATACAGGGTCACGTAAAATAAATCCTGCATCATACTGGAAGAATATTTTCAAAAACCCTGCATCATGCAGTGTCATGCTTAAAAAGGACTTTTCACCCTTCGGTGCGTCAAAAAGTATTCAGCATCATGCAGGATTGTTTTTACATGATCCTGCATGATGCTAGCCCCGTAGTGCGTTTCGGTAATGGACGCGTGTTTATCTGACCAATCAGAAACGATTTCAGATAAATTGATTCGGCTGGAATAAAGTGTTTGTTGATTTTTATTCTGTTGACTTTCAAGACCAATATAGAAAAAAATAGGCGTTAGATGTAATTTGTTTATTGATAAATTTCACATACATTAGCTATTTTACCATATAGTTTTACAACTTTTGTTTATTATGATTTGTTATGATAATCGCAGATTATTGCTTAATAAAAAGCAAATAACTTTACCGAAAATAATTTATGATACATTTATATCCGGTTTTAGTGTAACAATTCCTTTTTTTCTCGATTATTTTATTCTTTATTCGACTTGAAAGGTTATAGGAATACCTTCTGGAATATTCAGTGCTTGATTATCATAAATCACATAACTTAGTTATTATAAAGTAATATCGAGTAATTGGCTACAGTCAGGTTTTCTATTCTTTTTCATTTGCTGTTGAGTGAGGAATAAAGAACTATTTCGCTATTCCAGCGACTTGTAAAAGTAAAGGTTGAAAGCTTGAGTTATTCATTCTAAAATATATGGTACGAATATTTGGTTGATAATAATAAATCAAGTGAGTTATAGTTAAAAATAAAGATAAATGGAGGCATTTTCGGTGGTCATATTTTCTATTCCATATTCACGTTTTGGTGAGGAATAAAGGTTTCGGTTCTCTGTTCCATATTCGACTTATAAAAGTTCAGTTTAAAAGCTTGAGTTATTCTAATGGAATGTATTGTATGACTTACATTCAAAATAAAGATAAATGGAAGCATTTTTTTCTGCGTTTGGATGAGGAAGAAAGAACTAGTTCTAATAATATTTAGAATAGTTTTGGTTCAAAGGTTAAGTTTTTTCTTTGTGAATACATGTATATTGTATGTGTTTGGTTATCATAAACACATAAGTTACACATGAATAATGGAACCATTTTCGACAGTCATATTTTCTATTCCTTCCGCGTTTGAATAAGGAATAAAAAACCAGTTCCCTATTCCTTTTTCACTTTAAACATTTTTGGTCAAAAGCTTGAGTCATTAGTCCTGGAAGACAGTGTAGATCAGATCTAAATCAGACATGAAATTATCACAAAAAAATAAACTATATGCACGTACAGCCTGACGACATCTGACTTCATTTGAAAATATCGAAACAGTCCATGGTTGGTAGACATTTCTGACATTTGTGAGTTTATATTCATGGTGGAAGTACATGCTGCAAAATCTAAGTCATAATATTGATTTTCATACTGATTTCAACTACTATGGTCTGAGAACAACCTCAGAACAACCAGAAATTTGTTGTGAAATACGGCCCGCTTAGTTGTACTGGAGAATTTATAAAGCCGGATATTTTATAATTTTTTCGCATTGTAAATAGTGCAGCTTATGCTGTGCAATACTGGTAAACATGAAACGTAATTACTCTTATTACTGTATACCTGGTTAAGTTTCTAAAATGGACTTATGGTTCTTATGCTATAAAACAAACCTAATAGAGTGCTAATTAAAATCTTACTGTCTGAAAACTTTGCACTCCAGATTTAAGCTAAAAATATTTTATTTAGAATTAAATACTAGTCTTTGTTTAACTTTTAAAAGGCAATCATACAGTCCTATGTGTCTTCAAAAAGGAGGAAAACGTATGCTCTTTGTGGGGTTCGAACTCCTGACCTCCACTTTAAGTTATATTTCATTTTAACTGTTAGCTAAAGCGCCGGTAAAGTTTTGTGACCACTTTATGTTGACAAAAAAATGAACAAAAAATCTAATTGCTCGCGAAGTTGGCGCCCAAGGGGCGTAGCGGCATAACCGCAGCGGCCTTATGGCTTAAAATATACATTGTTATCAAAATAAAAATGATATCTATGAACTTAGTGTCAACAAACAACAACAACACAAGGGGTTTGTGAGGTAATTTTGCGAATTAAAAAGCGTCCTTTAACCTTTGATTTGTTATCTAAAGGCTGCTAGCGACCCATCGGCCTAGCGGCCTAAGTTATACATGTACATTGTTATCAAAATAAAAATGATATCTATGAACTAAGTGTCCACAAACAATAACAATAAAAAGGATTTTGGTGTATTTTTGCACATTAAAAAAGCGTCTTTTCATGATTTGTTATCTGAATGATGCTAGCGACCTAGCGGCCTAGCTAAGCAGTATTTCAATTTTTAATTGAAAATATATAAGTGCCTACAAACCATATATGTAAAATATCAGTCAATAAATAAAGGCTCTATGACAGAAAGTAGAAATATCTCTTATAAGCTATGGTGACTTTGACCTTGACCCAGTGACCTCAAACCCTACCCACAGGTAGAGGTCCATGCAAGGAACCTATATATTGAATATCAAAGATATTGGTCTATAAATGAAGGCTCTATGAGGTAAAGATAAATCTATTTTTAGCCTCCGTGACTTTTAACCTAATCTAAAAATTTGAAAAAGCTTGATAAAGCTTGCTTCATGCCAAATTTTAAAATTCTAGGCCTTGTGGTTTCAGACAAGAAGTTTTTTAAAGATTTCCTTTTTTACATATTAAGGGCCCCCGGGGCAGGGCAAATTTTGACCCCAGGGCCAACATTTAAACAATATTGGTAAAGGTTCTTAATACACAATACTCAACACCAAATATCTAAGGTCTACACCTATTTGTTTTGGAGAAAAATGATTTTTCATGTTTTTCCTATATAAATCTAAGTAAACCAAGAGAACCCTGGGGCGTGGCCCATTTTGACCCAGGGAACATAATTTGAACGAACTTGGTAGACATTTACTAGACAATGCTACATACCAAATATCTAAGCTGTAGGCATTGAGGTTTCTGAGAAGAAGATTTTTAAAGATTTCCGATATAAGTCTCTGTAAAATGAAGTGAACTCTTGGGCGGGGCCAATTTTGACCCCAGGGTAATAATTTGAACAGTTTTTGTAGAGTTCTATTAGAGGGTGCTAAATGCCAAATATCTAAGCTCTAGGCCTTGTAGTTTCAGACAAGAAGATTTTTAAAGTTTTTCCTTTCAAGGTTTTTCCATAGCAACCAGAGTTCTGCATGGAATTGATTTCTTTGAACAACTTTGGAAGAGCTTTATGCAAGGAACATCCATGGCAAGTTTCATCAACTTTGGCCCAGCGGTTAAGGAGGAGAGGTTGTTTAAAGCAAAAGTTGACGACGCACTGACTCACGACGGACACAGGGCGATCCTAAAAGCTCACCATGAGCACAAAGTGCTCATGGTGAGCTAAAAAACGTCCTTTCATAATCTGTTATCTTAAGGCTGCCAGCGGCTTACAATGAGCCTTGTCTATCACTATAAGAATAATATCTTTGAAGTAAGTGTCAACAAACAACAACAATTAAAGGGGTTTGGGGTTGTTGTTGTTTTATTTCAAATTAAAAAAAGTTTTTTTAATGAAAAGAAATATTTGCCTAGCAGCCAATCGTCCTAGCGGCTTAAGATATACATGGTGCATCACATTAAAACAGTTTTTTTTGAACTCAGTTCAAACAAACAACATACAAAAAACGTATCTGAGGTGTACCTTTGCTGATAAAAAAGAGTTTTTTTTCACGAAAAGAAGTATTTGCTATCTTAAGGCTGCTAGCGGCCCAGCGGTCTTAACTCTATCAGAATTGAAACAGTATTTCAGAACTCAGTTACAAAAGGTGTTGGAATTTATTTTTGATATTTAACAATGACGACTTTTTTCATAAACAAGTGCTTGATGTCTGTCAGCTGCTAGCAGGCCGATTTACATTGTATATCGCAGTAAAATGTATTTCTTACTTTAAACACATAGAATAAACAAAAGGTTTTCTGTGTGTATTTTTCAAATTTAAAGAAAAATCCGAGGATAGTTCGTGAAAGGAAAAGTCCAGCCGACAGTCTTTCGGCACTTCCAAATGCTTTGATATATATTTTTCCTTCTTCAAGTTTTAGAAAAAACTAGATTTAGACCGCGCAATCACGGGCTAAGAGTAATATGAGAATTGGCTACACATGTAGCAGGCTGGTTTTTGCATTTGGCTTCTTTCCGAGCACTTTCTCACAGGAGTGAGCGAATGAAGAGATAGATAAAGAGTTACAGAAGGAACCCAAGTCTTTGCAAACAAATCCTTGGTGTATTAAGAATTGTTATTTGCGTGGCTTGATTCTTGGACAAGGGGCAGTTTCAAAAAGTGTCCACCAGATTTCATAGGGTGTTATGTGCAGTGTACTTAATAGCTTCCTACAATATTTATGAACCACTGTGTCAGTTTTATTTTCTTCTTCAGTATTTTTGCATATTGAAATGTATCCGCGAGTTAATGTGTGGGAGTTAGGACAGTGTTCTGACAATACCTCAATGTTGACCAGGTTTGCGATCATTTGATTAAATTTTATCAACTTTTTACCTATTGAATATTTGAAATTCTTGTTACATGTGCCAACAGGCACCATATTCTACCAAAAGCTAGTCTCCTCTAACAGTATGTTTAATTTATATAATATAATAAAATAATGAACAATTATATTCTGTATATATATATGTTAAAAATGATTCATCATACTTTCTATCTCACACCTACATTAAGGAAGTTCCTACTAAGTTTTTTTTGCTCTTACCAACATATCTATTTTAATTTCCGTCAGGAAATTAAAACAGTATAAAACAAATGGATTCATATTAAACACTTCATGTCACAGTCTGGTAGATAAGAATTATCTACTTGACTTGATGACACTGCTACTTCAAAATAAATATGTCCTATCTATCTGTGAAAAAATAAAACGGAAAAAAACGAAAAACAGTATCATGAAATTGTTTTAAACTTTATAAGAACATTTTTGAAACTACTCTTAACAGTTAAACTCACATCATGTAATTGTTCATTGTCACTACAAGTAGGTGTTGAAAGTAAACTGGATTGGAAAAGGACTAGCCAATTTATCATCACTTTTTACAAAAACCGAATAATCATACATCACATATATGTTTTTATATAAATAAAACATATAGGAATGGATTAACTAACTAACATGCACGCATATATTTGTTACTTTCGCTCTTACCAACCAAAATTTCAACTTAATATGTATAGCTTTTTCATATATTTGCACATTGTAAACTAGGCGATACTAAGATTAATATCAGTTATTTGCAGGTGCAGCAAATAAAGAAGTAAAATACAGCTCAGTTATGATACTGTTTAACGTCCTTGAAGGCGTGTGATTAAAAGGAGTCAATTGGGCCATTTATGTATTTCTTATAGGAGATTTTGGTTTAGAATCAGTCCTACCAAGACACATTGACTCCTTTTGATCACACGCCTACAAGGACGTGTGCATATATATATATATATATATATATATATATATATATATATATATATATATATATATGTGTGTGTGTGTGTGTGTGTGTGTGTGTGTGTGTGTGTGATTATTCAGTATTTAAGCTGTTTTTAAGAAATAAACAAGTATTCAACCTCGTATACTTTTTTCATTTATCAATTCATTCATCAATTCATGTACAATATGTTGAAATATTCAACGCGACATTGAATTTCGATGTAATTTATACAAATTCCCTTTTTACTTCGCATCTGAATGAATGATTACAGAGAGTATATTTCTTTCGGTTTTACGGATCTGTCTATCCTTGAACGCGGAGCATAAGGGATAGTAGCGGGACGTGTTGCTGGTGCAGAACATTCTGGTTGCGGAAGAATGATGTCGTCTGCTTCAGGTAGCATCTGATGATGAATACTGTCGTCTGCTTTAGGGGACGCTTGTTGATATGAACCGTCATCTAGCGCAGACGATGTTTGGCTAGTGTTGCTTTCATTCGACGCTTGCTGCTCCACCGTTAGTTTGACACACGGTTTTAAATGATCTACATGAATGTTCGCTGTCTCACCTCCCTTGATTTTCTGGATTTTGTTCACCAGATCTGTTAATTTTTTAATAAATTTATATGGACCTGACCAGCTTAAACCGAATTTTTGATTAGCTTTTGGAGGGTAATACCTCCATACATAATCTCCGGGTTTAAATGATCTGGGTTTCAAGTTTCTTTAGTAATCCGATTTTTGTCTACGAGCTGATTGTCCCAATGACTTGTATGCTAATTCGTATGCTTGTTGTGATGCATGCCGATCCCATTCTACATACTGTGATCTACACTGTATGACTTCTTCGCCAGGAGGACTTCCGGTCATGAGGTCAATGGGGTACTTTATTTCCCTGTTTAACATGAGTAGCTTTGGTGTACAGCCTGTGCTTCTTTGTACTGTAGCCCGGTAACTGGCCATCACATATGGCAAATGGTCGTCCCAGTCATCACGAGCTTCGTTTACAAATCTAGAAAGCATGGCGATTATACTTTCGTTCATTTTTTCAATGAATCCATCACTTTTGGGATTATATGGAAATGTTTTAGATTTATCCATATTAAGCAATTTACAAACATTTGTAAAAAGCTCTGACCGGAACTCGGGTGCTTGGTCGGTATGCAGTTGAGTTGCGCATCCGAATCTCAAAAAATATCTCTGTTACCAGTTTGTCGGCTACTGTCAATGCAGTGTGATCTTTCAATGGGAAGGCATCTACCCGTTTGGTGACTTAATCACCAATGACCAAAATATACTCATTGTCATTTCTAGTTTTGACTACTGGTCCCAATATATCCAGGGCTATGACCGATAGGTTGATAAACATGAAACTGTTCGAGTGGGTTCCTGCTTAATCCGGGTCCAGGTTTCGAACGTGCACAAAGTTCACATTCTTTGCGCCATCTTGCGGTGTCGTTTTTCATTCAGACCCAATAAAAGCGTTGTTTAGTGGCACTCTCGGTGCGATCTCTTCATAAATGTCCAGTATATCTCTGCTCATGTAGGTGTTTGAAGATTGTTTTCCGTAATTCTTTAGGTGCTAGTAATTGCCATAGGACCCTGCCAGAATTTTCTTTGAATTTCTTATATAAAAGATGTTTTTTTAACTGAAATGAGTTCCCACTGATGCCAAAGCCGGAAAACATCTGGTAACCTTTTGTTTATTTCAGTTTTTGCAGGTTTAAGTGTGAACAGGGTTTTAAGTCTCATAAGTTTTATGTATTTCCTAGGTAACTGGGTCATTTTGCTGTATTTCGAATGGTTGTTCTGTTGTCCATACTTGCAACCAATTGGGTATTTCCGGTGAATCGGAACCTGATGCATTGATCCGTTCTTCAATACTGTACACCGCGTTGATCTCTTGATACACTGTTTCTGGATTGTTATGAGAATTTTCAAAATCTAGTACAAAGGGATACAATTCTTCACTGTTTATCTCATTTGGAATTGTTTTTCTTGTCGTCTTTTGTTCGCTCGAGCAGTCGGTATAATCTGGACTTTGACACTTTTGCGCAGGTAGGCGGCTTATAACGTCTGCATTTGTATGTAGCGTCCCATTTCTGTACTGTATCTCATATTCGAAAGCCCCTAACATTGCAATCCACCTTGCCAAAATACCTTGTGGTTCTTTGAAGCTATGAAGCCATTTGATCGATGCGTGATCGACTCTTAAGATGAACAATCTCCCGAGTAAGTATTGTTTGTAGAATTGCACAAAATTAACAACGGCATAAATCTCGCGTTTTGCAGTGCAGTAATTCTGTTGTGCCGGATTAAGTGCATGACTTCCGTAAGCGATTACTCGCTCATACTCATCATGCTCTTGTTGGAGAATTCCGGATACCCCGTAACCGCTAGCATCACAGTCTATAATAAATTTACCCTTGTTTTCTAATGGAAACGCAAGAATAGGACTTGAACATAGATGTAGTTTCAGCTCCAGGAACTAAGATTCTAGACCCCACTTAAATCTAACTCCTTTCCTTGTCAAGTCAGTGAGCGGTTTTATTTTCAGTGAACAATATGGAATCATTTTTCTATAATAGTTTATGACTCCTACAAATGCTCGGACAGAAGATTTGTCTGTAGGGCGCGGCCATTCTCTTATAACCTTGACCTTTTGAGGATCACACGTGATTCCGTCTGGTGTGATAAGGTGTCCTAGGAATACATACTCTTCTTGAAATAATTTACATTTTGAAGGTTTTAATTTTAACTTTGCTTGACGAAAACGTTCTAGAACTTCATGCAGATTCTCAAGGGCCGATTCGAAACTATCCACTTTTATGATGACGTCATCTAGGTAAACTAAACATTTTTCATACTGAAGATTTTTAAGTATTATTTCCGTAAGTCGTTCAAATGAACCGATTGCATTTTTAAGACCAAAACACATGACTCGGAACTGAAAATGCACTTTTCCTGGTATACAGAATGCAGTTTTTTTGTCTGTCGTATTCACTCAAGCCAATTTGCTAGTATCCTTGTGCGCAATCTAACGCGTGATAGTATTTTGCTGAAGACAAGCGTTCTAAAGTCTCGTCTGCTCTAGGTTATGGGTATGCATCTAGTCTAGTGTGCTTGTTTAATTGCCTCAGGTCTATACAAAACCTAATGCTACCATCCTTTTTAGGAACTAGACATATAGGATTATTGTTTTCTTCTATCACGTTTTGATCCAACATTTTGTCTATTTCCTGTTCTAGTGCCTTGCGCTTAAAAACTGGTGTTCTCCGTATGGATAAATTAATGTTTTCGAGTCTCCTGTATCTATGTAGTGTTCTACTGAATCTATCTGTCCTAGCTTTCTGTCGGGACAATAAATAAGTCACTGTATTCTGTAATCAGTGAAGTGAGTTGCTCTTTCTGACTTGAAGTCATTTAAGGTGAAGTATTATCTATCAAACACGACAAATGATTGGGCAACTTGATTGTCTCTTGTTTACCTGGAATTTCCGGTGTACATGTTAGTACTTTGCTTACAGACTCTATTGTTCCTAGTATCGAATCAGAATTTATCCGAATGTCGTCCTTGCTAACATTAAGGAGTGATATAGCTACTTCCGGATCCTGGTCACGGCACCAGTGTGGTAGACGGGGTTTATTCAACGAACAGTTCGATATATGTGTTTGGTTCGAATTCCCGCCTAGGCAGTGCCCCGTAATCGTATAGTGGATTTTATTTTCTTTCTACATAAAATAAATTAGACAACGAGGTGGAGTTTGTATAAAACTCAGTTTATTTTGTAAATAAATAAATGCAAACCTACCAGTTCATAAAAAAGAGTAGATTTTAAATTACAAAAAAAAAGAAAATCTTATAGCAGAGCGGTTTGTACAACTGGCCTTCGGAGGTACGATTTCTCGTAGTGAAACCTCTCCGAAACGCAGAAGATGCTTGGCTTATATAGGCCTTGTCGAATGCACGGGCCAGTGCATCACGACGTCATATTCTCAACCAATAGTTTCTTCCGATAAACTTGATATTGTTACCCGAACGGGAAAATCCGACTTAAGCTCGGAAGTTGCCGTATAACATCGGTAGAAGACGACCAACTGAATAAAGAAACTTTTGGCGGGAAAAACGTCGGCTACTACAATATTTTCATATAATTATAATCAAACATTTAGAGGTTAGGGTTCGAGCCCACTTACCGGAATTGTGAGCGTAACCTATGGGTTTGAACCACAGAAGGTGTAGTTTTTTTTAACTACAGCGTCCCGTTGTCGGGCCGTGTCAAATTTACGCGAAAGTCGTGCTTAAGTATGTAAGTTCCATTTCCCCGCTTGAGTCTGAAAGATCAAAGACAGGGACGGTGGTTAGAATGTTCAAATGTTTGGAAAAAAACTATCTCGATAAGAGCTATTTTTCCCGGCCCGCCGGACGTCAAAGGTTTTCAGAACATGTGATTCTAACTTCTGTACCTTCACCCACCTGTTAGTCTTCAACTGCAATGTTGCTATAACAATATGGCGATGCTGCAAAAATTAAAACTATCTGGTATAAATAGAATTTACGTTCAATATTATATTTCATACTATACCAAGGTACAAACGAGAAATTAATTTTTTGTCGTGAAGGTCACATCGATGCTGTTGTACTTTTAAGGAATTTACAGCCGTATAGCACTTTGGAATTGCATTTTGTCGTCATAAGATTTTCAGGTACGTTTCGTAAATTTGCACAACAATAAAAAGGCTAATATAATTTGAACTTAAAACTTTAAAAGGAAACAAAAATCGGCAAAGATTCAGGAAGCGAATCATATTATGCACGTGATACATAATTTAAGTGTCAATCTTAGAGCGAATTGTGTGAAGATAACTGACACCGACCTCCCCTTCCTGTCTAACCTTGACGGTGTATCCACCTTCGTTTTTCAAGACCACGTTAGTCAGCGTAACATTCATCAAGTAGATGTATGTTCTATCTGACATAGAAACATTTGCTTCTCTTTTCCAATTGTGCATAAGCGCACTGTCTGCTTGTTGAATGTGAAAACGTCAGTTTGTACGCCACTGTTATCCTGAGAGATGGTCAAGGTCATATTTGCTGTATTTCTCAATGACAATGGGACTGACACTGAACCACGCAGCTCAGATAGGAAAAGGTAATACATTGTATTCGATAGAGATCATGGTGAAGAGTAGATGAGAGGTATATTATTAAATTCTACAGCTGGCGCTAGCCATGCCACTTATCACATTCGAAGATTTAAATTATTGTTAAAAATCGCTCGAAAACAAAACTGTCAATTGGTTTTCTAACGCATTTCCGCAAGATTTTACGATTTTTTTGCATAGCAGAAATGGCTGATAGGTGATAAATAATACATGTCTTGTAGAGATGTTCACTTAACTTTCTTAATATCTTTACACGTGTGGACAAGAAAACGTATGGTTTCAGTATTATTTCTCACAGCAACTCATGGGCGGACTTGCATAGCTAATAGCCCTGTGGTCAGCGTTCCCAAATTAAAATAAATCTAGAAGGTGAACCTGCATAGCTATGTTCTATCATTTTTGAAAGCATTTTGCAGACAATGATATATAGTATATCTATTTGAGATTATTTATCGTTTGAACCGGTTTTCCGAGTGACCGTCGCCCCGACCCCTCTGCAGAGTTTCAGTAATTTTAAGCTATGGGGATAGTGCAAAATACAGAAACCAATCATGAATGGCAACGACACATGGGACCTCAGTTTATCTCTTCCGTAAGACAATACAACAAATCCGCCTAGGGTCTTCTCGATTTAAGTACAAGCAAACAATAAAGATTTTAAAGTGAAGAAAACAGACTTTCTGTTCAAGATGAATTTGATAAGTTGATAATTATGGCTTTTAAAGTTCTGCAATTCTTTTAACTATTACTTTTTAAGTGACAGTATTTTAATTGACATGAAAAGGGACCTAACAAAATATAGAAAAATAACCAACGTCATAACGTATAGCGTACTAAAACTTTAGGACCCTGTCATTTGTGCTTAAAATAAAAGGAAGACTATTGACAGTAATTATTTGGCCACTTTAAATCAACATGGTAAGAAGTTGCTTTAGTAACTGCAGTATGGTGTAAGCAAACTAGATTAACGCGTAAGACAGACAAAATAACGATTAATTCGCACAATTAAGCCAACAAAACAGACAAAAGCTGCAAAAATTTTAAAATGCCCGCGTCAGCAGAATTAGTTAGAAATCCACAGTTATTGAAAAGTTTCTGTGACAGCAATCAGAAGAATATTCATTACCCCGGTTTGAACGGGTTCTTAAATATATAGCATGTGCGTGCAAAATATTGATCACCAGTGCAAGAAAAATCAGATATATCATTTTAAAAGATTCACAAGCTAAAAGCCTAACCTGTATTTAATAACTAAATGACTGCCTTGCGGAATAATGACATATTCCTGATTCATCTCGTCATACTGTGCTACTTTAGAATAAAACTAGAATGGTGGTCTTTTCCGTGCAGTCGATGTCATCTGTCTTTTATATTTTCTAAACTATTTAGTTAAAGGATACGCGATTAAAACCATTTGAAAGACATTCAATCACTATCAACGTTATACAATCTTTTTTTTTCTTGACGATTTATCAGTCTTCTTAAAAGTAGAAAACAGATTAATGTATTCTTATACTAGTCCGCGTGGGTAAATTCCGTGAGAACTGATGGATGTTTTATCAAGCTGTTACTTCCCATCTACGGATTGTATGTTTTAATGATTATATCCTGCAATTTTATGGAACATTGTGCGTCAGCTTTCTATAGGTAATTTGCAGTTTCAGTCGTAACACACACACACACACACACACACACACACACACATGTAGATACGCATTTTATAGATAATTAGATAAGATAATCGGCACATACAACAGTTACAGTAAAACTGATTGGAAGAAAGGCATTTACCGCATATTGCCTAGTCAGGTTAGAGTTAGTAAAATACGTGAATTTTGCGTTCCAGTTATAAATGACCGCCTTAACAGTTAAGCTTTTTATAAACTTTAACTTATTTAAACAATGCTGGATATGAGTCTGCTAATGTTATAAAACGCAATGTCTGGCAGTGGCTTGAGGTCCTGGTGCGAACCCCGGGCGAGACAAAATCTCGCTGTGTTAATTTATCTAGGACACTATATCTGAAAGGTCATTTTCGTTTCATCTCAAACTTCTGAATGTGTGAGTAAGTTGTCAGTTTCTTTCTAAAAGTATCTCGTTATAACGACGTAAGTATCTAATAATAACGAGAAAATAACTCGTAATTTAGAGATACCTTTTTTCTCATTATGAGATAAATCTTATTTTGTTCTTACGACTTAGTGTCTCGTTGTTATGTTGTCATCTCGTCATTACGAAATAAAGCATTTCAATTTTATGTGACTCTATAACGCTTTTCTGTAAATGGCTTTTTAAATGTTTTAATAAGATAGGGTGATATTATAATTAACTAGATACTTTCGGCTTTAGTTTCGATATTTTCACCTAACTATAGTGATTTTTTTATGCGGGATGGCTGGTATGATAAGAAACTAGGTAAGTTTTGTTTTCATTATTATTATTTTATTGTTAATGCTTAGTTTTATCCATACATCTATTCGTATATTTTGATACTTCTACAGATCGATACACTGGGAATTAAAAACGGTATAAATAAAAACGCTTTGAAATTATTGAATTTGCTGACAGTTTTTTACCCGACCCAACCAAATTTTACAATCTGACGTATCATATTTTTTAAAAAAGACTTGGCACTACATCACAACCAAAACTGACTTTCTTAGTGCAGGTTTTCGAAAAAGAAAGGGTTTACAAATATACCTACCAACAGTTGATCTTTTCTTCATTTTTCACTTAAATGAAACAAGTAAAATATCTGAATAAATTTTGTTCAAAGAACAGTCATGCAAACCTCAAGGTGGTTCTTGACATTGCCTTGTGAAGTTTGATCAGTTAACATCCCATCTTTTGTGAGATACTGTTTTTCAACTATGTATAAGGCGATAACTCTGCTCTAAAAACCCACCAAGAAAAACGGAGCCCCTATTTCAAATCTCAAACCAAACCATGAAATAACTGAAGTCGCTTCAAAAGTTTGTTGTTTCATCTTTATGGTAAGAAGAACCTTGTCTCATTCTGTTTTGTTATGAACAGAAGTTAGATATCCATATGTCCAGATATTTTTCAAGCAGCATTTAACTGAATGATACAGTATTGAATTCATCAATTTTGTCAGGTTTTGTTCCAGAGAGACTGGCAGTTGTGCTTACGGAGAGACAGAGTATTTACTCTAAACTATCTTTCGTAGACATTCAAAAGACGCATGCATATGTCATCAAATTTTCCAGTATTTTTTCTTAGATTTCTAAAACAGCGTATTCTGACGTTTTAGTCATTGAGTCTTGCGAAAGCGCTGTGTACAATGTGTTCTCTTCCTTTGTGATAGTATCGCCTGTGACGTTGATAGTCGGACTTTGATCTGTGTTTACAGATGTTTTGATATCGAGGTTGACATAATTGCTGAAATTAAAAAATAAAAATACCATAACCATATCAGTAAAATTAATGATTAATTTTATCAACTTTATTTACTATAATTATATTGAATTTACGGTTGACAGCTTAGTGAATACGATCCTTCATATGATAGAAAGCATGAACTTTCGTTTTGTTTGAAATATATTTTCTCTACGTCATCTTTCTTTTGTGGAAAAAATTTGTTAAACTGGTTTACTCGAGTCCAAAATCTGGATTTTCAAATTACATAAATTTCAAATCATACTTAGACTCTAGAGACCACGTTTTGGTCTAATCGGCAAGTAAAGCGGGGAAAGGTTTTGTTTCCCTGAATTGCTGTATTCCCTGGACAATTTGTAATACTGTATTTTATGTTAACAGTATGATTATTAGGTCAATTGCAAGTCATTGTTTCTATCTCCTGTACATTTTGACTTTAAGTGATTTTTATCTGTTCAACTTTGTTTCTTGTAAAGACATCTGAATCGAAATTTCCATTGAAGTTTTGTGAGTATGAATTTGATGAATGTATAATATCTGTTGTAAAATGGAAGAAAATCTGCAGTCAAGGCCATGTATCAATATAAAATTTCGCTGAACTGAAGACAGGTTTAATTCCCTTACAGCTTCATCATGCCTACACAGACACAATTTAATTGTAAAAGTACCAATATCAAGAATGACTGACATGAAATCTCTAAATTGAAAAAGGGGGAAAAAGAAAAGGTTAAGAAAAACGTTTACTTTTCTCCCATTATTGCTATTGTGACCAAAGATCTGCATAGGTTTACTTTTCTCCCATTATTGCTATTGTGACCAAAGATCTGCATAGGTTTACTTTTCTCCCATTATTGCTATTGTGACCAAAGATCTGCATAGGTTTACTTTTCTCCCATTATTGCTATTGTGACCAAAGATCTGCATAGAAAGACATAACCAAACAAGTGGTAAAGCTTTCAGCATTCTTATATTGGCTTCAGTCAGCAGGTACAGAGGATATGGGTATAAATGGTTTGAAACAAATTCTTGATGGCGGGAATCACGACAGACTACATCAGACACAGCTTGGTCATTAAACATGTGCACATTGTACTAAGATTGCTTAATTATGCCTGGTACTATTGAAGCCTTTTTGAAAGGACTGTTCAACTGAGCGGTGGAGTAAATTAAGTATTTTGAATCTAGAATATGTAAAAACTGATGTTCGTAAAAAGGAAGTGTCATTTTAGTGGACTAGAAAAAAACTTACGTTTGACTGGGTGACGCTAAAATCATTTCTGTGCTAATCTGTTTGCCTAAAACAAAAGAAAATTGTATTATAATACATATTGCAGGAGTCTGAAACTATTATATTCTTGAGTGATGCCGTTATTTCGGAAAATAATGAAGTCTTTAACCACGATCACTCTTAATGAAATAAACACAATGCAGCAAGTATTGTGGTAACTCTAAGAACATAAAACGGGTTGTAATATATTCTTCTTTTAGATGGTGAATGGTATTATTTTCTTTAAATTGTTTCGAAATTGTCGAAGTAAGCGCTTTGTTGTTTTTGGTTTCACTGATTCTTGATCAATATGAAACAAATATAACTTTGAAAACATGGCTTAAAATATGTTCTTACTTGATCACTTTTTATTTTACAAATGACAGGTAACAATAACTTAACGATCAATAAAACGAACTAGATAAGATAACCAAATAGATTTAAACATACATCCCTAATTCTGTATCAGGGTAGATCTTCACTTATCTGTTACTTGCTATCCTTAGAAATAATCAATCTTTGGTTCAATAAAATAACACAATTTAGTTTAAACTGAAGGCTTAATATACTAAAACTGATAAAATAACATTGATTTGTCACGTTTTATATGAGATATATCGTGTTTCAAAGTTTGTCAACTCTATGATACCTTTATTTTTTGATCTTCGTTTTAGTATAACAGTCACATAAATTGAATACACTGCTAGAACCATAATACCAACACTAACAGCACCAAGACAAATTCCAAGAATCGTTGCAATATTGTCTTCTTTCTCATGATATTCGTTTTCTGTTTGCAGATCTGAAACAGAAAAAACACACACTTCGAACCTTGGATAAATGGTTAACAAACTGAACATTTTTAAAGTTACATGACAGTGTTTTGTTGCATGCATTAATTTTCGTCATGTAGTTCAAATGATTTAACCATATTTTCAAATACTTTTTGTATCACTGAAAGAAAAATGACTTGTTCCGAAATCATGTATAAAACGCTTACCTTCAGGACCTAGAAAATAAAACTGTTTGTATGAACCAACACTGTTTGTTACAATCAACTGATACTGCCCATAGTCTTCTTTTGTTACACTGATGATAAAAAGACTGGTTCTTAATCCAGAAACAAATATCTGAACTTCAGAACTAGATCCGAGTAGTTGCCATGTTGTACTGTTCTTCTTTTGCCAGATATATCCAGACTGTGTGCTAGGTACTGGGTAAGCTGTTGATGCAAAATAGAGAGTCACTGAAACATGCAGGGCACTAGAGACGTTTTCACGAACAGATACTTCAGGTCGTGGTGAGCCTGAAAAACAAAAGATTTTATATATTATTCATTTATTGTAGCATACCGTGCTTCATTATCATAACCAGGATACAAAGTTTCTGGAGAGTTTCTTGAAGTCACTATGTTTGTCTGTCAGTCGGCTTGTCTGTTGTTTTTTTTGGTTTATATTGTCTTTATAAAAATAAATTTAAAAAATGAATAATCAGGGTCACATAGAAATCAGAATTATTTTCAATGATTGTCTTAGAGGTTCACAATGTCTTATTCAATGGATTAGTCCACATGTTAGAACGTTAACAAGGCATTGCTTGGTGACCTGGATTTCAATCGTAAACTTGAAATCATCACGGTAATTATTCTGACAAAGAACTAACTAATGCACAAAATGTGCATGTGCTTACAGTGTTCACGAGGCTTTAAAAATAAAGCTTGATATGACCCCAAATGTATTTCTATCAAATTTGACTGTGCGACCATCAAGAAATCGTCTGACAAGTTTTTTTAATAGTCTTCATATCGTTTTTTTTGTTTTCGTCCAAGCTAATGATATAGATTTTCTAACCCACGCGACTCTTGTTAAAGCTTGAAATTCAAATGAGTAAGACAAACATTACGGCCAGCTTAGATCTTAAGCCTCGACTCTTTTTGACCAAATTTCAAACCAGAACTAGAAAATTTCAAGCGTAGCATTATGACCAAGTCCAATGACGGGGTCGAAATTATAGCCTTTTCATTTTTAAGAATTACTTTCTTTCATCCAAGTTGTAAACACCATTTTTGCCGTACAAATTACTGTGAGAGTTTGAATAAAATTAAAGAAAGACAATACTTTTCAGACTGTTTGCATTATTGCCATTTGGACTAAGCTTATGACCAGGGTTTTGATAAAAGATGACCCAGTTTTAAAAGTAATCTAGGAATCACAGTAAATAACGCTGCAAAAGGTTTAATGAAGACTGTAGAAAAGTAAACTCTAGATGGTACCACGTTAAATGTTAATGGAAGTTGCTTGCCGCACGACACAGCAACTAGAAAATGCTTTAGAAATATTCTTTTAAACAGGCTTCAATTTTGAATACAGTAGCGTTTCTGTGATTAAATATCTAAGCACATATTTAAGTTTTTCTCACATTTTACAAACAATGTTAGATCCATGGTTGAATGGTTTCCATTGTTATATTGGTTATTGCCGACACATGTGTAAATACCAGCATCAAGGCAGGTAATCTTGCTGTGAACATACGATAATGTACTTGTTTTATCCTGGGACTGTAGAGTATTCCCTTGAAACTGAAGTCTAACGTTTGGTTCTGGGTTACTGTCCACATTGCATATAAATGCGACACTGTCGTTTTCCATGACTTCTACAGATGGCAAGCCTACATTACCATGAACATAGAATGAGGTAACAGACGCGCTATCTGAAATTAGATACATATTATTTATATCTTTGAAGAGACTCATAAATGTACGAAAGGCATCATCATCAGCAGCAATTTAAGCAGCAGCAGCAGCAGCGTCATCAACAGAAGCCAGGGCAAATAATAGTTCATTACCCGTTCTGAGAAAACACATAGAAAACTGTAAATACTGTCTATTTATATAGCAAACTTGCTGAACACTCCGTCCTACTGATCCCACATGGTGTGCCTCTTTCCAAGAGCAAAAAGGGGTATGTTGTTAAAACAACACTAACTACTGTATAAAGCAGATTTATAATTTGCTTTCTTTAATAGGTAGTGTAAAATGTGCTCAAGAACTCCATGTATTAAATGGTAAATCACAGCCACAAGTAATAAGTATATGTTAAAGCTGCTGAATCTGAACAAATGTGATTAAAGATTAAGTTTTTTCAATTACACTTTAAACAAATAAAGGCAATTTTGTAACTATGCCACGGGAAATGAAATAAACGCAAGATCAGAGTGAAATGGCCTTTATTAAAGAGCACGTTTTCTAATAAACACAAACTGACCACAAAAAAAGAACAGTTCCGAATAAAGTAGTATAATTATCAATTCGAATTACACTAATAGCGATGTCATCACTACAGGTGTGAAGGTACTAAATTTTTCGTTTACTACATTCTTCCCCTCTTTTATGAGTATAAGAAAAATGGCATTCAAACAAGTTTCTCAAAAAGTTTAACTTTGAAAATGTTCACAAATGAATACGGTAAGTGTCTTTGAAAAATCAGTTCCAATTAGAAAGTATGATACAAAAACTAATTGTTTACACATATTTGAAACATTCAATCTACGATAACAAGGTCGTAATAAGAAATGTAAGACAGAACCAAAGTTCTGTAGCGCCCAACGGGTGATATTATGACCCTTAAACACAGTGGTGGCACTAAATATGTCGTTAACACTCTGTATTAAAAAGTTAACTGAGAAACAATAAACTGTTCTGTCAATATACATGAGTTGTGAATAAACCTAACACAGAATTAGGGTTTTGTTGTGCAACACAGGCATTATTATGGCCTTTAACACAATGTATGCACTAGGGTTTTGTCAAAACATAGTCTTTTAGTCTTTTTGGTGTTTTGATTGTACGTTTTGGTCTTTCATTCACTGGACTAGAATCAGTTGTGTTGGTAGCTTGCCCAGGTGAAGGCGGTGAGAATGAGACAAGACCTCCACTGAAGGTTCAACAGCTAAAATGGAAACTTCAGAAGTTACAGATTTCTGATTTTCAAGAATACTGACTGATTTGATGGCACAGATGTCGTATCAGTAGTCTCTACATGTCGAGCAACCAAATGGTCAACATGACAGAATCTTAACCGGTTGTTGCATCTTACTAGATAGGAGACTGCTCCAAGCACTTTATGAATAACACCTGGTCGCCACTCCCATTTTCCCCTTAGAATTGTGCTTTTTACTGCAACTTTATCACCTTTTTCAAATGTTCGCAATTTCGTCGACTTAACATGAGTACTTTTCATTTTCATCTGACTGTCTTTCACTTTAACCATCTTTAGCTGGTTTAACTAAACTCAGTCTTGTGCGTAACTGACGATTCATAAACAGTTCACAAGGAGCAATACCAGTGGTCGTATGTGGTGTAATTCGGTATTTTAATAAGAAGTCAGCAAGGAGATGCTTGAGACTTACGGTTCTGACACTTCGTGCATTATCTTTAATTCTTGCTTTCAAAGCATTTTTAACTATCTGGACTGCCCTTTCTGCCTGTCCGTTTGAAGATGGATGATAGGGCGGAGTAACAGTGTGTTTTATACCTGTTGCTCATAAAGTCATTGAATGTAGCGGATGTAAACTGCGGGCCATTATCTGAAACAAGTTCCTCGAGTAATCTTGTGTAACTAAAGATAGATCTAAGTTTATCAATTGTACTTCCACTTGTTGTGTTTTTCATTGGAATTACCTCAAACTACTTGCTGTAATTGTCAATTAATATCACAAATGACTGGTTTCTGAAATCTGCAAAGTCAATATGAACACGTTCCATTTGACGTGAAGCGCGAACCCAGGGATGAAGTCGCGCTTCCTTTGGAAGTTTTTTAACAACTGACACGTTTCACAGCTGGCAGCAACATGTTCAATTTCGGTGTCTAAGTTTGGCCAACAAACATAACTCCGAGCAAGCGATTTCATTCGGTTTACTCCAAGGTGTTGGTCATGCACTTCTGTTAGAATAACATCCTGTAGAGATTCCGGAATGACCACTCTCAAACCCCACAGTAAAACTCCATGATCAAAACTGAGCTCAAATCTTTTACTGAAATATGGACGCAACTCTGAATCATTGTTATGTTTAGGCCACCCACTTAACACATAGTCAATGACTTTGCTCAAAAGTGGAGATTATTTAGTCGCAGTTGCAATTACACTAGCTTCTACTGGAAGATCCTGAACGAAGGATACTAAGTCCTCTGAATCTTCAACCTGCTCACTTAATACAGGTAATCGCTACAACCCATCACAGTTACTGTATGCAGACGACGTCCGATACTTTATGTCATATTGGTACCCTGATAAGAGTATCGCCCATATCAGCAAACGGGAAGCTGCTAAGGTAGGAACTCCTTTCGTAGGACCGAAAATAGTTGTCAACGCTGTATGATCAGTCAACAACGTAAACCTCCGCCCATAAAGATACTTATGGAATTTCTTCACTCCGAATACAATTCCCAGAGCCTCCTCCTCCACTTGAGAGTAGTTTTTTTCAGCTGAATTAAAAGTCCGGGAAGCATACGCGATTGGTTTTTCTGTCCCATCGTCCAAAACATGGGAGATAACCGCTCCCAGACCGTATGCTGATGAATCACACGCTAAAGTCACGGGCTTCTTTTCATCATAATGAACAAGTACCCCTGTACCTGAAAGTTCCTCTTTGGAGCGATCGAAAGCTTCTTGGCATTTAGCTGACCACTCCCACTTAGCCCCTTTACGTAACAACTGATGTAACGGATGAAGCAATGTTGACAAGTTGAGCATAAACGAACCATGGTAATTCAAATATCCCAGGTACGATTTCAGTTTTCCAACATCGGTAGACACCGGGCCATTCTTAATAGCCTCAACCTTGTCGTCAGTAGGATGAATTCCCTCTGCATCTATAAGATGTCGCATGAATAGAACACTTTCGGCCATGAATACACATTTGCTTACATTTAACTTGATATTGTATACATGTAGGCGTCGCAACACCTCCTCAAGTCGCTGCAAATGTACATCATCCGACGGAGCTGTAATAAGTATGTCGTCTATACGGCATACAACTCCAGAAATACCATCAAGAACAGTGTCCATGACCGACTTGAATATTGCAGGAGCTGAACTCACTCCATAGGCTTAACAATTATAGTTATACAAACGCATGTGTGTATTAAGTGTCAGCAAATTCCTGGAGTTCTCATCAAGTTCTAGCCGCGCGTATGCCTGTGTCAGATCCAACTTGGTGAACTTTTTCCCACCAGCAAGACTGGCGAACATATCGTCAATATTTGGTAGCGGATATTGGTCTTGGGTAATTTCCCTATTAACAGAAACATTATAGTCGCCACACAGGCGTAGACTTTTCTTATCTGCTTTTGGTACAACAACGAGCGGACTTGCCTAAGAGCTATTATCAACGGGTTCAATAATACCATCCCTTTCCAGACTTTTTAATTCATCAGTCACCTTGTCTTTTAAAACAAAAGGTACAGGTCTAGCTTTGTGAAATAATGGTTTGCTCTCTTTTTTCAAATGAATAGTTGCCTTGAACCCTTGAATTGATTTTTGATTTTTTACAAAAACTTCAGAGTTTTGTCTTTCAAACTTTCTACCTGATCACTGTAATGAAAGTTATCAACTTTATTTATTCTTGCAAAAACTGCTTTCCAGTCAAGATTTATTTTTTCAGCCAATCACGTCCTTACAAATTTGGCCTGTTTCCTTTCACAATAATAGCTTTCAGCATTTTCCCCTCAGAAGATAATGTAATTTCACCTAAAGTGTCTATGCTTTGACCTGAATAGCTTTTAAGCTTGATTTTAGATGGACTAAGTTTATTACCACTGAATTTAGCATGGTAAGTACTCTCATTGATCAAAGTTCTAGAACTGCCTGTGTCAAGCTCCAATAACACATCCTCATTATCAAGCCTAAGACTAGCTTTGAATGGTTGATTACATTTACTATCAGAATTGGAATAAACAAACAAAACAAAGTCATCATCACTTGATTCTTCAACAAAGTTAGTTTTCCTCACTTTTCGGTCTCTGAATTTATTTGCTAAGTGACCAATTTTACCACAGTTGTAGCATTTACTTTTCTTATGTATACAAGAATCTGCATGTACAACGATAACACTCGTGTTTCTTCTGCGAACTTGCTGGCTTAGCTTCAGCCTTTTTCGCGACATTAAATGACTTAGTTTTCACTTTATTGACCGTGGCTGTCCCAACACCACCAAAAGACAGCGTGTCTTTTTCCGCCATCTCCATGGCAGTACTAATCTTAATTGCTGTATCAAAAGTCAAGGTTTCCTCACCTAACAGTTTCTTCTGTATTGTTTCTGACTGCAATCCACAAACAAATCTGTCACGCAACGCATCCTTTAAAAACGTTCCAAAATGACAGTTAGTAGATAAACGTTACAGCTCAACCACATACTCAGATACAGACTCTCCCTCCTTTTGATTGCATTTATTAAATTTGAAGCGTTCAGAAATGGTGAGTGGCTTTGGATTATAGTGATTTTTCAGAAGTTCCACAAGCTGATCATATGACTTATCTTTAGGGAGTGCAGGAGCAACTAAGTTCTTTAGGATTCCATAAGCCGACGATCCTATTACCGACAGAAAAACGGAAACTTTCTTCTCATTCGGCACTTCATTTGCTTCGAAGAATTGGGTAAAACGTTCTTCGTAGTTTAGAAAACTTTCCCTTCCATCCAGAAACTCGCTTATCTTCCCAAATAAAGGCATGGTGATTACAAATGTTTTTACTCGTCGCCACTTTTGTAACTATGCCACGGGAAATGAAATAAACGGAAAAGTTTAAGAGTGAAATGGCTTTTATTAAAGAGCACGTTTTCCAATAAACACAAACTGACCACAAAAAAGAACAGTTCCGAATAAGGTAGTATATATATTCGAATTACACTAATAGCAATGTCATCACTACAGGTGTGAAGGTACTAAATTGTTCATTTACTACAGGCAAGAAGGCAGTTTTCTGGATGACACTCATAATTTTTCTTATCAATAAAGAGTTACATTAAAAAAAAATGTAAGAACAATTTTACTTTAAGAATCAAACACAAAGTTTTCGGAGTTTTTTGTGTCTTCTATTTTTTAAAAGCAAAACACCCCGGTCATTTACTTATTTTTTGCCTATTTTGCCAAATATCAAGAGGCTTTGTCCGAAAAGAAATGTCAACTTGACTTGCCCATAATTATATAGGTGCTTCAGTAAGATACAACAGAATTGTTCAAAACGTTGCAGTTTTTTTTCCACAAGTCAGCAAAAGCGTTTATTTCAAAAGTACAGGTGAATCATATTAAAATATGTTTTACACTCACGATCAGAGCTTCATGTCAAAATTAAATTATTTGTATGAGGTTGATATTTATATAAAATGCATGGTATAAGAAGGAATTTGATTTACCTACTCTGAAATCTGTATTTTTGCGCATGTTCATGTGTTAGAAGATTATATCTGAGTAGCGAGTTAGCGAGTAGTACGGTGTCAGTTTAAGATATTTAAGATTCTGTTATTTGATGTTGTGCACAAACAAAACTGATCATGCTTTAATCCATTGTTTAAAACGCAAAGTTCTTCGATCAAGACAAAATGAAATTATTTAATCAGAGTAATTTTTCATACAATTTCAAAATGTAAAAATTGTCGATGCATGCGTCGTGTGTACTTGGAAATTTATGTTAAGCATATTTGCGTATAGCCTGGTAGCTTTCACGATCTAATTAAGAAAGGATCAATTCCTTTGGAATGAAAATATATGTAAAAAAGGGACTTACACAAAACATCAAGATGTAAATAGCCCGTGTGTTTTCCCTTTTCTGGAGAACCTTCCGTAGGAACCATGGTATTCTGGGCTTCACATGTATAAACATCATCATCTGTTTTTGAAACATTTGAAATATACAACACTTCTGTGTCCCATTCTCTGCGATCTCTATCTCTTGTCCACTTAAATACTGTTTCTGTGGGATTGCCTCTATTCACTGGGCATGAAATGTTGATTGATGACCCAACAAGAACACTCAAATTGGTGTGCTGCAGAACTTCTGGTGCATCTTAAACAGAAAAAGGTACATTCATGTGAAACTTTCATACATACGTGAAAGACGAAAACAAACATTTATGTGAATATTTCATCTACTAACTAGAGGGGAAGTATGTGACATCTTCACCTTTATGGCTGTGTTTCATGTGTAAATTTCAAATTCAACGAAAGGAACTTACATGAAAAGTTTCAAGAAATAAAGCAGTAGAAATAACTTTACATGTAAGCAACTGATATCACACATTGAACTATATATTGGCATAAGTACGGTTTACAGTCCAGCCTAACTGACAATTTTGATCGTTTTACGTTTCTGCTATTGTGTTAATCAAACCTTGTTATATTTAGACAAAAAAAAAAGGAGAAAATCTGGAAAGAAGGTAATATTATGTCCTGTCTTGCCTTGTTAATTTACTTTCCACAATCATCAAGACAGTAACAACTGTACTGTAAGGAAGTTTCCAATGTATGAAATTTGCTTTGAGGGAAAACTTACAAACGAAAAAAAATATAATGGTTTAAATATTAATGTTGATCTTTTTACAACTAAATGTTTTTTTGTAAAGTTACACTAATTGTTTCTATACGCAAGCATACTGTAATTGCTGTCAGAAACAATGTTATGAAAACAAAAATCAAAACAATTTGAACTGTTAGATTATCATTGTTCTTTATAGAAATACTAAAACTGTTGCTTAGTCTGCAGAAAGGCATTAGGTATGTTGACTGCAAAAACTTAAGCCTTTGGAGGTATTCCGTATAAAGCGTTCACAAAATTTTATGAAGCTACAGTTGTACCTGTATAACTTATGCTTCATCTGTTTGGGGCTTCGATACCTTTTCATGTATATTTGGAGAAGTACACAGCGAGAAACGTCACGTTTGACGAGTCAATATCATTTATTAATATGTTTTTTTTCGTAAAAATAAAGTATGCTTTTAAATAAGTGTTCTGACAAAGACATGTAAGTTGTATTTGTTCCGATGCCGAAGGCGGGGGTCAAGATAACTGGATCTATAAGAAATTGCAGGAACTAATCAAAACACTGACTTAAAAGAAAATGTCATTTAATAACTTTCAGTTATCAAAAACTTTGAAATGCATGAATTCAAATATGCCTAGATTACAACAAATGATTTACACCTGCCTGTGTACAAGAATTTTAAGAGTTAGATTGTGCAAATCTGTTATTCGAATACACATCATAGTGAGCTTCACACTGTTATTGAGTTCAGCCTCTTTGCACGGTCGTGATGTCATTTCAATTAAAAATGTATACAAATACGCTTGAATCAGGTGTATGTAAATTGGTAGTCATTTAAACAATGATCAATATCCCTTTTTGGCCTTGTCGTACAAACTAGTAGAATTGCATTATATTACGGCTAACATAACTATAATTTTGGCCGCGCTGAGCCGAAAGATATTGATTTTAGCTCTATTATTGGGACGGTCCGCGTTTTATTCAGAAGTACATTTTACCAGTCCGGTTATTAGAAGTTTATTTAATTAAGAAAAAAGAAGAAAAAACAAAACAAAACAAAAAAAGATGCACGTCCGTACAATTACGAAAATATTTCTACGGTTACGTGGTATACAGCGAGTAATGATTGGATATATATAAAATAGGTACAGCCTATTCAACAATACCTACACAGTACACTTATATTTAACGTCGAAGAATTTATTCCTCTTTCCTGTTCTCCATCAGTTGGTGTCATCAGATTCTGTACTTGACAAATGTATAGGCCGTCATCTGCTCTCCGAACAATGGTCAATATCAACGTTTTCATACTCTCTGTTGAGGAGTCAGGTTTTGTCCATACATAACGGTCTGGTGCTGGGTTAGCAGTACTTACACAGTGTATAGAAGTATTTTTGCCTTCAATGAACTTTACAGTTCCAAAAACAGTTTTCTCGTTCACACTAAATGTCGGCCTATCCGGGGGATCTGATAGAATATGAAAACTCTATGTTTATTATAAATAACAATGATAATAATATAATGTAAGGATTGAGCATAACAATAACTAACCTTTAACGTAAGACTGACTTTTCGAAATAAAATTGCAATGGATTCAACTACATGTTATATCATCATTAAAGACGTGGACAGACATGTTATTAGACCTAATTTCATATTTGGTATAATGTTCAAATTAACTGAATACCATATTTTTACTGAAGATAGAACAAAGTAATTAGAAAGAAAAACTGAAAGAAATAATGAAGAAACTTGTTAGAGTTTGCCATGCTTACATTCAAAGGCATATGCAAAAGTATGTTACACTACTAAGAGAATAAAAAAAATGAAAAAAAAGACAAAAAGGCGTTTGGTCACATGTACTTTTGAAGATATTTATACATTATTTTAAACTACTACAGTAGTTTCTACTTACAGCAATTGTAAATGATACAGATCCATTTCATCACAAAAATGACTGCAAATTGATTAGAATTCTGATTTGGGACACATCTTGAACACTTGATGCATTTTAAGAACCTGGCCTTAACTACGGCCATATTTAAAAAAAAATCTAAATGAGTTATTAATTTAATATTTACACTGAGTATAAACTGTGATTGACACATTTCTTGCTTCAGGCAACAGTCCAATTTGTGCTGACTGACATACACACGAGCCAGTTTCTCTTCCAGTTGCTTTCCATGCGACTTTTCTGGTGACCCTGTCAACGGTTGTTTCAACATCTTTTTCCGTTCCACCATAACAATACCATTTTAGTTTTGGGGGAGGATTACCACCAGTGTCATAGCATGTAAGTTCATCTTGTCTGTTGACTATAACATGGTACATACTGCCCTCTTCAATAGCTGGGCCCGCTGATAAATCTTAATGTAATTAAATTTATTGTTCAGTATGTTTTCTGCAGAAGAATACTAGGACATTTTGTCCTTATACGCTACTGAGAAAACATTATAGTCTCGTCAAACTGCTTGCCAAATATGACTGTTCCAGCTGTACATTCATCCAGTCAATAAACTTAAAATGCGAAAGTTTATTTTGTTAGTATTTAACTGAACTTCTACTTAGTTCTTTCCCAACATATTAAGCACACAAACCAGAACAACAATGTGATTGCCACAGACAGAAATAGTATCTATAATGGACTAACATATGTACTTACATTTCACATTGAGTATAATCCTTTTTGAAGTTAAGAGTGTTTGTGAGTTGTTAGCAGTACAAAAAATTGTCATTGAATTGTCACTCCTGCTTACGTTGTAACTGAGGGAGCTTGTTGCAACAAATAAACCATCACCATTCAATGTAGAACTGGAAGTTGAAAATGAAGTTATGTTAATATCATCTGTTTTATCAGCTGATGTTCCTTTATCCTTATACCACCACACAACCGATTTTGGTTTCCCTGAATTTGTAATGCATTCAAATGTTTGCTTTGTATTCTCTAGAATGTCCACCACGCTTCCACTTGGATATGTCAGTGTCACGATCTGTATTGGTACTGGAAAAAAGATTGTCATTTTCACACTTTGCTACAGGCACGAAGGAAGGCAACATGCACAAATTAAGTAGTTTCTTTTATTTATATGCAACAATCGAATTTTAAACTGCAACTGACCGGCAAATTTGACATTGATTTGCCAATTTCTATCCCGCGAGGCTTTTGATACTGACGTTCATGATAAAAAATGATTTAAAGGCTTATAATGATATATTCTCCATTTCTCAGAATGTTTCCTGTAGCAGATTAAAGGAAAACCTTTGAAAAAAAAATAATTAAAAGATTTGTTAAGCAGACACAGGAATCCCTTTATTTATTTATATATCTCAGCTTCAATTCTAGTATTGCCATCATTAAGACGGTGTTCAGGCAGATCCAGTATTTGGCCCATAGTGACTTTTTTTCTATTTTAACCTAAAGATTTTCTAATTAAACCTTGAGGTACCAAGATAATTATTACGGAACAATATATAAATCACACATGGCTGTTGGGGTGAATGTGGATATTGTCAACTCGAGAACTGGTATATTACCCCGAGGCGCAGCACAATTAGCTTGAGTTCTTGTTGCATCAACACATGAATACAAACCAAGATAAATCATTAGAACAAGAGTGGAGTACAAAACGTTTGAATTAAATCCGTTCAAGAGAAATATTGCAACTTGGTTTTATTGTTATAATTTATCTGACTAGAACATCCGCATCTAAATTTGGAGAAAAGTAACGATGATAAACACTTGCGGACACTCGGCAAAACGCACATGTCTGTCATGAAAAGGTGACGCTTTCAGTAGAGAAAAGATTGAACATAAATGCATGTGTATAACAAAAGATAAAGGCATAAGAATATATTCCTATTCCTTTCGTAGTGTGATTTTGTTGCCAACAAATGAAGAGACAATTGTTATTTTTCTTTACGCATAGACGGCACATAGAAATGGAACAAGCTTGATGAAATAGCAAAGTTTAATAAATTTATAAATTAAAATAAATAAATAATTAGTACAAAGAATAAAAACTGTCCAACCAGTAGTTTTTAAAAGGCACGTAACGTGATATATACGTTAACTTTTGATGAATTTTGTTGTGCTAAATAAGCTGGCTGACTGTCTTGAAGCGCGCTTCGTGATACAAAATGACGAATTCTGCAGGTACAGCACGAATGCATATACAGATAATTGTGAAATAAACATATAAAAGAAAAACAAAATTATTTTTCAGTATGGTGTAATACCATTCCTAGTATAGAAGTGAGATGAAAAAAACAAACATCTACGGCATTTCGATAAAGCTTTAGCGGGATCGATGGATTTTACCAAATATAATGTATTTTAAATACCTTCAACATTTATTTGCACTACATTGCTCTGAATGTTATAACCATCCACTCTGAAAATTTTGCATTGCCATCTGTCACCATCATTCTTCCTGGTAACATGTTTTATAGTCCATGTAAAACTTCCTTGGCACTGATAGGAGTATAATGTTGTATTTACTTGTGGTTTTCCAATGTCTGTACAGTTTGTTGATATAAAATAGCTAAATCTGTCGACCGAAAACCATCCACATCCCAGGACATCTGAATGATCATACGTGCAAGTGAGTGTCACAGGATCATTCTCTTTGACGTATACTGAAGACGGCGATAAAATATTTCCTTTTGCGAAGACCATTTTTGACCCTGAAAGTAAAACATGTCCAATCCAGAAAATCGAATAAAAAGATATTCAATAAGCCGCGTAATAATTGATCTTATGCTGCTAAGACAAATTAAAGGAATTACCTAGGAGTGGGTGGGGCACTAAGATCAAAATTTGTTCGTCCGTCAGTCCGAAAAGTTTGTGTCGCACGTAGCTCTTAAAGTATTTGAAATAAAATCACGAAACCTTCCGTGAATGTTTGCTATGATAAGTTGTTGTTTACCTGGGGGATGGTGGTGGTAGTGGAAGGGCTGGGGGAGAGGGGGGGGGGGTTGTTTGCAGCTTGTTCTAGTATACCTGCAGTTAAGGCTGTTGAAATAGTAAAATGGAGATTTTAAAGTTTGTGTCGCGCATAGCTCCTAAGCTATAAAAAAAGAAATGAAAAAAATCGTTCCATGAATGTTCACCGTGATGAGTTGTTTTTATACCTGGATTTTTGTTTGCAGCTCATCGTAGCAAGGCTACAGTTATGGCCCTTGAAAAAGTAGAAATGATCATTTTAAAGTTTGTGTCAATTCACTTAACCTTCAATGAATGTTAACCGTGATGAGTTGTTAACAACCTTGGGTTTTGTTTGCAGCTCGTCTTAGTATGGTCACAGTTACGGCTTTAAGAAGTGAAAATAGGCATTTTAAATTTTGTGTCGCGCATAACTCCTAAAGTATTTGAAAGGGAACTTACGAAACCTTCACCACGATGAGTTGCTATGCACCTAGGGTTTTGTTTGCAGTATAACTACATGCCTTTTAAATAGTTAATTGGACATTTAAAAACTTTTTACGTTTAAGATAAATGATATACCCCCACTTATACAGCATTCGGCTAATAACCTGTGACTCAGACTGTCACTAGAGTGAATAACAGTAGGCTTCACCACGAGTGAATATGCAGCGTTCACTGCGAGTGAATAATTTTATCAGATGTAGGGTTCTGGTTGAGTGAAAATCAGATGTAGGATTCAGTGCGAGTGGATTTCAAATATAGGATACACCACGAGTAAAGGTATTGACATCTGATGTTGACGAGATGAAATGAAAATCGATCATCTATTACATTCTTTAAGTGGTTATTTCTATAAAACAAAGTCTGAAACAGGTAAAAAGTCTGTTTATGAAACGGTAACATTTAATTGGTACTAATTATTACTACGGTAAGGATATTGACTGTAATATGTCACTTATAAAATCTGTAAATATTCAAACATATAACAGAAAAGGTAACAATAGTTACGAATAGTTATGACAGTTTGCTCATGATTAAACTTTAAACTACCTTTTTACAAGTCCATTAACAAACGTTTATTTTCTAAAGTAATTTACCTTTCAAACTAATGCTTAATCCAATAAAAACTACAACACACGCCGTAGATAGCGTTCGTTTTTCTACCATGTTTAAACAACATTGACATGCCAGTGTATATTTTATATACGTGAACTAGGAAGTAAAAAATTGGAATATGCGTTTTATAAATTGAATGTAGGTTAGATGCGATATAGTTCTCTTGGTTATCCTTTTTCACATTAATTTCCTTTTAAGTGTATTTTAAAGTAATCAATCAATTAAAAAAATCCTCTCAGATTATGATATGTACTGATTTATTCAAAGAATTATCAAGGGCGGTCAGAATGACACTAATGCCCCCTCCGCCTCCCCTCCTTATGCACATCAGAAATCCCCCAAGATCAGTCAAGGATATAGAGTCTTGTGAACTTGAACTTTTTCCTCGTGAGCCGAAAACAATAAGATTCGTGTAGTCACCATGTCAAACAATCCTGAGAAGTTTGAATCTCATGTTAACTTTTTTTCTTGAACTTTTGATTAGAAACCCTTTAAATACACAGACCACCTGTATGTCGGCCCTTGACTCTGTTGGCCAAAAAAAATAAAAAAAATAAAAAAATAATCAAAAGGGATTCGTCTGCTCAATATTTTCAACAATCCCGTAAAATTTAAAGGACCTGAGTACAGTTGTATTTAAATTATTGATCAATATCTGTTTTTTTTTCTCAAAATATTGGCCCTTTTAAGCTTGACCGTTTACTTTTTAGTTTGAAATTTTCTGTACACATACACTTTTAAAGATACATCACGTCTATCTTAAGAATTGCTATATATGAGGAAGACTTTTGTAACGACAAAGAAGCTTAAGAATGGTGTCATTTTGACTTGAGACCACTTTCCAATCTTATCAAATCCTCTTCCTTTTTGAAATTTTAACTGGTTCTTTAACACACACAAATTAACTCGAAGACAATATTGAGCCAGTAAATGTCCACCATGTACTTTTAATGTCGTATTATCTACTGCATCGTTAGTACGTTAGCACTTACTTGTCCGAAATCAGTTCCAGTCGATCATATTTGTTTGCTTTACATAACTCGGTTAATCATAGAAGGCGGGCCAAATCTAAAGAAGATGTTAAATTTCTACCACTAAGTATTGAAGTAAAGCTGTTATTTACTCTTTGTAAAGATTAAAACTGGTATTCGTATGGGTAAATATATAAGACATTTTAATGTGTATTTTGAATTATCCCAGTACCTCCAAAGTTAAATAATGATCTGTGATCTGTGATATATGTGCTATGTGTCGTCAAAATAAATATATAAATCATACCTTCATAGAACAGCAAACATTTTTAGTAGCCAGTTTATGTCATTGTTTTATGTTAGTATTTTTGTGGTTGTAGTTTTTTCTTTTTAATAAAAAAAATCCATTAAATCCAACCTTCGTCAAAGTGGGCATCAGAGTTTTTTCATTCTTAGTTTCTTATGCATAGGTACTGTATGCAAATCTGCGTGTATGGAAGTTTAACCCAAATCTATTTCATAGCATTCTATAGTATGTATTGTATCTCCATGAGCGAGCGATCTGGCAGGCAGTCCAGTTTTGTGTTGCTGAATAAATAGTTAGAAGTTTAAAGCAATAAGGCAGCCTACTTGTTGAAGAGCCCCACAAAAAAGATAAGAGAACCTGCCATTCGGACTCCTTTACTTTGTTTTGTATTTAGGTTTTCAACTTTATCAATTTTGATGCACAACAATCAATAATCTGATAATAAACTAAACACTAAATAAGAATTTTCAGATAATATTCTTATACCGTTGAAAAAATAAACTTCTGGTAAAAGAACCTACCACATCTTGGCAAGTTGTAAGGGGAGAAGAAAGCCAAATTATGTGTATTGATAACAATCAATAGTTATAAGGCAAATGCTAGAGCTCTCAGACTGTATATGATACGTTCTGAAAATAAATAATTATTGATTTAGAAGCACAACTGCCGATCATTTATGACAATTTTTTATAATTTGAATTATTATAATTAATTTTCTAAATGCTGGACACTGTCTTGCTATAAGAGCACTGGCAATATCATTTTCATAATACATTTTTTTATCTTAACAGCAACTTTTGTCTGATTAGCTAAGTCATTTTTGTTTAGGTTAGAACTCAAATAGATTTTTTTCAACGTCAAGTAGAAAAATTCTATGCGAGTACTAACCAACTAACATGATGTTCTGACAGATGATTAAGGAATTAAAAAAAAACGATGTCAGTGTCTGGCATCAGTTGGACGCTTCTGAACAAGTGTAAACAAAATAAGTCAAATAATACTACTGTATATCGAAGTCTCCGGCATAACAACAGCTTGTTCACGTCACAGGATTTCAGTGTCATAGTGTTTCTCACCGTGTTCATTTCATTGAGTCTAAGATTTGTGAAGACATGCTGAAATAACTGTATATTGGCAGATATGTTGATAGAAAATTGGAAAGCCCGTGGGCTTGATGTCCCTGCAAAAACAATTCTTGTACGAGAAATATCTTGTAAAAGACTATTTTTAACCCGTTGGTTGACTTTTGATCACTGTTACTATGAAATGTCTCGTTTATTTTCCAAGGCATTTCAAATCTGGTGTTGCTAGACAAATTTGCAAATTATAGTTTCAAATTATTTTATGATACTTTAAGGGAAACACAGGCAAATGAATGCCCTCAAAAATTAAAACTGATATAATTTGCTCAAATCGTGTTCAATATGAAGAACTTTAAATTCTCAGTATGTTTGTAGTGAAACGCGCGGGCTAGAACATAAATATTTGAATGTTATTTAACAGAAAGTAAAATATAATCGAAATCACCGAGTTATTTTCAAATAGGTCACCTGACAAAAACAACCTATCGTCGTTTCTCTTGGGTTGCCTTTTTACCGTAGATCACGTGATAGGTACTTCAACCGTCCAATCATTCACTGCGAAATTTAGCGCGAAATCTAAATTTTCTATCTAGACCCACGTGGGTCAAGCTAGGAAACCACCCGATTTTTCATTTAAAAAGAGGAAATCTTTGTTACTGAGACTGACCATTGTATTTATTTCGATCACATTCATAGTATATTGAAGAAGAAATGAGAAAGAAAGCATAAAACTTTTGCCTGTATATCCCTTTAAGCTGATAAAACTGTGAACTACTAACTCACTCTGAAAGAAAACGTTTGAATGTCGATTTCGTGAAAACCGTGCCATGTTGCCTCTAATGCCAGTACCAGGGTGCGTTAGTGCAAGACAGGGAAAGCATTCCAACCCAAAGGCACTTTTGGCTCTTTTAAATGTTCCGTGTTTAGCACCGATAACATAAGATTTCGGTTTAATTTCTAGTACGAATAACGGTTGTGTTAGAAGAGCTTGGGATTGAACTCGCGACTACTGGATTACCAGACGAGCGCGTTATGATTGGACCACTGATTCGCCCCGTGCCGATAACTGATAAAGGGTTGGGGAATTGGAAATCCTTGCCAATAATATCTACGCCACACGGACCGTTAGAATTTTCAGAGGTCTTCCGACTGGCAATCGCATAGGCAAGTGACACGTAAGAGAGGACATATCACAGCAGAGATTTATTGTAACTGTTTTGGTTAAAAAGGCAGCTAATCAAACGTACTCAATGTTGACTAAATGCTATATTTTTTTCTATTAGAGAATTTTACTTAAAAGATTAAAACATAATACTATATGCTTTCGAACTTTAATTTAAGAATTACGTGAAAATCTGAACGTCATTCGATCATGCATTATTTAAAAACCCGTTTCAGTTTTGTTTTATACATGTATTATTTCAAAAAGAAAAGAAAAAAAGGCAGCTTTGATATTTAAATTAGATATAATAACGGTTAAGTATAACCCAATGAAATTTTTTCTCGGACTTCCGCCTTCGACGTAGACCTTTTCATCTGACCATATGTATATATAATGCAGACTATTTTAAATTTTAAAGAGAGAGATGGGTGTCGCTATACGGACACGGGTTTGTCATTGTTTTGCAGTGCGGATATTATGTATAATCTTGCTTTTAGTGTTTATACAGCCATGTAATGGTGAGTAAAAATGAATTTATTTAGAACAATACATGAAAGATGACTGTATTTTGAAGATTAATAGTTAAGTAATGTGTGGGCTCAATGAAATACATAGTTTTAGTTCAAACTTATTTCACATCGATGCGAACACAAGTTATGTGGAGTATCAAACTCTATGATTGCCGTCTGGGTTCGAACTAGTACTTGTGCCGAAAGTATGGAAACAAAAAGTACTTCAGTCTCTAACCTGTGGCTGAATTGGAATCAGCAACCTCTAGACATTGAATTCGTTGAAATTAGTCTCCACCTAGAAAAAAGTCGTGGGGGTTACTTGAATAATATTTCACTCACCTAGCTATTAAAAAAAGATGACAGACCTCTCTGTAATCTACAAACGGTTAAAGAAAAGTGAAAAAAACGGACAATCGTAAAAATGCATTTGATTTCTCAGTTTGATTCGCATCTTAAGTACACAGCTGACTAATATGTGAAGGTAGGATGATTGTGAGTTCGAACTTCAATACAGCCATTATATAGTTAGCTCGCACTTTATTGTGATTTTTTTTCATTTTATTTTTCTTCATTATTTTTTAAAAAGTATCTTATATTGAAATTATGCTGAACTGATATCCGTTTAACACTTTTTAACGTTATGATAAAAACCTTTAAGACGTTTTAAAGTATATGATGGTAACTCTGACTTTTTATAAACTGTTTTTTTCATTAGTCTCTCTCTGAAGCTCTTGGCAATTGCGTCTTATATTAACTATATTTTAAAAAAATATTTAAATACATTGGCATAAGAAAATAAAGTTAATTTTAGCTTAATACATAAAAGTTTTTTGGTAAAAAAATCATCCAAACCTATACATTGTGTCCTGGTTTTGGTTCTCATGTTGTAACATTTTGACATATTTACATTCTGCACTTACATATATTTCTTTTGAAATGAAGACAATGTAGTCTGTCTGAAAAATCGTTTCAGTGCAAAAGAACTAACAATAACATGGATAATTATGAAGGGATTTATCGTCGAATACAAAAGGTGAAAGATTAGAATAGAATAACTAACAAAATCTCCACATTTTAATTGTCTCAATGTAAAATCATTGTTTCAGCTGTCAAAACTAGCTACCGAAAACCTGTTATTGCCAATCAATAAAATCAATTCATTTTATTTATTTACTAATAAAGAAATGAATATAAATAATAAAAAATGATAAGTTTTACGTTGATAATAATGGTGATGATGGTGATAATGGTGATGAGAAGGAAAAAGATGACGATGACGACGATGATGATGATGATGATAAAATTTATGGCTGCTATAAGAAAAATAATGATTATATCAAAATTGAAAATACGAAAAATTTTGATGACCCTGACTGTTATGAGAAAAATATACATTTCAAAGTATTAAGACAAGTTTTTTTTTTTAACCAGACAAAGAAAAAGATAACTATTATGAAAAGTCTTTTTGACGACTTAAGAGTTTTAGTTTCCGATATCATGAAGTTAAGTGGCTTTAACTGATCATTAAAGCATTAGAATCATTGTTTACGGTACCAAAAAATAAATGATTCCATTCAAATACTTTATGAGCTTCGCGCGACACAAACTTTTCGGATGAACCGGCGGACGGGCAAGGGTCCATTTTAGTACCCTATTCACGCACCCCGAAGTTGGGGTACAAAAACTGCTACGAATGTTTAACACCGCACCATTTGTTAGAAAAACTGCACCATATGCTAAATTATTAAAAATCAGTCCTACACCAATATGTAAAAATTTCTACACCATATATGAAAATAATATTCGATGCACCACATATAAAACCAAACTGCACCGTGTATGAAATTCAAATTGAAACTTTTCGAAAAAATTTAGCAGGAATGTCTTGGTAGAGTAAAACGTCAGTGAATAAGAAAGCTGACACTTTCAAACAGACCGAGTTTATTTTCGCTTTATTTGTTTTGTGGCATTTTTAAAAGCGTACTGAGAATCTTCATTTACGAAAGGAGACGTATGTTTTTTTATTATCTGATTTGTTTTCATTATTTATTTATTCATAAAATTCAAATAGTTTTCTCCAAAGCTCACTGCATTCACTTAGACTCCGGATAGTACAATTAAAAAATAATGATAAATAAAGAATGATACTAGAAAATTGTTTGTCAGTGCACATGTTACGATGTCGTACAAATAATATTACTCCGGGGGAAGAAATTGTTGCATATACAAACAAAACAAACAAACAAATTTTTATTAAGCATTGAATACAGTATATATCAGTACACATTAAATTACCTATGAATATTGGAGTGCAGAATCGCGAGGTCGCTCCACAGTCAATATTTCTAGTTGACTATTGAATGATTGGTTTTTGGTTTTATTGGGGCTGAATGCCTGTTTAAAAGCAAATGTCATATCCCGGCGGTCAGTCCACCTAACCAGTGTTCATTTCTCGGCAAGTGACTAACTAATTTCTCACTTGCTTCAGAGGTGAAGGATAAATGACCTATAGACACACTGATTGAGATCATTTGTGACAGAGAAATTTTGCCAGCTCTGATGAGGACCGTCAATATTGAAAATCCGATGCTCTACTGACTGAGGTAGCCGGGCTGGTGGGCTATAAAATGAGTCGTTAAACCTATTTGCATGTGTCGGTGCTTAAAATATATTATAGGCTGCTTTCAGACTCTTATACAATCCCAAACAACCTTTATTTACTAACCTCTCCAAAAGACATTAACAAGTACTGGTAAATAGACAGTCCCTTAATAAAATGCAGGTTGCTACAGATAAAAATACTAGTAGCTAAGATGATATTGAAGCGGAATATTTCATTTAGGTTTACGCATCCAATAAATAGGCCTGTTTGAAGGTAACCGTATGTCATTATAATTATAATTTCTAAAATGGTATATTACAGTAATTTTGTAGTTGGATTTAGGCAAGATATTCTTGTTATTTATATTGTAACTCATTCTATCTCATTCAGAGAGAATAAAAATAATTAGCAAAAATATTCTGTTGATGACTTTAAGTTACGGATAACAGAAACTAATAGCTTTAATCGACCCTAAATTACAAGGTAAAATGCGGAAGTCTGAATAAATTAGTGGATTTTGGATTTTCAGACCTGTTTAACTAATAAACTCTTTTGAAACTGAACGCAGTGTTGCCAATAATGGAAACAATAGATGAAAGAAGTTATATGCTTTAAAATACACATTACCGTAACTACTTTGCCATAATTAGAATCGACCTGAATTCTTTTTATGAAGTGGCAATTATGATACGTGTCTGTTCTTCTTTCATTATAGAGTCATTTGTTTGTATAAAGAAACATAAATTCTCTACTTTTTCAGATTATACTTAATTTTGACTGTTTTTGTTGCCTCAAAAGTTTACAATGAATGCTATCTTTCCATTTCTCTTACGCAGGATTAAGGTCAATGAAAACAAATTATAACTTTGTTTGACGTACAAAAAATTACGCTTACGTAAACGAATTTTTTCGCATGTTGTAAAAAAAAAAAAAAAAAAAAAATGTTATTATTCTTTATAGATTTTTAAAGAAAGAAAAAGAAATTTTCTTCGTTACGTGGTTCATGAGATTGTTCTTTTTGTTTATTCGAAAACGAAGTATGTTATACTCTTCTATAACTGTTTTGTCTAACAATTTTATTCTTTATACAACTTTAAAGATATAAAGAAAATGTTCTTTTTGAAAACAGATCATAATATGCTATATTCTTCTTTTGGTTTAAATAACTAGTACTTTATTTCTTCTTTTGGTTTAAATAACTAGTACTTTATTTCTTCTTTTGGTTTAAATAACTAGTACTTTTTTCTTCTTTTGGTTTAAATAACTAGTACTTTAAAAAAAATATCCAACTTCTTCTAGGTACACATACAACATATGTGACACATATTCAGCCGCAGTATGGAGGCAAAGGTGGAGGAACGATACTGTCCATTTTTGGAACGGGTAAGCTTTATTCTGATTAGAATTCATTTAGGTTAGTATGGTGGCATATTTCTGACAAAAATGGACTCCTTAATAATCACGAAATAAGTATTAAACTCATTATAAGTTTCGTTATTTTTCTTTCATGTTTTCATTAACAGAAAAAAAATTACACTAAGTACTTAATTTTCGTGGAAATCTTGCTTTTTAAATAATATATAAATAAATGCCATTTTAGATTATTAAATTGTCTAAGATCACGCTTGTTACTGCTGTAAATTTAGGCCTAATGTATTTATAATGTATTCATTTTATAGTGATTATATGTTAACTTAAGGTGAGGTGGCAAGATCGCGTAAAATTTTGTTGCCAATATATGGATTTAAAATTTACAAGTATGAATCCAATTTCTTTGTTCTAAACAACTGAAAAAATAGATTATTTCACAAGGACAGGAGTGACTCTCGAGCATATTCTTCTAATACAACGTCGAGACGGCATTATTTGTAACTCGGTGTTCTAATTATAAAGTGTTATGTAGCGATTAAATGATAATTTTCAAATAAAAGCAGGGTTTCAAGCACTCGCGCATGTTTTCCCCATTCTTAGACAAAAACATTTCGAGTACACTTTCAATAAAAGTCTTCATTTCAGATAAATTCATCATTGTATATTGACGGCATGCATTTAGAGAATGTACTTCAAGCGATTTGAAATTTTTTGAAGACGAGTTCCAATTTATTCCACAAAGGCCCATATCATACTGTAATATGTTATACAGAATAATTGATTATCATGAATTATAAGGTTAGTTAACTAGGGTCTCTTGATAAACATTGTGAGAACAATTTAATTATGTTTTATAACTTTAATGCCCCGAAGTAGGGCTTATAGTTTTTGAACTGTCTGTCTGTCAGTGATTCCGACCGAAAACTTAAAGGTCACAACTATAGCAACTTTGTCGCATCAAAATAATCATAATGTACTGATTAAAATGGTTTAATTTCAAAAATTAAGAAAAATATTGCTTTTGACAAGAAAAAACGTGTTTTGATGATCGGCTATTTCCGTTTCGACCTAGGTAGTTTCCGCCGCAATTTTTTGGCTGTGACGTAGATTTATTTCTACAGTAGGAGGCAGTAGTGAAGAATTACACTGCTCATAACGCATCCGTTTTTAAATGGAAAAATAACACTAAAGATTGTGCAAGAAACACAATACAGACACACTTATAAAAATAAACATGCTATAAATTGTAAATTAAAAAATAATGCGATTACTTTTCGATTTTTATTAGTGAATTCAAACTTTGTGCTGGTAGAATGGGTTGTAATTTTACCTTAGCAGAAAATGTGATTAATAAATATTCTAATTTCTTTCACGTTGTGGTTCTAAATAAAACTATCTCCTCCATGTTTTAACATTTTGTATGACACTTCGACACTTGATAATTACGTCAGAAACACATTCTTTGTCATTTAAGTGTAATACAATTGTAGTGAACTTAGGTGACCTAATGTGTTAACATTGGTTTCACTGGAATGGAAATTCAAATTACAGTGTATTTTCACGTTAGTATATTGTTTGAAAAATGATAATATGGCATGCACATTTAGCAGAAATTTTGTCTGCTTATAAACTATTATTCAGTGAAATGTCAAAGATCCATAAATCTCGCCTTTTACTCTGGGATTAATATGCAAATCAACCTTCTCAAAGGGACCCTTGTATATACTGCATGGTTGTCAGAACAAAGCAAGTAACATTAACATTTTAATGATCCAATCAAAGTTAAGACAATTAGCAAAATATTATGGCAAATATTCTTACAAATTGATTTAATTACTTTTGATCAATCACACTTGTGAAAAATTATGTAATAGTTGCTTCAAATTAGCATGTCTTAATGATTTTTAGCTTCCATGTAGTTAAAGATTTTAATTAAATAATTTAATGTTATAGATCTCTTTATGATGAAAATAAAAATCCTTCGACTTGTAAAGTGAACAAAACATTATGAAAAACAATGTGTTTATTTTATGATTTTGACATAGTTTTTAAGGCTTCTTAATTTCATATAATTTATTTTATGATTATTATTTTTCAGTTTTCAAAAAAAATCTGGAATGAATATTCAAAAGAGAGAGAGAGAGAGAGAGAGAGAGAGAGAGAGAGAGAGAGAGAGAGAGAGAGAGAGAGAGAGAGATCCATTTATATAATGAAAACAAAAATCATAGATCTAGTCAACGATTTTTTACACGTACCTCAGGAGAAATATATCACAGAAAAATAAACAACACATCACGTTTTTATGAAGAAAAAAAATGTCTCGATTGGAGTTAGCTAGTCAAGTCTTCAAAATAATTCGCAAGAAATGAGAATGAGCATGTACAAAATCTTTTTTGATGACTAACTTAGAAAAAATCTCTAGATATTTTCACTGATGTATCTTTTAATTCTAAAATCCTAACTAAACTAGCCTCAGTATAAATTTTGCTCTTTGGCCTCCATATTCCATCAAAATTTCAAATTATTTGTTTAAACAATCATCATTGTATATTCACGATGTTAGCTTAACTTGTTTTTTATTACTATTTTTAGTCTAAATTTTTGCTTTTCATCAAAAGTTTAATGTTCTGTTAACAATTCAGGTAGCTGTGTCAAGTGGCAAGGGATAAAAGTGTGTCACTTTCGGTTTCGCGCTGTAGTGTAATAGGGAGAAACACACATTAATTAGTACAGCTGAACTTTCATCTTATCACGATGTTCAAATGTGGCTCTCTGCATTATATAACCTGTCTGTATTTTATAACCTATCTGTATTGCATAACTGGTTAACAAGATTCAGCTGGTTTATAACACAATCTTTCCAAAGTAATAACAATGTATTGATGATTATCAAAAGTTACACTGTAAGTCTATTACTTCTTCGGAATGGAATGCATTATTCCTAGGTTCTAGATACTTTATCACTAACTATACAAACACTGGTAAATAGCAACCATGTAACATGTCTGGGTGTTATTCAACCTTTCTGTATTTAAGAAGAAACTTATAACTAAGCTCGGAGAGAAAGAGAGAGCGGCATTTTGGTATCTTTAGGCACGCATTTTGGTTGTTAGAAAATTATACGGGAATTGTACTTAGAAAATATGACTCTGTATAGTAAAATAAACTCTATTAAAATACTTAAAAACGAACTTGTGTTTATCATTGTTACGTTACAGCGCGTGATTATGGATTTTAGTTTGCTATAAAATATCTTTAAGATGAAAATTACCTGCAGAATTTTGTAAAACTCTCTTTGTTAGATACTTATTTTTCGCTCATATGAAAATTTCGAGGTCAAAAATTTGTGTCCAATAACCTTTAAACATTGCCATAACTACTTACTACAAAATCGATTTACTTCATACTTGAACACAGTACCCCGTAGGATAAGATTTTCCTACCGACATGTATATATATGACCTTGACTCCTGAATGACATTGGCCTTGAAGGTTCAATTTCATAAAAAGCACTTAATATTGGCCATAATTCCCTTATCACTCAACAGATTTAGTTCATGTTTGCATACAACCACCTTTTGAGAAGGATCTTTCAAATAATATATATTTTATCTTGACATCTGAATGACCTTGACTTTGACATAAAATTATGAAAAAAGACTTTTCTTTAAAAAGATCTAAAATTTATCTTCATCTGATCCCCAGATCAAAAGTGAAAACACTGCTTCGGGGCATTGTTATCTCTCTGACTGTTGTTGTTTTAATTTTCTTAATGGATGTGCTTTTTATTAAGGATTTTCAAACAACCAGTTTTCATTAGATGATAATCCAAACGTCGGGAACCAGGTTTATCTTGTCAGTGCAGAGAACCAGTACAAATGTCCAGTGATCAAAGAAAAGTCGTCTGAATCCGTAATTATGTGTAACACACCAAGGTAGTTATTTTTTACTGTAGAAAATAACTCAAATGAAAATAATAACGGATGTTGCTGTGATTAGAGTACAATGTTAATAAGGAAATTTAAATAGTAAAAAAAGGCTAAGCTGTTTTCCCGTTAGCATAGGTATTCTACAAATTACACAAGAAGAATTTTTAATTTGCGAATAATGTAGCTCTCTTCACTTACTGTTTATACGATGTCAGGTTTTGCCCTTATAATTTCAAACATTTTAAAGTAAAAATACTGACTTTTGGTATAAGCAAAATAAAATAAAAATATCTCAATTTAAAGGCAGAAGGATTTAAATTAATTTAGTGAATTATAAATTCCATGCCATATAATTACATGCTCAGTTAGGTTATTTAAATTTGCTACATTTATGGTATATCAAAACAACGTGATGTGTGTTACATATTGTGAAGGGGTGGGATCGTAGATTAGATTCTAATAAGATCAGAGGACAGTAATAAATGTATGAAACATTTATAAATGGCTGAATTTTCATTTATAGAATATGATTAGGTTGTGGACATATCATTTTTTCTTTCCTTTTTGTCTTCTTCATTACTTTGAGTTTCAAGCTTTTGCAAGGATAAAATATTGAAGATACTGTTTGTTGTTGTGAGGTCTTTAAAACTTTTCGAACTTTTACGGGACTAACGCAAGTTTTCAGACAAAACAATTTGTCTTTCCAAGTATCTAGATAGGCATAATATTTTATTAGATATATCAGCAATTCATAGTCAACTCTACGTGCTGACTGCTAGTAAAAATCAGCTTTTTATGACTTCATGCAGAAACAATAGCTGATAGAAATAACGGTAATGAAGTATGATATGACATTAGGTTAAACATGCTTTATTTTACATTTTAAAGTACGTCAACACTAGAACTACCAGACGTAAGGCTGAACGTGAGGGTCGTGGTTGATGGAGAACTTGTAGAAGAGGCACATATGTGTGGCGGTCACTACTGGTACCGCTGTACATTTACGGTATTTGTGTCCAGTATTAAAGTCATTTAATTGTTGATATGGTCTCTGAAGGTATTTCAATCAAGTAATTGTTTGCATGTCTGTCATTGATATAATTTGATATAAATTTATTGGGTCGTATATATATGTGATTGTTTAAGTTCTTTTAAATCCTACAAAAATAGAGACGTTTATATAAAGATTCTTTCAAATTCCAGCAAAAAAACTCATATACTCCAATGATCAGCAAATTGACACCACATTCTGGAGTTCCAGGTGAATATATTTTTTTGATTCATTATCATTTCTACAACTTTTCTCATCATGACAGAAAGCTATGTTTTTTTTTTGTTTTGTGTGTGTGTGTGTGTGTGTGTGTGTGTGTGTGTGTTTAATGCCCATCGAATGCATTTATACGCCATGGTGATCATTGTTGCTGGGAAACACTAGCTGTAGAAACCCTTTCATCAAGCAAGAAGTAAAAAGATTTGTAACATTTTCAAAGTTAAGACGTCCAGTCCACGTTAAATAGTTTACACACAGGCAACGATCTAAATATTTTTCAACACTATATCTTAAGTCTGCTTAGTACATGAACTATGTACACTTAAGAATGCATACATTATGCAAGTAAACGTATCTTTACTGAACAAAGAAATCGTAAAAGTATGAAGATTTACGTTTGATTGTGTGAAACAGTTGATGTTCAATTATACTTGGATATAAATAATTCTAGCAATTCAGTCAGGCTGTTACTTGTAGTTACTAATTAGCTGTCAGTTCTTAAGGGAATTGGACTGTAGAAAATATTGAACTAAGATTTATCTCTTTTGTTTTAGGAACGCTGGTCACAATCCAAGGTCAATTGCATACAGATACATATATTGGCAGATTGTCTGACCTTGACTCCAGCGGAGTTACTTTAAAACGGTAACATAAATATGTATTATATTTAATTTGTTGCCTTTTAAAAAAAATGTCGGCAACATTTAAAGTATTAAGACTACTCTGTTTATCTAAAAAAAAAAACATGCAAAAGTTACAGCTAATAAAAAACAAAAATGTGAAAACTAGAACAAGTTAAGTCCACTATTTTTAAACAGATTCACTTATTAGAATACCTTTTGACTGGTCTTTTAAAAGGAACTTTACATTACATTTCACAAGTTTGTAAACAACTAAGATATTGTACCTGATATATTTTTTGAATTCGAGAGGCACACCATGACTTCGAAAGCAAGACAACAACAACGAATGAAATAATGGTAAAAATCATCATTGGCCTATCATCACTATTACAATAATTACAAATACAATAAGCAAGCAATCACCTTGATTATTCACCACAATAATTACAATTATAACTTATATCATCATCGATGATTATGACAAACATTTATAATTGCAGAGTAAGTGTTGGTCCAAATGATTGTGATCTTGAACAGGATGATGGCCAGCTGTGAGTATGCCAACATTAGAGTCTTCTGTACCACGTACAGAAAAGTTTCATTTAAGGACAGGTTACGATTATATATTTAATATAATGTTTCTTTCACAGTTTCATATCATCCATTCTTACTAGTGAATTTCCTTGTGACAGATTAACATGCAGGCCTTCTCAGCAAAGATTATTTTGTTATTTTGTAAACATTAGCTGATTATAGTTTTAAGAAAAGATCTTATTCTCTTTCTTGCCTACGATGTTATATGTCTCGTTAGCATAAGAAGAGTTGTCAAACAAGCAGATATAATTTGCATCATTAAATTTTATGGTTCACAGATATGGTATTGGATATCGACATTTGATTTGCAAAACAACAGGCACAGAAATCGGTATGTTAATAAATCCATTCTAGACCTAAAATTTGAGTTATTATAATTCTTATTTTTATTTAAGTTTTAAGTTTTAGAGAAAAGAGGCTGTTTGTTCATTAATCAATAGTCAGCCGTATGGTCTGAATAATCAACGAAAATTCAAAAGACAGATTTTCAACACTAGAAATATCTATAAATAGATTTTAAAGTAGGAAATACTTTAACAGTACTTTGACTTTCCTTCACCCATTAAGACCTGGAAATGCCGCATCTACTAGTCCGATGACTCGAAGCGGGACAGATGTATATTAAAAGCTTTAGAAACATTCTTAATTAATATTATTATAGCTTGCGTAATGTTCTATATAGGTAGTTCATTTGTATATAAACGGGCTGTATTATAAGCAAGTAGTATGCAATTCACTAAAGGTTCATTGCATATTCATCTTTCTACGTAACTTATTCTTTCATGTGTTTGAGTTACTGTGAATATTTAAAAATGAAATGTATTATGTTTCTGTTTGCCTCATACTTGTTTCTGCATTAACTCAGTTTATAAGAGTATATAAAAATAGTTAAATTGTTAAAACGTTTAAATGTGGAATACGAGTGCTAAATGACATATATAATTATATTTAATTATAGAAAGACCACTCATTGAATTTAGCGGTTTGTTACATCATTCCTTGTTGTTAATTATTGCTTCATTTCTTCAAAGGAATTAATTGCACGAAGACATGGACTGATTTTATACGGATGTGTGCTTAGAAACCTTGAAGGTTACAATTATTCATTTTAATTGCTTTATTAGTTTTTCTGAAATGTTATGTTATTCAGTACTTCTTTGTGCAAAATAACCTCAGTTTATTAAAAAGGAATTTATTTCTTTTTTTACAGGGTTCTTCAATGCAAGTTTTACCGTTGATTACTATTATGGAACGTATGAACCTTTTTGTTGTTGTTGTTTTAAATAATAGTTTGTTTCTTTAAGATATCTGTAAAACAGTATTCCCAATATATGTGTACGAAACAGTTACTTTTGAAAGCAAAAGAAATGATTCAGTTCTTCATTTTAAACACAGTGACCTTTTTTAATTTTGAGCAGAAATAAACTGATTTCAAAAACTGCGGTGATCTTTCTAAGCCTTGTTTACTATGATATAGACAGCAAACCTTACCTAGCAAAATATTTGATTTTATATATCTTAAAGATTCACGTGTTGATTAGAATTTTACCTTTAAATCAGGGAAATATGTAAAGATTTTGTTTCTTTCTTTTTTGATGATATATTTAATTTCGTTTAGAGTTATTTATCTCAGCTAGAAAGATCTTTAAACTTTATAGATTAGATGTTAATTGTATCCAAATAGTTATGAAGTTTACCATAATACCAGATATAATTGTTTGCAGGTCTGTTGTTGATTCCAGCCTTTACCGGGTGTCATACAATGATCAGATATATCTATATCAGTCGTATGCAGGTAGAAACATACATTTCAGTAAACCTTAAATTACGTAGTAGCCACAGTTTTTATCAAAACCAAGAATATAAAACTTAATTTGTACTGAATAAGTTTAGATATACCAAAAGTCGCTTTAATTTGATTAAGCCAACCTTACAATCACACAGTATGGAGTATAATCTTGACTGGAGGGAATTTCCTTTCATTGTAATCCTGTCATGTTGATTACAATAGGACGTCAAAAGCTTAAAGACATCAAAAGGTACAGACACATTTTCGTTTGTTCTATAATGTTTATTTAATAATTATACAAAGTTAAATATTTATTTTATCATACATGAAAAAGCATACTGTTTACTGGCCACGTAAAATCTAAATTAGCTAAACATTTAGCTCTCTGAAATCATGCATCGTTCATCCTGGGATAAAAATAAAGCCTGTCTCCTCCTTTGCCTCTCTAGCTAACAGTATTCCAAATTATATTTACTAACAGCTTCTAAGTCGAAAATTTTCAGAAATCACAAATATAAGTCATGCTGTCGGAAGTGTCGCTGGTGGCTTAGCTCTCACCATATTTGGCAAATATTTTGACGACAGGGATCCATACGCCAAGCCAAAGGCTTATATTGGAGGTATGCTAATGTTAAGATTCACGCAACTTTTATTTCTTTTTGTGTATTGATTATCTAAACATTTTGGTCTAAGTTTACATAAAAAGGCATTCGAAGTACCTGTAAACGTGACATGTCCTTTTTTATCATACTGAATCAAAATTGCTTGATTAGCGTAACACCGCTCCTTGCTGCTTCATTACCACTGATACTACAAATTATTGAAAAATAAAGGTTGTTAAAGCACAGATCATGCGTAAACTTGCAAGCGGATATATTAAACTTTGAAACAATTATTCCAAATCAGTTTTTATCTTTTAACTCGATGTAAACTTATTGTATTTGGAATTTTCCTACTATTCATATCAACATGACAATTATTTTGTGAGCAGAAATAACTTGGTATAATTTCAGATACGATATGTGAGATTACACAAGTCATTCCCAATGACTATATCGTGTGCACCGTGGCTTCCGAACCAGACGAAACTGGGCCAATGTTTGAAGGCAACAGGGGTGTTATGTTTGAATACTGGACTTTAACGCCTCATGACTACACTAATATAGACGATATCTTAACACTGTCAACTTCCAACAAGGGCTACGCGTCGATGATACTTGATGAAACGTTTTTTGAAAATAGCTCCTTGACCTACTTTGCAGGTAGAATGACGTCATTTTTCAAACCTCCACACACTGGAGAGTACCAGTTCTTTCTGCGGACAAGTGGCACAGCAAAGTTTTATATTGACGACGTGAGTACATTCATTTTTATTTCTTACTTACATTATTTGCACAGATTGTTGACAAAGAAAATCAAAATTTCAACAGATTCGTTAACACTTAAGTCCCCATCACGCCCGCAATTTCAAACTGTTAGTTGAGGGATGATTTAAACGTAATTAGTATCCAAAAGCAATAGCAAATTCTCGAGCTTGTCTGGCAAGGCCCCTTCTCTATTGAAAGAAACATACACAATCAAATAGTATTATCTAAAAGACAAAATGGTATACTAATCGCCGCCTCATATGTCCTAAAATACTCGATAAAAATATCAAAATGACATGTTTTCGTAGCAAATTTTTATTTTTTCAGAGTAAATTGTATTCAGTATGAATTCAAATATATTTGTTGTTCAAAAATGTGCAAACTTGGTAACTTTATTTTCTTCTTTGCAAAACAAAGCTGTTTACAACTTTAATGTTGTGATAATAAGACTTGTTATATAGTTATCATTATTGCAAGCCATTTAGTAGTAAACGTAATCTAAAGAGTCTTTAAATAAAAAAAGAAAATTTTCTTTAAGGATTCTAAGCTCGAAAACTTCATGCCAAACACATGGGAAACGACAGAAAGAATATTTCTCGAGAATAACAAAAGGTAAATCTAGTTTTCTAGCCACCATAACATAGTAAGCTGACAGTTGAGTACGGTATGGATGTTCATTAAATAAAGTTTTTGTCTTTTCCAGTAGACAATTTTATTGACATTAACTATGACAATATTTTGTTTCAAAAGTCAGTTAATTTCCGTCGCCGTTTGAGGCTTATATTCCTCAAACAAAAAGAAGTCGAGACATCTTTGTAGTTTTTTGCTCGTCGGCGGTGAAGCCATAGACAATGACCATTAGAAATAGAGAAAGTTTCGCAAGCTATCTAATTTAAAGTGGTAGGTTGCTTGTGGCAAATCAGTAATTCTGTGGGGACATTTTCATATAAGCTTGTAAATTTTCATAAGTGTGGTGTAAGCATTAAAGTCCGATAGGAATCTGTTGGCATTTTCAGAGTTATGTCCAGAAAAGTTTGGCACTGTTATCCTTCGATTATCCATTTTCAAATTTCACAAAACAATGTTGTTAGGGTGCATAAAGTCCAAATTTAGGATTTTCCACCATGTAAACGATTAGTTGGTTTCCTGAATTCAAACAGTTGGGGAATAGCAAAAGTCCAATATAAAGTTTTTGATGTTTATTAAATCATAAATAATATTTGAATATAGAATTTTAGATGCTGCTTTCCCGAAAGATTTTTTCTAACTGAGAAAGAAATACAGAGGTACAAGCACATATACATTTCAAGATTCTAAACACAGGATGTTCTAAGACATATAAAAGAATCAAACACATTGTATCACAGGAATTTACCATAAGGTGCTAATGAGTATATGTCAATCAATTGGAAACTGAAAGTGTTTGAAGATATAATATAATACTGAATGGACGGAAATGGTAGGAAGGTCCTAATGATGTCTGCCAATCACTCTGACCTTCCCTGAAATTGTTTTAAGTTTAACACCACCTAAATATCTAAAGACATAAAAATCAATATCATATATATAACAAGCTGCATTAAAACTGTTATGCTATATTCTCTGATATTTCCAGATATCTAGTAAAAATTGTGCACAAGTCGGGCTCCGGATATACCTCACTTCATCTTAAAATGAAGTATTTTGGAACACTTTCTATACATGCATCGGTCGGGAAGACTAAACAGGAAGAGCAAACAATTCAAATAAGGTCTACAGTCAGTAATGAGATTCAGGTAATATTGCATATCCAGCTGCTGGACTAAGTTCTATATAAATATCATGTTCATATACAATGTAGACAGATTGTAACAGTTTTCAGCATAATAGTAATGACTTCAACCTTTTTTTTCAATGTGAATTAGTTCTTTTGTTAAATATTTGCAATACAGAGGCTGATTTATGTCTGATCTCAAATTTGCTAAGGTAAGAGACGGCCGTAAAGCAGACATTATAGTGGTTAAATGAAATAATGAAGGCTCGTTAGAAACACATAGGAATGGAAGATAAAGTCACTCTTCACAAAATACCGGATTTAAACAGGGTTGAAGGCAGGTTCGCCACATATAGTATATCTCTCAGATTCAACTACGTACGATCAAACTTAGACGTCAAAACTGAATATGGTTAAAAAAATCTGTAGTCTTCCTGCTGTCATTAGGTTAAATGCCTGCAGCTGCGTTACCTTCATTTTCTATTTTGTCGAAATCCTTCTTCAGTTTTGCGTGTCACATTTTTGCATTTATGTTACCTAAAATAGAACAACTGACTGTCTCAGTTTTACTGACACAATAATACGAGTAATCCAAGGCCTGACAAGGCATTTAATATAATCAAAATGTAATAAGCTGTGTATTCACGAGTTACAGTAAAACAAAACAAAAAAACAACCAGAATTTAATAAAATAGTCTAGTGAGTAAGTTAATTTGAACAAATAATTTCTGTTGCGGCTTATATGTAAGAGAACTGCATTTCTTCAGTATTAATAACGCTCCTGTATTCAGGCAACAATCAGAGAGAAAGAACAATTTGACAATTAGTTGGGGTGACTCTTTATATCAAGTTTTTGACGAAATAAGTCATACAAGCGGAATTCAGAGACATAGCATGATGTATATAAAGTTAGTTCCTTATTCCTTATTCCTTTTTCGAATAAGGAATAAGGAACCAGTCCCTTATTCCTTTTTCGAATTAGGAATAAGGAACTAGTTCCTTATTCCTTATTCATATCTAAATAAGAAACAGCAGAATAAGTATTTATAAAAAATAACATAGAACCACACTGAAAACACTGAAAAAGAAACAGAAGATACAGCAACTGCACTAACATTTTTTTATAACTCTGCATTAGAATTGCAAAAATCAATCATCAAAATCATTGCATAAAGCATCTAAAAAAAGTATTTTGAAAAAATGTTCAAGTCGAATAAGGAATAAGGAACCAGTTCCTCATTCCTTATTCAACTCCGAATAAGGAACAGAAGAAAATACGCAAAGAGAGAACGCAATTACAATTATTTCTGATAAATCTGCATTAGATCTGCAAGAATCAAACACCAAAATCATGACATAAAGCATCTAAATAAAAATATTTCGAAAAAATGTTCAAGTCGAATAAGAAATAAGGAACCTGTTCCTTATTTCTTATTGAACTCCGAATAAGAAACATAACAAAATACGCAAAGAGTGAACGCAACTGCAATTATTTCTGATAAATCTGCAGTACAAACATCAAAATCATTTCATAACGCATCTAAATAAAAATATTTTGAAACAAATGTTTATGTCGAATAAACTCCGAATAAGGAACAAAAAAAGATACGCAAAGAGAAAATGCAATTGCAATTCTTTCTGATAAATCTGCTATAGAACTGCAAGAATCAAACACCAAAATCATTTCATAAAGCATCTAAATAGAAATATTTCGAAAAAATGTTCAAGTCGAATAAGGAATAAGGAACCAGTTCCTTATTCCTTATTCAACTCCGAATAAGGAACAGAAGAAGATACACAAAGAGAGAACGCAGTTGCAATTATTTCTGAAAAATCTGCATTAGAACTGCAAGAATCAAGCATCAAAACCTTTTCATAAAGCATCTCAATAAAAATATTTTGAAAAAATGTTCAAGTCGAATAAGGAATAAGGAACCAGTTCCTTATTCAACTCCGAATAAGGAACAGATGAAGATACGCAATGAGAGAACGCAATTGCAATTATTTCTGAAAAATCTGCTTTAGAACTGCTAGAATCAAACATTAAAATCATTTCATAAAGCATCTAAATAAAAATATTTTGAAAATATGCTCAAGTCGAATAAGAAATAAGGAACCAGTTCCTTATTCCTTATTCAACTCCGAATAAGGAACAGAAGAAGATACGCAATGAGAGAACGCAAATGCAATTATTTCTGATAAATCTGCTTTAGAACTGCTAGAATCAAACATCAAAATCATTTTATAAAGCATCTAAATAAAAATATTTTAGAAAAATTTCAAGTCGAATAAGGAATTAGGAACCAGTTCCTTATTCCTTATCCAACTCCGAATAAGGAACAGAAGAAGATACGGAAAGAGAGAACGCAATTGCAATTATTTCTGATAAATTTTCTTGAGAACTGCTAGAATCAAACATCAAGCTCATTTCATTAAGCAGCTAAATAAAATTATGTTGAAAAAATATTTAAGTCGAATAAGGAAAAAGAACCAGTTCCTTATTCCTCATTCAACTCCAAATAAGGAACAGAAGAAGATACGCAAAGAGAGAACACAATGGCAATTATTTCTGATAAATCTGCTATAGAACTGCAGGAATCAAACACCAAAATCATTTCATAAAGCATCTAAATAGAAATATTTCGAAAAAATGTTCAAGTCGAATAAGGAATAAGGAACCAGTTCCTTATTCCTCATTCAATTCCGAATAAGGAACAGAAGAAGATACGCAAAGAGAGAACGCAATTGAAATTATTTCTGATAAATCTGCTATAGAACTGCTAGAATCAAACACCAAAATCATTTCATAAAGCATCTAAATAGAAATATTTCGAAAAAATGTTCAAGTCGAATAAGGAATAAGGAACCAGTTCCTTATTCCTTATTCAACTCCGAATAAGGGACAGAAGAAGTTACGCAAAGATATGCACAAAAACCATTACTCTTCTTGACTAGTTTTCTCATTATCTCAGCTTAGTATATTTATCTTGACGTAGACACAACTTTAAAGCTATTAAAGGCATTTAATTAGTATTGGGCACATAAATAGAGGGGAGTAGCAGGTAATGCAATGTTTAAGAACGATAACATTAGCTGCCCCTCATTTTATGCCTGTTTTCTTAGAAAGGTATTATGGTTGATTATTCAGCAGGGGCGTCATGGGCGGTGACGTACAAAAACTTTAAATTAATGTTCTGATCATTCATAAATCGTTAGGCTTAGATATTGATATTTGGTGTTTCGCAATGTCTAGTAGATCTCTACCAAGTTGCTTCAAATCATGACTCCAGGGTCAATATCGGCCCCGTCCTTGAGACTTGTATAGAGTTATTTAGGAAAACAATTAAAAATCTTTTTCTCTAAAACAGATTGCAACAGAACTTTGTAATTTGATGTGGTGTGAGGCGTTCTCAAGTAGACCTCTACCAAGATTGTTCATATTATGCCCTTGGGGTAAAAATTAGCTGCACCCTAGGGGTCACTAGGTTATGCATAGACTTATAAATGAGAAAGCACAAATCCTAGAACTTTACTATTTACTTACATGGGATGGGACGGTACTACCCTACCCCACTCCTGCATTGGACCCCAACCATTATCTGCCCAACCTCCATTTTTAAGCGTAGGCACACCCCACCCCTCTCATAGCCCCACCCCATTTTTTTTGTTTTTTACACTTGTCTTTTTTATACGTAGGTACTTGTTCCCCCGCACCATCACGTTCCCTGCTTCCCTGCCTCTCTACCCACCCATCCCCTGCAATTGTTTTTCTTTTAAATTTTTTAACTTTTCTTATAGATAAATACTTGTTTCCCCCCACCTAATCACCACGCCCCCCCCCCCCCCCTAATCTGGCCCCATCCATGTTTTTTTTTCTAAACGTAGGTAATTGCCCCCTCACCATTGTTCCTTGACAAGGTGGTATATTGGGGGATATTAATCACTATCAGTGATAGCTTTAGCTTATTTTATAGTAGTATTTTAACTTCAATCTATACTTAGAAAAGGATTACACCCATTTTGAAATAGTGCTACTATGGGCAGTAGTTCTACCGAATTTCTTGTTTTAAACAGTTTCAACTTCTTACTCATTTTTCCATAAGTTTTAGCACAATTATATTCTTCTATTTTTATGCCGATTGCTTTTCAAAGCACAGTTAAGTGCAGGGTTTTTTTTATTTCCAGTTATCATTACATTCTGTTATGTAAAAATGTCTACGAGGTTGCGTTTAATTTCATTTTTTTACATTTTAGTAGCTATTCCGGCTTTTATGATCTTTTCTAATTTAGTTCGTATTTGAAAAACCTTCTTTGAATGAAAAAAGTGTGGACATAAATTTAATAATTTGTTTAAAGAACTAAAATTGATACATGTGTTTTACATATATTATGACTGACATCTGTGACAGATGCATTTCAATTCATACAGGACTGAACTTCACTTTAAGGAGCACATGCAACAGTTACAACAAATAAACAGACGAATTGTCCAGTTTATTGGAGCCCCATGTTCCACATGTTTACTTATTGAAATAGACACTTGAAGTCAAAATTATCAGAACAGTATATCACTTTTCATATAATACTGGCTTACATTACAACCTTGTTTTACTATGTTTAAATACGTTCTATAAAGCCTCCTACAGTTGCCAAATTGCCTTTCCTGGGGTGATGTATATTGCAAACTTGTCTTTTTCAAATTGACTTCGAGATAACACAAAGTTATTAACTTCAAAACTAGAGTATCCGTTTTTGCAATGTGAATGCATGATACTTTATATAATTTGGTATTTTTATGACATAGTTTTATAATAAATGTAAATGTTTTGAATAAATGGTATAAAACTGAAGTTGATTATTGTTATTATTCTATTATGTAAGGTTGAAGATAAAGAAAACATATCATATTCCTTATTCTACAATATCCGAGATGAACTAAGAACTCTTCGTTCATTAATTATTGATAATAAAAGAATTAGTAATATTACAGGATCTTCCGTAAGTGTTCATGTTGCATGAGTTTATTAAACTAGTCATCGATTAAATCATGCTTTGCCGAGTTTGTACTGTTTTCAGAAAACAAATTAAATTATTTCAATAGATCAAAAACACAAATGAGGAAATTTATATAACAGGACCAAAACATGTACACCCCTAAATGCCCTGGCCTATTACCTTAAAGTTAAAAACTTTGACAACGAAGTTCTAATAAGGTTTTTTGTTTAAACTGTGCAAAAAGCAGTACTCATTGTTTTCATCATATAGAATATGCATGTACGCTGACAAACTGGTTCTATATTCCTTATTTGACTTGACCATTTTTCAATATGTTTAGACGCGGATGCTTTATGCAATGATTTTGATGATTGGTCCTAGCAATTTTAATGCAGATTTATTAGAAATGATTGCAACTCCTGTTTTTCTTTGCGCATTTTCTTCTGTTCCGTATTCGGAGTTGAATAAGGAATAAGGAACTGCTTTATGACATGATTTTGATGTTTGATTTCTTGCAGTTCTAAAGCAGATTTATCCGAAATAATTGCATTTGCGTTCTCTCATTGAGTATCTTCTTCTGTTCCTTATTCGGAGTTGAATAAGGAATAAGGAACTGGTTCCTTATTCCTTATTCGACATGAACATTTTTTCAAAATATTTTTATTTAGCTGCTTTATGAAATGAGTTTGATATTTGATTCTTGGAGTTCTTAAGCAGATTTTTCAGAAATAATTGCAATTGCGATCTCTCTTTGTGTGTCTTCTTCAATTCCTTATTCGGAGTTGAATAAGGAATAAGGAACTGGTTCCTTATTCCTTATTCGACTTGAGTATTTTTTTTCGAAATATTTTTATTTAGATGCTTTATGTCATGATTTTGATGTTTGATTCTTGCAGTTCTAATGCAGATTTTTCAGAAATAATTGCAATTGCGTTCTCTCTTTTTGTATTTTCTTCTGTTCCTTATTCCGAGTTGAATAAGGAATAAGGAACTGGTTCCTTATTCCTTATTTGACTTGAACATTTTTTCAAAATATTTTCATTTAGATGCCTTTTCAAATGATTTTGGTGTTTGATTCTTGCAGTTCTAAAGTAAATTTATCGGAAATAATTGCAATTGCGTTTTCTCTTTGCGTATCTTCTTCTGTTCCTTTTTCGGAGTTGAATAAGGAATAAGGAACTGGTTCCTTATTCCTTATTCGACTTGAACATTTTTTTAAAAATATTTTTATTTAGATGCCTTACGAAATGATTTTGATGTTTGATTCTTGCATTTCTTAAGCAGGTTTATCAGAAAAAATTGCATTTGCGTTCTCTCTTTGCGTATCTTCTTCTGTTCCTGATTCGGAGTTGAATAAGGAATAAGGAACTGGTTCCTTATTCCTTATTTGACTTGAACATTTTTTCAAAATATTTTTATTTAGATGTCTTATGAAATGATTTTGGTGTTTGATTCTTGCAGTTCTAAAGCAAATTTATCAGAAATAATTGCAATTGCGTTTTCTCTTTGCGTATCTTCTTTTGTTCCTTATTCGGAACTGGTTCCTTATTCCTTATTCGACTTGAACATTTTTTCAAAATATTTTTATTTAGATGCCTTTCAAAATGATTTTGATGTTTGATTCTTGCATTTCTAAAGCAGATTTATCAGAAAAAATTGCATTTGCGTTCTCTCTTTGCGTATCTTCTTCAGTTCCTGATTCGAAGTTGAATAAGGAATAAGGAACTGGTTCCTTATTCCTTATTTGACTTGAACATTTTTCAAAATATTTTTTATTTAGATGCTTTATAAAAAGATTTTGATGTTTGATTCTTGCACTTCTAAGGCAGATTTATCAGAAATAATTGCAATTGCGTTCTCTCTTTGCGTATCTTCTTCTGTTCCTTATTCGGAGTTCAATAAGAAAAAGGAACAGTTTCCTTATTCCTTATTCGACTTGAACATTTTTTCGAAATATTTTTATTTAGATGCTTTATGTCATGATTTTGGGGTTTGATTCTTGCAGATCTAATGCAGATTTATCAGAAATAATTGCAATTGCGTTCTCTCTTTGCGTATTTTCTTTTGTTCCTTATTCGGAGTTGAATAAGGAATGAGGAACTGGTTCCTTTTTCCTTATTCGACTTGAACATTTTTTCAAAATACTTTTTTTAGATGCTTTATGAAAAGAGTTTGATGTTTGATTCTTTCATTTCTAAAGCAGATTTACCAGAAATAATTGCAATTGCGTTTTCTCTTTGCGTATATTCTTCTGTTCCTTATTCTGAGTTAAATAAGGAATAAGGAACTGGTTCCTTATTCCTTATTTGACTTGAACATTTTTTCGAAATATTTCTATTTAGATGTTTTATGTCATGATTTTGATGTTTGATTCTTGCAGTTCTAATGCAGATTTATCAGAAATAATTGCAATTGCGTTCTTTCTTTGCGTATCTTCTTCTGTTCTTTATTCGGAGTTGAATAAGGAATAAGGAACTGGTTCCTTTTTCCTTATTCGACTTGAACATTTTTTCAAAATACCTTTATTTAGATGCTTTATGCAATGATTTGATGATTGATTTTTGCAATTCTAATGCAGAGTTATAAAAAAATGTTAGTGCAGTTGCTGTATCTTCTGTTCCTTTTTCAGTGTTTTCAGTGTGGTTCTATGTTGCTTACTAACCATAAATATTTATTTTTTTATAAATACTTATTCTCCTGTTTCTTATTTAGATATGTATAAGGAATAAGGAACTAGTTACCTATTTCTTATTTGAAAAAGGAATAAGGAACTGGTTCCTTATTCCTTATTCGAAAAAGGAATAAGGAACTAACTTTATATACATCATAGCATGTTAATGCGGTTCCTGAAGAATATAAAGAACTGAATTAAAATTCAAGTAAGCAGGTCACGATGCGTCTGAAATTAGTTTTAAACCTCTTCTGCCTCAGAGAATTGGATTCAGGGAGTTTACTGGACAGAGCTATGTGCATGAAGTGCAAATCATTGACATTGAAACGGATGGTGAATTTAGATTTGGCATGTTTGGAGTATATACGGGTATGTCTGACTCTTCTGTTATTGTAACTTATTATCACTTTACACTACCAAGCTTGTTAATCTAAAAGAATAGGTTTTTAAACAGTTCATATTATTTTACAAACTTAACAGTAAATATTTTACATGATAAACCATACTCTATAAATTTTGATCAACACATATCGAAGACCTACGACGTTCACACAGATATTGACTGCACTAGTTATATGGTCGGTTTTCAAAGTACATCATTTGATAATATTTAGCCAATATTGTGCTCCATTAGAACGAATTACATTTAACAAGGAGTAAATAATTCACCAGTTTGATATTCAAAATGCAATTTAGCTGGATGATTATCGATTCAACTCACAATCTATATTTTAGACATTGGCTTTGTAAAATATTGAAATATTAATAATTAATTATTGATATTCACCCGTCTCATTATTCGAAATACATGTATTTATATTTGTTATTTTTATGACAGAGCTTACTCGATATCCAACTCAATGCCAAATTTCCATCCTCGATATTTTGAAGTCATTGTTAAGATCAGAAGTTTATATATTGTATTATTCTTCAGAGCCTTTAATGAATTCTATGCCAGTTGCGCGGATACAGAGTGCCCTACGAAAACTTCCGATTTGGGGTGCTGAAGAAATGATTAATGTTACAAAGAACGAAACTAGCCCACAGTTATATCAGCTTACATTCAATTCAAGAAGAGGTAATTATGATAAATATCAAGGGTAAAGAGACAGAGCAGGTAGTATGCTTGACTGCATATATTTAAAATGCACGGATGGTTGCAAGTATACGCTATTTTTAACAGAATTAGAGCTGTGCCTAAATGTTTTCAAGAAATTGTCTATCCCTGTACTGAAAAAAAGGATATTTCAGCTACGAATGCTGTCCATCTGCTTCGAACTCATTACGTTATTTCTATGTAACAGCACGATAATACTAGACCTAACATCGCTCATGACAACATTTTTTGCTGGTCCTCTGTAACCCAGATTCCATCACATTGAACATGGCTAGGATGACCACTTTAAAAAAAGTTTTTAACAATGATTTTTTCCCAAGTAAATCATTTTAAATGACAAAATTTTAATGTATAAATTACTTCTGGTTTTAACTTAAAGTTTATTCTTCTAAAATTTAAAGAAATATTTACATTTGTAAATAACCACATGTTTGTCTTCAAGAAGTGATATGTTTTAACGATTTAAACAAAATAAAGTTTTAAAAACATCCTTTTGTGCATATATAATTGTTTATTTGTAGGTGATTTTCCTGACATCGATGTAATACCAGTAGATGGTACCGTCCCGGTAAACTATAGTGTAATAGAAGAAACCCCTGGTGTTCCAGATCTTAATACTGTTTCTCTTGTTCTCGATGGAGCTGTTTCAGAACCATTCTCCATTGCATCTTTAGAGGCTGGAAGCACAAACGTAATTATTAAGTGTTTCTTAACTTCCATCAAACACAGACGATCTCATGTCTAATTAAATGCGTTAAAATATACAGAAGGTCACAATTTTTCATATTTTTATACACTAATTGATTCCCTCAGTGGTAAACGATGATTATGCCGTCGTGTGTTCAAAGGGCATATTCATTTTTTCTTATGATATACACTACTTATAACATCTGAGCATCATGTAAAAACTCGACGTTCTCTCAACACAGTTCATTTCGCCTGTATGCCTTTTCAAAACTGATGCGTCCTTTACTCTTTTCACAAAGACGTCTTTTAATACTTGCTTTTCTTTACATCTATAACATTCACACAATTAATTAAAATACAATAATTGTTCAATCTATTTTAAAGTCTTTATGTCTAAACAAATATACTTATTAGTGTGACCGTTAATGGCTGATAAGAGGTGTAATACGACCTTAAACAGATCTGTTATGGTATATTCTTGAAGCTTGAAGACGTACTCCTAGGAATGTTCGATGCAAAATGCCCGGACGACTTTAAAAATAAAGAAAATGTAAACTTCTACCAGGACTTTGAGAATGAGTCATTATGGTTCAGTGACTATAGAATTAGAAGCACCGATGCCTTCTGTGGAAAATACATCCTGAAAAATGCTACTTTAACGGAGAATCATACAGTTATTTATAAACTTACCGAAGAAACAGAAGATATATTAATTCTGGAATATGGCACGGTAAGATAGACGAATAACAACACATCTTTTATTTATTTCTGTTTTAGTCTAATGGATTATTATGTATTGAACGAATGAAGTTGCAATGTCGAATCACGGTATTTGGTTTGAAAGTCAAGTTTAAATTCCACTCACCGGGGAAAACCAGCAGATTCATGTTTAGACACAGGAACTAAAATCCGCGGTGCCTCAAACTGCTCTTAAGAAATAACAGTACATCTTTAGTTTTATTGTATGACAGTTTCTTTATAAATCGGAAATGTCTGTTGTACCGTACATATTGCCATACCAGGGCAAACTATTTTTTTTATATAAAAAAACAATCTTCATAACGCATGTCAGTGTCTGTGCTCTTAGGATTAATAGAAAACTCTATCGCAAGTGTCATTTTTTTAATGAAATATTATATCAGAATCTTATTTCAGATCTGTTTCGCGTATAAAGGCGCTATAAAGAATCAAATGAGAGTTAATTATACGTATCTTGACTTCTTTGGGGAGGAGAACGAACATTACTTGGACATTGAACATTTTTTCTCAAATGAACCACTCGCAGTGTAAGTTTGTTGTATGTAATTTGAACACTGCTTATATTCAAGGTAGCACTCTTTCAGGATGCTCAGTGATTTCTGCTGCATTTAAATAATTCATGGCTATTAAAGTTTCTTATTTATTCTGACTTGAAATTTTTTTTGAGTTCTTTTTCATCCAAGGTCATCTTAATCCCGTAAACAGTTTTAAGCTAACCTGACCGAGGTCAGGTGTGGCTTTTAGTATGCTATTTTGTCCGTCTCCTCCTATACAATTTGTTAATTGCAATTAAACTTTATATAAATGATGATTTTAAGGTCCTCTTTTAAAGTTGTATAAAAATGGAATTCTATGCAGAACTCTGGTTGCCATGGCAACTGAAAGATTTTTTAAAATCTGTTTGTCTGAAACCACAAGCCCTAAATCTTAGATATTTAACTGATAACATCATCTAGTAGACCTCTACCAAAGTTGTATAAGTAATGGCCCTAGGGTTAAATTTGGCCCCACCCTAGGGGTCACTTCATTTTACATAGACTTAAATAGGAAAAAAATTAAAAAATCTTCTTGTCAGAAAACATAAAACCTAGAACTAAGATGTTTGATGTGTATAATTTTCTAGTGATCCTCTACCAAGTTTATACAAATCATGGCCCCTGGTTCAGAACTGGCCCTGCCCAAGGTGTCACTTGATCTAACATAAAGTTAAATAGGAAAAAGTTTAAAAGATCTTCTTGTCAGAAACTGCAATGACTAAAGCTTAGATATTTGGTTAATAATGTCAAGCAGTAGACCTCTACCAACGTTATATAAATCATGGCTCTGGTGTCAGATTTGGTCTCACCCCAGGGGTACCTTGATTTTACATAGACATATAGGAAATATTTATAAGATTTTCTTGTCAGAAACCGTAAGGCATAGAGTTAAGATATTTGGTGTGTATGTGACCTCTACCAAGTTTATAAAAATCATCGCCCCTGGAACCAAATCCGCCCCACCCCAGCGGTCACTTGATGTTACAAACAATTATATAGGAAAATAGTTTTAAAACTTCTTGTCTGAAACCACATGGCCTATAGCTTACATATTTGGTTGATAACATAATATAGTGGGTCTCTACCAAATAAATCAAAATAGGCCCCACCCCGGGGGTCACTTGATTTTACATAGAGTTAAATAGGAAAAATCTTTTTAAAAATTCTCCTTGTCAGAACCCATTAGGCATTGTGTTTAGATATTTTGTGTACCACTGCCTAGAGGACATCTACCAAGTTTTTACAAATCATGGCCCCTGGATCAAAATTGGCCCAAGACCAGTGGTCACTCGGTTTTGCATAGAGTTACATAGGAACAAGTCTTAAACTCTTCTTGTCAGAAAGAGAAAGGCCTTGAGCTTAGATATATTTGGTTCTGCATTCCCTTGTTAATTAGATGGGCTTTGGAAGATCTTAGCCCTCACCAGGGTACCCAGTCCCCACCCACCTCACCTTGGTTACTAACCACTGCGCCCCCCCCCCCCCCAAAAAAAAAAAAATCATTGGATGGGGTAGGAAGGTACTTAAACTTCATCCATCTTTGTCCTTGACCTTCATTTGACATACTGACCTACTTACCTGTTTTTAATCGACATCAATAAAGTTTTAACTATTTGTATAATTTTGAATGCAGACTTTAACTTTGACATTGGCTGACCTTGATCTACTTCCTTGTTTCTGAAGATATGTTTTTTAATATTTTAACTATTTGTATAAGTTTGCATACAGAGTTCCAATTTGACTTTGGTTTACCTCGAGCTATTGACCTTCTTTCATGGTTCAGTAATAGTTTATATTATATATCTAATGTGGTATTTGAACCAGTTGACACATGCGTTAGGTGCCACCCTCACCCCGTATACCCACACCTAGTTTTCTGATAGTTTCGTTTCAAGTGAGCGACCTATGTCTATTTGGTCCTCTTGTCTTGTTATTTTTATTTTATACATTGCTTAGTTCTTAGTGATTTTTAATGCTTAAATTATTTTGTCCAAAGTTGGCACTATGCATGCGTTGATTTGAAGTCAGCATTTGAAGAAGAAACACAACCGGATATAATAGCACGCATAGACACCGTATCAGTTTTCCGTACGAAGTGGTCAGACGATCTTTATATTGACTCTGTTTCTATTGGAAGGGATCCCACAACAGACACCCGGGGTATAAAGATTTGCTTGGTGTTTTTGTTTTTGTTCTTGTTATGCCTTGAGTGAAATTCTAAGCTCAAATCCAAATATATTTGCATTGCTTAATTTTACTAGTGGTAGTTTTGCATTCAGATACTTGTAACCGTGATTAAGCAGTGAATAACCAAGTTTGTTGTATTCTGATCTTGTGTGTGTTGTTAACTTTCTATTTAGATGCAAGAACTATATACATATTTCTATTTTGCTCATTTATCCTTTGCAATTGGCACTTCTTCTTGTCTGAGCCTCACTGAAATGGTTATTGTATACATTTGCATTTTTATATGACAATGAAATATATCTTTAGATATAAAAACTTTTAATGCATCTAAAGAAAATGTTTGTCTTTTATATAAAAATGTCTTTTTTTAGAAAGTACATTTCTTACTTAAATTGACGGAAAAAAATAACATTCAAGATATTCTATCTTTATTGGATAGATATTCTTTTGCGACGATCATCACCAGCTTTGGTTGGGAAAGAACTAAGTGACCTAGATGTTATTAAGTTATCCCGAAACCAATATGAAGTAACCTTTAAGCCAAAGAACTGCGATTATGGTTTTCCTCTGTTTGAACTCGCTAACGGCAAAGTCCAGGTTTTTTCAAATTATTTAGTGTATAAGAAAATGTTAAGGTAGTACCTTACTGAATAGGCTTTCAAAAGGTAATTCTCGTATTATACTAGACATTTGAACGTATTGATTTTTTAAGTAAGATTTGAAGATACATGTATTTGTTTTAAAATCGTAAAATGTATGATGGTTAATGTAGCAGGTTTTGCTTGAAAGTGAAAATCATTTTTTAAGTTATAAGTTCTTATTTAATTATATACTTGAAAATGTGTTTAAAACAAAAAAGAAGGATTATGAAATTGATTACAAATGAATACTATCAAATATTTACACAGATTGAGAGTTTGGACTTTTCAACGTCTGATTATAGTGGGGGGAAATTTGACGTGGAAAGAATATCAGATGCATCCCCACCAGTATCCGGCTCAATTGATCTAGCTTTTAAAGGAAAAGAAAGAAAAGGTAACAGAAAAAAGTTTTGCAACCATGCAACGTTACTTAAATATTTAATCTTATTTTCTATATTTTATTAATATGGACATCTTTACTATTTGGAGGCAAAGGAAACTTAAATCAGGTACTGTTTAAAAATGGAGTTCCATTGCGTTTTGCTTTACCTCTTTTTAAATACTCGAGACATTGCTTATAAATCTATCTAACACTAGATGTTGGATCTTTTCAAATTGCTTTTTGTCACGTATTACATTATGAATTAATCTAAAACTACTCAAAGTTTATTTAACAATAAATAGCTGGCAACTTTAACGTCATCACTTAATCATGACCCCCTCACCATATTAAAATATGGCGGAGGAAAACCTAGACCAAACGAGTTTTAAGTCTATAACCACAGAGAGCTAAACTTTAGAGACTTTATACTTGCTAGACATATTGGACATCCTGAGCAGACGGAGTCTGTTGTTTTGGGGCTTACTTGATCAAGGGCTAACCTCTTTGGAACCTTCACTTTGGAAACGGTTTCTGATCATGAACTCAAAAACAGTTGACTTTAGCAACTCTTCAAGATGATTGATCAAGATAAGACGAGCTCTTTTAGATTTTGTCAGCGCAATAACAACTGGGGTCAGAACACTTAAACTGTAAAGGATGGAGTGATGTGATGAGAAAATGAAACCTTTTGATTTTTCTCTTTTGGTCCAGTTCTTTCCTTTTCAACTGATCAATAACTCAAAATCAAATGAGAATTTAAAGATCTGATAGGTAGACTAACTTTATTTTTGATATCGCTAGATAAAAGGTCATGATCCCAGGGACCTGTCTTTTAATAAACCAAGAATATCTAATTACGTAGGGCCTTCAAACTTTAAAGGCTAGTAAGATTGGCCATAAAGCACAGACGAATTATATTGATTTTTCGGCTCTCAGGGGCAAGTCAAGCTTATAATGGCCTTCACTTTGAAATCGACTTCCAAACACGTGGTAGGTAGGTAAAAGAGTACGAATGATTTTTGGCTCACTGGACCAAAGGTCAAGCAAACAGGTTCTGCACTTTGTTAATAATTTCCGATCTAACTCAAAAACAACTGAATTTACAAGCAACGTTTTTCACAGGGCACGTCCAGTACATGAACGCTTTTGATTTTGTCAAAGGTCAAGATCATAGGCCTGTTCTACGAAACGGTTTTCAATCTGTAAGTGAAGAACAAACAAATCATTCAGATTTTACACAAAAGCTAGGCACGGTGAGAAGATGAACGACATAGACCCACTTGGTCAAAAGTGAAGCTTCTATGTAGAGGATAAAAGAACGAGGGTCGTACATGTTTTATAACATTTCTTGTTTTTCAGTATATTGTGTTCACTCGTGTAATGCAATATTGGGAATTTCAGTGTATAAAATCCTCAGACCTGTTTAATTAAACTGTAGGTGTCAACGTGTTACTTGATGATGATGGACTTAAACGGGACTTGGAAGCAATAGAGGGTATAGGAGCTGTTGAAGTAAAGAAAAATAAGGATTGCTTCAACTTTGATATTGATACTAAGTTTTTGACACTAGCAGGTGATCAACCTGCACTAGAGGTATGAACATACATATCTATACTCTGTCACTTAATTATGGCTGTGCATAGCTGAAAAGAATAGTGTAAGCTAATCAATTGCTGCTATTACATAATATTTATAGGTTCTTTATCACATTGTGAAACTTATCCTCTTGGTTGCTACAATAATAAGCACAATATCTTTATAGATATTCGGCATTGATAAGAAAGGAAAATGAAAACAATTAACATTGATCTGTAATTAAGTCGTTTAGGGTATTTTTTGGTGATCTAACCAATTTGTTCACGAAAAGAGATTCTTTTCGATAAGCCATTCAGTAGTATTGCTAACTGAAATACTTAATTACGCGATAATGACTACAATCGGCTTGTCTTGTTACAAATAGTTTTGTAAATATGTCATTTTTTTGAGAAAAACATTCCGATTTATTGTTTATGCTCTAAAATAACACTGATGGTCTTAATAGTCGTTTACATATGAATGTACGGTTGCTTATTACATTATTTGAGTTGTCACACAAATTGAAATGAATGTGCATTTTTTCATAATTTGTAACGAAAGAAAATTTTAATTATTCATTATGTGTTATTACGATTTCAATAGCGACCTGTATTGTTGGCCTACTAAAATAGATCCAAATTTAGCCTAGTCTGTAAAAAACATCTTTTGAAACATATAACTCACTGTACTTGTCGTATGCTAGCTTTTGCTGCCGTTCTGTTTGTCAAAAATACAATTAAGCGATATCTTGTGATATTGTGAATACTGTTTAGACGTAGACATTTTCTTTTCTTTTACAAATAATTTTATCTTTCGATCCCATTTTACTGGATCTGTATTTTTTCTGATTTATTTTTCGTAACTTTATGTTCATACATCAAATTTGACATGTCATACATTTGAATGAAAAGTAGTGTGCGAAGTCTTATTTGCAAATAAACACACACACATACACACACACACACGCACGCACGCACGGACGTGCGAGCGGGGAAACATGAACGCATTCACACTCACCCACGCACAAAATGTATATACACAATGTAATATCTCCTAGTAAGAATATGTTATGAAGTGAAAAATAATTTGGATTTAAGTTAAAAAAAACGCTATATCTGCATTTACATTTCTTACATTTAAACAACATATTCTTTATTGAAGTAGACAGCAAATCAAGACATTAAGAAACAATGCAAAGGCGATTTAGGACACCTTGTATATTATTCCAGATTATTTGGAAAAAATATGTAAAAACCAGCTGCTGACTATGTGGAATATAGTTTGTTTTTAAATTCCTTTTTCCTTGAACAAGACTGTGTACGATTTACAAATTATCTTTGTTTTACTGCAGAAAGGCGTTTCCTTGTTTTGAGATGCTAAAATAATTTTGTTATGTGTCGCACATAGGTTTCTGCATTCGTAGTTTGAATTCGGAGATTGTAGTTCGTTCACTTAATCAAACAGTTGTAAAAATAAAATTTGATATATTCACTTGCACACTTATTTATTTGTTTATTTACTTTTCATTTATTTATTGATTTTATGTTTTATTTTATCATTTTTTTGTTTCTTTTTCATGCTACAGGTATTTATCAGCAAATGTGGGACATTGTTTGTCGGTTCATTTCAAGTCTTTATCAATTAAGTATTAATAGTTTAAGAATAAGTCATCTTTGTCATCTAGGTCCAATACAAAGAATTACAAGGAAAGCAAGTATCTTGTAGCGTATCAACAAAAACTGATGGAGGCCTATTCTATGATCCAATAACTGGAGATATGCTTTCAACTGTCCATAACACCCCGCAAGTCAGACTTTATATAAATGACGTCCCGACCTTGTGCTCTGGCAATTGTTCTTTCAGCTGGGCAGAATCTGTTACCCCTATGATAACATCAGTCAGTCCAACATCAGGTTTGTTTGATGCTGTTTCTAGCTTTTTCTATATTTTCGAGCAGAAAAAATGACAAGCATTTAAATGGTTATATAATTAGTATTGTTTGAAAATCTAAACTAGCTTGAAATAATTTTTTAAAAGCTGTATAAAATGTATAGAATGGGTGATTATTGTTTGTCTCAATTTGAGAATTTAGCACTGCTATATCAAACTTCCATCGGAAATGTTGCTATGGTCAATGTTATGATAGTACAGTTTTTGTCTTAATTATTGATATTATCGAAAATTTAAAAAAGCATTTCTGTTTCAAGTATGTGTAAGAAATATAATCTGAATGCATTTCCTTTTAGGAAACTACGCTTTAGAATCATCTTTAGTTATTCAGGGAACAGGGTTTAGTGACGTCAGAACAGATAATAATGTAACCGTAGGTGAAACAGATTGCCTGGTTACGGCTTCAAACTTGACCAGCATCATCTGTGACGTTGGCAATGGATCTGGTGGTCCGGTTACAGTGCGCGTTCACGTTGATGGGAAAGGATATTCGATTGGAAATATTGAGTTTAACTACACAGCTGGTATCACATCAATTTCACATGATTCCGCAAGTTTAGGAGGTGAGTTCTCTCAAATTTGGATCACTTTTAAATTATCAATGAAATCTAATCTTTTTGTTTTAAAATAGTTTTATAGAAAAAGAATGCATTTAACCTTTAAATAAACATTGTTTTTGTTTGAAACAGAGCATGATAAATTTGTTGCCTGTTTTATATTAAAAGTTTCAGAGCTTAAAACCAAACCACAAATGTAACTTGTTTGTTGTTGATTTTTCTAATGCTTTTCAGAAAGAAAATAAAAAAGCCCATTAATTAGGTATTAAATATTTAACAGTTAGACTAATGAAAGTACGGATCTGTAACAATATGATAGATAGAAAAAAATAAATAAGAGATTCTGCGCATCACTTTGATGGGTCATTCAATTACTAACTACCGTATAAGTGGTAAAGTTCGCGACAAAAGTTGTGAAAATATCAGCCAGCGTAAATTTCATCATGCAAAGACAGATTTCTACACATGCACTGAACAAAATGTATGACTTAACTTTCACACTAATAATGTGTCTTACAACCGGGTCATGCAACAATGTGATGCATTGTGTAACTAAAGAGGAAATCGTCCAACTGAATGCTAGTTTTGTCACGTATTAAAAGAAAGCATCATTCATCTAACTGAATGTCTGAGTATCAGATATTTTAGGAAAGTGAACAAAACATGTTGACTGTTTACCCTATAATTGTTTACAATTCTTATACAAAGATATAACGTTATTGTGTTAAAAATATTAAATCGAGAACAATTAGTCATTTAATCAATTCTTATTTATTTACTAACATGCCTTTCAGTTGGGGTAAGTGATTTAACGGTTTGCAGATTTTACGCAATCAGTGATTCGGGATTTGCGAAAATTTTTGCCCTCGGAACTTCTTAAAACTTCTGAAATTGTGATTTTTTGACGCGCAAAAATATCCCCTTTTACTGTAATGAAAGTATACAGGATTTGAAGGTATATTAGTTCAAAACTTATTGCGATGTTTGCTTTCCTCCTCCCCCAACCTGGCTATAGTTGCCCTTTTACATTTTAGGTGGTGTCACTTTGGCCATTTACGGCTTTGGTTTCTCAGGCGATTCAAAAGTTTCAATTAATAACCACTCATGCACCATTGTACATGTTCAAAGGAATGAGATTCAGTGTGTTGTCCCTCCTAGTGTAAGTTATTGTGTTTGTCTATGTAAAAGTGTGTTTTTTTCTTAAGTGTGCACCTATTTACTTCTGTCTTGTCAGAGGGTATTGTATTCAATGGTCTCATTTCACTAACTCGAATCAAGTTTTAAGCTTGCTGTTTTTCTTAGAAGAAAAGTTTAATTTTTATTAAAATAGTTATCAAAAGTATTTTCCTACATGTGTGTTGTTTTCAAGGGGATGTGAACAGTTTTATTCTATAAATTTATTTTGAAAATAAAATGTTTTATCTGAGACATAGTTGTAATTCAACAGAAATCATCCTGAAGCACTGAGATGTATTAAACTATGTGTAATTAAATGGCTCAGATCTTATGTACCAAACGGTAGAAGAAAACTTGTGAATAAAAATATTATGTTAAATATTCAGAATGTGGAAGGAACGTTTGATGTTTTAGTAGATCAAACTCCAGACTTGCTGTCGTATTCAGGATTTAGCTACAATTATTCCCTGACATCTGAAGTATTCAGCGTTTCACCGCAGAAGATTAGTGTTTTTGGTGAATGTTTTTTTCTTTTATTTTTCAATTATAACATATAAACATACAAATCAATACAGGCAGTAAAATAATGTTAGAAAACAGAACATGGCATACAATAATACAGTCTTCTTACTATTGAATCATGTGCTTACAGAAAAGATTTCTAAATGTATGTTTTATGCAAAGAAGTGGAAAGAAAGGGTAGTAGACGGGAATAGAATTGAATGACAGATACAGATGGGAGTAGAGAGGACACGACTAGATAAAAAACGGAAAAAGAACAAACGAAAAACAAAGGTCTTAGGTGGATATTAATATTAGCACATTATATGAAAGGAATGTTTGTGTTATGTGAATGTTGTCATCTACAAAAGCATATTCATACCTTTTTACATTTTTTTTTCATTTAACGCATTCTCACTTGATCTTAGACTAGAGGATCCCTGAAGATAAAGCATGCTTTTATACATTTTGTAATTGATGATCAGTGTGTAAGTTTTATTTGTAAGCACAATTTTGGTTTTACTAAAACAAGAATTTTTTCATTTCATTTCATGTTGTTTGTGTTATGTACGAGTATATTTATTTATTTAACTTGTTTATCTTAAAGGTGGGTCCTTAACAGTAATCGGTTCATCCTTTACATCTTTAACGGGATCTGTCTCCGTTGGAAATACAGATGCAGCTATTGATTCATGGACAGACTCAGAAATTAAAGTTATCGTGCCTGAAATTGAATCAGGCATGCACGTGCTAAGGATAAGATTGCAGAGTGGATATGCCGTCAATTTGTAAGACTCATTTTAAATGTATCTTCTTGTAAATAACAATTTGAAACTCGAAATATCGATAACATTATTTTTGCTCTAGATAATAACGTCATAATTAAACCATTTATTTTTGATGTTCTCGCTTACGTGATGTTTTAATGATATTAATGTTTATTGAAGTTTTCAATCACATTGTTTACTAGTACTACGTGGGAACTGCCGATCGTTTACGTTGAACTAGTTATTACGGACATTTCCCCACACCAAGGATCAATACTTGGAGGAAGTAAACTCACAGTGAGTGGGTATGGGTTTGGCAACGATGCATCCGCTACAAAAATAACAGTTGGTGTGAACGACTGCTCCATTTTGACAGTGAACTTTACGCAAATCGTATGTAAAATAGATTACACTGGAAGGAAGCATCACGTATCTAACAAAGGAGTGCATCCTGGTAAGCTTACTGGTTGGTTTAATTAACGTAAATAAGAACCTGTAAATACGTTTATGCAAAAAAGTAACAAAAGTTAGAGGCTTTTGCTCCAACTCGGCTGTGCCAGAAATTTCCTGGAGAGTTATCACAAAGGAAAAAAGGTAAAAAGTCCAATGAATGTCATACGCCCAGGTTTGAGAAAAAATAAAAGGACATTCATTTTTTTCTGTATTTAACCTCACGGCGATTTGAGGAGGGAACCTGTGATGGCCTAAAAAAAAAGGTTTGAGGTTAAAACGTGTGTACTGTCTTGCATATAAATTGATTTATAAACGAATAGACAGGCTTCTAATTAAATTTTGGCAGCCTTTCGGTCACATATGAGAATGATCGATGACGTGAGATATGAGATATAAATGAATAAAGAGCCAATCTAGGCATAACATATATTGTTTGCCCAATGTATATTCAACATTTTCAGCGTTTGGTATCTATTATGCCTTTGATAAACCTTATATCACAATAAACGAGGGAGATTTTGTGCAATGGTCTTGGGAAACACCTGCGTTTGTCAAAGATGTCAGCCATTCAATAGTCGAAATAGAAACTCCAAGTTCTGTCATAGCGAAAGAAGGTGGAATAAATAGCGGGGAACCCACTAGTAACGGTAGTAATTTAAGATATTGATTTTATAGTCATTCGTATTTTTGTTTCCATGTTGACTTTAATATTCAGTTCGTACGCTATCCGCAATTCGCTAACAATAAACAAAGAAGGAATTGACAGCGATATATTTGAATTCGAAACAGTGATTTATTTATTACTTTTTGAAGCAAATCCTAAATATATTACGTATAGGAAAATTTTGTGATTGGTTCTTTGATTACAATTATTGTGCAAGGTAAAAATTAGCTCATTTTATTCACACTTTGGACAAAACCTTTTCTAGAAAAGCTTTGTTTTTAAAGAGAAATGAGCCACTGCGTGGGAGAAGACAGTCGACTAACTAACCATAGTTTGCATCAATTTTCAGTTTTAATGATTACGACTAGTGGATATTTTTCAGGATTTTTTGTTCATCAATTCAATCAAGCTGGATTGTACTACATTTGGAGTGGTTTTGTTGATAAATGGCACATCAAAAACTACGTGGGTACGATTGAAGTTGTTTCTGCCAATTCCTCATTAGGAGAAGTGAACGTTTATGTTGGAAACAAAAAGGCCTTACATAAATTTGAAGGTAATGGCGTTATTAATTTTTATACAAGATTTTCTTTAATTGCTCTGTAGTCAATTAAACAAATATAAATAAGGTCAAATTGCTTCTTAAAATGTATCTATCAGATAATTGACGCAGTGCCTTTCTTTGCAGCAGTCGTTGGAGAAAATTGGTTCACAAGTCAGTCAAATTTAACAAATATAAAGGATTGTGAAGAAGCACTGAGGTTGGAAACAGTCTCTGACAAATTCAACTTTTTGTTCTGCCGATGCTCAACCCCGGTTGTAGAAACACTGAACGTAAATAATGGCACGATATTAAGCGAGATCGTAGTAACTGGTGAAGGATTCTCAGATAACACTGAAGAAAACGAAGTCAGTTTTAATACAAATATATGTAATATCATTGCGTCAACACAACATCATATAGTCTGCACATTGTCCAGCAGAAGTAAGCCACAACTCGGCATTTTACAACAGATAGAGGTAAATGTCTACAACTATGGATATGCTCGAATAAACATTCGCGACGCGAAAGATAGCGGCTTTGCAGTTCTGCCAAGTATAGAAAATATTACTCCTCTTTCTGGTTCAGTTGCTGGCGGGACTATTTTAACCGTCACGGGCTTTGGACTGGGATGGTCACCTTTGGTGTTAATTGACTCCTTTGAATGCATTCTTATAGACAATTCAAATAACTACATCATCTGTAAAACGCCACAAGCTTATACAGGTGGCAATAAAGAAATTGAAATTTTTGTGTTTGTAAATGAAATGCCTGTAAAAGCAGAATGTGAAGCATGCAATTCAAGTGAATTTTTCTATGACTCCTCCCTGACGCCGGTCGTTTATAGCATCTCTCCATATATGTGGTCTAATACAACGTTGTTCAACATTAGTGGCACGCTGTTGGGTAATGAAACTGAAAATATCGAAGCGTCCTTTGGAGGAGTAATGGGTGACATTTTGGAAGCTGCCCATTCATTTTTGATCGTTCGAGTTGATAATATACCTGCCGGAGAAAGTGAAGTTGTTATTTATGTAAAAACTTTTGGAAAAGCTCAGGGCAGTCTGAAAGTATATGGTCATTTAACTATATACGATGTTTCTCCTTTAAGTGGAAGCATTTATGGCGGAACCATACTCACAATTCATGGAAATGGCTTCAGGGAAAATGACACTTCTGTTCTAGTTGGACATATTTCATGCGACATTTTATCAGTGGATTTATCAAAAGTTACCTGTGCCACTTATCCTTTGATTGAGGGTTCATTCACTATTGAAGTATCATCGTCCGGATTATCGACATCGTATGATTTTTACAATTACGCAATGTCTTCTACGCCGACCATTGATAGTATTGATGAAACTTTCGCAGATCCGGGGGATATCGTTAGAATAAATGGTAACAGTTTGAGTGATCAAAATGTGACAGTTTGGCTGGGCCAGTCAGTTTGCGATTTGGTAAATGGAAGTGACGTAGAAATATTATGTACTGTCGGTCACCATGCCACTGGTAGAGTTCCAGTATCGGTGTTTGTGTCTAATCTTGGAAAGTCAAATTCAGACGTCTACTTCTACTACCAACTTACCGTGTCAAGCATTTCCCCTACACAGGGTATTATTTCTTATGTTTTAATTGCAACAGTGTTTTGTGAGTAATTATTACGAATTTTGAGCCTTCTGTGGCTATTTTTTTAATGTCTTTTAAGACTATAACATCGATCCCTGATTTTAGTTATTAATGCAAATTATCAAAGATATTTTTCCGGATTCATTTAATCGCACCTCCTCCAACAAAAACAAAAACAAACAAACAATAATAATAATAATAATATATATTTATCTTGAAAGTTCATTTGTGTCGATGCATGTCTATGTCTGATATAACCATAATTTATCATTTATATTGACAATAAATCATCACTTTAAAATTTGTTTTAAAAATTTAGAACAAATGGTAAATTGATTGAAATTATTGGGTTTTAGTTCACCTTAGCAAAAGTGATCTAAAGGAGCTTTAGTGACCGTATGATGTCCGACGTCCGTCGTCTTGCGCGCCTGCGAGTGTGCGTTCGTGCGTGTCTTTTTCAACTTTTGTTTCAAACAACATTTTCTCAGAAACCTCAGGTCAAAGAGAATGAAACTTTGCAGGTATATTTCTTGCACAAAGCTGTAGTAAAAGTATTGTAAAACACTTTAATTTCGCGACACCGAAAATTCGCAAATTCTGTCTTATTTTGACATTTATATTACTTCGTGTATATTTGAATTCGCAAAGTTTTAGAATTCTGAAAAGCGGAAGTGACGTCTTCATCCGATTATCTTGGTCTTATCTTTTCATGCCTGTCATTAAAGCAAAGCCGAAATTGCCGATCACTGTATATCCTAATTGTATCGATCGATTTGTTTGAGTAAGAAGATAATTGTATTTGACAGTCATATGAAAAGAGGAGGCGTGTTGATTTTGATTTCTGAAACAGTGTTGCGTTACTAAAATCCCAATAGGATCGACCTACGGAATTTGGACTGTAAGGTAAAGAAACTCAAGAATACATCAAAAAGCTGCGTATTTCTGGCGGAGTTGTAAATTCAAGGATTATGGTCAGTGCCGCTAAGGATTTGTCAAAGCCAAAAATAAAACTTTTATAGGAGAATACAGAGGGGCACTTGTACTTGAAAAATCTAGGGCGTATTCAATAATGGAACACTTGCAAAGCAAAAAGGGACTAAAGAGGTGAAACATCTACCGCAAGATTTTGCTGAAATTCAAAGGGCGGTTGTCCAGAGGATTGACACCAATCGACATTCTTACAACATTCCCGATAAACGGTGCATAAACTTGGACCAGACAGGCTGTCATTATGTACCAGTTAGTTCTTGAACCATGCATGAAAAGGTGTCGAAGCAGGTTAGACGATATTTCAAATTTGCTAATTTTGTATTTGTTTTTAAACCTTTGTTTCGTTTACAGCCAGAAAAAAATATTAAAATATGTACATGTAACAGTAAGCAGGCTAGCAGTGCCCAATTTCAGATTTATATTCAGCTTTCATATATTGTAGGTACATATTGCAAAGCTTGACGATAAAAGACAAATGACTCTGCACAGTGATTGTATGAAATCAGGTACTCTTTTTCCGCCGCAGTTACTCTACCAAGGTAAAAGAGAATCTTGTCATGCCGATTACAAATTCCCTGACGAGTGGGGTATGTGGCACACAGAGACGCGCTGGTCGAATTAATTGTCCATGGGTTTTTTTTTTCGAGAACTGATAATATTTTCCTTTGTTAGTTTACATTAAATTTTGATATGATAATTATAATAATTACAAAAGTAGCGTTTAACTACACATTAAAATTTACATTACCAGGTTCGAATTTATTTTTGTCGCCTGTTCTTTTGAACAGTAACTGTTGTGAAAAAATTATCGAGCGTCACCAACAATCTTATTGTTCAGCAACTAATATTTATACATGTACCATACGTGTAAACATAAACAATAGTTTGCGCTTTCATGCTTTCAGATTTGTGAAAAATATCAAAGCACTCGCCGTATGTGGATAACGTGCGTGAGGAGCTCAACTTGTCACTCACACAGTGCGCTTTATGCTGCTTTGTTATTTACAAAGTCCTCCAGGGCAATGAAAACTACTGCAGAAGCATAATATACAACTAGTTTATATTCCTGCTAGTTGCTCGGATCGACTTCAACCACTGGATTTAAATGTCAACTCTGTATTTTAAACAATTAATAAAAGTTTGTTTTGAAGACTGGTATTCAAACGAAGTTGCAAGTCAAGTTCTTGGTCGCGAGGCTCCGGATGTAATGTTGCTTATCAACAATAAAGCCAGTCCATGCTAAATGGATGGTACAGAGCCTTTGGCAGAAGTTTGACACTGACAAAATTACATAAAACAGTATTGTAGTACTAGAGTGTATTATACTTACTGTCTTGTTAAAATCAGAAAATATAATTTGAAGGGATATTTAACTAGTTTTCATAGTCTTAAATACAGTAGGCAGCCAGCTGCAGTTCTCTCCCTTTGTATACGGCAATCTTCTTTCTAGTAGACTAAAATAAAGAACAGACTACTTAATTTAATTTGTAGATATACAAGGAAAAAAATGTCTTACATTTATGCATTTGAACATCAAATCGGGAAGTTAATGGCCTTCAAAACTCAGGTAGAGTCAGTTAACTTCATAACATACTAAATCTTTGTAAGTGCCAAAATTACGGTACGAACTGTAATTCGGATACGGCATTCTTGAATTCACGAGGAATTGTAATCGAGAATATTAGCAAAAATCAAACAAATTAAACTATAACGAACAAACCTGTTTTACCTTATTCAACAAATCTGATTACATCCAGAACTTTGATTTCTATGGCAACGGAAAGAAAAACTTTCAAAATCTTCTTGTCTGAAACAACAAGCTTTTGTGCTTAGGTATTTTGCAAACAGGTTCAGCTAAAGGTCCTCTACCAACAAAGTTCAAACTTTGCCCTGGAATTATAAATGGCTCTGTTCCGGGATAACTGGATTTTACATTGGCCAATACAGGAAAGGCTTTAAACATTTTTTACCTGAATCCACAAGGCAAAGGGCTTAAATATTTTGGATGGAGCATTATCAAGAGGTCTTCTACAAAGATAATTTGAAATTTACACTTGGTGTCAAAATTGACCCCGTGTGGGAATTATTTGTGTAAAATATATAACTTTTAACTCGTCTGTTTCGGAGAAAAAGTCAAGCTATTATGATCGCTGGGTCATCGTCGTCGTTGTCGTCGTCGTGCTAAAACTTTAATGTAGTCTATTACTCTAACAATTTAAAAGGTATCAACATGAAATTTTGAATGCTTGCTTATCATGACAAGAGGCATTCGTACCACAAAGGGGCGTAGTTCTGAAAGCTATATTTTTGGAGTTGTGTCCCTTTTTGCTTACAATTTTTGTCAAAATTGCTTATCAAGTTAAATGATTTCAAAACTATCATAAGTAACATAATGAAACATGGACTGCTTGCTTATCATGACAAGAGACAGTTGTAACACGATGAGCATTATTCTGGAAGCTATATTTTTGGAGTTATGTCCATTTTTAACATACTATTTTTGTCAAAATGGCTTACTGAGTTGAATGATCAAAAGTAACAAAGGTATTAGTATGAACAATATCAACATCTTGACATGAAACGTCAGAGGTATATAGACCTCCCTCAGGAGTATTGCACAAGAACCATAACTATGGCCCCCATTGTCGACAGGTGAAACAGACGAGCGTTGGCGCCGCTCCGCGGAGCTCTTGTTAAAAATCTTCTCCTCAAAACTAATAGACCCTGGACTTTAGATAATTGGTATTTATTGTTGTTTAGCTTACCTCTGCAAAGATTATTCAAATTATATCCCTGTGTTTTATTGATAGTTCGGCTGCGGGGGTCAATTAATTGACATAATTTTATACAGGGAAAACCTTTTTTCTTTTCTGAAACCACAAGGCCTAGGACTTAAATATTTTGCATGGAACATCATCTCGAGGTCCTCTACCAAAATTGTTAAAATTATGCCCTTAGTTCACCATTGTCCTTGGGGTGATATTTTTGTAAAATATAAAAATGTTGAAAACATTTTGTCAGAAACCATAGACCTTAGATATTGATTTAGCTTACCTATGCACATATTTATTAAATTATACATTTGAGTCATCAATGGCCCCGCCCCATATTCTTTTGTTTTAAAGATTTTTATATTTATAAAGGGAATATTTTGAAAATTATCTTTTCCAAACCCACAAGGCCTGGGGTTCAGATATTTTGCATGGAGCATCATCTAGATGTTCTGAAAACAGTTTTTGAAATTATACTCCGGGGTTCAAAATTGACCCGGCCCCGGAGGTCTTTTTTAGTGTAAAATATAAAATCTTTGAAACTCTTCTTGTCAGACCATTGTGACCATTATGTGACCTTGACTTTTTGTCTGGACTTACTGACCTGCTTTCTCCTTTTTGCAGCTACTGTATAGAAATTTGAACTAAACAGTTTTAAATGCAGATTTTCAACGTCAACATTGACCTTGACCTACTGACACTTTCTTCCTTTTTTCAGCTACAATATTGTTACGGTCTAATGCACACCTTCCTATAATTGTATAAATACAACCTCGGACAACTGCGCCAGGGAATCGATTCTTTTGCTCAGTGATTAGAGTGTTGCCATGTCACGCGGGAGATCGAATCCCGCTCTGGGTTGTGTATTTTAATATGCAATGCATCTTTTTGTTACGGACTTTCGTGTTCGTAAGAATGTAGAAATTTCAACAGTAAATGTAATACTGGATGGGGATTTCACTTTGACATTTACTTTGTAGTAAGGGCATACTTACTTTTTTTAAGGCTGTGAAATTTAAGCCAAAATGTATAATCTTGCATGGATATTTCAATTTTAACATTGGCTGAACTTACCTTGATTTCTTGTTGTTTTATCTTGTACTAAGCTGAGCGATATGGGGCCGTAAATGAACTTTTGCTTTAGAAATAACTATGTATTCGGTTATAAAGAAAGATTTCCTCCAACAGAAAATGTTTCCTTATAACTAATGATAGGAGATAATGAATGATTATTTCAATATGAATTTAAAAAATTCAACTTTAAAATTTGTAAATCAAGTAATGAATTATGTTCATCATTTTTGTAGGAAGTATAGGCGGTGGACAGGAAGTAACCATATACGGCTCAGGATTTGATTCGTCAGCAAATGTTTCTATTTGTGGACGACTCTGCAAACAGTTTAATGTCTTATCTTCAAGGTTCTCATGTAAAACATCTGCTCATGGAGGTATGTCATATAGACTGTTATTACGTCTGTTCCAAATTGTTTGAAATCTGTGTTTCTGTTTGACTTCATGATTCTGTGTTTAAAATGCTGTACTTACGTTCCTATATCTAACATTCTTTGTTTTCGTTTGTTTTTCAAAATTTCTTTTTTCTCATTTTGTCCTGTAACAAAGGTGTCGGGCCATCTTCTGTGTCATCCGTCAATGATTATGTGCAATAAAATTATTAAAAGCCTATCCTCCTTATAATTGTCTATGTGAAAAAGTACCGGCGTTTATTTATCGGTATTTTGTATTGTTTCTCTCTTTTTTTGTTATTTTATTTTAAAATTGCTTTTATCCATATGTCTTACATTGCAAATAGAGATTTAACGCCTTAATTTTTTCCTACTCTACAGTTTTGTTTGTAAACCAGGTCCCTTGTGTATATTTATAGCTCCCTTAAATAAAAACCGTTTTTTTTTTTTTTTTTTTGTTTGCTAAATGAGAAGTTTGTGTATGCGACCGGCAAACATTCATGCTCACAATCTGAAAAGGAGTGTCCTTGAAAGTCTGTTTTCTCTGTATTATGCGTCAGTTTTTCCATAAATAAGGATACCAGCTTGATTATCTTATCAAGGAACAATATGGTGTTACATCTTGTAACTTCAGATGCAGTCTGTGATGTTGTTGTCTCATTGAATGGCTTGATAAAAACATTAGCTCAAGCTTACATCTACAACGGTACACTGACGCCATTCGTGACAAGTGTAAGTCCAAAACGTGGTGGTACGGCAGGAGGAACAAAGCTTACTGTGACAGGTTCTGGATTTGCGTGAGTAATTACACAGATTTAAATTCTTCTTGTTTAGATATGCATTTTATTATAATAACGGTTTCTAGCTACTGATTTCATGTTTTAGCTTTATTCAGTTTCTTTTAATTTAGCAGGAATGGAAATCAAAACATTTCCGTTAAAATCGGTGGAACAGAGTGTAACATAACCAGCATTAATGACACACATATACATTGTATAACTGGACCACACTTTGGATCAGTCATTGCACAAGTTGAGGTTGTGTTAGACGGGTATGGAAATGCAAAAGAGGTATGTATCCATAGGTCCAACTTGTATGTTTTTCATAACTTCAAAGAATATCTATACTTTCGGAAAAGAAACAATGATACTTCAGTTAAAGAGGAGGAAATATTTTATGTACATTTATATATTATGTATATTTATAAGAATTTATACTTCAAACTGTCTGCTAATTGAGCAATGATACTGAGTTCCTTTTATTCAACATTTAGTCGAATCTAATAGCGCACGAAATACATGTAAATCAAAAATTTGTGTCCTTAAACAATACTTATTTCATTTGTTTTAGTCAACTGATATTATGGGGTTTTTTTACCTTTTTTTGTTTACTAAATATTTACAAAACCAAATACATTCAGTCTTAATTCATGAAGTAAATATAAAATGTGAGTATAATTTGTAGACATATCAATAATTTCCGTTGTAATTAAAAATCTAAAACACAGATTTTTACATGTTTGCATTCTAATTTTAAACTGTAAAACGACTTTAACGACTTTGTAAATACAGCTTTGATAACATAAAATGTTCAACATACGTTTGAGTCTTTGCTATAGAAAGAAACATATTTGAATTTTAAATAATTATTAAAACACTGATGCAAAGTAATTAAACGATTAGACTTTTGATGGAGACACCACCTTCCAATACATTGATGTTTGGTCATCAGTATTTACTTGGGGCGGTGGTCCTTTGCCACAAGAAGGAGAATTTGTTGTCATTCCCAGTCACGTAACAATTCTGCTGGATGTTGACACACCTGTCTTGAGTGTTTTGTTAATACAAGGTAAAATATATACAATATTTATATTAAAAATACACGTGTTTTAGGTATCTTGTTTATACAATGTTAGGTACGTAAATTAGTTTTTAATAATGCATCTGTCTTGGTTGTATGGTTTATACAAGGTAGGACACCCACAGTATTTGCGTTTTGGACTTCTCATCCATGACACCGTATGGAAGGAAATTAAGGACCCAAAAGTTAAATACATACTGGGCATTATTTGCATTTTCTACAGGAACTCTCGAGTTTGATGAGAAGGACATAGAGCTTCAGTCGAACATAATCTTAATAACTGATGGCGGCAGTCTTCAAGTTGGCACAGAGAAAGAGCCCTTTCAGCATAACGCAATAATCACTCTGCATGGACACGTAAGAAGCAAAGAACTACCTATCTATGGTACAAAAACTTTAGCTGTCAGGAATGGTACCCTGGATCTTCATGGTAAGCCTTTTACTGATAATTTTATCTGATAATTCCTTTAGTTAGAAGTGAAAGTCAAGTTCAAAGTTTTCTGTAGCATTTTATCATCTGTCGATTTAGTTGCACTACGATATATTGGTACTGAAGACACTAAACCCCTTTATTTATTTATGTCACATTTATTTCTTAATTTGAAAATATCCATTCCAGAGAAAATAGATAGAATATTCTAGAAAAAGTTTTTTGTATTTTTTTAAGTTTACAACCCAAATCCCACAAGGTCTTGAAAAGTACAAAATGCTTGTTCAGAGGTGAATCACCTAAATATCTTATTGTTACATTTAAGAAAGTATTACAAATGGCATATCTTATAGAAACTCTACTACGCAATTTCAAATATTTCTAAGCAGAATTATTGACCTGTTGTATCTGTTGTTGGTGTGGAAAAAGTATTTTGGTTTTGCGATACATTCACTTTGATATCTCATATAAACAGGCATGAAAGTATCATCAACATGGACACACCTTGCTGCCACTGCGTTAGCAGGTGACTTTAACATTTACCTCATGGAAGCTGTAGACTGGAAACCCGGGGATGAAATAGTGATATCTACAACAGGCAACTATACTTCACATGCTCAGAGTGAAAGACACAAAATATGTGCAGTATCTGAAGATAAACGTCGCCTGACATTGCAGTTACCACTTAAAGAAAATCATTTAAGTGCCGAGGAATATGTAGACGGGACTTTAATTGAGCTGAGGGCTGAAGTAGGACTATTAACTCACAATGTAGTTGTTAGGGGAAATGAAGTGACGAAACAAACAGGAACAACACAACAGTGCACAAACCATTTAGGTAAAGGTATATGAATGTTTCCAATAAATTTAACTTTATCGTTAGATTTTGTTCAAATAGATAAAAGCCTTCGCAGTATAATAAATGCATATATTACACAGGTTAAGCGCTGTCAAACCTAGTTCTGCTACGCTGTAATTACTCATCATTTATTAAATATTTAAAGAACACAAAAATGCACTTTAAAGTTAAAGATTTCTACTTCTGTTTCATGTATGAAGAAGCTTACAAAACTGGTTGTGTTTAAGCCTGTAAGACATAGACTGAAACCTTAAGTGAACTTTATGACTTCATTGTTCATTGAGATTACTTTGAATATTTAATGAATTTCGTAGATAAGGTTGCTGTACAGACATGTTCTTGTGGTCAAAACAGCGAGTACGAAGGTAGCAGTCACTTTGGGGCAACTATTATTGTCCACGCGGCTCAATACAACTCCCTATGCGCTCGTGCTCGAATTTCATACACAGAAGTTACATCAGCTGGACAGGCCTATAGGGAAGGGCGGCACCCGGTACATTTTCATATGAACGGGGACATGTCAACGAGCTATTTAAGAGGATGTAGCATACACAATGCTTACAATAGGGCGATTAATATTCAGGGCACTCATAACGTATTGGTTGAAAAAACAGTGTTATATCATATAATGGGTGCAGGCGTTTACCTTGAAGATGGAATTGAAACTGGCAATTTGTTGTTGTACAATTTAGCTGTATTAATAAAAAGTAGTTCGCATTTAAGTTATGTTGATAACGTACCGGCCGCATTTCTGATAACAAATCCAAACAACACTGTAAAACAGAATGCTGCAGTTGGAGGTACTCACTATGGTTACTGGCTAAAGATCAAGCCTCACCCAGACGGACCTTCTTTTACAAGGACAGTTTCTCCGAGGTATATTCCACTAGGATTTTTTCAGAATAATTCTGCACACTCGTTCAGAAGATGTGGGTTAGCAGTTTCAGGTTACTTTCCGTTCAATCGTGGATCAGAGCCAGCATTTTTAGAAAAAGTCTTTTTATGGAATAATTTTAAAGGAGTTGAAGTTCTTAATTCAGGTCCAGTGCGATTCAGATATTTTACCATTGTTCAAAACGAATATGTCGGATTCGAATACAAAATGTATTATGACGTGTCGCACTACAATGGCGATTCAGCTGTAATCAAGGACAGTGTCATAATAGGAATAACTAATATCCAGCCGAGTCTTGTTGTAGGTTGTACAAAAACAGGAATCATCTTATCATATGGTAGAGGTTTAAGAATATCGAATGTTACGTTTGTTAATTTTGAAAACCCCCGATGTGCAGCATTTCGATGGACAAGGCTTAGGTATTGTTCCTTATATTGCGGTGGATTTACATACGTCACAGAACGCCTTCATTTTATAAATGTTACATATAGAGCAGCTTATGAATGGGAATGGGAGGGAATTATTTTTGACACGGATGGGACGGCTACAGGAAAGTCGGCAAATTGGACAGTTTTGCCAAGTACAGGGACCCTGCCGACTGATTGTGAATCTGCATATGCTTTTAGCGGAGGAATTCAAGCAAGTCTGTGCCCCCCACAATATAAGTGGCACAGGTTTGCATTTTATTCGCGTGATCAAGATTATCGATATTATTTGAGGTATCACAATTTCGTCATAAGCAATCAATACGGAAACAGTTCTGTGCCTTACAGACATCGCCGTCTCACACATGGTCAAGGATGGATGTGTAATTTGCTGGATGACACTTTATACACAGTCCATTTTGAACCGCATGAAAGACAAAATAACATAAGCATTTATGGACGCTTGTATGATTTTGAGGTTAGTTGTTACAATTTATATATAATGCAAAGCAAATACTTCAAACTAGAATTATAATTCAAAAGATTTGCTGAATATCCCTTAAAGACTTTTTTAATAAACATAGTACTTGTGTCAGTCTAATTAACGGTTTCATATAACTATATTTAGAGATGAATTTTCTATAATAAAAACATTTACAGCCAATGAGTTTCAGCAAATTATTGTTAAATAAAACGTGTGAGCAAATTCAAATGTAATATTCATTGACTTTTTCCTTCCTTAATTGGTATATACAATACTACTTCCGTTTATTAATCAAAAACTGAAGAGAAAAATCACGAGAATCGTTTTTGAAATGTTAATGTCTATTAATGAAAATAAGATATGGTGTTGCTGTGAAACTGATTGCCTTCTGCTCACTTTCAGCAAATTTGTTTTCGTGAGATTACACGCATGTTACAATAATCTATAATATCGAAAGAAGTATACATATATATCTTCCTTTGAAATAAAAAAGACACGTATATGACATTTGCAAGATAAAGTTTCTAATACAGGATAGACATTATACTTCCCAATAGTGATAAGTATAAATCTGAATACCTTAAATGAAATATATCTAATGTCTTTTTTTCCACAAGCTCAGCTGATATACTCTAAATTTAATGCAGCATGATGACACGATTGTTAGTCCTTTGTCCGTTGCAGTAACGATTTTTTCAGTCATTGACTCATTGTTTTGTATCAGTTATACTGTTTCCAAGTTTATTATTTTAGGTCGGAGATTACGTACTCTTTCGAGTTAAAGTTTACAATTTCCCTGACCGTTTCTATGTTAATGGAAGAAACACTAACATCACTGAAGGTGGCATCAATGCATTAACTGCCGAATCTGGAGACTGGGAATGGATCAATGAAAATAAAGAAATACAATTTATTGGTACGGAATTTGTAAGATATCATTTTTCACTTTGTATTCAATAACTTTCTATATTCATTTTGACACACTGCAATACTGATAAAAATAAAATAGTGACGATGAGGTTGATTGAGACATTAGTTAGGGCGAGAGGGGGAGTGGGGCGGCGTTTTCGTTTAAATACGTGTATACAAGCAGACTGAATTGATCATATTGTGTTTGTCTTCAGAAGAAATTCTAAATTTATCTATTTTTGTTAGCGTTTATTAATAAAATATCAACAATTAATTTTCTTGTAGAAAACGTATAGTTTCTTTCTTATTTTAGTTAAAAACGATCGCAAAGACACTGCAGACACTGTGGACTTGCCTTTTTCTTTGTATATGGCGAAGTGTTTTTTTGAAGATTGCATTCCACCACCAGATCCGGATGCCGTCTTACCTGCAAACAAAAGGCCATTTGCTGTTGATTACTGGCATGATATAACAATATGGAATCGTACATCTGATGGGTATATTACCAACGTTGGTGACATAGGGACGGAATTGCCACAGGACTACGATAATGTCAAAATACGATTCAGTAAATATTTATAACTTATATAGATAATGATTGTAAACTGTGTTTAGAGAAGACATAATTTACGTTTTATACATGATTTTGCAGAAGTTAAATACTTTCATGTCTGAAAATGTTGTTTTAATACATTTGGTAATGCAGAGTACAAAATGTGTTTGACTTCTGAGTCTTTGTATTTTCATTATTTCTTTTTTCAGGTTCCTGGGTATTAGTAAACAAGACGGACGTTTTTAAGCTCGGTATACTTTTTATAGAAGGAGTACTTGAGTACGTTAATTTTCCTGGTGCTGTCTTTGATATTGAAGTTGATTTCATAATAATAAAAGGAGGGCGATTGATAATTGGCTGGCCACACGATCCGTTTGTTGGGCTGGCGGTTATAACATTGCGAGGAAACCACACGAGTTCAGACTTCGATTTGGGATCAGGAAACATTGTTGGATCAAAATGTATTGGTATGTATATTTGATATAAAAACGGTATCCATGGCGTTATTACTAGTTAAGTCGAGGCTAGTCGATAAGTCGCCATTAAGTTGAAAACTTATTATCGTTTTCTTTGTGCACCTCTCAATTTGGCACATATGATAAAGTGCAGGAAGTAAATTCATTTATGTTGTGGTATCTGATAAGCTTGACACACAAACAAGCATTACATTTCATATGAATCTTACACTGGTTGCCGGTACAGACGGGAATATTCAACTCGAAGGTAACTGTTTTAGCCGGTAACGCGGCTCTAAACAGTTACCCGAGAGCTGGGTATTTCCGTCTGGTATATCACACGTACATTAAAATTCGAAAGAAAATAACGAAAACTAATAATTTATTCAGCGCTATTCTTCTAAAGTAGCGTATGAATTTACAACTTCATTCAAAACGAAGTGATGTCATTTAAAGCACGCGGCTTATCTTACCGGGGGGGTGTAAGATGGGGTTTACTAACACCGGTGTGAACAGAAGAAAATTCTCTCTGATATACAAGAATACCTTATTGTATTAGTCCTTAACTTCGATCACCAGAGGGGACTGTGAACTTAACCGTTGTTCACCCGTGCTGCGCCTGTCAGTCAGCCTTTGTACGTCTTTCCGCAAAATCGTAAAATATCTGTCTTTGTTTTGTGCTACAAATTTTAAGTCTTGATCTTTCAGTAACTTTAAAAGTTTAAGACATCTTCATAAAACATTATAAGATGGTAGATAGAAGATAGAGATATGATTAAGAACACGCAAATTATGAATACGAGAATATAATCCACGTAGTTTTAAAATGTATTCTTCGTCTGTAAGTGTCTGCTCAGATAATATGGATTCTGCAGGAATACATAAAAATAAAGATACATAAAGGAAAATTTATAAGATAAGAAATACCATCATGTAAACTATGCATATAAGATGAAGATTTGCTAATTTCCATAAATGAATTTTTCTTTTAGTACCTGCAATAATTCAAAACGTTTCGACGCTTCATTCATGAATCATCATTATTTACAGCAAATATTGAAACTATGCACCTGAGTTGCTTTTGTTTTTCTAAAAATGCCCTTCGTCCTGTCTGTCTTGATGATCTGTTTAAAGAAAAAAACAAAATTATACTGAAAAGTAATTTGTAAGACATTTTTACATGGTAGATAGCAGCAATGAATAATGTATATTAGTTCAAATATCTTTCATTGTCCATGTTTGTGTGTCTTACGAAAGACTTGATTTTGCTTTTACCTCAGAAGTACTGAAGATTTGTTGATGAATTTCTCAAAATAGTAGATAAAAAATAGAAGATCGCAAATAAAAAAGAGTACCTTGCCAATGTAATTGTTCATTTGTCTGTCCAGAAACGAGATAGCTCAAAAAGTAAACAAAATGGGGTCATAACACTTAAAAGGTGAAAACAATAATAATGTAGAGAGATCTTACATAAAGTGAAAATTTTCGTCTGTGTGCTAAACAGAATCCTGCCGATACTCAGAATGTAGACTACTTCACCTTGTTTTAATTTGTAGGACAAAGAATATGTTTATGGCCTTAATAATTTTGGATATTTATACATGTCGGGCTTGTATATCTGACTGGTAGGGGACTTTTGCGATGCTTGCAATACTCTATTGACTTTTTTGATAATGGCGTTTGCATTTTGATCGTCTTTTTATATTTTTGTTTAATTATTTGTGATGTAAAGACAACTTCAGATAGAATTCTTTGTCACTCATTCAGCTTTTTCAATACGCAAAATATCAAATATATGGTACAAGAATATCCTTGGAGCATATTATACATTACGTAGCTCGTTATACTAACGTTAAACCTAGCAACGTTTTTGAAAAAGTAAAGTTGGCTACTACTACTATCTCTCTCTTCACCTGAAATAGATCAAAAGACTTCATATCTCTTTGCAGGAGTATATGGAGGACTAGATATGACAGGAAAGGATACAAGTACAACGTGGACACAACTTGCATCAACAGCAAACAAGGGGTCAAGAAAAATTGAATTGCTAGAGCCTGTGGAATGGAGTGTTGGTGATGAAATAGTAATCAGTTCTTCCTGCGTTGATCGCCGGCAGGCGGAAATATTTACAATTGTTTCCCTTCACTCTGATAATGTGACGCTAACACTGAATGATTCGTTGCGTTTCAGACATCTCGGTAAAGTTTTTAAAGATTTTTATTACCTGTCAACTTTTAGATATTGATTTTCATGTCAATAAAAGCATAACTTATTTGCTTAGATGGGGTATATCCTGTAGTTTTAATTTGCATGATATTGTTGATGGTACAGCCATTGTTACCAGAAAACTCTTATTTCTCTCTTGAAACGTACTATAACTGAATTTGTACCGTTTAGTTTTTTTGGAGTGAAAACATGTAAGTTTTACTAATTATCATTTCTTATCAAGCTCATGTCGAGGAAGTCTTTGGCAAAGATAACATTTCTCTTAGAGCCGGAGTTGGTCTTCTTACGCGAAACATAAAGATTATAGGCCAGGAATATGACACGGTGTCTGAACAAACTTTTGGAGCCTGTGTACAAGTTGGAAAAACCGTTGATAAAAATAGAATATACACAGGTAAAATGTTTTTGTTCTTCAATAAAAAGCTTTTTATGAGACAAAAGCTGGCATTTAAGATCCAATCAGAAAATGTTTGACAAAAAGGTCTTTTGAAAGATGTTAAATATTTAACGAAAGAATGCTGAACTAAATCAGTTCAAACAAAAGAGGTTTGCATTCACGTTTTCATAATTGCTTCAGAGACTTTAGTTAAATACTTGCGTAATTTTTCAAATTTTAGTGCATTTGTTTAAAACGCTTTTTCTCGTGTTTGAACATAATCTCTTTTCTCTTATTGTCCCTACCGCTTGTTATAAGTAAATTCAAACACTTTTCATTTATTAAAACATTTTATGATTTGCAGGATACGCTAGATTGATTAACGTTGAATTCCTTCACACCGGACAAAAAGATTTTGACTTCCATCAAAAGATGTCACTAGTGTTTAAGAACGCCGGAAATGTCTCTGTAGTGAAACCATCCATTGTGACCAAGTGCTCTTTTCATCGCGGTTACAGCACAGCAATTGGTGCCATAGACACTGGTGGTCTTGAAATTTCGAGTAACATTATATTTGGTCAGAGGGGAAATGGTAGGTATAGGTATTTACGGAAAGGCAAGCCATCATTACTTTTCGATGTATTTAAATGTAATTGCTTGACTTAAAGGTCTAGAATAACTGCGCTATTTTAAAAGACCTTTGCAAAAAAGCATACATATACCTCAGCAAAAATAAACCAGATACGAATAAGGTATCAAAGTTATGCGAATACTGAAATTTTCTACAAGTAAGGTGGTAGTTGAAATAAATCAAAGATATATTTTAACAGATTTAATAAACATGGATCCTCTTTTATCCAAACAAAATCTGAAACTGAGTGAGTCCAACGTTTGGCTACAATAACAAAAGAGACAATACAGAAGTAAAATAATGCTCCACATTGATAAAAAGAAAGAAGAACAAACAAAAACTCTCAGTATTTTTATCCAATTGTTTAAATGATGCGTTCGTATAATCAAAGGCATTGTCTTGGCAATAAATTACTAAATGTTCCAAAATAACTCGTAAAATAAGTATAAATGTAGTTTCTTGTTGAATAACGAAACATTTTCTATAATATCTATATAGATTAAATTCTGATCTTATTCATTGTAAAAACACCACAACGTTAAATGAATTTTGCTTTCAGTTTTACTTTTATATCTAAGGATTATGATAATCTAAAACGGTTATCTAATATTTGATTAACAGGAAGCTGTCATATCTAAGAAATGAATTCCGAAATTTGTAGAGATCATTCCATATTTGCCCAGGAATGAATTGTGCAAACGTACAAAATTTGTAACACACGAAATCTACAGCTTTATTTCTGCAATTTAATTCTTTTCACGTCAATTATGTCAATTACTTACTCAGAATTTATGAATTAAAAGATTAATGGTTTTACGCTACCGTTCGCTTGATTGTGGTTTCTAATTCTGAAGACTTTGCAAAAATTTCTTCAAAGAGTGTTTAAATTGTGCGCGAATCTGTCTTGAAAGTAGGATGTCAATTCATCACTGTCTTTGTATCCTTGCTGTAGTTGTTTCAAAATTGTATTCTGGTATTTTTTATTATTGCAGGTATTGTGACGTCTTCATTAATGACGCAACTGAAAAATAATTTCATAGTTGAAACAGAAGGGAATGGAATTGACGCTTTTAAAGCAAAGAACCTTACTCTTGAAGATAATTTGGTCAATGGAGCTGGTAACGTAGGCTATCATGTCCCTGTAGTGAAATGTGAGGACAAAGGGTATCGTAACAACAAAATGTATAGTAATGCCGTCGGTGGCCTGTTTACAGACATTGCAATGGATTACCATTGTATGAAAATTGAAGGTTTTACAAGCTGGAAAAACTCCTATGTTGGAATCCTTTATAGAGGGAAGTCAAATGTTACGATTAAACAAAATACACTTATAGAGAATCAAGTAGGCCTTGCTGTTGAACTGACGTCAAAGAGGCTACATGACTCGAACACATACGTTGTAGTGCAAGATACTACTTTCATAGGTCTAACATCTTCCTTTGACTGTATAAACGATAAAAGGCAAAACTTTGCAGTGCCTTCAATTTTGTGGGGCATCATTCATTCGAAACTTTTGAACGCAGAAGGAATGTTTGGAATGATGTTTCCGAACATTCATTCAGACAGAGCGGGTACGTCATTGATAAATGTCACATTTTCAAGCTACATGAATACAACTTGTAAGAAAAACTACGCTTTGACGACAAACACAGGAGACTACTCGGAGCAGACTAAGATAAATTCTGAAAAAGCCACACTTTTAAGAATTGCTCATTCCAACAAAATAATCTTCCAAAGGACCGATAGGTAAGCAGAATTTACGAACATCTAAGAAGAAAGACAATTCTCAATTTGCAAAGTAAAATTCACAAACAATTATTGTGGCGTGATGCCTACCTAAGTTTAGACTTTCACCTAACCGACATGTAATAAAAATCCCAGTTAAAAACGAATTTCAGGGGTTCGCAATTTAAGCAATGGTAATAAAAGAATTTACCTAAAATAAGAATTCCATCAGGTTTGTGCGATCGTGATTTCTGCTGTCGTAAAATGAAAATAGCTTGAAGCAGAATGGAGGCATTATGAAAATACAAGCGATATTGCAAGAATCATCGTCGTGCAAAAAAATACTTTTACATGTTGTTCGATCACTTCGTCAGTTAAGCAAAAATGTGCAACAATCTATTTGTGTCTGCCTTGATCACATTAGGTATAGTCACTATCCCGAGTCAGTTTTTATACATTATTGTGTATTGTTGAATGCTTATCATTCGTTACTTTAATGACGCATTTTCATTTCAGTGTCGTGACTGAGCTCTGCTTCAAAATGAATTGCGACGCTTTCAAGTACGCTATCTTCAGAGACCTAGATGGCTCATTTCTTGGCCACCCTGGATCTGTTGTTCCACAATCTGAGTACGTTTTTTAAAGCATTATCTTTATTTTACATAATATTAGTAAGGTGAAATGTTTTATCTAGTTTTATTGAATATTTAAATTTATAAAATAAAAAAAGTTTCTGCTAAGGTTTAAAGAAATGTGAATATCGGACATTTTTAATACAAAGTAAGAAAATGTACATGTCAAACTATAATCATATACATAAGTATTAGAGCTATGTAACATAAACAGTTTATTGATATTTCCTCTGAAAAAGGTATGGAAGAATAGACCAGTGTCGGGTTCCAGAAGAAATGATCACAGATTTAAACGGGAACAAAATTCCTTTAGAGCAGATTGCTCCAAAATATGGTTAGTTTATGCTCAAGTAGATTTATTCTCTATGTAAGAATTTTCTAAATAATCAGTCTTGATTAAAGACATATATTTATTATGCGTTTAGAACAAATCCTTTGGCAGTTCAATTCATTGATCGTACAGTTAAAATCAGCATATTTTTTTAATTTCTCTATTTTTATTTTTTAATGTTTGCTTTGACTTTGAATCAGTATGTAATATATATGAAGGTCAGTGTTTAGAAGATATAAGTTTATATTTATTTGAATTTCTCTGAAATATCATTGCCAATCACTTGCAGGAATTTTTCGCAGCGAGCAGTGTATTTACCGGCAATCTTGGCAGGCGTACGAATGTTATGATGATATCAGCTATGAATTTTTAAGGATTCGTAACATGGACACAAATGCCAAAACACGTCAAATTTCTCCGATCGCTCTTCTAACTGACGGATTCTTAGATATGTTAGATGTTCCCCAAGATAATATCCATTGTAAGAGATTTTATACCTGCCAAAGACTGAGATCTACCTTTTACGCCATGGTTGCAACAGGTATTTTTCCCCTAAACCGTCTACTTTCAATATAACATTTGATTCTTGGTGTAATGTAGTAACTATTGCAACACTGAATATTAAATATTGATATTATGTTTCAATTTTTCTTTAATGTCTTGTCATATTTAAAATGTTTTTTTTTCAGACAAGGAGTATTTAATGCATTTTACCGGTACGACTCCAAGAAATATTCAGTATATACTGCTTGACGCTAAGGTACAAGAGAGTATCTATTGCAACACTGAATATTAAATTTTGATATTATGTTTCCATTTTTCTTTAATGTCTTGTCATATTTAAAATGATTTTTTTCAGACAAGGAGTATTTAATGCATTTTACCGGTACGACTCCAAGAAATATTCAGTATATTCTGCTTGACGCTAAGGTACAAGAGAGTATCAAACTCACGGTGTGGTATTCCCGTCCTAACAGACTTGATGTTTTCGTAAACGGCAGCTTTGTTGTAGCAACAAATGCAAGATTTGACCAAGTTGGAAGATACATATTGAGCATGCCAAATGGTAAGACCCAGTGTGTTACATGATTCAAAGTAATACATAACATTTAGATATTAAGTGATGCCTTTTACTTTATTGACACTCGTGAATATTATTTGATTCGTTTGATTACATCAAATCATAAATGTATGGAAATATAAGCAGCATTTCACTCATTTTACATGAATTTGTTAAGTAAAAGTCTTGATCATTACAAACTCTGTTTATAAAATAGTCAAACGTTTGCTTCAGGCTTAACTTTCCTGTATATTAAGGTAAAGACTTTTTATGTAGGAAACGAGTTCGCACCACAAATATCTGATGTCGCTGGTACGAATTACTATAACAGAACTAGTGGGGAACTAACAGTCATTGTAAAAGGACCTTCTGTGGTAGATGTTATTACACAGGAGACAATAATTGTATCATTTGGACTTCCTGCATTGACCGTATCGGAATTCTTTGGAGAACATATAATCGAAAATCTAGCGGCATTCTTTGACATTCCTCTAACCAAAGTTCGTGTGGTTAATATAGTAAGTGAGCAGACAAGTCGACGGTATAAACGGTCAGCTGCTACCATCACTCTCGAGATAGAAATAGGAAATGAGCCTAGCCTAGGTAGTAAATATTTCTAATGTTCTGATCCTTTTTCTGGTTCAGTCTGTAGTTGCAAGTGCGAAAAAAGATTACCATTCAACCTTCATTCCACTTAATGTAAAAAATACTGATGTTTAATATTTTTCCACTTCTATTTATGGCCAATATATACTAAAACCGGATTCTTTTATATCCTGATATTGTTCCGTTTTTATTGTTACTATGTTACTCCTGTTTAAAAGATTATTAGTGAAAAAATCGCCATTTTCATGCTTTATGTCTTAATGTTTCATAAAATATTTTGTCCGATACATTTTTACTGCATTTTACCGTTATATGCCCGAAGGGGGATATTATGTTATGGTCCAGGGCGTCCGTCCGTCTGTCCGTCCGTCCATAAGCAATCTGGTTTCTGGATGATAACTAGAGTACTCTTTGGCCTACAGTCTTTTACATTGACATGATTATTGCCCACATTGAATGAATGACCCCTATTGGTTGTGGAGTCAGTAGCTCAAAGGACAAGGTCACATAGACCTTAACATTGAAAACCATTTCCACCATGTAAGCAAGCATTGTTATAGAGACTTCAACCTTAATATCTTGATTGCACACATTGAGTGGATGATCCCTTTACATTTTGGGGTCAGTGTGTCAAAGGTCAAGGCCACAGTGACCTAAATGTTTAGAACCATTTACACTCTGTAACTCAACAACTATTTGTCATATAAATTTCAAAATTTATATAATGGTTGCACACATTAATTGAATGATCTCTTTTGATTTTGGGGTCAGTAGATAAAAGGTCAAGGTCACATTGACCTTAACATTGAAAACCATTTCTGTCATGTAACTTGACAATCATTTGTTGTACAACACCAAACTTTACATCATAATTGCACACATTGAGTGGATGACCCCTGTACATTTTTGGGTCAGTATGTCAAAGGTCAAGGTCATAGTGACCTAAATGTTTAGAATCATTTACACTCTGTTCCTTTACAACTGTTTGTCTTAGAGACTTCAAAATTCATATAATGGTTGTCAAGATTGAGTGAATGACCCCTATTTATTTTGGGGTCAGTAGGAAGAAGATCAAGGTCACATAGACCTTAACAGTGAAAACCATTTCCGCCATGTAACTTGACAATTTTTTGTTATAGAGACTTTAACCTTTACGTCGTGATTGCACACATTGAGTACATGACTTCTATACATTTTTGGGTCAGTGTGTCAAAGGTCAAGGTCATAGTGACCTAAATGTTTAGAATAATTTAAAGTCTCGACAACCATTTTTCATAGAGACTTCAAAATTTATATAATGGTTGCACACACTGAGTGAATGGCTCCTATAGATTTTGGGGTCAGTAGGTTAAAGGTAAATAAAAGCAAAATTTTAAGCAAATCATTCATTTTAAAGCCTAAGATTTCCTCCCTTATATCATAAATGCATCATACTTAAAAAAACCACCATTCGGGCATATAATGCTCCGCCCAGCGATGCTCTTGTTTTTTTATATTGTGTTCTTCAAGCTTTTTTGCTTGAGGGTGATATTGTATAACTTTTGACCTTCTGTACATATGAATAGATAGAAAATCGTTACACTTTTTGAACGATATGTGTATTTGTCAGATACCAATATCTCATCAAGTAACATCAAAATTGTGAATGTAGCAAATCACTAGCATAGCTAATGTTCAACTCAGTTATATTGTGTACTTAGGCTTCATTTAATTGAACATATTGTTCTTTTACATATTTATTCATTTTCAGATATGAACTCAACTGTGCCAGACGCAATTGACTTCCAGACTCTTTTAGAACTTGGATCCCAACTCGTTAAGGAATGCCAGCTCGGTAATATATCGGAAACTTTAAACGTTTCAGTAGTTTGTGAGGCCGTTGGAATGCTGACGAATGAGTCTAGTACTGAATATATAGTGTATGAAACAGTGGCGCCTTCGTATTTACTTTTCGTTGAAGAACCAGAGCCAGAACACGAATGCGCTCTGCTGAAACAGCAACCTAAAATTAGAGCCGCAGATCAAGACGTAAGATTATAAATATTTATGCATTATTAACCTTTAGACAAACCGGTATTGGTGTGTCTTTATGAATTTTCATGATGAAAGCCTAAAATATTCAAAACTTTGACGGCTGTCGCGATAGAAGGATTTCTCCTATCGTCTTTACTAACAATCACTTTCTAATGGTTTTATTTAATAATTGTGTTTTGAATGGCACAGGTATAATTAAAAATAACCTGGTTATAAATGTAACATCCGAATGTCTTCAGTTTTTTGCTGTAAATTCTGTGTATTAATTCTGCGGGTTAATTCTTCGAGGATACTTGAAACTCGACATTTAAACATGTTTTCTTTTTATTCTCACTTCAATTCAGTTTCTGTATTTCACAGAACAACATTGTTCCTCATCTTGGAACAATAGACAACCCTTGGCAGATGACAGTTAGTCTCAGAGACAACTCATCCGGGCAGCAGCTTGCTGAATTAAGTGGCACTGTTTCTATCAGTTCATCCGACGGTTGGTTTAACTTCACGGATCTTGCCATATATCATTTGGGAACAAATTTCATCTTGGATTTCAATGTTACCTTTCCTGATCAAGCTACACATTTTTCTTTGAGTTCTGTATTGTTTGATGTTCCAAAGCGTCCTTTGAAAGTACATGTTCACAACCAAAGTACCAGTGTAATTTATAGTGGAGATATGTTTAAAGTGACGCTTGAGCTTCGTGACCAAAACACAGATGATATTATAACTAACATCTCATGGAGAGTAAGTATGTCAGTATACACCTAATAAGTTTATTTTTCTCTTTTATTCGATTGTTCTCTTAATCAATATACAATATATTACTCACATTTTATCTTGATGTATGTATATAAAAATATTTAAAAATGATATATCTATTAGTTTCATGTTTCTGAACTAAAGGGTTAAAATATCATTTTGTTGTCGCTTGAATGTGTCGCTAATATGGACAGAATGTGTAGTGGTGTTTCGTTTATGAATAAAACTAATTTTATAATTCTTAATTAGACTCTCAATTTGATAGAGAACTCAACATTAATATGAAAACATCATTACGCAATTTCAGTGATTATCACGAATTTCCGTTCGTATCTAATCTCCTTAAAACTGGTTTATTTGATCATGTTATTATCGTCAGGATAAAGTTTCTTTAACTGATCATCTTTATTCTGCTCAAATTAGCAAATGCACACCTAATTGTTTTCATAAATTCATTGACAGTTCATTTTGTACAAGATGAGAACGAAAGGAAACCAGACATATGATGTCGTGGTCTTATTTCTTTACTGCACCCTGCCTGCTGAACAAACAGTAATATATACAGAAAAAGTACAATGAGATAGTCTCAAAATAACCGTAGTGAACAAGGTTTATACTCAAAATCCTTATCTCGCATCTAAAACATTTACCGGTCATTCATTGTTCCAGAGAGCAATTTAAAACTGAGAACCATATAGAAAATGGAAATACAGTCATTACAAAATCTAAAAGAACACGAACACCTCGCGCTGTCGTTAACTCTATACTGCGCCAAATAGAAAAGCACTCGTCGTTCCATTAAAAAAAGAAAAACTCGAGGCAACGTTGACGTCAACTTTATGTTGCATTTTTTCGATGCGTCATTTGGTATCTATGTTGGTTTTGTCATGTCACGGATGATGTTATTTGTGAAAGATGGGTTTTCTTCTGACACGTCACTAGACACAGTTTAGCCAGTCATTTTAACACGACCAAACCATAAATGGATTGCTAATGCAACGACTGTATTGTCAAGGATTAATACCGATTCAGGGAATTGACTTTATTATCAAATTATCCCTATATAATATTGGGATCGACCTGCTAATATTTCAAAAACATTACAGCTTAGGACATATACAAAACAAACTGTCACGTTAAAAAGAAACATGACGCTCAATTTTAATGTGATCTTTACAATGTCGTCACATATTCTTATTTGACGTCAAGCTATACCGACTTTATTATTGGCATTTAATTTATGTTGTATAGGCTATTGAAATTATGATGATCATTTAGTGTTGCGTTTTATCCAGATAGCATTAATATTTTCATAAGAAAGAACTGTCGACAATACTTGTTGTCAAGGTAATGGTCATATGAAACGATATTCGGGCTATCAATATTTTTACTTTTACATTGCATTTGAAGACAGTGAGAAATTTGCAGTTTTGCTTATTTTCCTTTTTTTTCCTGTGTCATTGGACAAATAGTAAACTTAATTCCTCGTATTTTTCAAAGAATCATACATGGGTAGCCGAGGTCGGTATGTTGAGCAGCTCACCGTATGGTACTTTATACGGTATAAGCTCAGCGACTTTTGACGAAACCACCGGACGAGCAGTGTTTTCTGACCTGTCGTTTAATGGATTTGGCGTGTACAACTTAGCATTTACGGTCCTTTCCGAACCATCCGAATACAACTTGACGTTATACCACAGAGTTGTAATACAGAACCCTAAAAACATGAAAACAACTGATGAAGAAACGAGTGAAGTAAAGGTCTGATAACGATTTTGTTTGTTTTCTCATTCGTTTTCACCTCAGTAATTAACTACATGCGATTGCTAATCGTTTGTATTTTTCTCATTTTTTACTTATCAAATTATATTACATGCACCTGTTAAATGCTTATATTTGTTTCCTGATTGTTTACCTTTCTAGTTACAATATGCACTTGTTAATACGATATTTATATGATATCAGGCATTAAAGGTCACTTCATATATTTTAGTTTTTTTTCCCGAAAATAGATTAAGGGAATTGACTTTATTATCAAAGTAAGGTCAACAGATGGTTGACTTCATTAGTTTAACACGCATCGGAGATTGGGAAAATAAAAAAAATACAAGATAGAATTACAATCTGTTAAGCTTTTGTGATATGCAGATCAAATATGGAGCAGTCTTTGAAGACGTGCTACCAACTGTCAACAAACGTATCGAGTTTGAACAGATGATACTAACAGAGCTCGCCAACACCTGGACCTCAGTAAAACTGGTAGATGGGTCTGTGTATAACGGTAAATATATTTCGATTAGGAGAATAACATTTCTTTTAAACAGATTTCAATGCTTCACTGTCCGAGAAAACAATATTGATACAGTGATAAAAGAACCAACTGAAGTAACATATATGTCTAGGGTTTTTGTGAAGCACTGGCCTTTCTTATCACAGCATCAACGCCTTTAACGTATATTGTTTAGAGAACGCTGAGAGAACGATATTCAGCACAACTAGACATTGTTTAAACACAACCAGTTTAGACAAGTTAAGCGTGGGGATTTTTTTTAAAAAACTACATAAACTATGGAATTTTATAGAAAATAATTTTTACTCGTGAAATTTATCTTCTCAAACAGGAAGTATAAATGTTGCGTTTGTAATAACTGGCTCCAGAGAAGACGTTCTGTCCACCCTTTATGGTATATGTGAGGATATTTACAACGGGACTGTCTACGAGTTCAATAACAAAACCCTAACGAATTTGCCTTACATGACAGTGAACGACACGGCATTCTACGGTGTAAAATGCGGAGAAATGGTAAGCCATCCTTATCGAATCATTGAATAATTGACCAGTACGCTTCAAGACACTTAAATTTAAAAACTTTTCAAGACACTTAGATTTAAAAACTTTTAACTTACAGCCGTTTTAGTCTAACCAAAACATATTAGTATTAGTAATGCTTGTGTATTTGACTTAACATATTTATTATCGTCTGTAGAATTCCATATTTATATGTTTTCTGTTTTAGACTTTAGAGGACGAAGTTGAGGAGGGCAGTTTGAAAGTCATTTTTGTTGTTTTACCAGCAACAGCAGTTGCATTGTTAGTGACAGCCTTTGTCACCTATGGTGTTTGGAGGCATATTTCGAAAGCAAAAGCTCGAGTTCATGGTAAAAGCCTTTTGAATTGATATTATTTGTAATGTTACATGTATTTATTTTTTATCCATCGGTCTTAGGTTTATTACAATTATTATCGACCTCTTCCTTGAGTTCTGAGCGACAAATCTGACGTAAAAACGAAAAATGGTATATAATCGTAATAAAATTTATCTATCATCAAACTTCTTTAGTTCAAACATATTTTATTCTCAGAATATTTACAATTTATATTTTACAATATATACACAACACAGCAAACAAATATTCATAATGAAAAGGGTAAGAACAAAAGACATTGTCTTATAAAATTCTTCTCCCTAATTACATTTTGACGATAGATCGGTGCTTACTAATTTTTCTGAGAAAAAAGAAAAAAAATATGATCTGGTAGTGAGGGGTTCCCAAAAAGTAGAACATTAAGGTCAATTTCCAGGTCTCGAAACTTCTTTCGAAGTCCTAATTGTATAATCAACAAAAAAGTTTAACTTCTCAAATTCAAAATGATTGATTTTTGAACAGTTGAATTTATTTGATGTTATTAAACATGTTATGTCCAAATTTCGATTCGGTGCTCTTTTGTATTCGTTCTTTAGCGTTTTTTTAAACTCTGTGCTATTCACATAGAATTTTAGGGTAAATTTGTAACACTTATTTAATTTTAGATTCTGGTAAAACGAAGAAATACAGTGACAATGGTCAGCAATTGACTATCGAGGACTTTCTCTTCAGTGAAGCGGATTTCGATCATGTTGCCTGCAGAAGCCCGCAAGCTCCTTTATCTACTAATCTTGATCCCGAGAAAGTCAAACGCACTTACTCAAATTTTTCATTGGATATTTCCTCACCAGTGACACCGGTGCATTACCCAGAGGAGAAGTACTGAGTGTGTGATACTTTGATCACAAGCAAAGGAAATCCAATTAACTCTATGGAAATTTTTCTCTAGTTTATAACCGTTTAAATGTTAAATCAGTAAGGCATTATAAGAAGAAGCACACATTTATACAATGTAATTATTACTTGTGAAAATGAAGTCCACTCTTTTATTTGTCTTCATTATATTTAGTGTAGCCTTAGTATAAATACTATGTGTATTATGATTTTATCCTATATATTTTGAATATGATGTGTAGAGTTCAATTTTTACGATGGTGTATTGTCACCTGATTTATTTGTTTTATTCACTTTTTGTGCGGGTAAAGGTTTTTGATAATTCTATAAATTTTGTTACTTGTTTTACATTCCTTAGTTCAGATCGTTTTACTTCATTTCAATGATATAGAATTTTATTCGATTATGTCTTATCCATTAGCTTCTGAAGTAGCATTATGTACATCCAGTCTGTCGTTAATCAGTTTCACTAATAATTAAAATAACGTGCGATGTCGTACTGCTCTTGACGTTTACGTGTAAGAAACACGAGTGAAATTGAGCTACCTTCCATACCATAGCGATTTCAGTGGACGATTTGATGATATAAAATGTTCTTTAAATCATCCGGCTTTCTTTTTTATATAAATTATTTACTTAAAGGCGTCGGCATCGAAGTCAAAAATTTAAGGTCAAGAAACTAAGTATTTCTTAGACAGTCAGACAGATCAAAATGTCAATTTTATTATTACATTTGATTTTCTTTCGCTATTTTTGTTCTTCTTTTTGAAGTATATCTTTTACAAAAATATCAAAGGAGATGCGTTTACATTTTGTTTGATGATGATTTGCTAACTGTTTACAGAAACCCGGGGAACTTTGTGCGTAATAGAGAGAGAATAAACACTAGATTATACAGTCCGATTAATCATCTGTCCATCTATTTTTTCTTTGATTTTTGGACCAAGGGGTTAGTTTTACATCTAGATAATACGAGTCATTTCAAGAACTCAAAGACCCCATAGATGATACCTGTTTTGTAAAAGTCATGCTTATCACCCAGATGGTGGAATTATTTTATTTTTTTACCTGCACTGATATTGCTTTAGATCTTTTATTACTAAAGCTAGTTGTATAATGATTATCGATGATATAACGTCCAAGGTGTATCCCTATTAAGCTTTTCTTAAAATTCGTATAAGAACAATTTTGAGTGACAACAAGGAAAAGTATGTATTTACCAGTACCAGTTCTTTACATACACGGTTATGGGTACGCTAAGGAATTCCAGTTAATGTTTGGTTTGTGTTTTTCTTTTTTAATTCAGTGTAAAGACTAGTAAATATTTAGATGGAACTTGAATTTCAATAAAGTCGACATCATCTGAAAGAAAAGCGTTTTGATTCTTTTATACCTGAGTAGGTATATGATTATTTAAGTGAGTGGACAAAAGCGAAACAAGTTAATTTCTCATTTTCTTTGAGACAGTCAAACAAGACAGAGACAGACAAATTAATTTCAATCATATAGGTTTAAAGGCGTATTATAACATTACAAATGCATAACACAAGGTGTTCGATGAACAGTTGTACATATAATGACAGACAAAATTTAGCTGAGTGGAACCAACAAAATACCTGACACATAAAGTTTAGTATAGTTAAATCACATGTACAATAGTCATCCTATTAAAATCACCAAAACGATACAAACAAAAAATAACAAACAAACAAATAGGGACAGGTAGAATACAAACTACGGATTACACAGTTAACCCTTCATTCTTTCTGTATATCTTGTAATTACACGTTCTTTTGGTTCGCATGATTTCGGTAAAAGTTTCTATGTTCAAAAACATAGAATGAATGTAAAGCAAATTGTTCTTGAGAGTACTCGTATATAATACACTGGTTAAATTTCAATAATGAGAACCACAGCGGGACCGATCAAGTCTCTAAGAAACAGTTTTGCTCAAACGAACATCAACGGTACGCGTTATAGTTCGCTTCGTCTTTTTCAGCATTTCTGATCGAATCAGCAGCCATATATTTCTAAATTTTTGTCTTAATGTCCTAAAGTTAGAACTCGAACATATATATTCTATGTCAAGAAGAAAAATTCTGTGCGAGTTCTAACCAACTTTAATGTTGAACTCGCAGATGTTTTATAAGGGAATAAAAAAAACGACGTCAGTATCTAGCATTTCTGCTAACTTCCACTAACTACCATTTAGTGTCAGTGAAAAACTAGGATTCTTCAGACACATGTTTCAGCAGTCTGGCATGATATTTCAGAAAATGTAATAAGTAATGACGTTTAAAATTTTTTTTACTAAAAACCAGGTCAACAGTTCTTAGAGAATTGCCAAATGGAATGCATTTTATTCAAAAGTCTTGCGTTAATGATTAGCTTGCATCTGCAAATTCTGGAATTTCTATGAAACGTAATCCAACGGTTTTCATTGGTAAAGTATACACATTTGAAAAGGTATCAGTTTGACGCTTCTGAGCGAGTGGAAACAAAATAAGTCAAAATGATACTGTATATCAATGTCTGCGACAGGATAACAACACACAGTTCATGTCACAGGATTTCGGTGCCAATGTTTCTTACCGTAATCATTTCATTCAGTCTTAGCTCTACAAAGAGATACTTAAAGAGCTGTTAATTGACAGAGATGTTGAGAGAAGATGGGAAAGCCAATGGACTTGTTGTATTTGCAAAACTATTCTTGTACGAGAATGTCTTATATATAATATGTCACAAACGACTATTTTTCATCCGTTGGTGGACTTTTGATCACTGTCACTATAACATGTTTCGCTCATTTTCCAAGGTATTTTGAGTCTGGAATGGCTAAACAAACTTAAAATTTACGGTTTCAAATTATATTTAGTGACATTAGTTACTAAAGAAATGAAATAATAATTCACTCTGAAACATAATGTTTGAATGACAAGTTCATAGCAAGCGTGCCATGTCGCCTACAGCGTGATGGTACCGGGTTTTAGTGCAAAACACAGAAAGCATCCATTCCAAAGACACCTCTGGGTCTTTTAAATGCTCATTGTTTAGCACTGATACATGATACCTCAGTGTAATGTCTCATCCGAAAAAACTGTTGTGTTAGTTGAAAAGCTTGGGATTGAACTGGTGACGACTGGATAACCAATCCAGCGCGTTACCACTGCACCACACATTCGCCATGTGCAGATAATTGATAAAGAGTCGATGAATCGGAACTCCTTGGCCATAAATATTACGCCACACGAACCGTTAAAGTTATGTTCAGATTGGTAATCCCATAGTCTTGTGATATGTGAGCAAGTTTAAATTTCGTCATTTATTTGTCACAACTCTTATGGGTAGAAAGGAATGCAACTCATTCCATCGTATATATATATTGTGTTGGAAAATGAAATTTAAACAAAATTAAACATATATGATTTACAAAATTAACCTGATTTAAGTTTTAAGTGCAAAAATGAACGTAACTCGAGCATGCATTATTTCAAAATAGAAACCAGAATATCTAAAAAAAATGCCCCATGTATGTTTTAAAGGCAGCTTTGATAATTATTTAAATTAGATATGATTACGGTTGTCGCGAAATGCGAGAATTTTTCTTTTTAAACATAAGTAAAGTACAGTGCGATATAGCTAGTCTTATAACAGCAATTTAGATGTCTGTTTTGTTTCTTACACACTCTACAAAAATGTATGTATCATATCTATTTTAGCAAGTTATTTTTAACAAAGTAATTTCATTGGTTGATGACAGAATCATCTTCCCTATTTTGGATATGGCTTGTTTTTTGCACACGTCGTGTTTGAGATAAGACCATTACTAGGAGGGATTATATTCGAGTCATTATTAGTAGAAAGAACTTTAGGCCCAACAACATCTAAAATTAATGTTTTGTTTGAATAAAAATGTGTAACAGAAAGATTAACTGTTTAAAATGAACTTATATAAAAATGTTGGACTTATATATACATATTAAAGTTGGAAAAATTTAAACTTGTTGTTCTATAAAAGAAAAAACAGTTTTTCAAAGAAACTTGGTTTAAAAGATAAATCTTAATGTGGTGAGAAATAAAAGTAAAAAATATCACGGGTAAAAAAGGAACGTAAACAGAAATGTCGCCACATTAAATTGGTCCCGCGAGCCGGATGAAGAACTGGATTCGAGGCCGGAAAAAAGACTGGAAACCGACTTGAGATTCAAAGTCGGACACTAAAATTGACATGGAACTAGTTTAAAAAAGAGAGAGAGCAAAAAAAAATATATGGGAATAATAAAAAAAAAAAAAAAAAAAGGCACTTAAAACAGTGATGGATAAAAGGACAGGAAAAATAATAAATGTGCTGCAATAAAAACGGAAAGAGTTAAAAGGTTTAAAAGTAAAAGCAGCGGACGAGTAAAGTGCAAATTTTCACAGGAACTGGTTTACATTCCCACAACTCTCTAGGGCGTAGTGTGGCTACAGGTTAATTGGTTAATTGGGTGAATAATCTGTAAAGTGATGCGGATAATTTGTGATAAAATAGCAATTACATCGCAGTCAGCACAGATTAATTGAGTGGAATGTCTGTCGTTGGAATTTCATTCATAAAAATTGTAGCCATAAACATTGTAAAAGAGGGCTGATAAAAAAGTAAAAGAAAAATTTAAAAAGGGAAGTGGTGTTAATAAAAAGTTCTGCAAAGTATAGTTATATACCACATAACCTTAAAAATGGCTGAAATAACATACATCAAAGGCGTTAGAACACGTTTTCAAAACTCGCTCAAGGAAAAAATAAACAATGCAACGACGCTAATTACAGATGATAGGGAACTGGAACTTGATGTACGTCTGGAAAATATTAACTCATGTATCGAAAAGGTTACATATTACAAAGAAAAATTAGAGTTACAAAGTGAAAAATTGGCTTTATCTCAGGAAAATACAGAAGAAATTGAAAGTATATTAGATGAAGACTACCGGTTATGTTCAGATGCAGTCGACATATGTTTTGAACTAGAAAAATTGTACAAAAAATTGATCCATGAAAAAGAAAAAGAGGAAAAAGAAGGAATTATAACTGGAGAAACGGATACACATAAATTATTAGAACTTCAAAGTGACATGAAAGATATCCTTAAATCACAGTTAGAGCAACAGAAACTCAATGTAAAAAAGAGACCGACAGAATGTCAACAACCAAGCTTCCAAAGATAGAATTGATTACATTTAGCGGTGAAAGAACAAAATGGATAGAGTTCTGGGACTCTTTTCAAAGTGCAGTAGATAGCAATAGATATTTGTCTGCTGTAGAAAAATTTAATTATCTGAAAAGTAAACTGTCTGGAGAAGCCAGGAGAGCAATCGCTGGTTTAGCATTATCAGGAGATAATTACAGAACTGCGTGTGAATTGTTGCAAAAACGATTTGGAAATAAGCAAGATATAATAGACAGTCATTACAGCAGACTTGTATCATTGAAGGCTGCTTCAAATAATGAAAAAAGTTTAAGAAACTTGGTTGACTCGGCAGAAAAACAAATCAGAAGTTTAGAAGTTCTAGATCAAAATCCAGACCAGGAGATATTAGTGTCAATCATAAAGTCTAAAATTCCAAAGGATGTGTTGGTCCAAATCCAGTTACATAATGGCATGGAAAAACCATGGACTGTACAATCTCTCTGTGAGAGATTAAATGATTACATAACGGCAAACGAAAGAGCAACAAAGGATACTAGCGGTGGTGACACAAAACGAGATGCACAGAGGTATAGCGGACAAAACCGTCATTTTAACAAATCGTCAGCAGGAGCATTAGTAGCAGGCGAGCGTTACAATGAGAAGTACAAAAAGAAATGCCGATATTGTGAAAATAATCATTTCAGCGACCAGTGTCAAAAGTATCTCACGATAGAAGATAGAAAAAGAAGGCTTGGAAAAGGCTGTTTCAAATGTTTGAAAGACCATTACGGAAAAGATTGCTCGTCAAGAAATAGATGTTTTCACTGCAAAAAAGAAAATGTACATCACAGCAGCTTATGTCCCCAGAAGTTTCCAAGAACTAAAAGTAAAACAGAGAATGCAAACTTGTCAGATGAAAGTCAAGAATGGAATGAAAACAAAATTGAAAATGCGTACCCTGAAAGTCATGAAACGGGGATGCTATCACTGAATGAAACTGTTTTAATGCAAACAGCCGTGACGGATATAAAAAATTCCTTGAACGGAAAAGGTGAAAAGGTTAGAATTTTGCTAGACTGTGGAAGCCATCGCACTTACATATCACAAGAACTGGCAAATCGCTTAGGATTAAAATCAGATAATGAGCAAGAAATTCAAGTGATTACTTTCGGCAGTAAGACTCCCAAAGTAGTTAAAACAAAAACAACATCAGTGCAAATGAGGAAAAAGGACGGAAAATTCATGACATTAAGTGCAAATATTGTTCCAAATATTACTGGAAATATAAGCAGGAATATGATACACATATCATCGCAAGAACAATATGACAGATTGACAAAAAGTTTGGACATGGCCGACAGTCTACCGACAAGAGATGAAAATGAAAAGTTAGACCTTTTGATAGGAAATGATTATTATTTGGACATAATCAATTCTGACAAAATTGAAATTCAACCAGGATTATATTTACTATCATCTTGTCTTGGATGGATTATAACTGGGAGAACAAAAGTTGACGCAGAAAGTGACACAAATTCAATTCAAAATGACGTAGAAATGTTAATTTTAAGTCACAGCAGGTCTGAAACAGGATTGTACTCTGATATCGATGACGTAGTTCCAACAAAACACCACATAGAGGACTTGTGGACGTTAGATGCCATAGGTGTCAACAATCATGATGAAAGCACTGATGATCAAATTGCAATGAGAAAATTCAGAGAAACTGTCAAATTTGAAAATGGACGTTATAGCGTGAAATGGCCATGGAAAGACGAGAGTCCAGATTTGCCCAGTAACCGTGAACTGGCGTTAAATCGCCTTAAATCAACCGTAAGCAGAATGAAAAACAAACCAGATTTGATGGAAAAATATAACAATGTGATTCAAGATCAGCTGAAGAAAAACGTCATTGAAAAGATTGAAATTGAAACTACTACAGGTGAAATTAAGCACTACTTGCCTCATCATGCAGTTTTAACACCAAACAAGGAAACAACAAAGTTAAGAGTCGTTTATGACGCTAGCGCAAAGACCAAAGCATGCAAAAGTTTAAATGAATGTCTGTACAGAGGGACAGTCATGATTCATGACCTATGTGGGATGTTACTAAGGTTCAGATTGCATAATGTTGGTATTGTAGCAGATATCGAAAAGGCATTCTTGCAAGTTGGGTTACAAGAAGAGGATCGTGACGCAACTAGATTCTTTTGGTTGAAAGACTGGGAAAAGGGGCTAACTCCTGAAAACATACAAGAATACAGATTCACTAGAATACCATTCGGAATTATATCTAGTCCATTTTTACTTGGAGCAACAATTGAGTATCACCTCGATGCCTATGAAAACGAAATAGCTACAAAGCTGAAAAATGACATATATGTTGACAATTTAATAACGGGCTCCGCTACAGAAGAGGACGCAATAGAGCTATACGAATCTTCGAAGTTCATGTTCAATGAAGCATTGATGAATTTAAGAGAATGGATTTCAAACAGTGAAAATGTAAACAGACAAATTCCTACTGAGGACAAGTTACAATCAAAAAACGTTAAAGTACTGGGTCACAAGTGGAATGTTGAAGATGATACACTTTCCGTAAATCAATCAAATGTACTGAAAACTGATCTGAATGTGACAAAACGAAATATTTTAAAACAAGTCGCCTCCATCTTCGATCCATTAGGTCTTTTTGCTCCAGTTACGTTACAGGGAAAAGCTTTGATTCAAAAACTTTGGACTAAAAAACTTGACTGGGATGAAAACGTACCACAAGAAGATAGTTTAGAGTGGCAGAAAATAGAGTCTGAACTGAGAAAAATAGATTTAGTAAAAATTAACAGATGCATTGCAATGAAAATTCAAGGAACCGATATAAAATCTTATTTGGTGTGCTTTTGTGATGCATCCAAAAAGTCATTTGCTGCTTCAATTTATCTCGTACAAATCACGGATAATGCACGCAAATCGAATCTGATATTTGCAAAAACGAGGTTGGCACCTACCAAAAAAATTTCGATTCCAAGATTAGAGCTTATGGCAGTTGTGATTGGAGTTAGATGTTTGAAATTTGTAAAAAAAGAACTGAACATGAAATTTAGTGACTTGTACCTTTTTACAGATTCTCAATGTGTTCTAAAATGGATTGAGTCTGAAAAATCACTTTCAGTTTTCGTGAAAAACAGAGTAAACGAAATTAGATGTCACGATGACATAAAATTTGGATTTGTATCTAGTCGTGAAAATCCTAGTGACATCAGCAGCAGAGGTTCAAGCATTGAAAAATTACAAGGCAATGAACTTTGGTGGCATGGACCAAATTGGATTTTAGACGTGGAAAATTACATGAAAAGTGAAAATGATGAGAGAAATGATGAAAATAAGCAAGTTGAACATGATTTTAACGCTGAATTGAAAAAAGGCAAAGGCGAAGTCTTGTTGGCTACACAAGAAAAACAGGTGACTGAAGAACACAAACCACCATTTGAGATTGAAATTGAAAAATTTTCAAGTGTGTCAAAAATGCTCAGAGTGACTTGCTATGTTCTGCGTTTCATCAAAAATTTGAAACGGAGTTCAAACTGTGAAAAAGGTCCATTAAAAAGTGACGAGCTTGAGCAGTCAGAAAAAATGTGGATAAAATATGTTCAAAGAAAATACTACAAAGATGTTTACGATGCAATCGTGAATGAAAAATCACACAATTTGAAGACACAGCTTGGAATATTTCTTGATGACAGTGGTATTTTAAGATGTAAAGGTAGAATGGAAAATATAAGTTTGAGCTACAGCGCAAGAAACCCAATTCTGCTACCAAAACGAGATCGTTTTACACATTTGATCGTCGAGCGCGAACATAGAAAACTGTTACATAGTGGAGTTTCGCAGACACTGTGTGCTATCAGACATTTATATTGGATACCAAGTGGGCGTTCGGTTGTAAAAAGTGTCCTGAAACAGTGCATCATATGTAGAAAAGTCGAAGGTGGTGCATACAAAATGCCTCTTATGGCACCATTTCCAACAAGTCGTGTAACAGAAGCAACAGCCTTTGAACGAACAGGACTAGATTATTTAGGGCCTCTTCATATCAAAACAGCAGAAGAACCGAAAAAAGTATGGGTGTGTCTTTTCACATGTCTCGTTACTCGTGCAGTGCATTTGGAAATAATTAACAATATGACAACTGAGGAATTCCTTTTGGCTTTGAGACGGTTTATTGCACAGCGAGGCTCACCTATTGAGATTCTGAGTGATAATGCCAAACAATTTAAGTTGGCAAAAGATGTATTGGATATAATTTGGCAAAAAACAATCAGGAATGATGACGTTCAAACTTATGTAGCAAATGTTGGAATTAAGTGGAAATATATTGTAGAACGAGCAGCGTGGTTTGGTGGATTTTACGAGCGTTTGGTTGGACTTATAAAAAGATCACTTAGGAAAACATTGGGACATAAATTTCTTACAGACTTTCAATTACAAACTGTGATCAAAGAAGTAGAAAGCGTAATCAATTCAAGACCACTTGTGTATGTAGACAGTGACATTAACTCAAGTTTCGCGTTAACTCCAGGACATTTCATAACTTTAAATCCAAAAACAGGAATATACTGTACTGAAAATGATCAAAATGATCCGGATTACGATCCGTACGAAAGTTCTGCTAAAAAGCTGTTAAAAATTTGGAATAAAGGACAAAAATTACTTCAACAGTTTTGGAAACTTTGGTTAAACGAATATTTGCTCAGTCTACGCGAAAGGACTCAAACAAAATTAAACGCTCATCGGGTACAATCACCCTATGCAGCGAATGTTGGAGACGTGGTGTTGGTCAAGGACGAATTACCCCGAGGAACGTGGAAATTGGGAACAATTTCTGAGTTTATCGTATCTCATGACGGGAAATATCGTTCAGCCAAGGTCAAATTGGCTACCGGCAATGTCATAAATCGTCCGTTAAATCACCTTTATCCAATAGAGGTAGCAAGGGATAAAATACCTGATAAACCTATGCAGCAAAACAGTGCGGATGATAACATGTCAGATACTGAACAAAAAAGAACCAGACTGGCAGCAAAAAAATCCAGAGAAAAAACTCTAAAACTCATAAATGATGGTGATGTTTAATAAGACTGATTAATGAGAAAGATGGACAGTGTTAAATTTGAGATAATGGATTAGTATGCTTATGTAACATTATATATATGTTTATATTAAAAGTGCATTGTACTTTAACCTTGAAAAAAAAAAAAAAAAAAACAAAAACAAAAAAACGTTATACAGCATATTTACGATAGAAAAGTGTGTTTCATTTCATTATATCAGCTTCAGACACTTATAAGATAAAAATGAACACTATACACTGGAAAAAGTGATAAGACTTTGTATATTTCATTCATTAACAAGCTACGCTAATGGCTTTTGGTTTAAAGATAAAATATCAGGTGGTAAAAGAAACAAGAGCTTAATTAAGATCTGTTTTTTTTTTTTATTTATGTATGTTTGTCCAGAAAAGATAGTTTGAGTTAATCATATTATGTCGAAGTAAGCTGATATTCAATTGAGATAAACAGAAATACTTGTATAAGAAAATTGCTGAGGGCTGTTCCGTAAGTTCTGTAGCAGTAATTAGGAAGTCTTAAAAATTTAAAATGTTTACAGCAAAGCAAACTTATAAATTGTGACTTATATTTATGTGCAATGCTTTTATAATTATGTATTGCAGTAAATATCATATAGTTATTTGAAATAGTTTGTCAATCTGAATTTTTTTTTTGGAATATATTACAAATCTCAGTGCTAATTTTTTATGTTTTTTCTTTTTTTTGTATTACAAGTAAATTTCCATTTGACTTAACTTTCCACTTTCTTGTGGTGGGAGTGTCGCGAAATGCGAGAATTTTTCTTTTTAAACATAAGTAAAGTACAGTGCGATATAGCTAGTCTTATAACAGCAATTTAGATGTCTGTTTTGTTTCTTACACACTCTACAAAAATGTATGTATCATATCTATTTCAGCAAGTTATTTTTAACAAAGTAATTTCATTGGTTGATGACAGAATCATCTTCCCTATTTTGGATATGGCTTGTTTTTTGCACACGTCGTGTTTGAGATAAGACCATTACTAGGAGGGATTATATTCGAGTCATTATTAGTAGAAAGAACTTTAGGCCCAACAACATCTAAAATTAATGTTTTGTTTGAATAAAAATGTGTAACAGAAAGATAAACTGTTTAAAATGAACTTATATAAAAATGTTGGACTTATATATACATATTAAAGTTGGAAAAATTTAAACTTGTTGTTCTATAAAAGAAAAAACAGTTTTTCAAAGAAACTTGGTTTAAAAGATAAATCTTAATGTGGTGAGAAATAAAAGTAAAAAATATCACGGGTAAAAAAGGAACGTAAACAGAAATGTCGCCACAACGGTTTAGGATAAACCAATGAAAAGCTGTTAGAACTTCCGCTTTCGACGCAGAGCTTTTCACCTGACTATATATATTTATTGTGCAGAATGTTTGTAGTTTAAAAGTGCGATATGGGTGTCGTTATACGGAGACAGATTTGTTTTTGTTTCTCTGTGTGGATATCTACAGTCGTGCTTTTAGTGTTTATTCGGTCATGTAATGGTGAGTAAAAAATCTTTTATAAGAATAATACATAAAAGATGACTGCATTTTAAGATTATCAATATTTTGTCAAGTTGTGTTTGGGCTTAGTGAAATATATAGTTTTAGTTCAAACATTTATTTTTCATCGATTGGGACACACGCTGTGTGAAGTATCCCATCCCCTGTTTCCTGTCTAGGTTCAAACCAGTTTTTGTGGCAGAAGGATGCAATCAAGAAAGTTACCACAGAAGTGAAAAACGTGCAAACGTTAAAATGCATTTGACTTTCATTTTAATTGACACCTTGAGGTAGTAGACACATTATGTTTAACCTCCGGCCATAGGAGTGCTCAACTGAATAATTTGTAAAGGTAAGATACCTATTCAGTTAAGGTTTGAGTTCGAACTGCACTAGAGACATTATGTTTATAGCTAGCTCTTTCTTTTTCTTTTTCTTCTTTCATTTTTTATTTGTGACTTTTTTTCAAAACAGTACCTTTTATTGGAATTATGCTGAACTGTTTCCCTTTTAACATTAAAGAGGTTTAAGAAAAATGGTGACCATGGTTTTTGATAAAAAGTTCATCAGTTTGAAAATATTATGGTCTTCACGCGTGTTGATTTTTTTCTGGACAAACTAAGAAAAAATGATTATTATGAAAAATGCCCCTGTTTGCAACTGCAGTCGCGTGCTTTGAAGTTTTACATGAATACCTGTCTTCCTTTTGATGCTCTAGGCAATGGCGCCTTGTATTGATTATATATTGTCATAAGGTAGTTTTTTGTCCTAAATCATTTAAATTTATCAGTGCATGAAAAAAGTCAATTTAGTTTTAATACCAAAACAAGGTTTTGTTTAAAAAATCACCAAAACTTATACATTGTGTCCTGGTTTTGGTTCGCATCGTTGTAACATTTTGACATATTTACATTCTGCACTTATATGTATTTCTTTTGAAATGAAGACAATGTAGTATGTACAAAAATCGTTTCAGTGCAAAAGAACTAGCAATAATATGGATAATTATGAAGGCATTTATTGTCGAATACAAAAGATTAAAGATTAGATTAGAATAACTAACAAAATCTCCACATTTTAATTGTCCCAATGTTAAATCATTGTTTCAGCTGTCAAAACTACCTAATGAAAAGCTAGCATTGCCAATCAATAATAATGATGATTTTATGACAAAGAAATTAATATGAATAATATAATCATAAAAATGATAAGGTTTACGTTGATAATGATAATAATAATGATTGTGATAAATAGTGAAAAGAAGAAAAATGATGATGATGATGATGATGATATTCATGGCTGTTATAAAAAAAAATGATTTTATCAATCATGAAAATACAAAAAATCCTTATGACCCTGATTGTAATGAGAAAATATACATTGTCAAAGTATTAAGACATTTTTGTTTTCTTTTTTACCAAGGAAAGATGAATATTAAAAAAAAAACGTTTTGACGACATAAGAGTTTTAGTTTCCGTTAGTATGAAGTGGCTTTGACTGATCCTATAAGCATTTGACTAATTGTTACAATAGCAAATATCAGAAAATTCTCTTAAAATACTTAAGGAGCTTCGCGCGACACATTTTTCGGATCAAAGACGGACGGATAAGGGTCAATTTTAAGACCCTCTTAGCCCAACCCGAAGTTTGGGCACAAAAAACTGCTACGAATGTTTAACACTGCACCATTTGTTGAAAAAACTGCACCATATGCTGTTTAAATTAAACAATCAGTCCAACATAAATATGTAAACAAATCTGCACCATATATGAAAATGTTGTGCATTGCACCACATATAAAACTAAGCTGCACCGTATATAAAATTCAAATTGAAACTTTCCGAACTAATTTAGCAGCAATGTATTGGTAGAATAAAACGTCAGTGAATAAGAAAGCTGACACTTTCAAAAAGACCGAGTTCATTTATGCTTTATTTTGGTAAGTGCATTTTTAAAGCGTAAAGACAAATATCTGATTTCATTCATTCATTCATTCAATCATTCATTCATTCATTTATCTATTTATTTATTTATTTATTTATTCTTTCATCCTCAAAAAAATCAAATAGGTTTCTCAAAAATCCACTGCATTCACTTAGATAATATAATGAATAAATGAATGGAGTTTTATAATATTATAATGAAATAATAGTAATAAATAAAGATTGTTACTAAGAAATTGTTAGTCGTTGCACATGTTACAGTGTCGCGCAAATAATATTACTCAGAAGGGAGTACACATAAAATAACTTATGTGCAGGATTGCGAGGTCGCTCCAGATTTACTTCTAGTCGTCTTTTGAATGAGTCGTTTATACCTGTTTTCATGTATCTTGTTGTCTATTGAACAATTTGTTATACCTATTTTCATGTATCTTGTTGTCTATTGAACGATTTGTTATACCTTTTTTCATGTATCGGTGCTTAAAATATATCATAGGCTGCTTTATACAACCCAAAACAACCTTGAATCCATCAACTTTTCAAGGGACGTTAAGAAGTATCGGTAAATGAACAGTCCCTCAATATAATGCAGGCTGCTATAGATAAACAGCTGGTAGCTAAGATGGTATTGAAGCACAATTTTTCATTTGGTTTACGTTGTCAATATATACGCCTGATTGAAAGTATGCTATTATAAATTAATTGTCATTTCTGAAAATGGTATATTTCATTAATTGTGTAGATGCTTTGAGACAAGATATTATTGTTATACGCAATTAAGTATTTCATTGTGTTGTACTGTATTGTATTTCCGTCAAATATAATTAAAAATAACCAGAAAAAGAGATTGCAACTATGACTTTCGGTTATCGATAACATAAAATAACAGCTTTTAAATGACCCTAAATTACGAGGTAGATTCAAACATCTGCAAGTATAAGTGTATGTGAAATTTTTAAACTTAATGCAGTGTTGCCAGTCATGAAAACAATAGTTAAAAAAGATATATGCTGTAAAAAACAAATCATCGTCACTACTTAGACATAATTAGAATCGACCTTAATTCTTTTTAAACGGTAGTTATTATGCAACTTGTGTGTTCATTTCGCATTATAGGGCCATTTGTTTGTATAAAACAGAACACACATTCTTTTCATTTTTTAAGTATACTTAATTTTGACTGATTTTGTTGTCTCAAAAATATACAATGAATGTTAACTTTTTTATGCAGGATTTTATAAGACGCTTAAGGGCAATGAAAACAAACTATAATTTTATATGTTGCTTACGTAAATGTCTTTTTTGCATGTAGTTAAAGCTTTATATAACTTAAATGAACTAAAATTATTTTTTCGTTGTTCAGTGGTTCCTGAGAATAAATCTTTTTGGAAAAAAAACTGTTATACTCTCTATTGTTTTGTCAAACACTTTCATTATTCATAGAACTTAAAAGATATATATAAAGAATTCTTTTTGAAAAAACAAACAAACAAACAAACAAAAAGAAGAAAACCCCTAAGTCAGACACTTCTTTTGGTTTAGATAACTACTTTACCGTATGTAATACTTTACTAGGTACACACACAACATACGTGACAAATATTCAGCCGCAATATGGAAGCAAGGGTGGAGGAACCATACTGTCCATATTTGGAACAGGTGAGCTTTATTCAGTCATGAATTCGAATTCAGAAACTTTAATATGGTGGCATATTTCTTGCCAACACTCGACTCCTTAATAATCCCGACATAAGTCAGTCTCTATAAGTTTCGTCAACTTTTATCTTGCTTTCGCTGAAAGAAAAAAAACTTTCACGTAAACCATGTAAACTACACAATGTTCGTGGAAGTTTTCTTACTTTTTACCGCAAAAAAACATAAATGCCAGTTATCTGAGATCATGTTTGCATGCTTCTTTTTGCTGTAAACGGACTTCTAATGTATACATTATGTAGCAATTAATATTGATAATATATTTATTTAAGGCAATGCGGCATAGATTAAGGGAATTTACATCAAAGCGATTTGAAAATTTCTGAAGACCAGCTCCATTCCATTCTGCAAAAGCTCATATCATACTCTAATACAGTACAACGAATAACTGGTTATCATGAATGTTAGGTTAGAAACCCTTGATAAACATAATATAAGATTGCAAGAATTATTTTATTACATTTTTTATACCTTTAATGCCCACGAAGTAAGGCATATAGCGTTTTGAACTGTCTGTCTGTCAGTTATTCCGTCCGAAAATTGAAGCATTGCCCATTACGCCTTATTAGTGAATGGATTTACTTCATACTTGAACACAGAACCCCTTATGATCAGATTTTATAATATATTGAATTTTTGAAATATATATCTATATGACCTTGAGCCCTGAATGACATTCATCTTGAAGGTCCAATATAAAAAGAGACCTTAATATTGGCCATAACTCCCTTACTACAAAACAGATTTAGTTCATATTTGCATACAACACATTTTGAGAGGGATTTTCCAAATGATATATTTTACCTTGACCCCTAAAAGATCTTAACCTCGAAGTCAAATTGTCAAAATAAAACAACTCTTCTTTAAAAGGATTTACAATTTATCTTCATCTTGTCCTCAGCACAAAGGTCAAAGCACCACTTTGGGGACATTCTAATCTCAGTGACTGTTCATGTTTTATTTACATAGATATATGTGTTTTTATTAAGGATTCTCAAGCAACCAGTTTTCATTAGATGATAATCCAAATGTCGGGAACCAGGTTTATCTTGTCAGTGCTGAGAACCAGTACAAATGTCCAGTGATCAAGGAAAAGTCGTCTGAATCCGTAATTGTGTGTAAAACACAAAGGTAGTTATTTTTACAGTTGATAATAACTCAGATAAAAATAAAAGCAGATGTAGTTGTGAGGACAAAGTTAAGGAGAAGTTATTAAAAAGTACAGGATGGTGTTTAAAATGGCTGAATTTTCATCTATCGAATATGGTTAGGTTGTGGCCAGGTCCTTTTTTCTTTCTTTATTCTAGCATAAAATTGCTTGTTATTGCCCGTTTTGGCTATGTTTTAACGAGAGCAAAAAGGTGTGTAAACAAGGAAGTTCACGCGCTCACGCGCTGTTATAACCCGTTTTCAGTTATGCGCGTTACAGGGCCTTTGTACATAATGGACGCTGATCCGTCTTTTTTGCCCAAAATCAGCAGTTTATGTAACTTCGCAGGTCGGAACGTAGACGAAACATTCATGATTATTGATAAAATCAATGGCTGGCCTTGATCGATTGTAAATCCACATGAAATCCTTCCAAATATTTTTTAATCGACACTTTTTAAGTTTCAAGATGGCCGCTTGACAAGTTGAAAACACGTGTCGCCCTGAAACGCATATTTAAAACACGTATCCATAACAACCTAAAGGCGACTGTACTATTATTTATTTATTTATCTATTTTTTGTAAACATGTCTTTTCTAGATCATTTTATGCTAGAATAGCGTTAAAGCACGTTTGTTTTTGCGTTATAACATCTGCAGAATCCCTCGGGATATGTTTGTGCCCTCGCCCTACGGGCTCGGGCACCAACCATCCCTCGAGATTCTGCAGATGTTATAACACGAAAAAAGGTGCGTTAACCCTATATTATTATTATTTTGAGTTTCTTGCTCCTGTAAGGAAAATTTATTGAAGGTACAGTTTGTTGTTGTGTGGTCTTTACTTTAAAACCATTCTAACTTTTCAGTGACTATTGCATGTTTTCAGACAAAACCATTCATCTCCCCAATATCAAAATAAGATTTAACTTTTTATTAGAAATATCAGCTGTTCTTCGAAATTCTTAGTCAACTCTACGTGCTGCCTGCTCGTAAAAATCAGCTCTCTATGACTTCATGCAGAAACAATAGCTGATAGAAATAATGACAATGAAATATGATACATTAGGTTAAAACATGCTTTATTTTCGCTTTTAAGTACGTCAACACCAGAACTACTAGACGTCAGGCTGAACGTGAGGGTCGTGGTTGATGGCGAACTTGTAGAGGAGGCACATATGTGTGGCGGTCACTACGGGTACCACTACGGGTTCCCCTGTACATTTGCGGTATTTTTGTCCAGTATTGAAGTCATTTGATTGTTAGAATGGTTTCTGAATACATTTAAATCAAGTATCTGTTAGCATGTCTGTCATTTATATAATTACAACTTTTATTGAGTCGTTTATTTGTGTGACTGATTGAGTGCTTTTAAATTCTACAAAAACAGTGAAGTTTATTGAAAAATTCTTTCTAATTCCAGCAAAATAACTCATACACTCCAGTGATAAGCAAAATGACACCACATTCTGGAGTTCCAGGTGAATATTTTTATTAATTCATTTGATTTAGTATTATTTCTATAACTCACAACATGACAGAAAGCTATGTGTTATTGTGTGTGTGTGTGTTAAGTGCCCATCGAATGCATTATATGCCATGGCAATCATTGTTGCTGGGAAGCACCAGCTTTAGAAACCCTTTCTTCAAGCAAAAAGTAAATGAGTTTGACACATTTCCAAAGTTGAGAGGTCCTGACGACACAACATACTTTACTAACACACAAAAATCTAAATATCCAACTTATTCAACCTAATATCAAAAGTCTGTCTAGTACATAAACTATGTATTCTGAACTACAATGCATGCGGAAACATCCGAGAAAATATGCAAGTTAAAGTATATTTAATGAACTAGAAATCCGAAAAAAATAAAGATTTCAAATAAAAAACGTTTGATTATTTGAACCATCTTATGTTCAGTTACTCTTTGATATGAATACTTCTGGCGATTCAGTCAAGTTGTTACTTGTAGTTACCATTTAACTACCCGTTCTTAAGCGGATTGCACTGTAGAAAATATTATACTAAGATGTATCTCTTTTGTTCTAGGAACGCTGGTCACACTCCAAGGCAGATTGTTTACAAATGCATATGGTGGTAGATTGTCTGACCTTGACCCCAGCGAAACCATAGTTACTTTAAAAAGGTAACAAAAATATGTAATCCACACCATTGAAAAACATCTGCAATAGATAAAATCTGCTTTGATTATATCAAAATTATGCAAAAATTACAGCAAATTAATATACATATATAGCAAAACTAGAACATGTTAAGTCCAGTCAAGTGCACTTTTCTTAACAGATTCTCTTATTAGAACACATTTTTATTGGTCTTATCAGAGGAAATTTACTTTGCTTTTCAAACTTAGTAAATAACTAAGATATACATTGTATATTTTCTTATTTCGGGAGGCATTCCATCTCCCCAAAGCAGGACAACAACAACGCATGAAGTAATGATTTATTCTCATTATCATTTTTACCTTCACTATTGAAGTCATTACAAATATAGTAAACAATCTCCCTGATCATACACTACAGTAATCTCAAAAATCACTTATATCATCGTCGATGATTATGACGAAAATTTCATTTATAATTTGCAGGGTTAGTGTTGGTCCAAATGACTGTGATCTTGAACAGGATGATGGCCAGCTGTGAGTATGACAACATTAGAGAATTCTGTACCACGTACAGAAAATTGCCATTTATGGACAGATAACGATTATACATTTAATGGTTCATATCATACATTCTAGTGGGTATCATACTGACAGCTAAAGATGCAGTCCTTCTCAACATGGTTTAATTTTATTTTGTTACCATGGACTATATTTATTTTGTACAGCCATGATTATGAAGAAATGTATTACTCTGTCTCTTACTTACGATTTGATAAGTGTCTTAAATATAAAATAAGTCGTTACACGAGCAGATACAATTGTTCCTTCTTATATTTCACAGATACGGTATTGAACACGATAGTATGAAATGCAAAACAACAGGCACTGAAATCGGTACGTTGGTAAATCCTTTCTAGACCTAATGTTTGTGAGATTGTAATACTTATTTGCATTTCAATGTTGAAAAAACGAGGCTAATTATTCATTAATCAGTCAGCTGTATGGTCTGAATAATAGACGAAAATTCAAAAGACAGATTTTCAACACTAGAAATATCTATAAAGAGATATTAAAGTACGAACTACTTTAGGCGGTACTTTGGCTTTCCTTCAGCCATTATGACCTGGAAATGCTGAATCTACTTGTTCGGGAGGAACCCGATCATGTAAAAGCGGACAGACTTATAAAAACTTTAGAAACGTTTCGAATTATTTTTCTATAGCTTGAATAATGTTCTACATAAATAATTGTATTTGTATTTAAACGGGCTCTACCATAAGCAAGAAATATACAATTCACTAAATGTTCACTCCTTTGTCTATTCATATTTTCTATTACTATTATTAATTATTGCTTTTTTTTCAAAAGAATCAATTGTGCAAAGACTTCTTTTTTTGTCAGAAAGTGTGCTTAGAAATCTTGAAGGTTATCCTTAATCATTACTGCTCGAAATGGCTTGATACGTCTTTTTTGAAATACTAAAGTCACTCAGTACTTCCTAGTTATAGGTAAAGTCAGTTTATTGAAAAGGAGTTGTTTTTTACAGGGTTCTTCAATGCAAGTTTTACCGTTGACTCCCATTATGGAACGTATGGTCAATTTTGTTTTGTTTTTCTTTAAACAATTTGCTTTTTATGACATCTGTTATAACAGTATTTCCAATTTATGTGATCGAAACAGTTATTTTTGAAAGCAAAATGAAGATGCAATTGTTCACTTTAAACATAAATTTGTTTCTTTTGTTAATTCATTTGTTAATTTAGGGCATAAATGAGCTGACTTCGAAAACTAGAGAAAAAGATCTAATCTTTATTTATCTCAACGTAGACAGCAAACTTTATTTAGCAAAATATTTAACATGGTATATCAAAATGATTCATGTGTTCATAATTGATTTGAAATGATCTTAATAATCAGGTTAATAATTTGATACACTTTTAAAATCGACTAAGTTTTAAGTTTCCTGTTTTCTTCTTTTCTTTTTACTGATATATCTCATTTAATTTAAAATTATTTATTAGAGCTATCAAAACCTTTCAGTTGATATGATGATATTGTATCCACATAATTATAAAGTTGACTTTTACAACACATGGCACAATTTTTTGCAGGTCTGTTGTTGATTCTAGCCTTTACCGTGTGTCATACACTGATCAAATATATCTTTACCAAACGTATGCAGGTACGATTATATATTTCAGTAAACGTAATATATTACACCCATATATACAACATAATACAAGCTAAAGAATAATTTTAAATAAATCAATGTCATTGTGATTTAGCAAGTCCTTAATGTTACGCTATAAATACACCGTACAATTTTGCCCTGAAAATCTGTTTGTTCATCTTGTATCAAATACAGTTCTTACAGAGACATTCTAGCTAATATCGTTCTTAATATTATTCGCTAACAGCTTCTAAATCGAAACTTTCAGAAATCACAAATATTAGTCATGCCGTCGGAAGTGTCGCTGGGGGTTTAGCACTTACCATATATGGCAAATACTTTGACGACAGACCTCCAAACTCCAAGCCAAAGGCTTATATTGGAGGTATGTGTATGTGAAGTTTCAGCCAATATTCATTTCTTTTTGTGTTTATTGTCTTAAGATTTTGTCTAAGAACACTTAACAAAAGGCAATCAAGATACATGTATGTTATATGGTTTGCTTTATCATATTGGGCTAAATTTATTTAATACGTGTTATCGCATTCCTTGCTGCTTCAGTACTATTATACCACAATTTACTGATAAATATATTTGTTAAAGGGAACGTTCGTGAGTGAAATTGCAGGTAGACATATTAAATCTAATAACGTTATTCTAAGGTGAGATGCCGAAATCAGTTTTATATTTCATCTCGATGAAAGCTTCTTGTATTTGGAATTTTCTTATTATTTGTATCAACATGACAGTTCTTTTGTAAGCAGAAATAACTGGTATAATTTCAGATACGGTATGTGAGATTACAGAAGTCATTCCCAATGACTACATTGTGTGCACCGTTGCTTCCGAACCAAAAGAATCTCAGCCAATGTTTGAAGGCAACAGGGGTGTTATGTTTGAATACTGGACTTCTCATGACTACACCAATGTGGACGATATCTTAACACTGACACATTCTAACCAGGGCTACGGCTCGTTAACACTTGATGAGACGTATTTTGAAAATAGTTCTCTGGCCTACTTTGCAAGTAGAATGACGTCATTTTTCAAACCTCCACACACTGGAGAGTACCAGTTCTTTCTACTGGCAAGTGGCGATGCGAAGCTTTATATTGACGATGTAAGTGCATACATTTTTTATTTCTTACTTAAATTAACTGGACAGATTGGCAAAAAAATTCCAAATTTCAAAGAGCCGTTAACACTTAAGTCCCAATTACGCCAGCAATTTCAAACTATCAGCTGAGAGGCAATTTAAACCTAAAAAAGTATCTAAAGTGAACAACAAATTCACAAGCTTGTCTGGCAAGGCGTCCTCTCCGTAGTTTGAGAAAACACACACAGACAAATGATGCCATTTGAAAGACAAAAAAGTAATACTAATCGCTGCCTCAGATGTCTTAAAATACCAGATAAACATTAAAATTCCATGTTTTCGCAGCAAATATTCATTTTTAAGAGTTAATTTGATTCAATATGGAATCAAGATTAATTGTTCTTAAAATGTACAAACTTGCTACTTTTATTTTCTTCTTTGCTAAACGAAGAGGTTAACAAATATGATATTGTGATAATAAGACTGGTATAACTGTAATTATATTGGAATATATTTAGCAGGAGACATTATCTAAAGTGTCTTTTTATTTAAAAATAACATTTTCATTCAGGATGCTAAGCTCGACAACTTAACGCCATACAATTGGAAGACGACAGGGAGAATATTTCTCGAGAATAACAAAAGGTAAATCTAGTTTTCTAGCTACCAGAACGCGGTAAGCTTATACGCTGATCGAGTAGTGTATCATTAAATACAATTTTCGTTTTTCCCTGTAAACAATTTTATTGACATTAAATTTCATACTATTCTGTTTCAAAAGCCAGTTTGTTTATAAACCTGACATGTTAAGGCTTATATTTCCTCAAACAGAAAGAGGTCGATAGATCTTTGTATTTTTCTTTTGCTCATTGGCATTGAAGCCATGTACAATGGCCATTAGAAATAGACAGTTTTCTAAATATATCGTCCTCATATGTGGTCAGTTGCTTGTTGCCTATCAATAATTCTCTGCCAAATGAGTTAAGCAAGCTCCTGTCAAACTATTTCAAAATTTTGTCGAACTTGTTATTTTCTATAATTTTTCCAGATATCTAGTACAAATTGTACACAAGTCGGGATCTGGATCTACATTACTTCATCTAAAAATGAAGTATTTTGGAACACTATCTATACATGCATCGATAGGAAAAAATGAACATGAAGAGCAAACAATTCAAATAAGGTCTACAGTCAGTAATGAGATTCAGGTAATATTTCATATCCAGCTGCTTGACTAAGTTCTATAAATATATCATGTTCATATAGACAGAGATCACAGTTTTCAGCGGAATACTAATGCAATACAGAGGCTGATTTATGTCTGGTCTCAAATTTGAAAAGATAAGAGACGGCCATAAAACAGACATTATAGTGGTTAAATAAAATGTTGACGGCTTGTTAGAAACACATAGGAATTTAAATTGAAATTACCCTTTTCACAAAATGCCGGATTTAAACAGGGTTGAAGGCAGGTCCGCCTGACATAGTATGTCGAAGAGATTCGACTTCGGTCAAACTAAGATAGAAGTCAGAACAAAACATGGTAAATAGCTCTGTAGGTTAATGCCTGTAGCTACGTAACGTTCGTTTTCTATTTTGTCCGAGCCATTCTTCAATTTTGCGTGTGACATGTTTTCGTGCATTTGTTTTACCGAAAATAGAACGACTGACTGTCTTAACTTTACTAAATTAATAATGATTAAAGACCTAACCAGGAACTTAATACGGCCACATATTGTAAGAGGCTGTGCATAAGCTGTGTATTTACGACTTAATGTTAAAGGGGGAGAGAGACGGAGAGAGAGAGAGAGAGAGATTTGACAGTTGTGGGGGAAGGGGGATGGACACTTTTTATCAAGTTTCTTATGAAATAAGTTATACAAGCTGAGTTCAAAGACATAGCATAATAATGTTTTTCAGAAAAATATAAAGAACTGATAAAAAAATTCAAATAAGAAAGTCACGATGCATTTGATATAAGTTTTCAACCTCTTCTGCCTCAGAGAATCGAGTTCAAGGATTTTATAGGTCAGAACTATGTGCATGAAGTCCAAACCATTGACATTGAAACAGATGATGAATTTAGATTTGGCATGTTTGGAGTATATACGGGTATGTCTGACTCTTCTTTTATTGTACCTTCATATCAATTTACATTTTAAGCTTGTTAATCTAAAAGGACAGGTCTTTAAACAAGTTATACTTTCTTACAAACTATACAGTAAGTGTTGTATATTATTAACCATACTCTATCAATTTTGATTAACACATATCAAAGACGTATGACGTTCACAGTGATATCGACTGCACTAGCTATGGAGTCGGTATCAAAGTACAACTTTTGATAACTTTCAGCCAAAATTGTGCTCCATTGGCACAAGTTTCCTTTCGATAAGTAGTAAATATTTTACCAATTCAGATATCAATATTCAACATACAATTTAAGCTGGATGAATATCTATTCAACTCAAACTCTTTATTTGAGACATTGCAAACCTTGGCATTGACATGTATATTCATTGATGCTAAGTTTAATACTGGCAGCCAGTAAGGAACGCTTATATAAACAACTGAGTAAATATCTAAATTGAAAGACAAACAGATAATGCAATATCAGGTCAGCTCTAAAATCGATACTAAATTGGTTTCTGTATTTATCTAGAACCTATTCGACAAGATGAGTTATTAGAGACACTATGAATGGAATTTTCAGAGCGTTTTCAATACTCCACACAGCTAAAATAAGCAGTGTCTAATTAAATGTCAGTCTCAGATCTGCTTGAAGTCCAAGCTGAACATAGACTTTGTGAAAAATATTGATATTTACCCATCTTGCATTTCTAAATACATGTATTCATGTTTCTTATTTTTATGACACAGCTGACTCGATATTCAACTCAAAATTAAATTTCCATCTTCGGTATTTTGAAGTCATTGTTAAGTTTACATGATTAAGTATAACTATGCGGAGATAAACAATGCTCAAATAGACTCAGTCCCGTTCATATTTAGTATTTTAGACATTTTATTACAAACTTCAATAAGATGATTGTTTAAAACCAGATACCTGTAACAAGTTCAGAAGTTAATATATACTATTCCAGAGCCTTTAATGAATTCTATGCCAGTTGAAAGAATACAGACTGCCTTAAGAAAACTTCCAATATGGGGTGCTGAAGAATTGATTACTGTTACAAAGAACGAAACTAGCCCACAGTTATATCAGCTTACATTCAATTCAAGAAGAGGTGAGTATGATAAAATTCAAGGGTAAACGGGCAGAGTAGTTAGTATGCTTGAATACCTAAAGATTTCAAGTGCACTGATGGTTGAAAGTATACGCTACTTTTAACAGTATAATGGCTGTGCATACATTTTATAAAGAAATTGAAACCATTTCAGCTACCAATGCTGTTCATCTACTTCGAACTCATTACGTTACTTCCATGTTACAGCACGATTCAGTGCGAAAAAAAACGATAATACTATACCTCACGTCGGTCATGACAACAATTTTGCTGGTCCTCTCTAGCCCAGATTCAGTCATACTGAACATTGGTGGGATTGCCACTTTGCAAAATATGACAATGCATTTTCACCGGTCTGTCATTTTAAATGAATTAACAATGATTGAATGTATAAATTACTTTTGGTTTAAATTTAATTCTTCTTAAGTTTCAAGAATTATTACATTTGAAATTAACCACATGTTATTGTCTTAGGAAATATTATGTCTTAACTGTTTAAACAAAATAAAGTTTTACAAATATCTTTTTTTGCGTATATAAAATTGTTTTCTTGTAGGTGATTTTCCTGACATCGATGTAATACCAGTAGATGGTAACGTCCCGGTAAACTTTAGTGTAATAGAAGAAACGCCTGGCGTTCCAGATCTTGATACTGTTTCTCTTGTTCTCGATGGATCTGTCTCAGAACCATTCTCTGTTGCATCTTTAGAGGCTGGAAGCACAGACGTAATTATTATGTGTTTCTTTACTCCCATCAAACACAGACGATGCCATGTCAAATTACATGCTTAAAAATATACAGAAGGTCATAAATTTTCTTTACTTACACACCACTTGATTCCCTCAGATTTCACGATAATTAGGCCGTTCTGTGTTCAGAGGGCATTTTCGACTGTCCTATTATATGCACTATTTATCTGAGCGTCATGTAAAAACTCACAGGTTCTCTTAACATGATTTTTTTGCCTGTTTTCCTTTTCAGAACATATGCGTCCTCTACTCTTTGCACAAAGACGTCTTTTAATGCTTGCCTCTCTGTATAACATTCACACAAATAATTAAAATAAATTAATTGCAATATATGGTTTTAATTATTTAGGTCTGAACAAATATACTTATTAATGTGACTGTTAATTGCCGATTGTATGTGTGATAGACCAGATACGTGACCATTATGGTATTTTCTTTAAGCTGAAAGACGTGCTCATGGGGATGTTCGATGCAAAATGCCCGGACGACTTTAAAAATAATGAAAATGTAAAAATCTACCAGGACTTTGAGAATGGGTCATTATGGTTCAGTGACTATAGAATTCAAAGCACCGATGCCTTCTGTGGGAAATACATCCTGAAAAATGCTACTTTAACGGAGAATCATACAGTTATTTATAAACTTACCGAAGGAACAGACGAGATATTTATTCCGCATTATGGCACGGTAAGATAGACGAAAACAAAGCATTTAAATTTATTTCTCATTTAGTTTAATCTCTTTTATTTCTTAATATTTAACGAATGAAGATGAAATAATGTGTACAAATAACATCGAAAGATGCTATGAAAACTCTTCGCGCAGAATGGCAGTATTGATTTGAAAGTCAAGTTTAAACTCCACTGACTGGGAAAAAACAGAAGATCCATGTTAAGACACAGAAACTCGGTGACTCAAACTGCTCTAAAGAAATGGCAGTTCATGTTTATCTTAGTTTCTATATAAATCGGAATTTCTGTTGTACTGTACATCTATATTGCCACCGATTTAGATCGACTGAGTTTTACATTCATAAATTCATTTTTGCTGTTGTTATGATAGCTTCGAACATTTTATATATTGATTTGGATAATTTTATCACTTTGCATTTTGTCTAATTACCATGTCAGGGCAAACTTAAAAAATACAGATAACGTATGTCAGTATATGTGCTGGTGTGGATTAATAGCAACAACTATCGCCAGGGTGTCTTTTTTAATAAAATATTATATCAATATCTTATTTCAGATCTGTTTCGCGTATAAAGGGTCTATCAAAAATCTAATGAGAGTTAATTATACCTACCTAGACTTTATTGAGGAGGTGAACGAAAACTACTTGGACGTTAAACATTTTTTCTCGAATGAACCACCCTCAGTGTAAGTTTTTTGCATGTATTTTTTACACTGTTTATATTGAAGGTAGCAATGTTTCAGGAATGATATGTGATTTCTGCTGTATTTAAATAAAATATTGCTATAACATAATCTTATCCATTCTGACTTAAAATCATTTTGTAGTTCCTTATCGTTCAATATCATCTTAATCCTGTTTACAATTTTCATATTTTTATCTAAGTTTTAACATTGCTCAATTTTGTGTGACTTTTAATGTTTATATCATTTTGTCCATAGTTGGCACTATGCATGTGTTGATTTAAAGTCAGCATTTGAAAAGGAAAGACCCCAGGATATGATGGTTCGGGTAAACAATGTGTCCGTCTTTCGTACGAAGTGGTCAGAAGATGTTTATATTGACTCTGTTTCTGTTGGAAGAGAACCCACAACAGACACCCGGGGTATAACGCTTTGCGTGTATTTTTTTCTAGTTTGCCTTGAGTGAAGTTGTGAGCCAGAAAGCGGTCAAAATATTTTTGGCTACTTGATTTTATCAGTGGTAGTTTTGCACTGAGATAATTGTAAGCGTGAATAAGCAGTCAATTACCAGTAAATTAGTTTGTTGTATACTGAGATTGTGTATGTTGTTGACCTTCTATTAAGATGCAAGAACTACATATCATTTTTACTCATTTATCCTTTTCATTTGTATTTGTCACTTTTTGTTTCATGAGACCTAACAGAAAATGTTCAAGATATTTCTGTCTTTACTGGATAGATATTCTTTTGCGACGATCATTCCCAGCCTTGAGGGGGAAAGAACTAAGTGACCTAGATGTTATAAATATATCCCGAAAACAGTATGAAGTAACGTTTAAGCCGAAGAACTGTGATTATGGTTTTCCTCTGTTGGAACTTGCTAACAGCAAAGTCCAGGTATTTAAAAAAAATAAAGGTAGTACCTCACTGAATATGCTTCCATGAGGTTTTAACCTACGATTTATTCTAGTATGATATTAGCCATTTGAACATATTGATTTTGTTTTGTTAGGTGTGAATATGTTTGTTTTAAAATTCTAAAATGTATGTTAAAGGTAAAGCGTTTAATTTGAAAGTGAAGATTTTTTTTAATTCTTAGTACTAATTCAATCATGTGCTTGAAAACATGTTAATACAGAAATAAAGGGATTATAAAATTGATAAAAATGAAAACTGTCAAATGTTTTCACAGAGTAGAAGTTCGGAATTTTCATCGTCCGCTTATAGTGGTGGAAAATTTGACGTGGAAAGAATATCAGATGCCTCCCAACCGGTATCCGGCTCAATTGATTTGACTTTTAATGGAAAAGAAAGGAAAGGTAAAAAACCTTCTGCAACCATGCAATGTTACTTTAATATTTGGTTTTTATAAACATTTTTTTTAATTTTTGGTTTCAAACGAAACTTAAATCAGGTACCGTTTAATTTAGAATGAGATCGCTTTGCCAAAAAAGAGGGTTTCACCGTGTTTTGCGTTACCACTTTTATCATATTCAAGGCATTGCTTTGAAATCCATCTAACACTCGATGTTGGATCTTGTCACTTTTTATCATTTGTTACATTTTGAATTTGTCTAAAACTACCTAACTCTTATTTAACAATTTATAGCTGGCAACTGTAACGTCAGCACTTGATCATGATCCCCTCGCTATACCAAAAAGCGGAGGGGACCCTAGATAAAAGGTTTTAGGACGATAACCCCAGAGAGCTCAGGCCTAGTGACTTTATACTTGGTAGGAAAATTGGACAACCTGAATAAATAGAGCCTAATTTTTCGGCGCTTACTAGATCAGTGATCAATCTCTAAGGGACCTTTGGAAATGTTTCCTGATCACGAACTCGAAAACAGCTGAATCCTTGGACTATTAACCCTTTAAAATGATAAATCAAGATAATATAATAATAATAATTTTTGGGTCAACGAAAAAAACAACTGGAGCCAGGACTCTCAAACTGTTAAAGATGGATCGATGTTATGTAAAGATGAAACCTTTTGAATGTTTACCCTTTTGGTCCAAGGTCAAGTTCTTCCCTATACAACGATTTCCGATCAATAACTCAAAAACAAATGAGAATTTAAGGATGTGATAAGTAGATAATTTCTGTATTTGATCTCACTAGATAAAAGATCCAGACCACTTGGATCTGACTTTTTGGAATGTTTCCTTATTCACAGTATAAACCTTACTATACGCACGGCCGTCAAACTTTAAATGGTTGGAAAGGTTGTCCAAAAAGTACAAATGAATTATATTAATTTTGGGCTAACAGGGTGTTGAGGTCAAGCTTATGTGGGTCTTCACCTCGTAATCTACTTCCAATGGCGGGACACTGCATACGTGCTAGGTATGTAAAAGAGCGCGAATGTTTTTGGCTCGCTGGGTCAAAGGTCAAGCAAACAGGATTCTGCACTTTGTAAATAAATTTCTGTATAACTCAAGAACAGTTGAATCCATAACCCTCGTACTTTACAGGGCATGATCAGTAAATGAACGCTATTGATTTTGGTCGCATTTTGTCAAAGGTAAAATCATAGGCCTGTATTACGAAAATGTTTTCAATCAATAAGTGAAGAACAAATGTATCCTTAAGATTTTACAAAACCTAGGCATCCTGATAAAATGAACCACATTGGCATAGAATTCAAAGAGACAAAGGTCATATATGTTTTATAGCATTTCTTGTCTTTCTGTTTATTATGTTTACTCGTATAATGCAATATTTAAGATTTCTGTGTAAAATAGTTATTTTCCTTGAACGCTGTGTATTGCTTTGGAAAATACATTGGCTTTACAAACAAATGAATGGAAAAAAAAGATAACAACTTTATCATATAATCCTCATACCTGATTAATTAAACTTTAGGTGTGAACGTCTTACTGGATGATGATGGACTTAGACGGGACTTGGAAGCAATAGAGGGTATTGGAGCCGTCGAAGTAAAGAAAAATAAGGATTGCTTCAACTTTGATATTGATACTAAGTTTTTGACTCTAGCAGGTGATCAACCTGCGCTAGAGGTAGGAACTTAGTTTAAAATAAACAGTCCATTCCTGACATACTTGATTGTACATAGCTGAAAAACTATTGCTGCTATTACTAATGTATATGTTTTTTATTACATTATGAAACTTATCTTGAAGTTCTTAATTGTTAAAATTATAAGCAAAATATTTTATAGATCTTCGGCTTTGATTGGAAAGGAAAATGAAAACAATGAACATGGATCTGTAATTAAGTCGTTTAAGGATATTTTTGGTGATCTTAACCAATTTGTTCACGAAAAGAGATTCTTTTTAATAATAAGCCATACAGTAGTATTGTTTTCCGAAATACTTAATTGCGCGATAATGACTGCAATGGTCTTGTCCTGTTACAAACTATTTTGTTCATATGTCAGTTTTTAGAAGGAAATCATTCCGATTCATTGCTTATGCCCTAAAAATAACACTGAGCGTCTTAATAGACTTTTACATATGAATGGACGGTTACCTATTACATTATTTAAGCCGTTACAAAATTGTACAATGTGAATGTGCAACTTTTTATAATTTGTAACGAAAGAAAAAATAATTGTTCATTATGTTTTATTACCATTTCAATAGCGACCTGTATGGTTGGTCTTATAAAATAGATCCAAACTTAGCTTAGACTGCAAAAACATCTTTTGAAATATACAACTCATTGTACCTATTATATGCTGGCCCTTGCACCCGTTCTGTTTTGAAAATATAATTATGTAATATCTTGTGATATTGTGAACACTGTTTAGATGCCTTTTCAAAGATGCGTAAACATTTTGCTTTCTCTGACAAATATTTATATCTTTCAAACTCATTTCACTGCATCTGCATTTTTTTCTCATTCATTTTTTATAACATTATGTTCATACACAAAACTTCACATATTACAGAATTAAATGGAAAGTAGTATACAAAGCACACGCACATGAACGCTTTCACATATACCTATACAAAATGTGATTTCTCTTTGTGGAAAGGGTATAATTATCATCAAGTAATAAATTATGAAGGGAAAAATAACTTGGACTTAAAATAAGAAAAAAAGCTACATCTGCATTTACCTTACTCACATTTAAACGCCATGGTCTTTATTGAATTACACAAAATAAAAAATATATATATAAACAATTCAAAAGTGATTTAGGACACCCCGTATTTTATTTCAGGTTATTTGAAAAATATGTAAGAATCATCTTCTAACTATATGAACCATAGTTTGTTTTGTTTTCAAATTCCTTTGTCCTGGAACAAGACTGTGTACCAATGTACAAATTAACTTCGTTTAACTGCAGAAGGGTATTTTCTTGCTTTGAGATGCTAAAATAATTATTGTATGATGTGCGACGCAGGTTTTTGCATCCATAGTTTGAATTCAGCGATTGTAGTTCCTTTACTTAATCAAACGTTTGTAAAAATAAAAGTTGATATTTTTTCTTGCCCCCTTGTTTACTTTTGCCACAGGTATTTATCAGCAAAAGTTGTATAGTGTTCCTTTGTTCATTTCATTTCATGTTTTCTAGTATTTAAATACAAATAGTTAAAGAATAAGTCATTTTTGTCATCTAGGTCCAATACAAAGAATTACAAGGAAAGCAAGTATCTTGTAGAGTATCAACAAAAACTGATGGAGGCCTATTCTATGATCCAATAACTGGTGATATGCTGTCAACTGTCCATGACACTCCGCAAGTCAGACTTTATATAAATGACGTCCCGACGGTGTGCTCTGGTGATTGTTCGTTCAGTTGGGCCGAATCCGTTACACCTGTGATAACATCAGTCAGTCCAACATCAGGTTTGTTTGATGCTATCATGCTGTTTCTAGCTGTTTTTGCCCTTAATTATTAAGCAGAAAAAAATAATCAGCATATAAGTGGTTATATGACTATTGATACTTTAATGTATAAACTAGCTGGAATGCATTTTTCAAAAGCTGTGTAAATTGTATAGAATGCGTGATTATTGGTAGTTGAGAATTTGGCACTGCTAAGATGTTAACTGGCAACTATTATACTTCCATCAGACATTATTGCTATGTTTTCAAGTAATCTATGTGTAAAAAATAAATTCTGAATGTATTTCCTTTTAGGAAACTACGCTTTAGAAACATCTTTGGTTATTCAGGGAACAGGGTTTAGTAATGCCAGAACAGATAATAATGTAACAGTAGGTGACACAGAATGCCTGGTTACGGCTTCTAACTTGACCAGCATCATCTGTGATGTTGGCAATGGATCTGGTGGTCCTGTAACAGTTCTTGTTCACGTTCACGGAAAAGGGAATTCGATTGGAAATATTAAGTTTAACTACACAGCTGGTATCACATCAATTTCATATGATTCCGGAAGTTTAGGAGGTTGGTTCTCTCAAATTTAGTTCACTAGAAAAAGAATGCTTTACGCATAAATAAACAACTTTTCCGTTATAGAGTACTATAAATTTGTTTCCTGTTTGAAATAAAAAAGTTTCAGAGCTTAAATATACAAATATATAAATGTAACTCGCTTGTTCATATACAAGGATATTACTTAAAAGCTATTAAAATCGAGAACATTTATTCATTTAATCAATAATAATTTATTTACTTACTTACATGCCTTTAAATTGGAATCATTGGGATAAGTGATTTAACGACTGGCAGATTTAAAGCAATTAATGATTTGGGATCCGCGAAAATGCCCGCCCTTGAAACTACTGAAGACTGCTGAAATTGTTATTTTGACACAGGAAAAATATCCCCTTTTACAGTAATGAAATTTTACAGGATTTGAAAGTATATTAGTTCAGAACTTATTGCTTTCTTTTCGCCCCTACCTTTAGTTACCCTTTTACATTTTAGGTGGTGTCATTTTGACCATTTACGGCTTTGGTTTCTCAGGCGATTCGGATGTTTCAATTAATAACCAGTCATGCACCATTGTACATGTTCAAATGAATGAGATTCGGTTCGTTGTTCCTCCTAGTGTAAGTTATTGTGTTTTTTCGTCTATGTTAAAGTGTTTTCCTTTTTTTCTTGTAATCTGCATTCCTTAAGTGTGCACTTATATTTACTTATGTCTTGTCACAGTGTATTATAAGAATCTTACACTGGCTGTACATAGGGAAAAACCGAAAAATCTGACTCGACGGTAACTGTTTACAGTGGTAACGAGGCTCTGTCGAGTTACCGCTAAACAGTTACCCGAGAGCCAGACATTCCCGTCTGTAACGACAGCCAGTGTTTGATTCTTTTTCTTGCGTATTACATGTAAATCGTATTTCTGGTGGAAGTTAAAAAAAATCTAATATTTTTATTTGGAATTATAATAGCGTATGAATTTACAACTTAATTCACGGCGAAATGACGTCATCCTAAGCACGTCAGTCATTCAAGAAATGCACCGAAATGACGTCATTTCAAAGCACACGACTTGCCATACACGGGGTTGGGGGTGTTAGATGAGTTTTTCTAGCACCGGTATAAACAGTAGAAAATCCTGTCTGATATGCAAGAATGTATTTTATGGTCTCATTTCGCTTTATCGCGAATCAAGTTTTATCCTTGCTGTTTGTATTTTTGAAACTTGCAAAATTTTATTTAGGCATATGCATGTGGTACTTTAAGTGTCGCTATATTTTTCTTAGAAGAAAACTTTGAGTTTTATTAAAATAGTTATCAAAAAGTATTTTTCTACATGTACAAGAATGTTTCCAAGGGAATGTTAACAATTTTTTGCTATTAATTTATTTTGAAAATCAAACGATTTATCAAAGACCTCGTTGTAATTCAACAAAATCCATCCTGATGCACTGAGATGTTTTAAACTACGTGTAAACAAATCGCTCAGATCTTGTGTACCAAACGGTAAAAGAAAAGATGTAAATAAAAATTATTCTGTTAAATATTTAGAATGTGGAAGGAACGTTTGATGTTTTAGTAGATCAAACACCAGACTTGCTGTCGTATTTAGGATTTAGCTACAATTATTCCTTGACATCTGAAGTATTCAGTGTTTCACCGCAGAAGATTAGTGTCTTTGGTGAATATTTTTTTTCTTTTATTTTTCAATCATAACATAGAAATCAATACAGAAAGTAAAATAATTTTTCAAACAGAAAAAAATTGCATACAATAATACAGTCTTCTAACTATTGAATCATGTGTTTACACTAAATATTTCTAAATGAAAGTTTTATGTAAAGAAGTGGAAAGAAATGGTACTAGAGGGGAATAGGATTGAACGAAAGATACATGTGAGAGTAGAGAGGAGAAACTAGATAAAAGAAGGCAAAAAAGAACAAAAGAAAAACAAAGGTCTTTTGTGAATGTTAAAATTAGTAAATTATATGAAATAAATGTTTGTGGTTTTACTAAAGCAAGAATTTTTTTCATTTCATTTCATGTTGTTTTTGTTATGTACGAGTATATTTATTTATTTAACTTATCTTAAAGGTGGGTCTTTAACAATAACTGGTTCATCCTTTACATCTTTAACTGGATCTGTCTCCGTTGGAAATACAGACACAGTTATTGATTCGTGGACTGACACAGAAATTAAAGTTATCGTGCCTGAAATTGAATCAGGCATGCACGTGCTAAGGATCAGATCGAAGAATGGATATGCCGTCAATTTGTAAGTCTCGTTTCAAGCGTATCTGTTTGCAAATAATAATAAGAAACTAAAAAAAAATATTTTTGCTTTAAGTAACTACGTCCTAATTAAACCATATATTTTTTATCTTCTCGCTTATACAATGTTTTAATAATATTAATGTTTATTGAAGTTTTCAATCACATTGTTTACTAGTACTACGTGGGAACTGCCGATCGTTTACGTTGAACTAGTTATTACGGACATTTCCCCACGCCAAGGATCAATACTTGGTGGAAGTAAGCTCACAGTGAAAGGGTATGGGTTTGGCAACGATGCATTCGCCGCAAAAGTAACAGTTGGTACGACCGACTGCTCCATTTTGACAGTGAACCATACGCATATCGAATGCAAAATAGAATACACAGGAAGGATGCACCACGTGACTAACAACGGAGTCCATCCTGGTAAGCTTATCGATTGATTTAATTACCGTAAATAAGAGCGTGTCAATACATGTTACAGACAAATAACAAAAGGTAAGGGCTTTTGATCCAGCTGGAATTGTTCTGGACATTTCCGTGATTCCTAATCGAAGAGACAGGCTGATAATTAAATGTCACGAGCCTGTTGATCCACAGATGAGAATGTTCAATGACATGGCAATTAAGATATAAATGAATTATTAATGAAAACGCCAATATAGGCAAAACATATACTTTTTGCACAATATATTTGATATTTTCAGCGTTTGGTGTCTATTATGCCTTCGATAAACCTTATATCACAATAAACGAGGGAGACTTTGTGCAGTGGTCTTGGGAAACACCTGCGTTTGTCAAGGATGTCCGGCATTCAATAGTCGAAATAGAAACTCCGGGTTCTGTCGTAGCGAAAGCAGGTGGAATAAATAGCGGGGAACCCAGTAGTAACGGTAGTAATTTTAGATACTCTTATTATACTATTTTTTTGTACTATTGTGACTTTATATTCAGTTCTCACACTATTTGCAATTCGTCGACAAATACCAAAGATGGAACTGAACGAAATATCGTGATATATCCTATCAGTTATAAAACACTAATGCAAGCGCTTGCCCGCTGACGTCACTACAGTCTACTTTCAATTGTTTTTGCCAGTGTAAACTTTGATAATGTTTTGAAATATTTTTAAGTGAAATATTGTTATGGACTTAATTATCTTCTGTGGTGTTCATCTGTGATTAAATAACAGGTATTTGCTCAAAGATATTTTTTCTATAAGAATGACCTCGTTTGTTTTCATTTACTAACGCGTAATGGATAGCTGGGTAAACAAAATAGCCAGACAAAGGAGCAGCTTTAAAAAATGACACACCCCTTATAAATATACTAGCGTGTTTGATATGAAAAAAAAAGATTTAACAGTGTTCGTGGTCTATCGTCGAATATATCACGGTTTCTCGTTCAGATGCGTAATTATTTAACCACTCAGGCTACGGGCTTCCTGATTAAATTTGTACGCTTCTGAACTTGAAACAGTGATATATTTGACGGTATATCACTCAAACCTTAAAAATCTATTTCATTAGCAAAAACTTAAAAATATTACGTATTCGATATTTCAGTGGTCGGTTCTTTGATTATATTACAGAGCAAGGTATAATTTAGCTTATATTATTCAGATTTAGAACGAAACCCTTTCTCTTATTCATAATACTTTTCAAAGAGAAACCAGCCACTGTGTCAATACCTAACAATAGTTTGCATCAATTTTCATTTTACTGATTACGACTAGTAGATATTTTTCAGGCATGTTTGTACATCAATTCAACCAAGCTGGATTGTACTACATTTGGAGTGGTTTTGTTGATAAATGGCACATCAAAAACTACGTTGGTACGATTGAAGTTGTTCCTGCCAATTCGTCATTAGGAGAAGTGAACGTTTATGTTGAAAACAAAAAAGCCGTACATGAATTCGAAGGTAACGGCATTATTGACCTTTAAACACAAATTTCTGTATTCAGTTTAACAAAAATGAATTAGGTCAAATTGTTTCATAAAATGTATCCTTTAGATAACTCACGCAGTGTTTTCCTTTGCAGCAGTCGCTGGAAAAAAATGGCTCACATATCAGTCGAATTTAACAAATATAAAGGATTGTGAAGAAGCATTGACGTTGGAAACAGTCACTGACAAATTCAACTTTTTGTTCTGCCGATGTTCAACCCCGGTTGTAGAAACACTGAACGTAAATAATGGCACGATATTAAGCGAAATCGTAGTAACTGGTGAAGGATTCTCAAATAACACTGAAGAAAACGAGGTCAGTTTTAAAACAAATGAATGCAATATCATGGCGTCAACAGAACATTATATAGTCTGCACATTGTCCAGCAGTAGTAAGCCACAACTCGGCATTTTACACCAGATAGAGGTAAATGTTTACAACCATGGGTATGCTCGGATAAACATACGCGACGCGAAAGATAGTGGCTTTGCAGTTCTACCAAGTATAGAGAATATTACTCCTCTTTCTGGTTCAGCTGCTGGCGGCACTATTGTAACTGTCACGGGCTTTGGATTCGGATTGTCACCTTTGGTGTTAATTGACTCTTTTGAATGCATTCTTGTAGACAATTCAAATAACCACATCATCTGTGAAACGCCAAAAGCTTATGCCAGTGGCAATAAAGATATAGAAATTTTTGTGTTTGTTAATGAAATGCCTGTAAAAGCAGAATGTGAAGCAGGCAGTTCAAGTGAATTTTTCTATGACTCTTCCCTGACGCCGGTCGTTTATAACATCTCTCCATATATGTGGTCTAATACAACGTTGTTCAACATTAGTGGCACATTGTTGGGTAATGAAACTGAAAATATCGAAGCATCCTTTGGAGGAGTAATGGGTGACATTTTGGAAGCTGCCCATTCATTTCTGATCGTTAGAGTTGATAATGTACCAGCCGGAAAAAGTGAAGTTGTTATTTATGTAAAAACTTCTGGAAAAGCTCAGGGCAGTTTGGAAGTATATGGACATTTAACTATATACAATGTTTTTCCTTTAAGTGGAAGCATTTATGGCGGAACTATACTCACCATTCATGGAAATGGCTTTAGAGAAAACGACACTTCTGTTCAAGTTGGACATGTTTCATGCGATATTCGATCAACGGAATTATCTGAAGTTACCTGTGCAACTAGACCTTTGCTTCAGGGTTCATTCACTATTGAAGTATCGTCTTCTGGGTTATCTACATCGTTTGATTTTTACAATTTCGCAATGTCTTCTACGCCGACCATTGACAGTATAGATGAAACATTGGCAAATCCTGGAGATATCGTCAAAATAAACGGTCACAATTTGAGTGGTCAAAATGTGACAGTTTGGCTGGGTCAGTCAGTTTGCGATTTGGTAAATGCAAGTGACGTAGAAATATATTGTACTGTCGGTCATCATACCACCGGGAGAGTTCCAGTATCGGTGTTTGTGTCTAATCTTGGACAATCAAATTCAGACGTCTACTTCTACTACCAACTTACTGCCTCCGGCATTTCTCCTACACGCGGTATTATTATTATTGCTTCTGTTTGAATTGCAACAGTGTTTTGTAAGTAATTATTTCAATGTTTAAGCATTCTGAAGCTGTTATGATATTTTTAACACTATAATATCCATTTTAAATTATTATCTCTAATTATGAAAGATAGTTTGCCGTATTGATTTAATTGCCAAAAAACAAGAAATATTCACATCTATTATATATTTATCTTAAAAAGTTTCGGTGTCTCCATGTATGTATGGAACAGCCATGATTTATCATTTATATTTTGACAAATAATCATTACTTTAAAACTTGTTTCGAAAATTCAGGACAAACCGTTTATTGATAGGAAGTATGGGTTTTTAGCTCACCTTACAATGGTGATCAAGGGGAGTTTTTGTGACCATTTGATGTCCTTCGTCTTGCGTGCCAACAAGCGTGCGTACGTGCGTGTCTGTGGCAACTTTGGTTTTAAACGACATTTTTTCTTAAACACCAGACCAAAGAGAATGAAACTTTTTAATTTCGCGACATCGAAAGTTCGCAAATCTTGTCTACTGTAGACCTTTCTATTACTTAACTTATTTTTGAATTTGCGAAGTTTGAGATCCTGAAAAGCGGAAGAGACCTCTTCATCGGATTACCTTGGTCCTCATCTTTTCACTTATGTGCGTCAATAAAGCACACCTGAAATTGCCGCTCACTGTATATCCTACTTGTATCGATCGCTTTGTTTGAGTAAGAAGATAATTGATTTCCGTTATTATATTACCAGTAACTAGTGTTAAGGTTTAGTGAAATGAACATTTTAAATGATATGTGTTTACAGTTTTTCTTACCAGTTTGCTGATCTTATATAACAAAGGCATACATATATTTCATTTTCATTTATGCTTTAATCATAACTAAGATGTCAACCCAACCCACAACATCGTTTTTCAAAAGCGCTCGACATGACTTTGGTGGTTGCCTTAACCGTCCAGACCACGACTTATTATCTAAACTTATTTATATACTTTTCACCTTTTTGAAGCTACAGTATAGATATTTGAATTAAACTTATAAGTTTGCATGCAGGTTTCAAGTTTGACCTTAGTCGACGTTGATCTTGACCTTCTGACGAACGTTCTTGTTTTTTAGCTACAATACGAAAATTTGAACTTTGAAAATTTTAATATAGGGTGAACTTACCTTGATTTCTTTATTTTACCTTGCTGATTTTTTTCTGGTTGTACCCAGGCGAGCGATATGGGAGCATCATTGCCCTCTTGTTTTAGATATAACTATGTATCAGTTTATAAAGAACGAATTCTTTTTACAGGAAAAGTTTCCTTATAATTACTGAGAGAGGATGATAACTTATTATTGATGGATTTTAAAATTTCGACTTTATTAAATTAAGTAATAAATTCTCTTAGTTATTGTTTGTAGGAAGTACAGGTGGTGGACAGGAAGTAACCATATACGGCTCAGGATTTGATTCGTCAGCAAATGTTTCTATTTGTGGACGACTCTGCAAACAGTTTAATGTCACATCTTCGAGGTTCGCGTGTAAAACATCTGCTCATGGAGGTATGTCATGGAGATTGTTTTTACGTCTGTTCCAGATTGTTCTGAGATCTATGTTTCTGTTTGTCTCCATGATTCTGTGTTTAAAGTGCTGTACTTACGTTCCCACATGTAACATTCTTTGTTTTCATTTGTTTTTTCAAATCTTCATTTTTTTCTTATTTTGTCCTGTGACAAAGGTGTCGAGCCATCTTCTGTTTCATCAGACAATGATTATGTGCAAATCAATGATTAAGTGCCTATCTTCTTCATAATTATTATCTATTTGAGATAGGTCACGGGCGTTTATTTACCAATATCTTGAATTGTTTGTTTGTTTATATTTTATTTTAATATTGGTTTTATCCATACGTCTTGCATAGCAAATAGATTAAACGCCTTAATCTTTTTACTTCTCTACAGTTTTGTTTGTGAACCTGGTCCCTTGTTTATATTTATACCTCACTTATATAAACCGTTCTTTTTCTAAATAAGAACATTGAATATGCAACCAGGTAAATATTAATGCTCAATATGTAAAGAAAGAGTGCACTTCAAAGTCTTTTTGTGTCGCTTGCTACAAGGTTGCGCGACATATAGGGATCACTTCTCCGTCGTCCGTCCGTCCGTCTGTCCGTCCGTCACAAAATTTGTCCGGACTACTCCTGAGAAACTACTGGTGCGATTTTATCCAAGCTTTACAGGAATGATCAGTACTAAGTGTAGTTGTGCATATTGTCGGCATTTTCCAGTTCAATGATATTTATCCTAGTTATGGCCCTTTAATGATTTTTATTTTTTAAATTTGTCCGGACTACTTCTCTTATACTACTAAAGCAATTTGAATTTAATGTTGCAAAATTGATCAGTACCTCAAGTACCTGCGCATATTTAACGGGTTGTCTGGTTGAATGATTTATGGCCCTTGAATGAGAAAAGGCTTTTGGCCCATTAATGATTTTTGTGTTACAGGCTTCATAGTAGATGCAACTTGCTACAAAGTAGCCACGACATAAAGGGATTACTTCCTCGTCGTCTTGTGTGTTTGTCTGTCTGTCTGTCTGTCCGTCCGTCTGTCTGTCTGTCACAAAACTTTTCCGGACTACTCCTCAAAACCTGCTGGTGCGATTTCATCCAAACTTTACAGAAATGATCAGTACCAAGTGTTGTTGTGAATATCATTGGGATTTTCCAGTTCAATAAGTTTGTCAGAGTTATTGTCCTTTAATGATTTTTATTTTTAGACTTGTCCAGACTACTTATCTTTTACTACTAATGCAATTTGAATGAAATTTTACAGCATTGATCGGTACCTCAAGTACATGCTCATATCTAATGGGTTTTTGGTTGAATGATTTTGGCTGAGTTATGGCCATTGAATAAAAAAAGGCGTTCTGGCCAACTAACTGTCCAATCACCTCTCAATACAACTGCTTAATTGGCTATCATCAGGCGACACATGTGATCACTGATCGCCCTTGTTTCTCTGTATTATCATTTTTACATAAATAAGGAACAGAATGTTGTTATAATTTATAATTTTAGATGCAGTCTGTGATGTTGTTGTCTCATTGAATGGCTTGATAAAAACATTAGCTCAAGCTTACATCTACAACGGTACACTAACACCATTCATGACAAGTGTAAGTCCAAGACGTGGTGGTACGGCAGGAGGAACAAAACTTACTGTGACAGGTTCTGGATTTGCGTGAGTAATTACACATAATTATTTTATTTTTGTTTAGAAATGCATTTTATCATAAAAACGGTTTTTAGTTACTGATGACATGTTTTAGCTTTATTTGGTTTCTTTTAATTTAGCAGGAATGGAAATCGAAGCATTTCCGTTAAAATTGATGGAACAGAGTGTAACATAACCAGCATTAATGACACACATATACATTGTATAACTGGACCACATTCTGGATCATTCATTGCACAAGTTGAGGTTGTGTTAGACGGGTATGGCAATGCAAAAGAGGTATGTATCTGTAGGTCAAACTTAAATATTCTTAATAATGTCAAAGAATATCTATAGTTTATAGAACAGGAACGATGATACTTGGGTAAAGGAGGTGGAAATATGTTATGTACGGGTATATTTATAAGAATAAGAGATCTGAAAGTAAAATACGTTTCACAAACCCAAAAACATCTAATTAAATTTCATGAAGTAAACATAAAATGTGATTATAGACATGTCAGTAATTTGCATTGAAATTTAAAAACTACAACACAGTTGTTTACATATGTGAATTCTAATTTCAAATTGTTAACAACTTTGACGACTGTACATACAGCTACTAACATGAAATGTTCAACGTACGTATGAGTCTTTGCTATAGAAGTAACAAAATGGAATTTCAAATAGTTATTAAAAAACTAATGCAAAGTGTTTTAACGATTAGACCTTTGATGGAGACACCACTTTCCAATACATTGATGTTTGGTCATCAGTATTTACATGGGGCGGTAGTCATTTGCCACAAGAAGGAGAATTTGTTGTCATTCCTAACCACGTAACAATTCTGCTGGATATTGACACACCTGTCTTGAGTGTTTTGTTAATACAAGGTAAAATAAATACAATATTTATATTAAAAGGTAAACGTGTCTTGAGTGTCTTGTTGAAACAATGTTAGATACGTAAAATATCTATCTAAAAATACACATGTTTTAATCGTATTGTTGTTACGAAGTAGGACACCCACAGTATTTGTTTTTTTGACTTTTCATCCATGACACCATATAGAAAGAAATAAAGGGCCCCAAAGTTAAATTCATTTAGGCATTATTTGCATTTTTACAGGAACTCTTGAGTTTGATGAGAAGGACATAGAACTTCAAGCGAACATCATCTTAATAACTGATGGCGGCCATCTTCAAGTTGGTACAGAAAAAGAGCCCTTTCAGCACAATGCATTAATCACTCTGCATGGACACGTAAGAAGCAAAGAACTTCCAATTTATGGGACAAAAACTTTAGCTGTCAGGAATGGTACCCTGGATCTTCATGGTAAGTCTTTTGCTTTCTGATAATTCCTTTATTATGAAGTGAAAGTCAATACCAAACATTTTGTTACAATTCTATCATCTGGCGATTTAGTTGCATTACGATATATTGGTTCCTATGACACCGAGTTCTCTTATTTATGTCACATATATTCCTTCATGTGAAAGTATCGATTCTTCAGAAAATGAATATGTATATTCGCATTCTTTTACAATATTCTTGAGATTAGTTTTATTTTTTTAAGTTAACACCCTAAATGCCATAAAGTGCTGAGAAGTAATGAATGGTTTTTCAAAGGTGAAACACCTAAATATCCGAGGGCCACATTATTGAAATTCACAAATTATTTTAAAATTTCTAAGCAAAATTACAGGCATTTTGTATTTGCTTTTTGTAGGTAAAAAGTATTTTAGTTTTGCCATACCTTCCTGTTTATGTTTAATGTAAACAGGTACGGAAGTTTCATCAACATGGACATATCTTGCTGCCACTGCATTAGCAGGTGACTATAACATTTATCTAATGGAAGCTGTAGACTGGAAAACCGGTGATGAAATAGTGATATCCACTACAGGAAACTATACTTCGCATGCTGAAACCGAGAGACACAAAATATGTTCAGTATCTAAAGATAAACGTCGCCTGACATTGCAGTTACCACTTAAGGAAAATCATGTAAGTGCCGATAAAATTGTAGACGGGACTGTAATTGAGCTACGGGCTGAAGTTGGACTATTGAGTCATAACGTAGTTGTTAGGGGAAATGAAGTGACAAAATTAACAGGAAAAACACAACAGTGCAAAAGTGAATCAGGTAAAGACATATGAATGTTTTTAATCTTATCTCTTTATTAAGTATTGTTATAATAAATTAAAACCTTCTCAACTTCATAAAGAATATATATATTTACGTAGGTTAAGCGCGGTCACATGCAGTTCTGCTGCGCATTATTCATCATATAGATGCTAAAATGCCCTTAAGATTAAAGATTTCTACACCTGTTTTATTAAGAAACGTGCTTACAAAACTGATTGTATAAAAGCCTATAAGATATGGACGGAAGCTTTATGTAAACTTTATGACCTCATTGTATTTTGTTTGAGATTAGCTTGATATTTTAATGAAAATCGTAGATGAGGTTGCTATGCAGACATGTTCTTGTGGTCGAAACAGTGATTATGAAGGGAGCAGTCACTTTGGGGCAACTATTATTGTACATGCGGCTCAATATAACTCCCTGTGCGCTCTTGCTCGAATTTCATACACAGAAATTACATCAGCTGGACAGGCCTATAGGGAAGGGCGGCACCCCGTGCACTTTCATATGAATGGTGACATGTCAACAAGCTACTTAAGAGGATGTAGCATACACAATGCTCACAATAGGGCAATCAATATTCAGGGCACTCATAACGTACTGGTTGAAAAAACAGTGTTATATCACATATTGGGTGTAGGCATTTATCTTGAAGACGGAATTGAGACTGGTAATACGTTGCTGTACAATTTAGCTATATTGATAATAAGCAGTTCACATTTAAGTTACGTTGATAACGTACCGGCCGCATTTCTGATAACAAATCCAAACAACACTGTAAAACAGAATGCTGCAGTTGGAGGTACTCACTATGGATACTGGTTAAAGATAAAGTCTCACCCAGATGGACCTTCCTTTACAACGACAATTTCTCCGAGCCGTATTCCTCTAGGGGCTTTTCAGAACAACTCTGCTCATTCCTTCAGAAGAAGTGGGTTAGCAATTTTGGATTACTTTCCCTGGGACAGTGGACCAGAGCCAGCACATTTTGAAAACGTCTTTTTATGGAATAATTACAAAGGAGTTGAAGTTATTAATTCAGGTCCAATGCACTTTAAATATTTTACCGTTGTTCAAAATGACTATGTCGGATTCGAATGCAAAATGTATTATGATGTACCGCACTACAATGACGATTCCCCTGTCATTAAGGACAGCGTCATTGTAGGAAATACTAATATCCAACCGAGTCTTATTGAATGTTGTACAGAAACAGGTATCATTTTATCATATGGCAGAGGTTTAAAAATATCGAATGTTACGTTTGTTAATTTTGAAAACCCCCGATGTGCAGCGTTTCGATGGACAAGGTGTTGTTGTTTACATTGCGGTGGATTTACATACTTTACAGAAAGACTTCATTTTATAAATGTTACTTATAAAGCAGCTTACGAATGGGAATGGGAGGGAATTATTTTTGACAAAGATGGGACAGCTACAGGAAAATCGGCAAATTGGACAGTTTTGCCAAGTTCTGGAAGCCTACCGACTGATTGTGAATCGGCTGATGCTTTTAGCGGGGGAATTCCAGCAAGCATGTGCCCTCCACAACATAGGTGGCATAGGTTTGCGTTCCATTCGCATGAACAAGATGATCGAGATTATTTAAAGTATCATAATTTCATCATAAGCAATCAGTTCGGAAACAGTTCTGTGCCTTATGGTAGTAATGGGTGGATGTGTGATTTGCTTGGCGACGCGTCTTACACAATAAGTTTCGAGCCACATGAAAGACGAAATAACATAAGCATTCATGGGATCCTCTATGACTTTGAGGTAGGGCAATTTACAGTTTACTCAAAATGTTAAGCATAAAATTCTATCACATATTAAAACAAATTAAAAATCATAGAGTTCGTTGAGTATTCCTTAAAAACTTTATAAATAAACAGGCCTAACGATTGTGAAAAAACGGTTTCATATAACTTAATTTAGAAGTCAGAATTATTTCAATGAAAGCGTATATTTAATCAGATATCAGCAAACATGTTTAAGCTTTTGTTATATACAACGTTTTGGTAAATTCATATGTAACATTCATTGAACTTTTCCCATCTTTAACTAATATATACGATAAAATTTGCGCGTATAAGTAAACATCTGAAGAGAAAAATTACGAAACTCCTTTTTGAATCTTTAGTTTCTATTTGTGAAAATTATATAATTATGGTGTTGCCATGAACTGATTGCCTTAAGCTAAGTTTTAAGTTTTATCATGGAATAACTCTTCCAAGATTTCTTTTCGTAAATTTATGCGCATGTCTCAGAGATCTTTAATATCAAACAAAGTAAACATACACACGTACCTCTTCGTTTGAATGCACACCTGAAACGAAATACCACAATTGATAAATGTCTTTTTTCCACAAGCTACGAGATTGAGATTGACAGTAAATTTACTTTAAACATAGCGCAACAAGATGGCGCGATCATCAAGCGTGATTTTACTGCCCTGTGTCCGCTGCTGTAATGATAGTTAAACTCATTGGTTATGTTTTGTATCCATTATCATACATCAGATTTTGCTTACGAGTTTATATTTTAGGTCGGCGATCACGTTCTCTTTCGAGTTAAAGTTTACGATTTCCCTGACCGTTTCTTTGTTAATGGAAGAGACACTAACATTACTGAAGGTCGCATCAGTGTATTAACAGCCGAATCTGGTGACTGGGAATGGATCAATGAAAATAAGGAAATACAATTCATTGGTACGAAATTTGTTAGATGTTGTGTTTCAGTTACTGTTCAATGATTTCTCATTTCTTCACACAGATTGAATCAATCGTATCTTGTTGAAATTCTAAAATATTTACCTTCGATACCATTTGTCAGTAACATATCAACCATTGTTTTTTGTGTGTTTTTATATTTAAAAAACTTAGTCCTCTTGTCTTCTTTTAGTTAAAGACGATCGCATAGACACAGCAGATACTGTGGACTTGCCTTTTTCTTTGTATATGGAGAAGTGTCTCTTTGAAGATTGCATTCCGCCTCCAGATCCAGATGCCGTCGTACCCGCTAACAAACGGCCATTTGCTGTTGATTACTGGCATGACATAACTATATGGAACCGTACGTCTGATGGGTATATGACCAACGTTGGTGACATAGGGACTGAATTGCCACAAGACTACGATAATGTCAAAATACGATTCAGTAAATATTTATTATATATATAGAAAATGATGGTAAAAAGTATTTAGAGAAAGACATCATTTACCAGCAGACGTAAACTATGTTCATGTCTAATGAGGTTGTTTCAGAACAGTTAGTGATGCAAAAAGACAAAAAGCCTGCGACATCTGAGTCTTAGTAATGTTTTATTTCCATTTCTTTTATTTTAGGTACATGGGTATTAGTGAACAAGACGGACGTGTTTAAGCTCGGTATACTTTTAATAGAAGGTGTACTAGAGTATGTTGATTTTCCTGGTGCTGCCTTTGATATTGAAGTGGATTTCATAATAATAAAAGGAGGGCGGTTGATAATTGGCTGGCCACACGATCCGTTTGTTGGGCTGGCAGTTATAACATTGCGAGGAAACCACACAAGTCCAGCGTTCGATTTAGGATCAGGAAACATCGTTGGATCGAAATGTATCGGTATGTATATTTAATATAAATAATGGTTAGTTCTTCGAGGCATGTTTATAAGCAGACATCAAGTTGAAAAAATATGATCAATTCTTTTGCGCAACTTGGCACAAATGATTACGTGCAGGAAGTAAATTTATTTATGCAGTGGTATCTGATAAGCAAACAAGCCTTACTGTTTACATCTGTGATGCCTTTCTTTAAATTATTAGTGCATAACTGTGTCCCATCATAGAGGACTTTGAATTTACCCGTTATTCGCCCGTGCTTTACCGCAAAATCGCAGGAATCTGTCTGTCTCTTTGTGTAACCGATTTTAAATCTAGATCTTTCTATAACTTAAAAAGTTAAAAATACCCAGTCATAAAACATAATCAGATAAAATAAGAGAATATAATGCACGTAGATTTAAAAGTTATTTTTCGTCCATGTATTTGCCTGTCCATCTGCCTGTCTGTCCAGATGATATGGATTCAAAAGGAATTCGAAAAAAGATAAATTCATGAAAATTTATCAGATTGGAAATATCATTATACCATCATGCATTTTGTAAGATTCAGATTTGTTTATTTTCCATTAATGCATTTTTTTCGTTCAGTACCTGAAACAATTTAAAACGATTCGACGCTTCATTTTTGAATCTCAGTAATTCAAGCAATACAGAAACAATGCACTTGGCTTTTTTTCTTCTTCTTCTTCTTTTGTTCAACTTGTGTTGTTGTTGTTTTTAATATTCATGGTAGAGTGCAATTAAAATTATGAACATTAGTTCGAATATTGTTTATTGTACATGTTTTGTATGATTGTCCGTTCTGAAATACTAGGTTTTGCTTTTACTTCAGAAGTACCGAGGAATTATTTATAAAACTTTGTAAAATGTTAGATAGTAAAATAGAAGATCGCGCACATGAAATACAAAAAAATAACCTTGCAGAAACGTGGTACAGAAATAGGGTCATAATGCATTGATAAGATAAATGATAAAACATATAGTGGACATTTTCTTATCGTCTTTGCTAAAAAGAATCCTGCTTATACTCAGAATGCAGATTAAGTCATATTGTTTATATTTCTAGGACAAAGAATATGTATATGCAGCTAATAGTTAATAAATGTATTCATGTCGGGCGTGTATATCTGACTGTTAGGGGACATTTGTGATGCTTGCAACTCTCTAATGCCTTTTCAACAGTGGAGTTTACGACTTGCGTATATTTATCTTTCGTTAGTTAAAGAATTTTTGTCTGATTTGGTCAAAATAAATATTTGCTTCATATCTGTGTTTTCAAACGTTTGATTACTTATGACGTAAAGTCAACTTCAAATCGAATTCTTTGTTATTCATTCAGCTCTTTCAATGCGCAAAATATCAAATATATCATACAAGAATATAATTCAATCATATTTTACAACACGTATCTCGTTAGCTAAACGTTTGCCTGGCAACGTTTTGAAAGGTAAAATTGGCAACTGCTTTAGCTTTTTTCACCTTAAATAGATCAAAAAAAACTTCAACCCTCTTTACAGGAGTGTATGGAGGACTAGATATGACAGGAATGGATACAAGCACAACATGGACACAACTTGCAACAACAGCAGACAAAGGATTAAGAAAAATTGAATTGTTAGAGCCTGTGGAATGGAATATTGGCGATGAAATAGTAATCAGCTCTTCCAGCGTTGATCGCCTCCAGGCGGAAATATTTACAATTGTTTCCCTTCACTCTGATAATGTGACGCTAACACTGAATGATTCGTTGCGTTTCAGACATCTTGGTAAAGATTCTTTAGATTTTTGTTATTTATCAATGATTAAATATATATTTCCATGTCAATATAAGCAGAATTTATTTGGCTGCTTGTTTTGGGGTAAATGTCTTAGATTTAAATTTGCATAATATTGTTGATGATACAACAACTATTGCAAGTACTATTTCCTGTTAGAATAAAATCATTCAATAGTAAAATTTGTGTTTTGTAAGTATTTTTGATCTGCAAACACGTAAGTAATACTTATTTTTTGTCAAGCACATGTCGAGGAAGTGTCTGGCAAAAATATGATTTCTCTGAGAGCCGGAGTTGGTCGTCTTACACGAAACATAAAGATTATAGGCCAGGAATATGACACAATGTCTGGGCAAACGTTTGGAGCCTGTGTACAAGTTGGAAGAACTATTGATAAAAATAGAATCTACACAGGTAAAATGCTTTAGTTCTTCAATAAAAAGCTTTCTAGGAGTCACCTGCTTGCACTCTAGATCCCGTCTCAAAATATTTGGCAAACAAATCTTTTGAAAGATGTTAAATATTTAGCAAAAAAAATGCTTAACTAAATCAGTTCAAACAAAAGAGGTTTGCATTCATGTTTTCATAATTGCTTTACAGTCTTTAGCTGAAATGCTTGCGAATATTTTATTTTAATTTTAGTGCATTTATTTAAAACATTTATACTCGTGTTTCGGCGTAAATCTCTGATCTTTTATTGTCCCTACCGCTTGTTTTAAGTAAATTCAAACACTATTCATTTATGAAAACATTTATGATTTGCAGGATACGCTAGATTGATTAATGTTGAATTCCTTCACACCGGACAAAAGCATTCCGATATTCAACCAAAGATGTCACTGTTGTTTCAAGATGCCGGAAATGTTTCTTTGGTGAAACCATCCATTGTGACCAAGTGCTCTTTTCATCACGGTTACAGTACAGCAATTGGTGCCATAGACACTGGTGGTCTTGAAATTTCGAGTAACATTATATTTGGTCAGATAGGAAATGGTAAGTACAGTTATTTTCAGAATTGCTAGCCATCATTTTCATGTGTCTTTAAATATTTTTGCTGACTTTTAGGTCTAGAAAATGACTGTGCTACATTAAAAAGACGTTTACAAAAAGCAATTTATATCACTCAGCTGAAATTACTAGATACGAGTATGGTATCAAAGTAAGCGAATACTGAAATTTGCTACAAGTAGATATTGGTGTTTTAAATAACAAAAATCAGATTATGTAACGAAGCAGTTTAATCCATTTAGCTGCTGGCTGAAATAATTTAAAGAACACAGACGTAATATACATGTAGCTTTGATTCATGCAAAATCGGAAACTAAGTGAGTCTTACGTTTGATTACAAGAAGAAAGAGACATTATACAGCAAAATATTGATCGACGTTTAAAAGATTTGTGTAGGAGAGCAACAATAAAAAAGAACATAACAAACTTTCAGTATTATTATCGTAATTTCAAGTGATGAAATGATGCATTCATATGGTCAAAGGCATAGTCTAGACAATAAATTTCTAAAGATTTCAAAATATAAAGATGTGAAATCGCCAGTGCCTTTGTATCATTGATGTAGTTGTTTCAAAATTGTCGTTTCTATTTCTAATTATTACAGGTATTGTGACGTCTTCATTACTGACGCAACTGAAAAATAATTTCATAATTGAAACAGAAGGGAATGGAATTGACGCTTTTAAAGCAAAGAATCTTACTCTTGAAGATAATTTCGTCAGTGGAGCTGGGAACGTAGGCTATCATGTCCCTGTAGTGAAATGTGAGGACAAAGGGTATCGTAACAACAAAATGTATAGTAACGCCGTCGGTGGCCTGTTTACAGACATTGCAATGGAACACCATTGTATGAGAATTGAAGGCTTTACAAGCTGGAAAAACTCCTATGTTGGAATCCTTTATAGAGGAAAGTCAAATGTTATGATTACACAAAATACACTTATAGAGAATCCAATAGGTCTTGCTGTTGAACTGACTTCAAACATATTACCTGAATCGAACACATACGTTGCAGTTCAAGATAATACTTTCATAGGTCAAACATCTTCGTTTGATTGTAAAAACGACATAAGACAAACGTTTGCAATGCCTTCAGTTTTGCGGGGTATCGTTCATTCAGGACTTGTGAACGCACAAGGAATGTTTGGAATATTGTTCCCGGACATTCATTCAGTCAGAGCGAGTACGTCAATAACAAATGTCACATTTTCAAGCTACATGAATACAGCTTGTAAGAAAAACTACGCATTGACGACAAACACAGGAGACTACTCGATTCAGGCTAAGATAATTTCTGAAAAAGCTACGCTTTTGAGCGTTGCTCAGTCCAACAAAATCATCTTCCAAAGGACTGATAGGTAAGTAAAATTTACCCACATTTAAGAAAAAAGGACATATCTCAATTAATATATTTGTACTAATCACAAACAAGTTTAGTTTTGTTGCGTGATGCTTGCATAGATATGGACTTAGACCTAGTCGATTTATATAATACGAGCAAATACGAGCACCAGATGAGTGTGAAAACAAATTTCAGAAGTTTGCAATTTTAGCAATCATTGGTTAAAAACATTTTCTTAAATAAGAATTTATTCTGAAAGAAATACTATTTCTACATGTTGTTCGATCACTTCATAACATACTACAAAACTTTGATAGACTACGCTTAAATTATATTACATTACATTGTAATTTTAATTTTATAAAATTTAATACAGTTTCTTAATGCATCCCTATATACGCAACGTCGGTAATAAATATATGCGACAATCTGTTTGTGTCTGCCTTACTCAAAATAAGTAGACACTATCCTGTGTCAGTTTTTATACATTGTTCGTTGCTTTAATGACATATTTTATTTCAGTGCTGTAACTGAGCATTGCTTCGAAATGAATTGCGACGCTTTCAAGTACGCTATCTTCAGAGATCTCGATGGCTCATTTCTTGGCCACCCTGGATCAGTTATACCACAATCTGAGTACGTTCTTTTAAAGCATTATCTTTCATTTTAAATCAAATTTAGGTGAAATAGTTTACCTAGTTATATTGAATATTAATTTAATAAAGCGGGAAATGGTTTCTGCTTAGGTTTAAATGAATGTGAATATGGGACATTTTGCATAAAATGTAAAAAAGATGTCTATTTCAAACTAAAATCATATAGATAATAAACGGACCTATAAAAGTTTATTAATATTTCCTTTCTCAAGGTATGGAAGAATAGACGAGTGTCGGGTTCCAGTAGAGATGGTTACAGATTTAAACGGAAACAGAATTCCTTTAGAGCAGATTGCTCCTAAACAAGGTTAGTAAATGCTGTATATATATATATATATATATATATATATATATATATATATATATAGAGAGAGAGAGAGAGAGAGAGAGAGAGAGAGAGAGAGAGAGCATAGTCTCGTTATGCATAGATAATTGTTTAGCAATTTATTCATTAATTGTAGAGTTAAAATAAGAAAAAATATTTCTAATTTTGATTTTTAATTAATTTATCTTTCATTTTTAATTATATTTTAATTCTCTAGTAAAATCATTGTCAATCACTTGCAGGAATCTTCCGCAACGAACAGTGTATTTACCGGGAATCTTGGCAGGCTTACGAGTGTTATGATGATATCACCTATGAATTTTTAAGGATTCGTAACATGGACAAAAATGCCGAAAGACGTCAAATTTCTCCTGTCGCTCTTCTAAGTGACGGATTCTTAGATATGCTAGATGTTCCCCAGGATAATATCCATTGTAAGAGATATTATACCTGCCAAAGACTGAAATCTACCTTTTACGCCATGGTTGCAACAGGTATTGTGTTTCCCCTTAAATGTTTATTTTTCAAATAACATTTGATTCTTGATGTAATGTAGTAACTTTTGCAACATTGAATATTAAATTTTGATATTTTGTTTCCACTTTTTTAATGTCTTGTCATATTTAAAATGATTTTTTTTTCAGACAAGGAGTATTTAATGCATTTTACCGGTACGACTCCAAGAAATATTCAGTATAAACTGCTTGACGCTAATGTACAAGAGAGTATCAAACTCACGGTGTGGTATTCCCGTCCTAACAGACTTGATGTTTTCGTAAACGGCAGCTTTGTTGTAGCAACAAATGCAAGATTTGACCAAGTTGGAAGATACATATTGAGCATGCCAAATGGTAAGTGCCTAGTATGTTAAAGGATTCAAGTTATACATTATTTTTAGAAATTTAGTGATAATGCCTTTTACTTTATTGACACTCGTGAATATTATTTTTTCTTTTGAATAAAGTGAATCATAACTGCATGGAAATATAAACCGCATTACACGCATCTCATATGAATTTGACTAACAAAAGTCATGATCATTACAGAAACTGTTTTAAACTGAATTGTCCAACGTTTGCTTCAGGCTTAACTTTCCTGTATGTTAAGGTAAAGACCAATAATTTTTTTATGTAGGAAACGAGTTCGCACCACAAATATCTGATGTCGCTGGTACGAATTACTATAACAGAACTAGTGGGGAACTAACAGTCATTGTAAAAGGACCTTCTGTGGTAGACGTTATTACACAGGAGACAATAATTGTATCATTTGGACTTCCTGCATTGACCGTATCGGAATTCTTTGGAGAACATATAATCGAAAATCTAGCGGCATTCTTTGACATTCCTTTGACCAAAGTTCGTGTGGTTAACATAGTAAGTGAGCAGACAAGTCGACGCAATAAAAGGTCAGCTGCTACCATCACTATCGAGGTAGAAATAGGAAATGAGCCTAGCCAAAATAGTAAATATATTTCAAATGTTCTGTAACTTTTTCTGGTTCAGTTTCAACATTTCCAAGATCATTGTAAAAATGCGAATTAAAGAAAGTTGTCATTAAACCTTCATCTTATGCCAACATTCACATGAATTTGATGATTTTGTACCTTCACAGTACTCTTTTTTTGTGTTATGTTATGCCTGTAGTGGGATGGAAGACATATTGCTTTAGTAATTTCCGTCTGTCTGTCTGTCTGTCTGTCACAAAGTTTGTGAGCGTTTCACAAGCCAGAGTAGTTAGGCATTTTCGTCTTGTTCCGGTCGGGTGATTTTGAGCGAGAATACTGCCCTTGGTTTGTCCAAATTTGAAGACAGTTGGGGAAAACTGCTGCTTGACGAAAATTTACAACAGTAGCGTTATGCATATTATTGACTTGCACTAGTTGAATGATTTTCAGCAAAGTTGCGGCCCTTGATTTGTCCGAATTCTATACAATTTGGCATATCTCCATAAAGATTGTTTGGATTTTGAGAAAACTTCACAGCAATGATCATGACCAAGTGTATTTATGCATATTATCTGTATGGTCTTGTCGGATGATTGTAAGTTGGGTAGCAGTGCTTGATTTGTCCAAAATTGAGTACATTTGAACATAATTCCATAACTTCTGGTCGGATTTAGATCGCTTGTCGGATTTTGATGACATACATTATTTTTCTGAAACCAATGTCTGGTTTATAGTGTGCTTGATTAAGCTTTTTTTTCAGTGTAAGTTCGTAACGCAAATTTTTTGACCTTCTGTACGAATGAATAATTAGAAAGTCGTTACACTTTTTGAAAGATACGTGTATTTTCAGATCCCTACATCTCATAGGTTAAATAACAATTGTGAATTTAGCCAATAACTAGCAAAGCTAATGTTCGACTCTGTTATACAATGTGTTTAAGGCGGTAAATTGTTAAACATATTTTTCTTTACTTATTTACTCAAGCTATAATTTTTCATTTTCAGATACGAACTCTACTTCGCTAGATGCAATCGACTTTCAGTCTCTTGTCGAATTTTTATCACAACTCGTTAATGAATGCCAGCTCGGTAATATGTCGGAAATTTTGAACGTTTCAGTAGTTTGTAAGTCTGTTGGAATGCTGGCGAATGACTCTAGTGCCGAATACATAGAAGTTGAAACGCTGACGCCTTCAAATTTGTTTTTTGTTGAAGAACCAGAGCCAGAACACGAATGCGCTCTGCTGAAACAGCAACCTAAAATAAGAGCCGTCGATAAAGATGTAAGAATATGATTATTCATGTTTTCAAACCTATAGACATCAATGCACATTCATTTATTTATAAAATTTTACATCCTCAAAACTTAGACGGTTTTCACGATACAAAGATGTTGTCTTCGCCATTACTAGCAAGAAGATTCTGGTAGATTCATTTAAGAGCCTTATTTTAAACGGCACAGTTGTAATTGAAATAGCCTTGTTATCAACATAATTTCTAGATGTCGTACGATCCTGGCATAACTTTTGCCAGGCGAAGTTTTTTTAATTTTTAATTTCATTTTGTTTCTTTTACAGAATAACACTGTGCCTCATCTTGGAACAAAAGAGCAACCGTGGCAGATGATAGTTAGTGTCAGAGACAACTCATCCGGCCAGCAGCTTGCTGAATTAAGTGGCACTGTTTCTATTAATTCATCCGACGGTTGGTTTAACTTCACCGATCTTGCTATTAAATTACATCATTTAGAAACAGATCTCATGTTGGATTTTAATGTTACCTTTCCCGATCAAGCTATACATTTCTCATTGAGTTATGTATTGTTTGATGTTCCAAAGCGTCCTTTGAAAGTACATGTTCACAACCAAAGTACCAATGTTATTTATAGTGAAGATATTTTTGAAGTGACGCTTGAGCTCCGAGACCAAAACACAGATGAAATTATAAGGAACATCTCATGGAGAGTAAGTATGTCAGTATACAACTGAAAAATGTTCATTATTTCCTCAATTGGATTGAACTGCTTAATCAAAATACAATATCTTACTAAAACTTTTATTATGAAACTAAAAAAGATGACAGTCTGTAATAGGTATGTTTCCCAGCTAAGAATTAAAAATATTACTTTGCATAGTGTTTGAAAGTCACTTGAATGTCTCCAGCATTTTCGGATGGAATATGTTTTACAATTTCTCTAATACTAATAGTATCACTCTCAGTTATACTCTCAATTTGAAAGGAAACTAAATATTTAACACATGCAGTCACTGAAACCGCCGTAGGTTACAATAAAAATCGCATTTCCGGTTTTAGTCCATATTAAAATAATCTTTTGTTAGTGTTTGTAATACACCAGTTAAGAGACAGCTCTGTTCGCGTTATTACGAATGTTCTATATACCATTCATGGAAGTAAAGTGCGCTTTCATAACATGCATGGTTTTTTTTAATAAATAATTTTGTTTGGGGTTGTAATTGCGCCCCGGAGATTACACATTTTCAGTAATTTTCACAAATTTCTATAAATATTAATTTCCCCTCAAAAAGTTAGTTTACTTTAATTATGTTCGTCATTGCCGGGGTAAATAGTTTTAAAAGAACATTGTCGTTCTGTTTCAGTTTGTAAATGCAGAATAGAACATGTTCGTAAATACATTTGACTACTCCTTATGTAAATGGAAAAGAAACAGAAAGAAACCTGACATATGCAGTCATAATCTTATTGCTTTACTGCATTCGGCATGCTGAACATACAGTAATATACGGAAAATTAAAATGAATTAATCTCAGAATGACAGAAGTGAGCAAGGTTAATACTAAAACTCTTCATCTTGCATCTTAAACTGTTACTTAAATTTCCTCGTCGGTCATTCATTGGTCAAGACGGCGATTATAATCAGTATCAAAGGGAAAATATATTTAAAGTCATTAGCACCAATTAGGAAAGCTTAAATCTAGCAGCTTTATGTTGCGATTTCTGGATTACGTCATTTGATAACTGTGTTGGTTTTGTAAAATCACAGCTTAAATTGTTTGAATAGGAAAGCAAAATTGATCTGTTGTTTAAATGAGGTTACGGACTCTAATGTAACATTAGATTTTATTGACTTTCGTAGTTGTGGTAAATGAATATGAAATATTCTGTATGTTGAAATTTCAGCTGTTTTCATTGTAAAATTCTATACTTTTTCAATGTAAGTTGCAGATCAAATAACAACACAGCAAAAAATAGAGTTCATAATTTATCTGTCAATACATGTTTCGCATAAGCTTCATTAGTTGACAATGAGTATAATAACAAAGGAAAATGAAATGACGTCAATTCGGCAAAAAGAAGACGACGTTATAGTTTTTCAATGTACCCCGCCTTCATACTAATTGTATTTGTTTTCGTTCAACGTTGGATATTGTTGACGTTAAAATAGTTTTTCTCAAAAGAAGAACTGTCTCCAAATATTGTCGTCAATGTAGTGGTCAAAAATGATATACAGGCTATCAATTTTTTATTTTTACTTAACATTTGAAGAGGGTGAGAAATTGCCTCTTTTTTCCCCCTGTGTTGTTGATCAAATAGTAATCCGAATTCGTCGTATTTTTCAAAGAATCATACATGGGTGGCCGAGGTTAGCATGCTGAGCAGCTCACCGTATGGTAGCTTAAACGATGTTAACACTACGACTTTTGACGAAACCACTGGACGAGCAGTGTTTTCTAACCTGTCGTTTAGTGGATTTGGCGTGTACAACTTAGCAATAACGGTTTATTCCGTACCATCAGAATACAACTTGACGTTATACCACAGAGTGGTTATACAGAACCCTGACAATATGAATACAACCGATGAGGAAATGAGTGAAGTTAAGGTGTGATTACCTTTATATTTTTTTCTCGTTTTATACCTTACTAGTTATTACATGAACTTGTTAAAATATGTTATTAATATGATGGCAAGGCTTCAAATGTATGTTTTCTTCCAAAAAATAGATTTAAGAAATTAACTGAATTATCATACTTAATTTTCTTATACTGAACTACATTACTATTATGCACGTTTTCTTCTACTTTATGTAATATTAGCCACATATTTGCTTTGTTTACTCAGTTGTCCGTCCAATCGATATAGAAATGAATGGGGAAATGATAGGAAAATGAAATAGAATATCTAAGTTTCAAGAAGAAATTACAATATATAAAGCTTTTATCATCTACAGATCAAGTTTGCAGAAGACTTTGAAGACGTGCTGCCCACTGACAAGAAACGTATCGAATTTGAACAAATGATACTAACATCGCTCGCTAACAACTGGACCTCAGTAAAGCTAGTAGACGGGTCTGTGTTTAATGGTAAGATATTTAGATGTGGGAAACTACATTTGTTTTAAACATTTTGCAAGGCATTGCTGTTCTCGATAACAATATGGATATATATAAAAAGCCATCTGATCAAACATGAACTGATTATTCTCGACGAACTTAAATTTAAACATTTCAAGAAGAGTACTATTTCAATGGTTAACTTTATTCCTTAAAATAGGAAGTATCGGTGTTTCATTTGTAATAACCGGATCCAAAGAAGATGTTCTGTCCACTCTCGATGGTATTTGTGAGGACATCTACAACGGGACTGACTACGAGTTCAATAATACAACGCTTACGATATTGCCTTACATGACAGTGAACGACACGGCATTCTACGGTGTAAAATGCGGGAAAATAGTAAGCCATCTTTATAGATGCATGAAGTTAGATTGATAGGTTTCAATTTACTGTTAAGAAATTTTAACAAGTAACCCTTTTCATAAACATATCGGATCATTTTACATGATGTATTTAACATGATGTAAAGCTGTGGATAATCTATCTCATTAATATCATTTCATGAGAGATTAGTGTTGTTCGTGTCAATTTTATTCTTATTTCTGGAGTCTTAAAAGTTAATCTGATCAATATATTTGAAAAATAAGAGGTACTTAAAATGATTTCAACATCGCCTAGCTCGCTGTAGGAGATATTTGTGACTCCGTTTAAAAAGCTCATTTTTATCGTTTTAGCCTGAAGAGGACGAAACGACTGTGGAGATCAGCTTGAAGTTCATATATGTTATTTATTTAATAGCTGCATTAGTAGTTGTATTATTATTGGCATCTTGTGTCACCTATTGTGTCTGGAGGCACAGTTCACAGGCAAAAGCACGCGTCCATGGTAAATAAATGCTAAATTAATGATTAAATGGTTATTGTTAAAAGTATTTATCCATACATCAATAGATTTTTTACTCTCAGTGACCTCTTCCAGAAGCTCTGAACAACAAAGTAAGCATCGTAAGAATTATACATTCCATTATAAATGTTCCCAACGACTTTAGAGTTTTAAACGGCATTTGAACCGACGGTTTTTGAATGGGAAACTAGATGTGTTGTAATTCCTGAGGTTTCTTATTTACAGGAAATACATTTTCATATGTCTATGATGTTTTTCATAAAGTTCGATGAAAAGAAGAAATTTCTGTAAGTTAACAAAATACAAAAAAACAACGTTCATATGTTCAAATGTTCAAATATCGGTTAAGTTTTCATACCATCAGTTTATATATTTTCAAGGTTTGAAGTTAAAATTTTCTGAACAGTTTGTTACTCAGTGAGACATTTTTCAGTTTCAGATTCTGGCATAGAAAAGAAGTATAATAATAATATTGTCCAGCAGTTATCTATCAAAGTCATTCTCGTCCAAGAAAAAGACTTCGATCGTGGTGCCTCTGAAACGCCAGAAGTGCCCAGAATTAAATCCACTCACAAAAATGTTTCAAAAAAGATTGGGTTGCCAATGATACCGGTGCAATATCGGGGTGAGAAGTATTGAGTGATTATTGCTTTGATACCAGGACAAGCAGAGGACCAAATAATGTTTCCGTTATTCAAAGAATCAATGTTCTAAGCAGCTGGCTCATTACAAGTGAAAACGAGAGCCAAGCTTTTTGTAAAATATTTTGAGTATGAATTGCAAGTGTGTAGAAAATTTATAGCAAGTGTCTTTTTTGAATCTGTTGGTTAAATTTTATTTTAATAATAGCTTTAATATGAACGAAGGTGTGTTATCACCGGATAGTATTTTTTTATTTTTTGTATTAGGGAAGGGTTTTGTGAACATTTTATATACAACTATAGCGTAACATTTTCTACTTCAGCTGTATTTAAATGATTTCAAAGGTTCCGCTTTGAAGGCTATTCCAGAAATGATAATTACCGCCGAATAAATAATAACTGATAACAGCCGCCATTATGTAGTCACGTAACCCGTCTGCCTTTACGGTACTGAATACTCTTAGCAACGGTAAAAACAATTTTAGTTAGGCACTGTAATGGTTAAACCTGCATTAATTTTGAGTATTAAGATTGTTGTGTCATTTGAACTGTTCATTCAACGTATTTTGTTGTCATAACTACACTATTTCCCAACTTATAAGTGTAGGAAGCCTAGGGCCAAAGCAACATCTAAAGAGAAAAACATGATTTTGAGAGGATCAAACTGACTCCGCCACAGGCGCTCGAGTGTACTAGTATTTTCTTACAGTAAACATTTCTTTCAGATCTTATTTCGATTAACTGCTCCCTGTCTGTATTCTATACGAATGAGGTATTCACGAGAATTTTTTAACAAGTTTACACGTGCTTAACTATGAATTTTTAAAAAAAGATGATCGGCGTAGATACAGTATGCCACATGAATGTTTAGTTTTCGGATATTGGAAAATATTGCACGCGCGTCTTATTTCCGTAACAGTTTATGCCATATACAAAACATGTTGCGTTTAATGTTATAAGTTTCAATATCATTTTCGGTAAAATGAATTAAATATTAAGTCATATTTATTATAGATTTATATCATTTATCATCATTGTTCATGGTTAAAACGTTTTGATACTTGATTTAGAGCTGTATTAATTCAATATTCATCAGGTATAATGATTACTGCTATATTTTAAAATGAATACTGCAAATTTTATACATTGTTTTGTTTTTTAAACCAGACTTGATACTTGAAGAATTCAGATCAAACGACGGGGTTTTTTTATCATTTGTTCTAATAGCCAACATTGCGCGCCATTTACAGAATATGTTTATGCATTTCTGCTATTTCGTAGCGCTTATTGCTTCTTAAGTTTTGATGTTAAAACTACAAATGTATTTTTCATTTTTATAATATTGTCTTGTTGGTCTTATTCAGAGTTTTCCAGTTTATATGCTATCATATGTGTGTGGAATAAATAAAGAAAGGTTTATGTTTATTATTTTAAGACATTTTCTCAGCTTATTCAAATGTCATACTCGCCTAGCTGATGTGTGATCTTAATAATCATTTAAACTCAACTCGTGTAACACTTTAAAGGAAAAAGCCGTTTTACTAGTCTTTATGTATTAATTACTTCTGACAGTAACATTGCACATTACATTATTTTTCAGAGCCCTGTTTCTGCTATAGAGATGAAACATTATTTATTTATTGATATAAGGTCCCCGCAGTTTAATATTAAATTGGAAATGTTCTACTCTGTCTTATTCAAACAAGGAAAAGAAGTATTGTGCTTACTTTGAACTGCCAATCTTAGAAGTGAACGTTGGCATCACCTTTGTTTTCCCTTGCGATTCCTTTCTGTTGTATGTAATACAGAATTTAGTAGCCCAGTGTCGGTTTAACATGAGTTAACATAAGTTCTTATTGATTAACATTTCTTACGGACATTAGTGTTCATAACAGGAATATGCAATTCATCTTGGAAAGACCATCCAGAGCGGAATTCAAAAGAATCGTTTCCCTTACGCAGTTGTACGAGGTTGTATTTATGCAATTACAGGCCGGTGTGCACTGGACCGTAACAAACTCCCTCTTGAGAAAGGCATCGCTTATGACGAATGGCGTGGTTTATTTTTATATCTGAAGTGTTGAAAGATTTTTAAGTATTATTAAGTCCAGGAGGGTTTTACCCGGACGAGACCCACCCCCCCCCAAGAACGGGAAACAAGACCTAAGTAACTGAGCAATCTTAAGCTTCGCACCGCAAACAACTAAATATTGAGAAAATTGGTTTTGAAGCGGAGACTTTGTAAATGGGTAGAGGTTAGTTTTCCTTTAAGGTATGCCTTGGTTGAAACTACCATAAAAGAAGAAGGAACTTCTGTTATGTATGTATCTTCATGAACAAACTTGTAAAAATGAGAAAGATTTGCTTTTCATCAAAACGCTGCATGGCTGTTTTCCGTAACATTTTAAGTTTGTCTCCACTAATTCTCACTTAGTGTGTACTTATAGCCGTTTCAGTATCGGAAACAGTCAATAGCAGCAACACGTTTGTCGATACTTTGTGCACGATCTGTAAGAAATAATTACGGTTTCACTTCAGGTAGGGGTTGGATATCTTCGATTGGGAAATACAGTACTTAAGAATCACTTTTAATTCTTAACAGGGTCAAAAAGAGAATTTAATTAACAGATATGAACGGAAACAAATGTACTGTGAATATCTGAATATTTTCAACATAAATATACAGTGTAAACGGGAATATAGAGTCGAAACAGAACAAAACAAGCAGATTCTTGCGAGAATTTTTCTCTGCAAACAGTTTTCGAAAGTTATCAACGAAAAGGGGCAGACTTTTGTAGCATTCCTTAAAATAACAGAGAGAAAAGAAGACAGATTCGTGTCCGTAGCATTTTCCAAATATATCTATTACATCGTGGTGTCTTTCAGAGCACTCATTTCTGCTTTATTTTTGGTGTAATGCTCTGGCTAATTTTAAAGCGAAAGGCGATGTATGAAAGTTGTCCCTAAGCAATTTGTTTGAATCTGTTGCATGATTGTACGTCTAGTAGTTTAGGCGTTTTGGAATCGGCTTCTTGAATTTTGCAAAACTGTTGGCTACTGTACAGAATAAATTGTGCTTACGGGAAAATTTCCTAGATTGAGAACGCTCAATGATGCCTGTTTTGTCTGGACCGATTTTCACGCAGTTGCAACACTGGAATAATTGACGCTGGAAATAGTCATGTGAGATATATTGCAAAACTAAATGTTATGCAGATCAGAACTTCTCAAATCTCAAATTGAATATTATAATCTATAATGACTGAAGAAGTTCTCCTTATCAAATTTTGAGTAGTGTAAATCTCCTTGCGTTTAACTGATCGGGAATATTGCCGTGCGTGAACCGCGATTATTATAACTGTTCAAATTTATGACGTTTTTTAAGTGATTTATAACATAAATTTCAGGACACAGGCTAGATTTCGGTCTACAGGTTATATTTCATATGTAATATCCTCACGTAATCTAAATTTAATGTACTAACAAAACAGCTAAAACTGGAATAATTTGCATATGTTATTGATTAATTACGAATCAACTTGTCTTTTAGTTGTCACCATATATAAGTTTCGTGTTGCATTAACATTGTCTTCTCGTCATATTGCTATAGCATGAATTCCCTGCCCGTTTCGATCCTGGCATGTAAGGAAAAACTCGGGTAACTAACTCCTACCCTGCTGGAGGAAATTGATTCTGCCTTTGAGACATTGGCAGATCAAGATAAGCGTGCACATCCATGCAGTCTGATCATGGTCTGCACTATTCGCCATTCAGTAAGTACATTTTCAATAAGCTCCCCCATACACATTATTGGATCAGTCTAAATTGAAGGCTCTCCTCTACAAAATGAATCAATCACTTCAATCAATCAATCAATCAAACAATCAATCAATTTATCAATTGATTAAATTACATGCACTGTCTATTGTGATTTCACTTCAGCCAACTTTTAAAACACTTACGTGGAAAAGAATGTAACGCAAATCAATAAAAGATGAATTTATGGTCTAAATTTCTTTTCCATTCTTCAAGGAAAATTGATTGCCTTTCCCACATTTTGTGACGATTTAACTGAATTGGAAATTGACAACAGCTTATCTAGTTTTCACCAACATCTGTTGAATCGAATTTCTTGTACAAATGAGATAGTTGCTTAAGGAAAACTAAACAGGAATGTTTTCTTTAAAGATCATAGACAATTTGCTTTGTAACATTAATCAAGTAAATAAGGTCTTTTCAGATAAAGACGGACGTTTTTGTACTTAACGGGATTTTATCATACCTAAGGTGAGCTATTTAAAATAGAAGACCACGCTGTATCTGAAGCGCTCACCTGAGTATATCTGCTGAGAAAGGGAAATGTCATGTAATAGATTTATCATCAAAATAAAAAAGAACGAACAACGGAATGGGCATATTAATTTTAACAATATTGGTTGTCTTCAAACCAAACTTCAGAAGTCTCAGACTTATGGTTTCTGACAAGACTTTGTCTATAATACGTCTTTGTAAAGCATCTTGCCCCTAAGATGGGTGGAATTAAAACAAGAACCCACTGAAAAAAGTTGCAATAATCCTGATAGAGGTCAACTGGGCAATGTTTCATTCAAAATATCAAAACTCTGCACTTAATTCTTTTCAAGAAAACAAGTTTTGAAATATCTTTTATTTTTTAGAGAATGTGTATATATTTCTATCTTATCTGTGGAGCAAATAATTACTAAAGGGACATAAAAGTTATAGCTAATGTACCACTAGAAAATGCTACACACAAAATTTCAATAGTCTTTGCTGTAAATGACAAGAGGATATTTTGAGTATGTCTATATTAGTCTATGTTAGTCTATGTTTAAATGAACTCAGGGGCAAATAGAAGAAACTGCCAGAGGTCCAATATGTAATGCTTTGTGAAAATTGCAGACATATGGGCTTTGCGATTTCATGCAAGAAGAGTTTTTAAAATTCTGCTATAGACCTATAGTTCTATTTAAAACACGCCAATAGTAACCTCAGGGATATAATTTTTAAAAAAGACATGATAGAAGCCAACTAGATTATGCCTCGCACAAATTTACAGACGTCTCAGCCTTACGGTTTCTCACAAGAAGATTTTTTAAAAGATTCTGTATACGTTCCATGTTAAGTATCTGACCTTGGCTGTGGAGCAAAAAAGATGAACCCAAGTTATAACAATCTTAACAGAGGTCTATTAAACAAGTGTTTGTGCGATATATAAAAACTCCGTATTTTTGTTTCTTACATTTTTTTGAAAGATTTTTGCTAAAATGTTGACGATGGATGACACACGACGAACACAGGGCGATCACAAAAGATCACCATGAGCACATAAAATGATGCTGCATGATCAAACAAAAAACGGTTATATCTAAAATTGTTATATTGACGTTTTTCTCTCACAGTGGGTTAAAACTCGGATCAGCCAGGGTTTTTTTTAAGGATGGCGAGTTAATATTATTGCTGGATTTCAGTAAGATTCCTGCGCTTGCACATAATTTCCTTGCATACTGCTACAAGATTAATTTATATCTGACCTATAAAGGAGACCAGGTTTTCTTAAGAAGGGTTCTGTGTAATTTTATATGTCTTCTCAAATTATCTAGTACAAATCAGTCGACCTGCCTTTAAAAACACTTGCTAACAATTATCTATTATTTGTTTACTATTTTTTCTTTTGGTCTTCATTTTTCTGAAGAAAATGTTGATGAGTATTTTCAGACATCCTAGATGTGTGCAAAGTAGGTCCTACACTGATTATATTTATGTCGGTGAAGTTGGCTTGTCCCAGAGGGTGAACGACCAATAGTAACAAGTATTTAAGAAGCACCTTTGTTACATCTCACATATAAAGTATAGAACACTCCCAAACAATTTACGGGAAAGGAATAACATTCGAAAAGCAAAGTTTCAAACGTATCACGTTTCAAACGTACATCAATGAGCTATTTACAAATGTAAAGTTGCACAAGAGCACTTATTACAGTTCGTTTTCCTTAAAAGTTTACATCCCAAAATCGATTTGTCACATACAAGGGCATTTTGTTGGATATTAATGGTGTACGTTTCAGGTGTTTCAGGATATGTGCAACCGGTAAATCATTACTTGCCATCGACGAAGGTTCATCAAAATCTGGCTCCACATTCTTTAAGCTCCCGGTCATGTACTGATATATTCTTGCTATGTTAGGATCAATACTTTCACTTATTCCTTTATCAAGTTTGTTGTGACTTTGTTTTACAACTCTAACAAGCTTTGCAATGTACAGAGGTCTCTCCAGACCTGGAGCGCGGACTGGTATATTGTTCTGAATTCGCTCTACGAACCATGCTGTTTTCCTCGGGTGAGAAATGTACTGAAACACTGGTAATGAAACCTCAGAACAGTTTGGCTTGGACAATTTAATCTTCTTAACTAAACGTTTAAGAAAACCCCTTTCAACATCTACTGGCATGAAAGGATATTCATTTACATTTGCCTGCAGATGCCACTTACATTCGTCTTTATAATAAAATGTTGCATGTTGGTAGGCTATTCTTTCAGATTCACGACTTCTTAGTGAGCTATTGAAAAACCAGTCATGGTACCTGACTTCGCTTGGGTCAAAGAGTTGTTTTACCCAAAGGTCTAACTTCTCCTCCTCTTTTTCGTAGCCGTCATACAAGTACACAATAGAAACACCAGCATATTGCATATACCGTATCCACTGTTCAACTTCGTAAGTCGTAATTTGAGCGCTATCTTCTCGATGGATGCGAATTCTGAGGACTGCTGCAATACATTCCTCTTTTGTGTCTGTCTTATTTGATAAAATTTGACCGCTATGTCGAGTGATATTTTCCACAGAAAGCAGATGAGTACTGTCTTTTGATATGTTAAGTTTATTCAGTTTTGATCCATTTGTAACGACCATCTCTTCTATATTAGTTTGCCTTTGATCTATCCTAGAAGAAAGTTTCTTTCTTATGTGTTCATAGCTCGTTGTGTCGCTATTTATAACAGCCATGACTGATTTTCGAACAGACTGCATCGGGATTCCATTTGATTTGCACCAATATTCCATTTTATAATTGAATCTGCCTCTAACATTAGACGTCTCAGCAACCAGCATGACAGCTAAATTACGTCGCCACACTGTCCCGATATCTCCGAGCCAGGTCTCATTACACAGCAGTTTAGTGCATATTTCGGCATGGATATGATCTCGTTCTGTCCCGTATAATGTAAAAATACCGTAAGACTGCTTCAAACCTTTCTTCAAAGTATTCCACCAATCATATGAGAGTACAGAAAACGAATTTATACTGACCACTACGTCATAGTCGGAAGAAATGAACTTATTAATAACAAAGTCCATCGTATCTGCAAAATCTTCCCTCCCTTCATCTGAGATTACATTTGCTGATGGGTACCACTTCCTCACATCCTTGTAGATATATTCACCAATGAAATTTTGAATAATCCAAACATCTGCTTGGTGTGAGGACTCATTTAACGACCTTAAGGTTACTTTCAGATAATCAGTAGGCTTATGCATTACAATGGCTACCACTACTCGTGATGTACCAGTGGTTGCCAAGTGTGCTAGGTCTGGAATGCGAGTTTCTCTCGAATTGTCAAGCATGAAAATATGCATATAAAAGAAAAGACACACAGCTGCTAAAATCAAACAACCAAAAGTCCTCTCGTGAGATATAGTTTTCATTATTTTTACACAAAATTTACTTAGAAAAGAAAAGACATTTTTCCTGTCATAAGTATGAGGAAGATATATATATTCTTCACTAATATGACGATATCTTTCATAATCAGTCGGTAGCTGGTTAAGCAAGTTCCATTTGCTAGCATGCAGTTGCCATGGCGTCGGATTCCATTCTTCCTTCAACCTCATAATATTTGCAACCATCCTGAATAAGAAAGGGCTCAAATATTTTAAGATAAGTCTTATAGATCATTTGAAACGCACATCTGTGACTATACAAATATACTGAAATAACTTGTGATAAAACATAGAATCCGAGGCTCATTGAAACAAATTCCTGACAGATGCCTACACTAGTTCATGACACATTTAGACTCACTCAAGACAAATGCCGTTTTAAGACACATTCCTTGAACAAAAAACGCTGTTACTAAGCAAGCACGTTATTAAATGTTTCACATGGTGTCTTATATTTCTTCTTTCAAAAAGCAAAACCGCCTAAGTAAACTTACGTTCACTACTGGGGTAAAACATTATTTATGTTGTTTTGAAATGCTACATCAAGTATCAACGTATTAAGCAATGTACAATAATGTAAATAAAACTAAAATAGTAAAGGATAACATACAGCCTGATGCTACAAAAAAATGAAAGGGTTTATGAATTTAAGCATTAGGCATGCTGCGTTGCTGTTGCTGAAGTAAGTGATAAGATTTTGCTGAAATCTATATGGAATAAGTTCGTTTATGTTTGCAAACTGAACTATTCGAGCAGCTGACCAATAAAACTACAGTCAATATTTTTTAATTAAAATCTCTTATAAAAATATCGCCAAAATGGAAGAACAAACCATTTAAGTCCGACACCATTTTCAGCTTCTTTTCACAGATGAACGTCAGCATTACTCTTCATTCTCAACGTGTCACCTAGACTACGACTACCTTTGTTTTCATTGATTACTAAATACTTTCACTTTTGCAAAGAGATGAAACAAAATTCAATAAACCAGTGTAACAGCTGTGCCTGAACGTGAACTTTGAAAGCATGATGTTTAAAAGGCAAATGAAGTAAATTGCCCAACCCAGGGAATTCAATGCGAAATTGTGCAATTGTTACAGCAAATTAAGATCAGAAAATTGCATATTGTACAAGAATGAATAGATAAAACTCATTATTGGTTTAGATGGTATTTCACAAACAAGCGGAAGTTCGAAAGAATGAATCAATGCTTTAAACGATAATTTAAAACAACATGTTGTGTCATGAAATAAAGCTGTCATATGATATCAAAAATATGTTCTAGGTTTACAAATATTGTATACATGAAACAGCATGTTGTAATAATATGTTGAGTGCTTGAAACAAAAAGGTTGTAAGGACAATCTTAAAAAGAACATGTTCTATTTATAGGACTCAAAGTGCATTAGAGACAGATAAAAAGCAATGCTCGTCGTAAATTGTAAAACAATATGTTGATTTATACAGAATAACAAATTAGATGTTTTTTATGAGTTTTAAGTGTGAAATAATGTGAAAATTTATTTCAAATGCTAAAATACTAAACGAAATAAATTTAAGGTACTTTAGCAATAGCAAGGTTGTTTAAAAAAGCCAATATAGACACATGACAGGACGGTAAAACGTGTAAAGTAATAATACAATGTATTTAGACACGAAGTATTCATTCAATACAGACTGTCCCTTTGGCAATACTTTAAACTACTTAAGGTGTTGTTCAAATCGATTAATAATTTACTATGAAACACGCATGTGTTTTTGTTACATGTATCGTTTAAACATACATATAACAAGCCTTGTAATAGCCGTAATATTACACAAGAAAAGTTACGTATAAGTGATTTCACTTTGTATCGATGACAACATGTTGTACAACTTGTTTCTCTTCACTTCAGCTATATGTTATACATTGTGTAAATACAAAAACTGTTTAAGTATATGATTGCTTTAATTTAAAGAGGCTGTACTCCATATTTGACATTAAAAAAAATTCATAAATTATATATTTAGATGCCGTGAGATTATAACAACATAATATTTTACTTCAAAACTGATTATAAAAGTCAAAATAGTAAAAACAAATATTTTCGCTCCTGCCTGATTTGAACTCTGGACCCTCATGTTAACAAAATATTTCCAACGCTTTTGTCACCACAATCGCCGGATGTGATATTACAGATATTTACTTTAAATCTTATACGATATAGTTATACCGTCGCGTTACGGTATAGCACTTTGAAAGGGAAAAAATCAATTTATGATGTAATTATTTGCCTTATTGTTTGTCAGTAAGTTATTTTTTAAGCATTAGTCATAAATATTACAAGAAATTTATAATACAAGAAAACTTTCTCTTTTTTTGTCATCTGGAGCACAGCCCCTTTAAATTTACATGAACTGAGATTATATGAACTAGGAACGAAAAATATTAGAGATCTTGAATAGTCCGAAACAATTAATCAAAAACATACTATTTAATATACAGAAATTCTTATAAAAATGTGTAAACGTGTAAAAGTCAGTGTATATGACAAACATACATGTTAGTAGGCTACAACAAAGCGCGAGAAAGTTATGAACTAATATATCAATGGAAATGTGGATAATGTACCCCATTTTGTTTGACACGGTAAATAGAATTATGTTTCTAAACAAGTTTTTATGTATTAAGTACACGTTTTTTGTACAAGCTTTAGAAACGGCAGGAATACTGAATTATTGGCAAAATGGAGAAACAGCTGTTCAATACAGAAACACCAATTTCATTGTGTTTTACATGCAGCCTGTAGATCACTAGCTTAAGTCTAATAACAAGCTATGTATGAAATGAATGTCATTTATAATTGAGAAAAGGAAAGAAGTTAATGTACAAATAACAAATTTGTTTTTTATTGCAGTATCCCTGATTGTCAGACACGAATTCAGTTTTCATGCCCTAGCCACAGACACTTGGGGTAAAGAAATTGTACTTGTTTCACACATGCAAAGCCATAAGGCACTCATATACCAAGTTTTAGATACCTGTCTGAGAACGTTTCCATAACGCTGAAATTCACTTTAATGCCTTATAGATATATTTTTTTTCAGCAGTATTGTGTTATAATATTTAGATTTTCGCTTTTTGCTCTCACACACAGCATTTATTTATTGTTATTATTATCATTATTATCGTCAATAATGTTGGGATATTTGTAGTCGTAGTTGTAGTCGTAGTGGTAGTAGTAGCAGCAGTAGAAGAAGAAGTAGTAGTAATAATAGCAGACAAAGTCGTCGTAGTTGAATCGTAGTAATAGTGGAAGAAGTAATCGTCCTAGTCGTTGTTGTAGTCGTGCAAGTATTTATAGTAGTCGTTGTAGTAGTCGTCATAGTCGTAGTAGTAGACATCGTAGTCGTAGAAGAAGTAATCGTCATAGTCGTTGCTGTAGTCGTGCAAGTAGAAATAGTAGTCGTTGTAGTAGTCGTCATAGTCGTAGTTGTAGTAGTTGATGTCGCAGAAGTAGTGGTAGTCGTCGTCGTCGTAGTATTAGTAGTAGAAGTCGTAGTATACGTAGCTGTAATCGTGGAAGTGGTAGTCGTCATAGTCGACGTAGTAGTCGTGGTAATAGTAGTAGTCGTAGTAATAGTAATAGTAAAAAACTTTAACACAGAAATTAAATTGATTATTCTTTTAAAACAGTACCTTGAATTTTGTAAAAGCCTTTGATTACAATTTGGGAAAGCTCGTGCATTTTGCTTCTTCTGATATTTTTATTCTAATTTCTATGGTATGGTTAAGTTCGAAAAGATATAGATACTCTAAAAAGAAAAAGAAGTCATGTTTAAATGCCATGCATTTTAGACCATGTCACAATTCTTTAAACTGCAATATTATAAATTGTAGCCGTTTCTTCAGACCTGCGGCCCTTAAATTATTTTTTTGTTTGTTTATAGATCACCCCACTTATATTGAAAATTTTAACAAAGTTTGTTTAGATTTAACATTTCTTCGTGTTATCGTGTTATCTCCTTTAACTTACTTCAAATTTTTTAATGATGTAAATTTATGCCAAATGCCCATTTTTTCAATATCTACGAGCGTTTCAGTACCAAGACTATGAGGAGCTAACCTACTTAGTCTGTTTGTTCACTTCTTATCTTTGCACAACTTATAACCTTAAGATATTTCTTATCTCTTTACGAATATTTCTTTCTTTTATTATATTCTTATTGTTCCAAAATGCATGTTTTTCACCTATTCATCCTGGTTTTTGCCATAAAATCTGGTAAGTTACTGATTAGTTCTTCACGTTTTAGAATCTTTGATATTCTGTGTAGTTTTAACAACACAAAACAATAATGTGTATCATGATTTTGATACCGACTTTTTTAAACAAGCCTTACTTCTTTTTAGACGCCATTCTTTTTTATAGTATAACTTCTTCGATAAAGCAAAGTACGATTCAATATTTATCTTACGAAAAAACTAAGAAATCGTATGACTGTTTGTGGAATCAAAATGTATGATGTTATTTGTATTGCTTTTCATTTACAAAGGGGAGGCACAAAATTGTAAAGATGGGTACATGCATCATGGAGAATACTGCTACGCATTGTTACATTTAAAGGCATCGTGGGCTGAAGCTGTCGTGAGTGACTTTTTCTGCATTTCATTTGTCACACACACACACAAGTCAGAACGATTTTTATGTCCGTACCTCTAATATAATGGAGTATCATTCGTGTTTATGCTGGTTTCTGTTCTGTGATACTTAATCTGCTAGGATATATATAATCTAGTAGTTACTGGAAATGTCTATCGTTAAAATCATTCCTGTTCGTCATGGGAGTGCAAGTGAATAAAGGAAAAAAGTTAAACGTTAGCTTATGAATGACAGCTTATGTAGATTGATTAAGTTTTTAATGTTTAACATTAAAAGTGAGAAACCATTTATAGCAAGCACTTAAAATAATGAATGTAAGATTTACAAATTGTCCTTTTATCTTTTGAAGCAATATTGCAAGGCCTTAGGTGGAAACTTGGCTGTAATTGAAACTGCTGATGAATCACACTTCATAGAAGGGTTACTGAAACGGGAGCATAGTAAGTTTGTGTTACAAAGGCCATATTGTTTCGTATCATGTAAGGCTGCGTGTGTTATCTATCAGAAATCTTCTTGTGACAGTTTTGAGTCGTCTTTTCCATTTGTTATTAATTCAAACGTTAATCTTTTACTACGATAAGATTATTAGTTTTGGCTCCCCAGATAAATCCTGCTCGATGACATCTTCCGTGTTTCAAAATAGTACTCGTGTCGTAGTGTGGAATGACGAGAGTAACAAGGGACTCTGACCTTTTGGTCGGATTCAAACTAACATCTCCAGGTCGGGAGTGCGGGTCTCTACTCCTTGACATTTGCATATATGATATAGTTTGACTTAACATTGTTTAGAAAGAAACATATACCAAATTTAAATACAGAGATCTGCAATTAACATAGCAAAATTACGAAAGAATGGGGCTGAAGTATGTGTTGGTTTAAGAGAACAGCTTTTGATGATCGTTGCCACTACTTATTCCATCATGGCTGTATATGGCAATACAAAGTGTATCACTTAATCCTAACGTACAAATTTTAAAAATCGATGAAGGTGAACATACACTGAACTGTACCTTAATATTTAAATATGTCGAAGTGCAAATAATGTGTTTAACTTTATTTTGATTTTTTTTTCTTTTCCTTTGCAAGACAACATTTCAACGGGTCAGATTTGGATAGGAGGTACTGACCTTCTACAAGAAGGACAATGGGTGGCTCCTGGATCACTCTCACCTCTTACATTCTTTAACTGGGCACCTGGTGAGCCCGACAACCTTGGTGGACAACACTGTCTCGCCATATTTAACAACGGTGGCTTAAAATGGGACGATAATAATTGTGAAGTCCTGAACTATGCTTTGTGCAAATCTGAGTGAGTGATAAAAATTTAGTTTATATTTTCTGTTGGCAAGTAAAGTTGTTTTTCAAACAAAATTAGCTATATCGAAGCTTTAATTACGTGAGCGTATAAGTTTAACCCAAAGTATTTGGTTTAAGCGTTTTTGATAAAAAAGTTCTTGTTTAAAACTGACTTGTTTGATTTAATTTGACTTTTTACAGATGCGTGCAGTCTAGTAAATACTTATCAGACAAAACAGTTTTATATAAACTCGATAAAATGCTACTAAATGTAAACCTCACTCTATATTTTCTATATTTGATTATATTTGATTGCCCTTTTTAAACAACTAGCTTGATAGAAATGATATGAATGAATTCTGCAATTAAAATTAATATACTGTTTGTGAAAGATTTTTTTTTCTATTTTCCTGGTGCTTTGCTACTAGTCAGAACTTTGGTAACCGTTTAACTTTTACTATAATGATTTCCTTTACATATTGGGTTACATACTAGGAATAGTTTCAAACTGAAGTATATCTGAACATTCACCATCAAACATCCTCGTTAAAATAATATGTATTAAAATGTGTGCACGTAAATGTTACAAGATTCTATTACTATAGTACTACAAAATATTATATTATATACGATATCTTTCTGGGGCCGCATCTTTAAAGTATTGGTTACCTAGGTAAATATAAATGTTATAAAAGCATCAACATTGCAACAACTTCTGACCATTAATGATTTATCTAGATGTTTCACGATTTTCAGAAATGTTTTTATATAACGTTTAGTTGCTCTTATACGACTCTGTTCCATTATGAAATAGACTTTTTTCTTTTTTTCAGAGTAGACAACGGCGTCGATATAGTAGGGTGATGGCAAGAACGACATAATCATCTTATGCATTAAATATCTACACTGAAAATAAACATAAAAATGTTACAGCTGCTTTTGTATCTATATTTGAAATTATTTCGCATGCACTGACATCCCCTTTGTTGCATTTGCTATACTAGATTTCAGAGTCAGATTTAATTTTACGAGACTCTTTAGAATGACATCTGATTCTAGCTGCTTACATTACATTGTCAAGGATAGATATATTACTTATTACAACAAATTTCTAGTTTTATGCATCGAAGTTTATCTTTAATTATTTTTAATTGTGATTAAGACAGTTTCTCTTTCGCTTTATTACTCTTTCATTCCTGCAAAATAGTGAACAGGGACAGCTTATGATAACTTGACGAGGCGATCATTTTCGTCTTTAGCATAAAGCGTTGCACTGAGCCTCACTCAATCTGTTGAATGGATAAATCTGCCTCCCTCAAATATCTGCATATTGGATATATCTTGCATTTCTCAAGTATCCGTTTAATATGTCAATCTTGCATGTCTAAAATATTTGCATAATGGATATATATTGCAACTCTCAAATATCTGTATAATGAATAAATCTTGTTTTTCTGAATTATCCATATAATACAAATACATTTGTATCTTGAATGTCTCAAATATACGTATAATGGATAACTCTTGCATGTCTGAAACATCCGTATAAAGGATAAATCTTGCATTTTCAAGTATCCGTAAAATAGAGAAATCTTGAAGGTCTCAAGTATCCGTATACTGAATAAACTGCATATCTCAGGTATCCATTTGATGGATAAGTCATTCATTTCACAAATATGCGTATAAAATATAAATATTGCGCGTCTTAAGCATCTGTTTAATAGGTAAGTCTTGCATCTCTCAAATATCCGCATAATGGATATATCTTGCATCGCTGAAATATCTGTAAAATCAATAAATATTGCCTTTCTCGAATATCCACATAAGATATATGGCTTGCATATCTCAAATCTTGCTTGTTTCAAATATCTGCATAAGTGATATATCTTGTATGACTCAAATGTCGGAATAATGAATAACTTTTGCATCTCTCAGGTATCCGTATAATGGATAAGTCTCGCTTGTCTCAAGTGCCCCTATAATGGATAAATAAAGTGTGTTCCAATGGTATCAAATAATTTTCTTTCTAAAAGTCTGTGATTGTTCCAGAACAGTCCAAGATTTTACATAATTGTAAAAGATAAAATCTAGTAGTGTTGCTTCACGATCCGGAATGAAATATGAAATATTATACCGGTGATAGACCAAATAAATAATTAGTGTGAGTTTTAAAGCATCAGTGTTATCCTACTTATTTGCATAGTCTTGTTATGTTTCCTTCCCAATTTCTTTTTATTATTATCTTATATTTCTAATGTGTTTTTTCTTTTAAATGCTACTAGTGTATACTGTGTAGTTGACCCGAAGATTCCTACTCGATTTACAACTAAGAAGTCTAGTCTAACATGTAACACCTTACGTTTATTTTGGTAATTTAAATGGATGACTTACATCTATTTCGCTATAATGTTATCAGTGGGTTAGGCAATATGTCGGGTAATATCTGTTATCTTTGTATGTCAAGAGTGTTCACGAATTTGACGAGGTAAATATTTTTTGTAATTGGTGAAGAGAAAAAGACATAATATGAGAGGATTGTTTAAGTTTCTTACCTTGTGTGCTTCAGTTTTAACGACGCCAGGGTGGGCAATACTGTTCTCGCCACCAGGTAACACCTCATTTGGTTGCTTTTACATTTTTAAACTTTGATATTTGTTCTTTCTTAAAATAAAAAATATCATATAATGATACAATACTTAATCTGTATTCATCTTCCCAGAGACAAAAACGACCATTTTTTAAAGTATATTAATAGCACTAGCAAAATGGAAATCCCCGGTTTGACTCAGTTTGAGCTTTTCTGATCCTAAATTGTCCAACGTCGCGCGTTTTATGTTGTCTGTCGTCATTATTTTGCCTTGCGAACAATGTAAAGGTCCGATTTTTTTACCTTCATAAAACCTGCAGAGAGTTTTTGTCCTAGCTCAGATCAGTTGAAATGCTTGTGTCACATTTTAACCGAGTGCACATGTAACTAGATTGTGACAGTCTCAAAGTTTTTGGTCTTGTCTTCAGGACTTTTACTGAGAATGATTTTATTTATAATTTCTAGGACAAGATTTATTTAGATTGTTTGTTTTGATGAATTTAGACCAAGTCTAAAAGTGAGTTATTTGAATTGAAAACTAGACACTACCTCAGGTCACTGAAAAACCATGTGGTCACACTTTACCGCGGGTCTTCAAGAAGCCTTGTAAGATTGTTTATTTTGATCATCTGTAGAAGCAGTTTGAGACAGGATCATGTCTGTGACAAAATCGTGTGAACACTCTGGAGGTAAAGTTTTTAAACACAATCGTCATGTTAATTGATATAAATAGGTCTGTTGCTGATCACCAGGTTTAGGTTTATACAGGGTCAAAATCTAAGCCCCCAGCTCTGGTTAATTGAAAACCTCGATAGCGGTCACATAATTTGCCCAGTCAGTTTGAATCTTGACGACAATGTTTGTATTGATAATTTCCTTTTTGAATACGATACCGGATTATTGTCAAAAGGAAGGTCACCAGGTGAGATCAGAAGACTTGGTTGGAAAAGTTTTCTAGATGATCTCTTTGGAAAGATTGAAACTGGGTTACACAGGCTTCAGTCTGTACCCCCCCCCACGCCCACCCCACAACACACACACACACACGCACTAAGTTGATCAGTTAGTGAATATTTTTAGCATATTATAATGGTGAAAACCTTAATCTTTTTGGAAAAGAAATACATCCTACATTATATTTTGCGACTTTAGTGTGTTAGATAGCCCTGTGGATAAGAGTGTGAGGTCTTGTTTTCTTAAATGAACCGTTTTTTCTTAAGAAATAATGATTAAAAAAAAGAATGGAACAGAAAGAATAAAAGACCTTTTGTGAGTAGATGCAATTACATGAAAGCAAATGTTAAAATTCTATAACCGGCGTTGCTAATACGAGTGTGAAAAAACTAGAGTAAGGGTAAATATCCTTAAATAAAATACGAAGTCTGAATGATATATTAAGCTCCAGATAAACGCCAAAACTAAAATCTTTTTCTCCGGGCATCGGACTCTCTTATCTTCTTAATATCTTGAACTTATCTTTATTATTAATTCAAATGTATAAATGGCTTTTTTCGATGATAATAAAAATAAAACAATGACTATAAATAATGATTGATAACAGTAATGAAAAAATGATACTGCTCGGAATACCCCATCCATAGAACCAACCTAGTTTCGAATATCTGGATCCGCAACAGAGTATAATTATACCTCTCAAATGTAACTCTTAAGACGACACAATCCGTCTTTTTTAGTGGGCCTTGTTTTATTACAAACGTGCAAATGACACAGCATAATCGCGTGTACATACTTTGCAGTATACACCAGATCATCGTTTTTGTTTGTATGCGTTTTCGTTGTGAGAATTTCTTTTTTCCTGTGTGACTTTTTAAGATTCTCTTAAAACTGACTTATTGCTATGCTACGTTTGAGACTTCATTGTTAGGGCTTTTCTTGAATACTATAATTTATAACTTCAAATATTGTAAATATGCTTCATTAATGCATAGTTTTAAAAATTAAGGTGCTTACTGAGAGTGGTGAACTATCATCACTTCTTACTGTTTATAAATCAGTGAAAAGAAGGAAAAGTTGATGTAATTTCAATTAAATTTCAATGCTATGATTTAGGTTTGTTTATTTTTTATTGTTGCTGTTATTGTTGTTGTTTTTTTTTTTCAGTTACCGGCTTGAATTTCGTCCAAACTCCAAATGGTTTTGTCATCGGTGATACTGGGACTTTAACAATGAGATGTAGTGTTAATGAAGCTGATGTAAAAAAGATTTTTAATATCATTATGAAGAGGGAATCATTTCCAGGTGCAAATGGTGAACAGACTTTGGCATCTATCGAAATTAGTAAAGATGCTGTGTTAGCTGATGGTGTAGATGAAAGTGAAAAGGATTTTGTAGTGATTGGAAGTCTTACTGATATCCCACCATATCTTCAAGTGTCTATGAACATACAGAAGATGACATGTAATGATGCCAGGATGTACAAGTGTCAAAGTTTATATCTCAGTAATACAGATTCTGCAAGGTCACCATCATTGAATGCTACATTAGAAGCTTTTGGTGAGTAATTATTGTGCAATATACTAAAAGAAATTTAGTTGATAATGTTCTTTCAACTTTGGCACGCTTTGAAATAATTGTTAAGTTTATAGATATGTTAGATATTAGAGATAATTCAGAATAATCAAAATGGTTCGTTTAAAATTGCAAATTTGTGTAGTATTGACGATGTCTAACAAACACCGGAAGTAAATCTATATCAAAGGCTTTTGATTAGCAACTTTACACGTATAGTATAATTAACTGTGAGTTTGAACTTGCTTAATTTTATTTGAGTTCTTTAACTTGAGTGTACTGTAAAAATGATATACTTTCTACTGAATCACTGACTTTTGCACAGGGGCAGTGGTTTGATTGGCTTGAGCACTTCCGCCAGTATAACTCAATAGTTCTGCAGGTTTTGTACTTATACACTAACCAAACATTTGTTTAATTATGTTAAAAAGTCTACAAAATCCATTTTTGAAGAAGAATTATATATATATATATATATATATATATATATATATATATATATATAGCGAAACAATAGAATTACAGTTTCTACAAAATAAAGCGTCATGTCTAAGGTTGCGAGGGTTTTTGAAATACTGTATTATACTATATTATGTATTATACAGCTGTGTTAATTGTCTTTTTGGAGCCGTGTATTTGTTGTTAAACAAAAAAGCTGACAAATATATCCATCTCTTTACATTTTTAACATCCTCCATTAATAATAAATCAAAATTGCTTAATATCATATAGAAGCATTGACTGCTATTATGGGATCATTTTGGAAGGTGATTTTCAAGACAGTTTGAAATATAGATAGAGTCAGTCAGGCAAAATTGCATGATAAAGTGATAACATTTTTACATGGTTCCTGTTGAATTCAAGCTTCGTTTTCTTCTCCTTCAACAAACTCTTCCATGTATCTTCGATCTATTTGTATCACCAGCCTTAATATTTCAGAACAATGTGCACACATAATTTGAAGCTTCCTTTAGAATTTATGTGGCATGAATGCCGCTGTTAAGGTTTGTGTGGCGGCAATATAAGGTTCTGATATTCATGTACATACAATATATGAATTATTTTGTTGCAGAAAATTATTTTCTGGTGAAGACAGATCTAATAGATACAGTGCCATTTTTTATGACTGTCTTTCAAAAATACATTACATTTATTTTCAACTGTAGGACGGGGATGTCAGCCTCTAGAGACGTTCTTGATAGAAAAAGCGAACTATATTTATAAAATATAAAATACGAACGCTAATGCACAAATATGGGAGTTGTGGACTATGTTTCATATTTCTAGCTCGTATTTCATTGGCTAAATCAGTTAGGGCCTAATGGTAAAGCGATCGCTATGTTTGAAATACTGTTTGTCTACGTTATCGCGTAGGCGGAGCGGCCTGGTCTTTGGCGACTGGTTAATTGAAAATACTAAGAGTGTTGATCGAAGTAACTTAGTTTGAGGTCTATTCCTAAAACACCGACATACTAAATAGGAACGAATAAAAGTTAATGATTTAAAAAGTACTGGCAAACAGTGTGGAGTGTATGGCATTAAATACCGATAGGTGCCTGCTTGTGTATCTCCGTATGCGAAATTATTAAGAAAATGACCCGTTTTCAATATCGCATAAAAAATTACCACTCGAAGATTACCTCGGATTCCTTTTGTAAATAAACTTATTGTATATACTTTTAAATATTGCTTATGTATGAGATATAGGTCACTTCCGGTAATGGTAAAATCCGTGACCCTTTGAAAATCATTCCAGACTTAGTTACTAAAGATTTAGGGTTCATTTTCATCTTCACATTTCAAGAGATTACACAGAACTTTAATTAATCAATCTTAAGTATGAAAATCTGTAAAATGGGGCTTTATAATCAAACGTCTTTGTACCATTCTTTTCCGTTTGCCATAGATTCATATCAAATTTGTTTTGTTACGCCTGTCAATCAAATAAAAGATCATAATTGAATTTGAATTAATTACGTTGCAATAGTAAATAATCAGCACTGATTACATACTGTTATAGGACTAGCCAGTAAGTATGAATCGTCAGAGGACGTGCCACTTATCATTATAGTGACATACTGATAAATCATCACTGTATCTATTAATTCCCTTTCTCTCAGGACACATGAGTTCAAACGTTGTTTCCGCCCACAATTGTGTTTCTGCACCAAATCTCGAAGACATTGAAAAAGCTTGTTAGAAATATAAGTATAACAACGTATCAGCAGAGTTTATGATTCAGTTGGCCAATGGACACTTGATACCAAAACTTTTGTCTGTCCCCCATTTCGTTTCTGCTGCGTATCTTTTAAACACATAGAAGGATTTTGAAATTCCAGGGTAGAAATATTCAGTTTATCCACATGGTGGACAGAACTTATATGATGTAGTTGATCCCATCAAAGGTTAAAAACGCACAAAATTAAAAGTTACAGTTCTCTAATTTTCAAGTTACCCATGTACTTATGTTGATGAACATTTAGGAACTAGTTGCGACTTTTCAAATAAGCTATCATGTACATTTGAAGAACGTTGCATGCATCTGTAACTATTGCTATATACATTAGGTTGATTTATACCCCAAAGACTATCAAACAAGTCCAATGCTTTTAGTCAATCCTTTGTGCTTTTCTGTCTGATGTCTGATAGAGTTGTCTTTATCTTTATTTTATTCTGATTTAGTGTTGCCTGTTATGATGGGCCCACTAGAGGCAAAAAAGAATGGTGACTATGTCCTTGGAGGAGATAGCGCATTAGATAAAGCACCATTTGATGTTGGTGATCAGTTGGAACTGACATGTAGAGCAAACATTGGTAGCAGACAATCAACCAGAATACAGTGGCGAAAATCATCAGAGATAAATGACCACGTCTTCAATCAGTACAATCCAGCTGCAAATATGTTACAGGAAACTGACGCAGTCAGCGACAACCAATGTGGTTACACTCAAACATCGACTCTTCATTACAATGTAACAGCTTCAGATGCTGCCTATAATCTTGTATTTGAATGTTATGTTGAAGTTACTAGATACCCAACATCTACAGTAACACCAGTAGGACGTTATGAAACTCAGAACAACTTGAGATATTATTTAAATGTCGGTAAGTATATGTCACACTGTACTCGTAATCTTATACCATTGATTAATACTTAGTCCTCAGAAATATCTGAAGTAGTCTTATATTTTATGTGTGTCCTAAACCAGAGCAAGTGGTCGCGAAGTCGTTTCTTGTAGACGGAATGCTACCGTATCTACCCCCCAGTCCCTTCGGTTGGTAAATATAGCAGTCACAGCTGCACAAATGGGGGCCCTGAGTAGCTAAATTTTAAGTATTTTTGTCTTAACTGGGTGAAAATTAACAAAGGTTTGATAAATTGAGCAGTAAAGTTATCAGTTTGGCTTCGGTGAAGTGAAATAAGCTCAAATAACATTATACAAGAAGTCCTTTTTATACTGTTTCAGCCTCTAGCACAACTCCGAAATCGGGGACTGGAACAGCAGGTTTGTTTACCATTTTTCTAAGAAAGTGCAACGTATATATTTCTCTAAAAAGAACAAACAATCTAATATTCACTAGGTCAGTAATAGGTTCAAGCATTTCGCAATAATATCATTGTTTTATTTTTTTTTATTTTTTTTTTGTTCATAAATTAAAAATCTTCTAATATAATATAACCCCAGGACTGAAAACAGAAAACTTGATTAACATAACATGACGGCAGGACGGATAATGTAAAAGTTCAAAGAACATGATATGACCCCAAGACTGATAACAAAAGACTTTAAGGAACATATTATGACACAAAGACTGAAAACAGAAAAGATTAAAGAACAAAATATGACGCAAAGACTAAAAACAGAAAAGTTTAAAGAACATTATTTGACACAAAGACAGAAAACAAAAAAGTTTAAAAAACATTATATGACGTAAAGACTGAAAACAGTCAAGTTTAAAGATATAATATGACGCCAGGTCTGCTCACAGAAAAGTATAAAGAACATTATATTACACAAAGACTGAAAACAGAAAAGTTTAAAGAACATAATATGACGCAAAGACTGAAAACAGAAACGTTTAAAGAACATAATATGACGCAAAGTCTTAAAAATAGAAACGTTTAAAGAACATAATTTGACGCAAAGACTGAAAACAGAAAAGTTCAAATAACATAAAATGACGGCAAGTCTGATAACAGAAACGTTCAAAAATCATAATGACGACAGGATTGATAATTTCTAAGAACATAATATGACACAAGAGTTGTAACAGAAAAGTTTAAACAATATAATATGATGTAAATCAACGCGTGTTGAATGTTTACATCTGACAAACATTTATATCTGTATTTTTTTAAGGTATTATAGCGAATTGTAGCAATTAATGAAACGTTCTCAGAGAGGCACCAAACTTGGTATACGAGTTCTTTCTGGCTTCGCATTTGTGAAACAAGTACAATTTCTATACCCAAAGTGTCTATGAATCTGTAGGGCTGTAGTTACCTTTGATATAGTCTGGGGAAAAAAATGTTTTGTTCTGTTCGTACTATAAACACCATAACAAATATATTTAACGATTGTCTTCTTTACTTTTATCACGTCATTGGCTAAATCTGTACATGCACATAATCATATTATTGACCTACCTGTAATATGATGCACTTATTATTCATTCTACGGCTTTAAAAAGAGACAAAAAATAAGACCATCATAACAATCACAACTGGACCCGATATATCTAAGGAAGGTCATTATTATCTTAATGTTAGATGACAAGGTAACATTATGTTATACAATAAGCTTTTTGATACTGTTTCAGCTCCGAGTACAAATCCGTCAGGGGCTGTAACTGCAGGTTTGTTTCCTAATTCATTGATACTTGTTCTTTGTATTGCCCTCCATTGCCTTTGATATAGTCTTAGAGAAATTAATTTGTACTGATCTGTCCGTACTAAAACATAAAATATTACAGAATTTTTAACAGACTGCATTTGAAATATGTTTTCATTCCCACAAACATTCAATGCTATATTAGGCGTTTCAGCTACCCTTTAAGTAAGGTCTTATTTACATAGTAAATGTATGCACATCTTGGCATGATTTTGGCTCTTGAGAGAAAAGCGCAAGATCTGTGTGAAACTGCTTTGCAAAACGGGAACTATATTACATGCTTAATAAATTTTGCTTTTCATTTAACACAGGAAATGCGACAAAATGCAACGATTTGTACACATCCTATGGTAAATATTGCTATGCATTGCTACCAGTGAAGGCATCATGGATAGAGGCTCTGGTAAGCGAACAGATTTAGAATGATACATACGCCCACAAACCTTATTCTTGTCAGGATTACGACATAAATACCTAACAACGCTTTTTTTCTGACTCTTATTTCGAGAGGGAATGATAAAATTACTTCATAAAATTGTCTATATATGTGAATGGTTATTTAATCATTTCTATTTGCTTTCAAAAAAAGAGTTTTCATCATTGTATTTCCGGTAAAAGCTTTAATTCATTTTTATTTCTTTTTACAGCAATATTGCAAGGCGTTCGGGGGAACTTTAGCAGTTATCGAAAATGGCACCGAATTACAGTTTGTAGAAGGATTGCTTAAAGGAAATCGCAGTTAGTAAACATACGTAGTAAGAGTTTAATAAAAAAAGTAATTTACAATTTTCCATTCTATTTGCGGGAGAAAAGTTACGTATCCATTTTTTTCTGATTTTTTTCGCATTCCGAAGAAGGGTGACTTTTCCTCAAATTAAATATAAAGAAAATTGAATGATCTACCTAAAGCGTATACAATAGTAGGATACTACGTCATCGCGCACCTGTTTTATGCTCTCTCGCGGATCAACAACCAGTCGCTTGAAAGGTAAAATGGTCTTTTTCAATAAGAAATCTGTAGTTACAAAAAATCATGTTGTGCACCGAAGACTGGCTGGTGTCCTTTGTATTTACGAAAAGAATTTTAATAATGTAATATTACAGTTTAGGCCTGAAAACGGGTGAACGTTTTTTTTCTGAATGAATGCTGGAAAAAAACTTTTATCCGTTTTCAGGCCTAAACTAGAATTTTACATTATAAAAATTCTTACAAAAAAATGGTCCGCGAGAGAGCATAAAACAGGTGCGAGATGACATAGTATCCTACCATTGGTTTATCTGTTACTTCAGCATTGTTGTTCATTTTGTTTCGAAAATTCTTTCCAATATTCTCCCTACCATTCCATGTTAAAGACAACATCTTGACGAATCAGATTTGGATAGGTGGCACAGATCTTCTGCAAGAGGGTCAGTGGGTTGCTCCTGGGACGCTTACGCCACTCAACTTCTTCAACTGGGCCCGTTCAGAGCCTGATTATCGTAGTGGACAGCATTGCCTCGCTATATATAATAATGGTGATTATAAATGGGGAGATAGCAATTGTGAGGTCCTCAGTGCTGCTCTTTGCAAAGCTGGGTGAGTAATTTCGAGGAGTGAAAGCGAAATGGATATCTTTCGGCTTATTTATTTGCACCAAAATCATTTTGTTTTTGTTTATTATCCCATTTCTACTATCTCCCTTTTAATTAACTTTTCCCAATGTGTAATGGGTTGAAAAATACTCAGTTATAGTTTTTACCTCAGGTTTTGTTTGTGATTTTATATTTTAATCCGCTTTTTCCGTCTTGTTTCAACGAAAAATGGCTCATTTTCAGTGTTATGTGTGTACATATTTCGTTAGTTATGACGATGAGAGCTGCACCGATTACCTGTTGACATTGGAAGTTCTTACTTATCAATATAGCTAATTGTATCCGATTTAAACCATAAAGAAGAAATGAAACTAATATTTTTTTCGACTTGTTAAAGTTTTTCTTTCTGATTCCTTTTCAGCTTTATTTCAAGGTAGTTTATTTAACTTTTTATCTTTACAATTTTCCTCTAACAATAATTATTTTTCAGCTTGTCTTTTTTCAGGGGAAACAACAACGACAATCCAGTGCGATAACTGTTTGTTCGGCGTAGAGTTCCTGCGTTATATATGCCTGGACATAAAAGTTAAAAAGGAAAGAAACGATTGCCTTATTACGTTTTGAATAATTGCTCTTTTTTGTATATTTTAGATTCTTACATGCGTTCCTGTCATGATTTGTCAAAGTTTTTTCTCTGATTATCTGGGACAGTCTCCAGCGATTTTGCGGAGTCTTTTTTTTTTCGATGCAAGTATTGATTTTGATAACAGGTACCAGTCATCGATGTGGGATAAAATATTAACTGCAAAAATTCAAACAAACAAAAAATGAAAAAAATGTCAAAGTATATAGTATATGACATTAAAATTGAATGGTACACATATTATTAACGTATTGTATAAAGACGGGAATATCTGAGGAGTGTTACGACATTATCAATATTGTTGTCAAAGTTCACATTTTAACTTTTTAACAAATTAGAAAAAAATTCTTTTATCAATCATTTGGTGCAAATGTTATGATTTTCTAATAATGGGAAATTGCTCTAAATATTCTTTTTAGGATTGTTTTATTTCATAAAGACATATATTTATGACATTTACAAACAAGCTCTATGGCTTTTTCAATGGCTGCATTAACAAGGTAGTTTGATAGAGCTACTATTCCTAAGTAACAATGCATGTAGCAATATATCCAATAGAAAATTAATTAAAAAAGTAAAATGGGTATATAAAGTTCGAGTTTTTAATAGATAATGGTTTTATAGTTATCCCGAGATATCATTATATTTGCATTAATCATTATTTCTTACAGGTGTTTTCCAATGCTAAATACTACATATCCCTGGTCCCACATGTACAAAGTTACAAGAAAATTAAAAAAAAAAAACATATACACAAGAACGATAATATTATAGTATTAGATATTTAAGAATAATCATCAATTTAGTTAAACTGATACGGAAATGGTATATTTAACGTTCATGACGTCGTAATGCAGAATTTAACGTCAAATGGAAATAATAATTTGGCCGTGCGACAGTTAGCAATGTCGTCAAATCACTATCAGATAATAGAGACAATAGACTGTTTTGATTACTTCTATATAATTTTTATCGCACTCTGTCTACCAGAAGGTACATTAATAGTGTAATAATTTATGCGTGTATCATTTCTATTATTCATTTTCAGATCATGGACGTCATACCACGTAATATGCGATATGCTATATAGTTTTTATAGGTTGTTGTGTGATCCATGTCCATGACTGTTTCAGTAACCTTCGAATGCTTTACTAGAACAAGTTTGCATTTTTTAAAGACGGCACTTTCTGGTAATTCAGAAAAGGCCGAAAACTTCCTGTCTTTACAGAAAATCGTTAATTAATTTATGACGTCAAATTTTGACGTCGTTTTCTCGATGTGGTCGAACTGTCCAGATTTTGTCATTTTATTATGTCTTTTTTTCATTCTTTTTATTCAAATTTCGGTCACTTGTCTTTTTTTTTAAAATCAACTAAGTCACAAATATCTTCTTATACTTCATATACTCATATCTTTAGAAATTATTCCTTTCTATTACATCTGATTCATTAATGGTATAACCGCTTTCATAGATTTGTATAGGTGATCTCGTTACTTTATTTCCTCCATCTTTAATACTGATAATACTAGGTGGTGGCAATTACTACTTATTATAATAACCTTTAGGAGCATGTAAGTGTAATTAGGAAATAAAATATAAATAAAAAATGAACGAAATAAAGTGCATCATTAGTCTACGCATTCATATGTTACCCAGGCTGGCATATTTATATCATGAGACAATTCCAGCACTTTGTGTACTCCCTTCGACGTTTCAAGTGATGGGTTAAACAATAATTTTAATAAACTCGTAATATATTGAGATAGTTTTTGTTGTCACTTAAATTACCATATCTCCGTTAGATTTGGTTTTTTTAGTGCGCATGCGTATACTCTATGTTTTCCAATAGTAACTTAACTTATCCTAATTAATTTTGAATCCCAAGTACTTTCCTGCGTAAAAACCCGTGTTCGTGATGAACATAATATTTCTTCCAAAGGCACATCACATGTCATAGATTATTTTTCAAACACAGTCGGTTTTCAAACAAATAAAAAAAAAAAAACATATCACACATTTGTCTTCTTTAAAAACGAATAACGTATCCTTTTTTAATAGCTGCTCGTAACATCTAGACTGTTCTTGAAAGTTGTTCGGATAGTCCTTTCCAGTTCTAGAACTGAAAATTTATGCGTTTCTTTATACGCATATGCTGTTTACAAATGTACATTTCTTCTTGAAGAAAACAACACCATTTCCATACAAATTAGATCGTTTGTTAAGAATAAGTTGACGCGTAAATAACGTAAATAAATCAAACACACTGTAACACGAAACAATGTACATTATACCTCAGCTATATTTAATGCGTTGTATTGGAGGAAACATATTGCTCATTACAAATGAATTAACTATGTATGCAACTCGAAACAGTGATCTTGCATGTAAAAAGTATTCAGCTGTCGGTATCTCGTGTTAATATGTTGTCCTAAATCATAGAAAAGTGACAGAAATGCAATTTCATATGAAGAGTGATTCTTATTTTATTTTTTAGAACAACTTCAAATTTTCAACCTATTATGTTCATTCCTTCTATATGGTTAGAGCTATCGGCAGTCATTAAACTTGGTGGCTACGAGACCAAAGATTATAGAAATTTCTAACTTAATAGATATAAGATATAAGCAAAAAGCCTAAAACAAAAAAATGAATTTTGTAAATAGCATATTCTATTAAGAAAAAGAATTTCTTTTGCGGCAACAAAGGAATTGTCACATCGCTGGAACAGATGGTGCCATAGTGGACACATTCTCCAAAACAAAATGTGCTAAAGTCTAGACTTTTTGTAAATCTATAAATATTTGATTTTGTATGCTCTATTACTTATGCACCGTGACCAAGGAGTCACGGATGAAAACATATATAGACCCTAACTATTTATAACGAGAGAAACTTTATTAGAGGTGATATGGTTTAAACTATTTATTCTTCTCGCGTAGATGAAAAATGAAATTAGTTCGCTTTTAACAGAATAAATCCGTCTGTAGCATTTGAGGGTCAAAATCTTTAAATGTGAGTGAAAACAGTGAATCGGCCAATCTTTACATACAACTTACAGTTGTACATTTCAGGCAGAGATCGTGATTTGACATTTTTTAAATCTCTTTTATATCAGTCTTAAATGTACAAGGCTTTACTATTCAACAAATTTCTGCCTCAATAAGAGTCATTTATAAACATGCCCTGAATTATGGCATGTACATTATTGAATAAAATTAGTTAATTACACATTAAAATGTTTCGCAATTCAGTTTGAAGTTTACTCGCTGTAAGATGCTACTCTTACAACATATCGTGTTCATTTCTTTCATGGTGTCTATTCCAATGTCCAGATGAGATCCCACCTTACTCAAAGAACTATACACAAAAATAGCACCAATCTTCAGGGCATATTCCAAAGATCACTAGACACAGGTATTATTCCTAAGGACTGGAAACAGCTCATCGGCTTTACACAAGAAAGAGCAAGGTCAACAAACTGATGTATGTCTTCGTCAAGGACTTCAGTAAAGCATTTGACAAAGTCGACCACCACAAACTCAAACACAAGCTGAAACACATGGAAGTTCACCCACACATCACTTCATGGATACAAAACTTTCTCAAAAACAGATCACAACAAGCATTAGTCGCAAACAATGTCTCCGACAGACTCCCTGTGCTTTCTGGCGTCTCTCAGGGATCGGTTCTAGGTCCTTCTCTTTTTCTCTCATACATCAACGACATAACAGGAGGTGTCAGGTGCTGGGTGCGTTTATTTGCTAATGACACCATAGTCTGTTTAAAAATTAAATCACAAGCATCAGTACAAATGTAACCCGGAAAAATCCACCTGCCCCGAGCTGGGTTTGAACTCGGGTACCTTCGATTACTAAGCGGACACTCTACCACGTCGCCATAAAAGCTAGCTGATAGGCAAGGGAGTACAAGTGGCGTATTATACCTCTGCTACACAAAGCTTACAAAATGAACTGTACACCCATGAAATATGGGAAAAAGAATGGTCAATGGAGTTCAACCCTGACAAATGTGAGGTACTCAGAATACACAGGAAAAAGAAAAAAGTCATCTTTCCCTACACCCTACACAGCACTATTTTGAAAACCACAGAAAATGCAAAATACTTAGAAGTTACTATAAGTAGTAAGCTGAACGTCATCCTAAAAACAACATCACAACCAAAGCAAGAAACAGCTTAGGATTCATCAGACGAAATGTCAAAACACAAAACAAACGGCTCAAAGAAGCAGCATAGCGATACAAAACATATGTACGACTCCAGGTCGAATACCGGCACCCATGGCAGAAATACCTCACCCACAGAATAGAAAGGGTCCAGCGGTCAACTGCATAGCCGTCCATAATTATTACCACTATACAAGCAGTGTAACAAACATGATTAGGAATTAAATGGTCAACACTACAGCTAAGGCGAAACAAAGTCATGCTTTGCAAAATAACAAATAAACAGGTCAATGTCGATCACAATCACTTACAGACACAATTAAGAAACAACAATTTCCTCATCCCGCAGTCAAAAACACAACATCGCATGAACTCATTTCTCCCAAGGACTATACGACTCTGAAAAGAATTACCGACAGAGATTAAGGCTACCCTAACTTTTATCAGTGGATTGAACAAGCTTTATGGATTTTAAATGTTCAAAATAAATGTTTAAGTAATTAATTAAGATCTCTAAAAAAATCTTGTTTACTTTGTTTTTATCTTTTAAAATTTTAACGTTCCTGACAAGCGCCTGCCTAGTAGAGTCAGTATTAATTTTGGCAGTAATTAGTTGAGTACTGTACAGTAGTAATGTAGACTAAAAGATATTTTTTGTGCAAAAATATGTTAATTAATCTTCTAATTTTAAGGATGCTTTTAAACATTCATAACACATTCTTGTATTTAAATAACTAACAGTATAATTATGAACGAAAAGCTGCTTATGCTATACTTTTTATCTTATCTTGTTTTATGGCAATTAAAAAAAAATAGAAATGCCAACGTGGGCATGTTGTTCTTGGGAGGCGGGATGAGAAAGCGTGGTCATATAATTTTCGTTTCACACTTTTCCTTTGATTTCAATAATCTTTCGTTTCGTTAATTTTCTTTCGGTTGAATGTAACAACAATGGCCGATGACGAGGTTGGTGATACTTTCATTTTTTATTTCCAAATTTGTGTTAAAACTGGTTGAATTTCAAAAGCTAGTTAAGTAAAGTAAGACTATATTAGTTTTGTAATTCACCAGTTGAAGTTAAACGATTGCGTGTATGCCTGTTGCATCACAATGTTCATGGCTAAATTTGACCAACTCCAGTGACGCTATCTCATCTGACTGTCACTCACATTCCTCACAAAAAAAAAACTTGTAATTGCTTGTAAAGCAGGTGATATCCTTCTTTTCCATTAGGTTAGACATTATGCAGATTGTAAAGACTGTAAAATAATATTTACTTACACGCTAACTTAATTAAGTGCAGTTATGGGACATTTTACTGAAAACTTCATTATACATTCCCGACTTTACGGTTTCCCATAATCCATTGCGCGCGCAGGACTTCCGGTGAAAGTGAACAGCTGATTGACAAAACATCGTACTGTCAGATAATTTCAACTATATGTAGCGGCTAAATACACCTCAATTCTAAAGAAAATGGTATGTGTTATCCATTTGATGTTTTTGCTTATAATTCATGGTAAAACCTTTCCGTATATGTAATTTATTAAGTAAAGATTAAGAAAAATGATTCCAACGGCAGCTAAATCGCAGTGGGTGGAGTAAAATATTTTTAATCTGGAAGTGAAAGTTTCCCCTTTTCAAACTTAACCGTTCCTGTCTGTTTAAAATCTTGCATGCATATGATGTTTCAAGAAGGAATATAAATGTTTTATGAAATAAAAACTTCATTTAAAAAGTATGATACATTTTTTATTTGCTTGGGCACTCTTATGAATTAAAGTATTTTGTAACCTTCTCAGCTTATAACTACTTTTAACTATTTTGTAACCAAGTTTAAACTATTTTTCAATCCTGAATACATTCAGCAGTACTATTTAGTAAGATGAATGTATTGTCATTTTTATGTCTGTTTTCAGTATATCCCTACAGGCCTAGAGGTACAAAATGTACACCTGTACAGTATGACTGAGATGAACTCTTAAATAAAGGCAGTGCAAAGTCTCTGATGGTGCCATCATTTGACAGGCATTTGATAATAATGTTAGGTATGCATCCTTGATGTTAGTCACTTTATTATTAAAATATATAACTGCAAGATGAAGCTGTAATATGTAAAAATGCATATGAAGACTGCAAGTGAAGGCATAGCACCTAACTAAGTGATCATGGGTTTGCGATTTGCTCAGATAACAACCATGTATTTTTAATACCTCCAGTATTGAGGCAGATTGAAAGAAGTGTTATAAGTTGCACAAACTTAGTTTATGTTATTTACATTCGTTATTTAAACTTCACATCTGTCTAACATTACAATCTTCATTCACAAAAAAAGAACAACATATTATTATTTTGTTATTTTAAGCTAAAATGAACGTAATAAAATACATTTCGGCATGTGCAATACTACATATGGTGATGATTTTTTAATATGATTATATTTGAATTGCAGGTGGCAGACAACATGGATACAAAGATAAATGTGCAAGGAAAAGTATGTACTGGTAATGTCCTTCAGCCAAGATGTTACAAAAGTTATACTGATATTGCATCTCTGTCAGCAGTTAAACTAAAACAGTTATGTGTACAGTACAATCTTGACACCACCTTGCCGAAGAAAGCTAAAATAGTATTTCTGTGTCAAAGACTAGGAATATCAACCACTGGAAATAATTTAAATGTCCAAAAATCCAAAAAAAGTGCCCGAACATTTGACAGCTTAACCTCATATCAGCATGAAGAATTGGAACAGTTAAGATCTAAGATATTACATGGCATGCCATCTTCAGAATGGACAACAGATATATCCAAGGTACCAGAAATAAATGATGTCAGTGTAAAACATTATCTCCTTGAAACAAATATACTGGATAAGTCTTCTTCTAGAACATACAAACTTTCTAGACCTTATCAGCTTAGAAGTAGTGTTCATTCTGTCAAATATTGTGAAAATGTGGCATCAGATACATTTGGTATTCTTTCGGCACGGTGTAATTCTTCACAGTCTGCCAATCCAGATGAAGTGAAAGTACTTTACATTGTAATAGATAAAATAACTGGTGATCCATATAGTGGTTTTTGTACATGTACAGTTGGATTTTCTGAAACCTGTGGACATGTCGGTGCAGCATTGTTTTTGGTTGCTGAACAAATGGCAAATGGGATGTCACAATTTAATAATACAGACAGTACGTCTTGTACAGACAAACTTTGTAGCTGGACAGAACCTAAAGGAAGCCAGGTTGAACCAGATATTTTTGAAAATTTTAAAATCAAGAAAAACGCAGAGAAGCAACAAATGAGAAGAACAATTGATGATTTTGGTAAAAAAGTTTTGGCTTCTGAACCACCCACCTATGATGCAGTAGCAAAGCTTCATGCAGATTTGATCAATGCTACCCATCACATGGGGCAATACTGTCCAGCTGTCCATGTGCTCAATCCCAAAAGATATAAAAAGGATACTCAGGAAGTCTCAAGTTATCACACTGCAGTACATCTGGATGACTACATATCTGAAAGTAGCCCTTTACTGGCATATTCATCAGAAACAGAGATACACTCGACCCCATTGCCTGTAACTAGGATAGAACATAAAACATTTCAAAGTGCATCTGAACCTAGCTTTAAAAGAGAAATTGAATGCTTTACCAAGAAAGCTGCTACACACACATGTGACAGAGCCGAGATAGATGAAATTACAGTCGGACAGTCAAGCAATCCTGAATGGAGAGAGCAAAGAAAAGGTTGCATAACTGCAACAAAATTTTACAGTGTAATAAAGACTGTAGAAAAAGAAAAAGAAAATACCACTCTTGTGAATGAAATTATAAATAAAAACAATAAAGACTTTCTCTCCAAAGTTCCATCAATTAAATGGGGAAGAACAAATGAGATCAAGGGTAAGAAAATGTACTTACAAAAAGTGTCAAAATATCATACAAAGCTAAAAATTGAAGAACATGGATTAATGGTGTCAAAAGAATTGAACTTTGTCCGAGGCTCCCCTGATGGAATTGTTACCTGCAGGTGCCACAGCAGTATGAGCCGACTACTTGAAATAAAGTGTCCTTACTCTGCTAAGGATATGACTATTGAAGAAGCAATTATTAAAAAGAAAATCAAATATCTAGAGAAGAAGAACAATATACTACAGCTGAAGAAAAATTCCCAAGATGGCTATTATGCCCAAATTCAGGGACTCCTTGGAATTACAGGATTGAAACTAGCAAATCTTGTTGTGTGGACCACCAAAGACTGTAAAATAGTTACAATCAAATATGAGGAGGAATTTTACAAAAAGAAATTGATACCAGCATGTGAGTCATTCTTCCGTACACAGATTGCCCCTGCATTACTCCTCTCCCAAGAAGCATCAGACAATAATGCCAATTGTGAAGATGATATTCAAAATGTTGTACTTGAGGATAAAACATCTAAAGACAAATCTAATGACCAAGCAAAAATTGTTGTGACAAAATCTGTTGAAACTGAGTGTGTCATTCCCATGCAAATTTATAGATGCTATCAGTGCTGTAAAATACTTCCTGAAGATGGAAACATTAATGAGGATAATAGTAATGCAAGTGTAGGTTGTGACTGCCCAAACTGTGCATGTGATGTGTGGATGTGCTGGCCATGTGCACGGTACACAGAAGAATGGAAACTGGAAAATGTAGACTGGTTTTGTCCTCATTGCACAAGAGAATGTGATTTGGTGTATTGACAGTTTAACATGGTAGTACTCAAGCATCAAAGTGCAATTTAAGTAATTGTGACACTGTGCATATTTTTTTATATGTAGTATTAAGATGTGTGCTTAGCACACAGCATCAAAATATGAAATATTGATGTTACCTGACCTCTGCTACTTGATCCTGCTAGTCATTTTTTTATTTATTGTTTTTTTTTTATTTCTCTTTTTGTATTGTCTTTCATGAAATGATCTCAGGCACTTTTTTAAATATTTATTTTCTAACATCTAAATTCAAAGCAAGCTTAGCTATTATTATTTGCAATTTTTAAAATATACCGTCCAAAACATGCTGAAAAATATTGAATAATGAAAGTAGAGTATATTTTTTTTACTAGTGAATAACTTTGAGATAATGTGTTGTCTTTCAAATTTTTACCTGATTGGATAAATATGCTCTGTAGAACTACTAGAAGTACAGAGCTTCAGGAAAGAGTCATTTCCTTATTTATATTGTAATATAATGTGTGCTTATATTTATTTAACTTACATCAAGCATTATAGCAATGTTCTATTGGTGTAAATTATTCTGCCAGCTCATAATTTGCTAGTCACTGTCTGTTTATTTATTCATTAGTGTTATTCAATGAATGGGAACTTCTAACTCAAATGCATCTTTATAGGAAAATTATTATGATATGTTCCATGAAAAGCTTTTTTTCCCCTTATATTGGTACTTCTGGAAAATTGAGGCATTCCTTTCATAAGTCAGCAGTAACGTTGTTGTTGATTTTCCTTGAATTTTTTTTCATGAGGTTAAAACGACTTATTCAAAATTATTTTAATACAAAGCCCGTTGATAGAAAGTATTCATTTTATTCATACTTTAAAAAGATACATATTAAACAATAACCCTTTTGGAATTGGAATTTATTTGGGGAGCATCCATCGGTTCTACCGATTTCTTTTTTATTTGCCTAGAAAAAGGTTCAAGTTATTTTGTCCGCAATGTCTCCCATTATTTCAGTAAAAATATTTTATACAAACGTAATAAAATTATATATTCTTTACACAGAAACAAGTAAGAAGCTCTCAGCTTTTATTATTATGTATATATGTTTCAAACAGGTCTAAACAAGATACAACCTTTGCTTTATGTTTTCATGGTTGTACCATTTTGTTGTTAAATTAAAATTATCTGTTTGATATCTCGAGTTTTTGTTGTTTAATTTCAAATTGGTAGATAACACTAATCCTGTATTGCAGCAAATGTAGTACAATATCTTTGTGCAATAATTAAAAGTGATTTTGGCCCTCATTATACATTATTATAATACATAGCAATGCATACTGCTTAATAGACAAGTGGTCTTTATTTGAAGATTTCCTTGTTCAGTTTAATCAGTGAAGGGTTGTTGAAATGTGGCCTTTTTTTACAATGTGGTCTGTATGGGAAGGTGGTCTTTAACACAGGTTAAACTGTATATCATCTTTAGATCTTGTTAACACTGAAGATCTAGTTCATTAATTAGTTCCTTAATAATAGAAATAGTTCAAGCAAACTGATAATGCAGATAATATATATTTTTTAAGTTTATTTTCATGATACATGAAATTGAATATAAAACTTAATCTGTTATTCATAGAATAAAATCAGTAAACGAAATATTACTCATTCATAGAATAAAACTAATAGAGAAAACAATACTTATTCATGGAATAAAATGAATAAAAGAATACAACAACATTAAGAAATAACAAATTTGTATTTCACTAACTGAATCTAATGAATATCAATTTTCCGTGACATGCACTTGAAAGTCATTTTTTGATGATGGGCATCTGAAAGTTTGTCAAATATGCACAAACAATGAACACCTGTGTAATAACGTCCTGCATACTTAGTCTGATTGTTCACTCGAGAAAGTAAAATGTCTTGATGCGCTGAATAATTCTTTCTACATGAATTCTTGCCTTTCCGTGACATGCACTTGAAAGTCATTTTTTGATGATGGGCATCTGAAAGTTTGTCAAATATGCACAAACAATGAATACCTGTGTAATAACGTCCTGCATATTTAGTCTGATTGTTCGCTCGAGAAAGTAAAATGTCTTGATGCGCTGAATAATTCTTTCTACATGAATTCTTGCCTTCGAAATGTATTCGGAACGCTTTGCCTCTTCTGCGCTAATTTGAGATCGATCTCGACCTTTAAAGTTTGGGATTAATAGATCTACACCTTTTTTTTTGAATTCGCTTGCAACATTAAAGCCCCTGTCAGCCATAACAGCGTCGCCAGAGTTGAGGTTATTCATTATTCCATCGCTATTTAGAGTTATTTTTTTGTCAGTAGCTCTGCCACCCCATGCTCGTGAAACAAAGTTCACAGTTAAGTTTGGTGAAATGCCTACAAGAAATTTTGCGGAATCAAAATGTTTATAGTTGGAAAATGTTTTCTTGCGTACATCTAGGTTGGTTGATCTTTGTGCCATTAATTCTGTGCAGTCTAGAACAACTTTTAGATTTTCAAAGTCCTCAAAACATTGTGCCTGTTCTTCCTTAGAATGCTGCATTTCAAACAGAATTCTCAGCTCATTTGCCAGGAAGGTGATGTGTGTTGTAAATATACTGGACACATGTGTAGCACTTATATCAAATGTCATAGCAAGATCCTCATTGAAATTGCCTGTTTTCAGCTTAACAAGCACTATAAAAAGTTCCTCTTCAAAAGTTAGTTTTCTCTCTGGTCCCCTTTTTGATGATGCCGATGATGATGTAGAATTTCCTTTCCAGTATTTTAGATTACCTCCTGGTATTCTTGTTTGTAAGTAATCACAAAGTGCTTTAAACACTCCATAGTTGGGTAAATTTGTATAAAACTGAAACTTATCTGGGTTGTCTTTAATATTACATAGCCTAAGTTGTTTGGATTTCACTATTTCATTTTCTCTTTTCAAATCTTCAACACTTTCCATATCTGGCACAGTATTTTTAGGATCTATAACATAGTCATGATCTCCATTCCACACTGCATTTTCATAGTCTTTGTTGAAATTCAACCTTACAGAAGAAGATGGTCGCCCAGCTGAACTTTTAGCAGCTTTCGTTGTCATCTTTAATGTCTGTGGTGATGGTGTATACAGTTCTGAAAAAGCAATTAATATTTAGTCATTCTAAAATGGTTCATTCATATTTTGTTCATTAAAAAAAAGTGGGGGGGGGGGGGGGCAAAACTTTATATTTCACTCTGTATCAGTGTAATAATTATGATTAAAGTTGGGATTCAATGGCGGCGTGGCCGAGTGGTTAACACGTCAGACTAGTAGTTGACCGATTGCTAGCAGCATGGGTTCAAACCCAGTCGGGGTCAAGCTTTTGTTTCCTTGAGCAAGAAACTTTATTCTCAGTGCTTAGTACTGGTTTGTTCCAGGAACAGATTCGAGAGTGTATCTATAAGCTTTAAGCTTCCTACACAATCGAACTAAAATAAATTTGGTATAAACTTAACTAATATCTCACTGATATTTAAATACTAATATTCATTGAAAGAATAAGTCACTAAAATAATATTATTACTGCAAAAGGATAAGTTTAATTACATACCTGCTTGCCTTGATCGATGAGTTGTACGCTTTCTAGTTGAATTGCGGGGAAAAATTGTTGGCACATAGGCTGGGTCATTTGGATCATCAACTTTCTTTCCTGAAAGACATGAAAATAGGACTTCAGCATAAAAAACAAACAAAAATAATGATACTTAAAACTCATAAATTATTTTTTTAAATGTCCCTTGATACAAAGTCACACTAACACAGTTAAGGTTGTATAGTGACTTCCAACCTTTCAGGCACAAGAAGGCATCTGGTAGAACCACTGACCTTCAGTCAGATAGCTTTATAGTTTTCTTACATTCAAGAGTCCAAATTAGCTTCATCGTTTTCTTACATTCAAGAATCCAAATTCCCTGATGGGATTCAAACCACATTGTAATGGGGAAGAGATTTGAAGTTGGCAACCTTAACCATTCAGTCACTGAGAACTTAAGAAGTTAATTCCTTAAATCACATACTCCTGAATTATGTATTTGAAGTGGAACTGAAGATAATTAGTTTATTTGGGGACCAGTATATCATGCTGCAAAAACAGTGTTACACTTAAATTAGAATGCTTTCTTATGTTCAATGAATAAATTTATGCACGCAACATTGTACACACTTACCCCCAACAAAATGTTCAGAACATATTCTTGAATGATTCTTCAATTCATATGGGACAACTTTGCCATCACGTATTTCATCCCGTCTGATTCGTTTCAGCCACATATCTGCTCGTTTAGCGTCTTTAGGAAACCTATAAAAGGACACTTTTAGACCCTTTCGTTTACACCTTCCTCTGGAATTGGAACAGCCAGGAACACAACAGAAATCCCCAACTGACCCACGGTATCGTCCAGATAATTTTGGAGAGCCCTTTCCTGGAGGTTGGGTTGTGTTGCATGGTTCTTCTGCCATCATGTATGTAATTCAGAAACCTGTTTATTAAAGGAATGTTTATAGAAAATGTTATATCTTTTTTAACATGGGAGTCAAGCCCATGACCTTTGGATTAGCAGGGTGCAGCAATAGTCATATTGCCTCTATTTAACATATATGGTATGTACTTTCTAGTGTCTACACAAAAATTGTTTAACGATCGAGTGTTCATCAAAATCAACTATTATGCTATTAATAACCATGAAATGATAAAATAGCTCAATATTTTATTTTCTGTTGTAAACAAAAAAATCGTTAATAAATACCTGTATCGTCTAAAAGGCGTGGTATAACGGATATCTATGATAATGTACGACAGTCGATGTTTGCATAAACGTTGTAAAATTCTACCGGAAGTCCTGCGCGCGCAAAGGATTATGGGAAACCGAAACAAACCGAATGTACATAATTTGTATGATATCAAGACAATGGATCTATCTCATAATTACAAACTGTAACAGTTAGTACAGCACAGCTTGCGTGATATATACAAATTTTGTGCTTTCCTGAGATCACATTTAACACAAACTCAAGAAATCTGCGGATACATTGTATTTAGAACTTAGCTCTTTACTTTTCATAAGATGTACATATCTGCCATTTCACAACACGGGTCTCAGGGAATTACGGACAAAACGGACCTTTTTTGGGGACAAAACGGACCATAATATGAGACGAAACGGACCATATCCAGGAACAAAACGGACCTTCCAAAAATAAATTTTTACTCCAGTTAAATTCATATCAGCTTCCATTATGAGGCGTTTTAGGTGTGTAGTTTAATGCATCTTACAAAAGAAAGTAAAATTTGCCATCATACTAGTATGTATTTTTGGCTTCCAACCTGAGGTGTTGAAGGAAGTTGTAATTATTTAGTAACTGTTAATTATGTGCGTTTCTTTATGTATTTATTGTTGTGTGTTAAAGTTTGTTCATGCATATATTATTTTTATTTCCAAAATAAAAGTCTTCACAATTTCAAGCCTTTTTATGATATTACCATTTAGTATTGTTATCTGCTCTGTCTAAATAATCACCAAAACAAGAAAAAAAAGCAGATAAGGAAAAACACAGTTAGAAAACAAACATAAGAAGTAACAAATACATAGTCTATGTGTATAGTAATCGACAACTTCTTAAAAAATCGAACATGAAATAAACTCATTTTCAGTTTGCGCGGCTTTAACAAAGCAGGAAGGAGGAGTGATTATCCATATGCCATTGTCTATATCGTTTGAACCATTTTCAAAGGCAACCGCAATTAAATTAATCTTATTAAGAAATAATTATGTTTTCGCACCTCATTTGTCGGAATTCACTCCTAGATAAAGATTCTTTTTCTCAATTGTATAATTCAGTTAACTATCGAATCTTAATTATCCATTTAGGCATTAAGTGCAGCTATGATGTATTTTGCGACAATAACAAATTACATTAGACACATCTAATTGTAATTAACCCTTATTTGGAAACAAAAGAAAAACAAACAGCAAATTACATTTTTTTAAATTTCTTCTTCATTAATCATATATATATATAACATAATCAATTTTGAAAAAAATACGGGCAGTTAATTTCAAATTATTATACTAACATTACTCGAATCAAAAAATAAAAGTTTAACAATATGTGCCGATGTATGGGCCATGTTCACTTATAAATTCTATTTACTTTTATATGATGCATTATTCTACACACCTACAACACCTCAGGATGGAAATCAAAAATACATACTAGTATGATGGCAAATTTTACTTTCTTTTGTAAGATGCATTATACTTCACCCCTTAAACGTCTCATAATGGAAGCTGATATGAATTTTACTGGAGTAAAAATTATTTTTTTTTGGATGGTCCGTTTTTGTCCCAGGATATGGTCCGTTTCGTCTCACAGTATGGTCTGTTTTGTCCCCAAAAATGGTCTGTTTTGTCTGGTCTGTTTTGTCCATGGTCCGTTTTGTCCGTCAGGCGTCTCAGGCAGGGCGCATGCATATTTACCTGCAGAAGAAGTTTTCAAATTTTAGATAAAAACTTTTGGTATTTGAAAAAGATTATCATCTAATGCAACATACATGCCAGGTATCTCAAGCTGCAGTCAGTAAGACTGGGAATTTTTTTAAGGGAGATTGGGGTAAAAATAAGGGAGATTTTGTAAATTGCATCGGAACAGGGTGCTTTATTCATTTTATCATAGAAAACATTATAATAACCATTTTAAATCAAACAAAGTAACAACATATTCTCTTCTTTATCTTTAAGTGTTTCAATACAAGAGATAACAGAAATTCATCACTTTCAAGATTGTTTTCGTGTCATTATATGGAAGAGCATGTCTCTGAAGAACAATGCTGACTTAGAATGTTTAGTATGTTTTGTGAAGGGTCAACCTTAAAACAATCACTTCTTTATCTTTCATCAAGTAACAAACAAGTTATTAAAGAATGTTCAGTGTTCAAGGTAAGAGAAAACTATAGAACAGAATGACACTATGGAGGGAAACCTTCATTTTAATAAATCTGAAATAAACATCAATTAAATGCCAATTAACCCCAGAACCCAAACAATTAACACTTTTTACAGCTTTAAAGAAATGCCGATAGACACCTGTCAATAGCCGAAAACTATAACACTTTCATTGCTTTGCTTCCCTAACTGAGACACAGAGATTATCGAGTAAACCAATCAGTTTTAATAAATAAATAGATAATTGCATTCTAATCTGTGTCCTTATCATAAAGAATGAACTTAATCTGTTGCCCCAGGGAAGATTTGAAACAGACAAAATACACAACATGTCACCTCCATTAGTAATCGGCGATCCTCGGACCGTCCGAGATAATGAACTTTTGATGGCTTTTTTTCGGAAAATCAAAAAAAAAATATGTAAGTTTTTAAGGTCTTTCAGTGAGACCGTTAGAAGGGTTAAAAATACATGAGTTTTTACCTCACAGCGTGAGACTTGGCATGAATGATGCAAGCTTTTCCTAAATTTCTTTGTGTTAAAGGTATATCTTTTCACTTAAACTTCTAAATGATTGTGGTCTTCGTATTAAAAAAATGTTAGTAATTTTATTGAGCAAAATATTAATATATCATTTTATCAACCAGAAATACAATGACAGAGAGAGACACAGGGATGATGATCGTGACAGAGACAGGTACCGAAACAAACGCAAAAGACATGATAGTGATCAGGGTGAAGAGTCAGAGAAGTTCCGAAAACTGTTCATAGGCGGCCTTAGTTATGAAACAACAGATGATGAATTAAAAGAATACTTTGAGAAATGGGGAGAAGTTGTGGATTGTATTGTGATGAAGGAAGCAGGCTCTCAAAGGTAAATTTATTGCCATAAGCCACTTCATACCATGTATCTAGATCATTTTATCAGCTTTCAACCTGTTCAGTCCGTCATAAAGTTTGATCGAGCCATCCAGAATGGTCAAATTCATATAACTTAGATTGAGCTGTTCTTTAAACTAAAACTTCTATTTCTGTTCAGTCAAATTTAATAAATATGTGGCAATGTTACTGTTTGGAATTTGAAACATTTAACACTTTCACAATGACTTCAAAGTATCCTAAACTAAAGTAAATATCTCTTGAAATCTTTATAAAGAATCATGTTTTCAAAGACAATAAGAAATGTATCTCTTTTTTTCGTAGTAGCATATACTGTAGTATTACAAGAAGGAACTTTTTCTTTAAATCTTGATGCGCAGAGTTTTGTTTATAGGTCACGAGGATTTGGGTTTGTAACATACAGTGAGTCAAAAATGTTGGAAGATTGCCAGGCATGTAGACCGCATGTCATCAAGGGTAGACAAGTTGACACAAAGAGAGCTATGCCTCGTACAGTATGTATATTTTCAGTGATATTTTTTACCCATGTTTTTGTATGCCAGACTGATGCAGTGGGAAAATTTTGTTTAAAAAAGTTAAGAATCAAACTTTAAAAAATCTGTACACGTGGATGTAGACAGTGGCAATTTGTGCCTTTGGCAGATAGTAATGAAATTTCAAAAGTTATTTAGATGATATATATTGAACATACTGCCATGGAAAAAGAATTCAAATTAACAATTATGTTTTCACAGTTTGGAAATACCTTTATTGTCTTAAAAAACATTATCTCATACATTGATAAGGTATTTATGAGCAATTACCATACATGTAGGTATATATTTAGTATATATGGATAAACAGTACTACAACTTGCAGTTTTGATGAAATGTAATGACTATTATGAAAGGAAATCCTCGAGAGGGGTAAACTTCGGAAGTTTGAGACAGGTTTAGTAATTTCTTTGTAAGAAAATTGTAAATTATTCTGTATTTCATCTATTTCTTTTTATTTCCAAACTTGAAAAAGAACTTTGCTGCTTTTAGACGTAATATATCAAATACTGCTTAAACTAACAACATGCTGGTCATTGTAGAATTACTTCAACAGGAAAAAGGTTTTGTGTCCGCAAATATTTAATTTACAGCTTCCTTTTTAACAAGAAAAATGCTCAAGCACTTGTTTCTGATTTCAGTCAAACAGAGATGGCAGTATGTCAAAAGTTAGTGTGTTTTTTTTTAATTATGTCTTATTCTGATTTGACATACAAATTTTCTTAAATAGTTATTTAAATTAATGTAGTTAGTTCAGGAAACAAATGTTTTGATGTCAAAATTTAATTTAAGCTAGAGGTTGACGTGATATAAGTAGAAATAATCAGAAAGCAAAATAAAAAATATTTCTCTGGAGTAAACTAGCCAGTTTTAATGATAGATAAAGCAGTTTTTTAACGAAGTGTCCCATAGCTACATGTTTTCTATAGCCCCTTTTGTTTTGATAAAAATTAAGTTGTTTTTTCTTTAAATACAGTTTATCGGTTTTCAGTGGGACCATGAAATTGCTAATATGGTTATTCTGTAACTTGCATTCCAGTCAGTCTTTCACATTGAAATGCTCCTAAAATTTGTACCTTTGATCATTGTAAATATAAGTTTGTTTCTTCTTTCATGTAGTCTGGAGGCAGTGTGCATGACTCAGTGAAAGAAAATGTGTACAAGTTATTTGTTGGTGGTATACGTGATATAACAACCACGGACACATTACGTGAGGAGTTCTCACAGTTTGGAACAGTGAAACACGTGGAGTTAATGATGGATAAAGTAACAGGGCGTCATAGAGGGTTTGCATTTGTCACATATGAGGACTTTGATTCTGTGGACAAAGCTGTTAGTAAGTACACTTTTGAAAATTTGGATTTCAGTTCTTTATAGATCTTAGTTCTACAGTTTGACTGTTTATTAAAACCCCTGAATGTTTAATTTTCTGTATTATTAAAGAAAATGTGTTGTTGTTTTGGGTTTTGTTAAGGGCAAGGCATTTGCTATAATTGTAACATGCGTAGTTACTGTGTTGTTATACTGATACTACAAAGGCCTGGTAATGGCTTTTTTTAAAGTTTTATACATGTAAGTATATTTTTTTACAAGAAATAAGTGTTCTTATATTAAACAATACTTTGTCAGAAAATATCGTAGATAAATTCTCTTTTGATTTTAGAGTTAACTTGCTGGAACTGAGTTAATCAGTACATTTAGTAAAAGTATGAATAGAAAGGAAAGTAGATTGCTAAGAATCTGGATAGTTAATGAAGACCTTTTGGGAACCAGCTGATGCTATTTTTTTTTTGTTATAGTCAAGAAGCACTTGGATATAGATGGAAAAATGGTTGAAGTGAAAAAGGCAGAGTCAATATCAAGCAGAAAAAGTAAGTTAAAAATAACTAAATTTTATATCCATTCAAAAGATTAGCAATATGGAAATGTAGACTCAGAAATGAACTGCTCATTTCTAGGTTATATACAGTTTAAAAAGATCAACGAGTGAATGTACCTGTCCTTTATTCCACACAAAATGTAAGTGAAGGTTTGACTTGTAGTCTCAGATATTGTAAGCTACAGGATGTGAGTGAAAAAGAGGGAAGGATTTACAGTATATAGAGCCAAGCTGACTTGTTAATTGAAAACAGGCAACAAATGTAAAAAGTGAACATACATATACTATAGATGTTAGTTTTGTTTTACATCAGGTGTGACATTCAGTTTTTACCGTACTTTACATGTACCACCACCTTATCATAACTTCTTAAAGGGAATTTGCAATTTTTGATTTTTCAGACAGAAATAATCAAATGAATATGGGAATGAATAAAGGTAGGTTGCCTTTTACTGGCTTGTTTTTAAACTGGTAAAAATGGGTATGGAGTAATGTTACTTTTTTGGGGGAGGTGGGGTGGGGTTGAGAATAATGACGTTTTATTCTACCCCAAAATAAAGGCCTGTAGCAAAAATTGAATGAAGATAATGCTTGTGAAGCAGTGTTTTGTTTCAAAATAAGCCTGAGGTGTAAATGTACAGTGTATAAATTTGAATGTTTCTAAGTGTTAACTTTAATGCAGTTGTATATGGTCCACTTATCTGCATTAAGTAAGCTGTTGATTTGAAATTTCCTCCTGCTGATCTGTAAGAGGTGGTGGTAAAATTGAATATTGACGACAGTAATGAAACTATAAAAAAAAAACATTTATATATGTGTGTGTATGTATATAAGAAAGTTTAGTGAATTCAAGTATTCTCAGTTTACTGATACTTAGAGCAAAGTATTTAATTGCCTCTTGATTTCCATTCTGTAGGATCTGGTGGCAATATGGGAAACAGATCTGGTATGAACAACAACAATAGTAACATGGGAAACATGGGATATGGAATGAACAATATGGGGATGGGAGGAAATATGGGAATGGGTGGCAATATGGGAATGGGAGGGAATATGGGAAACCCAGGGATGGGAGGTAATATGGGAATGGGAGGAAACATGGGAAATATGGGAATGGGTGGCAATATGGGAAACATGGGAATGGGTGGCAATATGGGTAATATGGGGATGGGTATGGGGATGCCTAATTATGGTATGGGAATGGGGAATATGGGAATGGGCATGGGTAATATGGGAATGCCGAATTATGGAATGGGAATGGGAAATATGGGAGGTGGCAATATGCCAGTTAATACAGGAAATACGCAACAATCTAGTAATACTACTGATGGAAAAGATAAGACTGTTTCCACATATAGTGGTCAGCCTGGTAACCAGCAAGGTCAAACAGGTGGTCAGGGTCAGATGGGTCAAGGTCAGAACCCCATGATGGGAAACATGGGGATGATGGGAAATCCAATGGGGATGATGGGAATGATGAACCCTATGATGGCAAATCCGATGGCAATGATGGGAATGGGTGGGTATGGTTATGGAAATATGATGGGCCAGATGGGAAACCAGATGCCAGGACAGATGGGAAACCAGATGCAAGGGCAGATGGGAACTCAGGGACAGATGGGAACTCAAATGCAGGGACAGATGGCTAATCAGGCACAGATGGGTACTCAGGGGCAGGTGGGAAACCAGATGCAAGGGCAGAGTAGTGGGCAAATGGGACAGATGCAGAATCAGATGCAAGGTCAAATGGGGAATCAGATGCAAGGGCAGATGGGTGGTATGGGTGCTGGCTACGGGACTCAGCAGCAAGGAAGTTCAGGCGGTACTGTGGCAGGAAGTGCAGGGTATGGCACATCCCAGACAGGCTATGGCTCCCAGACTGGTGAGAAATCAACATTATATCAGTATTTGCCTTTAACACAAGGAAATGATAATTGATTGTTAAAAAATTCTGTTGAAATTGATGGTTTGCATTTCCCTTTTCCTCTTTGATAGATTTTTGTCTTACTTGTTTGTTTTGACCATGAAGCTTTTTCATGTTAGAGTAAATAATGTTATGCAGAAATGGAAAATGTTTTGCTAAATATTAAGTGAATCATTAAGTTTATGGCAACTTAATAGGTTTTATGAATCTGAATCTAAGTGATCAGTAAAAGAAGCTTTCAGTGGCTAGAAAACAAATGAAGCCAAGATAATAGACACAAATCAAAAAATTAATTGTTTTGAAGCTGTCTGTTCAACAAATCAATAATGTAATGAAATTTTCCCAAATGACTTGCTGACCCATAAAACTACAAGGTATAAGATATAAATTTGAAGATTGTATTTTGTAGACCAGAGCTGGACAGGAAGTTATGGTGATTATGGAGGAAATGTTGCCAAAGTAGAAAAGTAATTTATGCGATATGAAATTAACAAATGTTACATAAAGCAAGGATTTTCCCAGGCGCTTTTAGCGCATCGATACTGATTCGCTTAAATTTCAAAATCTAAAAACCCAATGCGCTTAAAATCCAATTAGCGCTTAAAAATTGGCCAGGATTTTTTCACTTGCCTGTAATTTCATCCCAATTAGCCAGATTAAGCTAGTCCAAATCTGTTGCCTGCAGAGATTATCGCCCTGGGCGAATACACTGCTGTTTTATAATGCTAATATGTTTTGATAGCTGACAGAAAAATACACATAATAATACGATAAGCTCCGCCCTAATACAGAACTGACAGCAAGTGCAGAAAACGTCAACCAATCATGACTCTAGTTAATTTTAATATGGAAATTGATTATTGTGTACATTTATGTCGGTATCGCGTGAATTTAAGATAAGTCAAGCAAATAAATGTCTTAAATTAATTGAATGTTTAATTCCAAAGGCAAAAGGTTAAACACCAAATCTTTACGAATGTTATTCAAACAAGGTACAAAAAGATGCCCAAAATTCTTTAGGGTATTTTTGTTTTAATTATTGGATTTATTTATTAGAAAAAGTCAAGCAGATTTATGGCAAGCTTAACAAAATGAAGGCAACCAATTTCATCAAATACTTAGTTCAATAAACATGAAGCAGCAAGAGAAAATCTCGGATAAATTCTGTTTGTCATATAGTTCCGCGACACCACCGTATTTGAATATTTATAGAAAACAGTGTTTTAGAGACTACAAGGCAAACCTACAACATTCATTTGATTTATTAAGATAAGTGGTCATGATTTGATTATAAGTACCAGTTTGCATCTAAGTAAATATTATCATACAAAGTCTAAACTCTGCATGATGTCTGACCTAAATAAGGGTAAAAAAAGGCTAGCTCCCGGTTCACATGCAATTGAAAGTTTTTGGTGAGGAATATGAGTATCAGACTGTCATATTGATAGTGACGTAACAGTGAGTAAAAGTAAAGTATGTTCTGTTGTTGTAAGTAATTCTAGTGATGTGATCCAGCCATCTGTGAAATGTCAAAGCAGGGGACAGATGTTGCAGTGACAAACTGTGATACATAATGCTGTAATATTTAAAAGTTAAAAAATTATTCTTATGTGAAAGACTTGTTCATTTGTTTTAGAATATCTGAAAAACAACCCAGAGAGCTGCATTTTTAATGCCAAATTGCAAAATTTTGGACAGGCAGAAGGGGGATGCCTCTTCCGCACCCACCCCTATCTGGATAATTAGCGCTTAAAAAAATCCTGGGGAAATCCCTGTAAAGTAATGGGAACCCTTATTAGATAAATCTGTTAATTGCTAGTTCTCCTTTATTAATTTTGTATGGCCTGTGCATAAGGATGAATGTCTCTGGTCTATAAATAATTTATGGTTTATTTAATTGGGATATGTCAGAAATGCTTCATTAGTGAGTCAGTTTTACAAGAAAATTTGGCAGTTTTCAGCAAGACAGAAATTTCACATACACTAAATGTTTTCAATGACACCTCAGTCTTAAACATACCCTTAAAATCATTTATTGATAGATACAATATTACATTGTAGTTCTATCAACTAAGTAGTGTGGTTACAATTTAGTGTAATTCTAGACAGATAAAAAAGATCAGTTATGATGAAATAGCAAAATTTCACACACAAAAATTTAAGAAAATATATATTACAAAGTAACAGTAGAGCAGATGGCAGTGTCTGTAGGTATAATCTGTAGTTATCAGTAATAAAGGCTGTGGTTTTTGGCTTTTTTAACCTTTAAGTAATTTCATATCTTTTACTTTGCAGATAGACAGAGTTAGACAGGGTCGATATGAAGATACTGAATGTAAGTACATGAATATACATCTTACAATATAGACTTAAGAAATTCGTTGAGTTAAAACAGTGCTGTCTGGTGACATTTTCAGTTTTGAACAATCTAATGAAAAGCAAACATTCTTTTATTTCTGTTGGCTAGTCAGCAAAGGAAGTAGATCAGGTTTGCATGTCGAAATATCCTACAATAGTATTCAGATACACGCAGGCAGGTTATTATAAATTCATGAATTAGGTTTTTATGTAAAAGTGTACATGCTTCATACACATCAGAATTTTGCAGTCATATTGATTTGGGTTTACAGTAAAGAGAGATAGGTAATGGTGTGTCATTTGCAGTACTTGAAGTTTGGTCTTTTGACCACTGTGTGATGCATCTAAACTTATGCAGTAGCTTAAAAGGTCTATGTATTTCCCTTGAAGTACTAAAAGTGTATAATTTTTAAAGTACATGTATTCAGCATTTTGATTCAGAGCAGAAACTTTAAATAGATTGGATTAAGATCTGTTCGTTATAGCATAACTGTTTGTTGGTAGTATAAGCCAACAGCAGTTTCAGTGAAGTGCCACAGCAGAAGGAAAAAAACTCACCTAGGGGTTCTCTTGAAAATTCACAATAAAGTACATAACATCCTATGCAGATGCACTATCAAAGACCCATAACTATATTTGCCATTTATTTATTCGTTTTAGTGCTGTATTTCCAATGGCAGTGTAGCTTCAGCAGGGTCTGGCTCTTGTTACATATTTATTTAAATTACTTGAATATCATTGATTGAGGAAAAAGTTCTTGCAGCTTATATAAATCCTACTTGCTGACTGCTTCCTTGGTTAATTTGTACTGAAAGTGTGGGCTGCAGAAAGATACCTGAGACTCCCTGCTGGGATTCAAACCAGCTCAGTCTTGGTTGGAAGACCAATGCTCTATCCCTTTGACCAGTGCTCCATCACTGTTACTCACAGAGACAATACTTTCTTCATTACTTTATTTGTATTTGTTATCTATGTTTATAATCTCTGGTTTGGACATTAAAAATCATATGTTGATTTACACTGGTAGACTTGATGTTTATCATTAACATGTGCACCTATATGTTGTAGTGCATACTTAAAATGTCCTTTATTTTATGTAGGAACCAAGTGGTAATGTTTGACTAACGATGGTAGCTAGAAACATATGGTACAACCATGTAATGTATATAGGAACATACCAGGATGTAAGAAGATGTAGTCAGTAGATATTATTTGTGACTGTGTGTTCAGGAAAAAAAAATCTGTTTAACAGTGTACAAATTGGAGGAAATATGGTAGCATATGGATAGTGACTGTATATAGAGGAAATGCGACATATGACATTCGTCTTAGCAGCAACTGTGTACAATGTACAATGTATATAGTAGTTTTTACTAGTATGTGGTCGATAAATATTTTAGTTTTTAATTTTCATTCTGTAGTACATGCAATTCTTATCTTTTATAGAAAAAAAAAATGTTCATGTTTTAAATGGATTGTGTTTAACTAATTATTTTAGTGAAGTGTTCTGCAGGTAAATGAAATGTATATTTTTCTAGTCTTTAAAAGTTTTATGATTTCACAACCTTGATTTCACTTGATAGCTTCATGAACATTCTTCAAATATCAAAACCATTCACGTAAAAATATATACTACCAGAAAGGTCCTACTCAGCATAAGAACAATGGTAGAGAAATAAATTTTATCAAAGCATATGCATTTTATATATAATGTTTTATTTGAGCTACAGAAACAGTTGTATGGTATCATTTGTATAATGAATTCATAATCATCAAGGGATCAAATAATTTAACTCATTGGTTTTTAATGTTAATAATGATATTTTATTGTTGTTGTTTTTTCCTTTCTCTCATATAATAACATTCATTAAAAATTCTTTTAAAGTAAGGAACCATTTATTTACCATTATTGTTTAACATACACTAGCAAGTTATTATTATGTAATTCACTTATCATTCTTTTAAGTATGTCATTTAAAAAGTGTTAACATATGTATAGTTTTCCAATGAGTTTTAACTGTATGGCTTTTACCATTTTAAGATGTTGATAAAACATCTTGAATTTTAACCAACTTGGGGTCAAAATTGCCTAAGCAAAGAAGTGATCATATTTAGAACCAATGACACATAGCCTTTCATTTCTTTAGAACCAATGACACATAGGCTTTCATTTCTTTAGAACCAATGACACATAGGCTTTCATTACATACTATTACTTGTAATTCACTTGTAAAACTAAAAACTCATGGAATAGACATACAGGCATTTGACTGGTGATTTGAAAAAAAATCAAGAATTCTCGACCAATGATATGAATAAAATTGATGCCATTTATTCTTTTAAGAATTTCTTATTGGACAGTAGGTACACTGATATTTTTTTGTAAAGCAATATTTTATTAGTTGCTTAGTTAAAGGTACAAAGTATTCAATCAGCAAATTTGAAATGTGGATTCAGTGAGTGTAAAGTCACATGTGTTCGAGAATTCATTAAATGTAGAATATCTTATGTGAAGAACATTTAGTGATGAAAAATGCCAGATCAGTGAATTAATGCAGTTAAAATTAGTGAAGTGGTATTTCATTGAATTGTGTGACCATTTTCATCAGCTGTCATACAGGAAAAGATATTTCTTGTCTGCGTTGTTTGATGTTACATTAAAGCTATGTGTTCATTGTGGATAAGTCAGTGTAGCTTAACTTTGTGTATGTAATTTTATAGATATTGTTTACTTTCTCGCGAAGGCAAAGCAGCTTATGTAACTCTTTTTGTAACAAGACGTACTTGGTTAAAGATTAATACCATCTTATGAAGTTTTATGTTGTCATATGTAAATATTAAATTCTGAATGAATATATGTAGTTTAGTTAACAGTTTCTGTAATATTTTACCCCCTGAAAATTCAGTTATTAATTTCAGTTAAGACGTAGTCTATTGTTTCGTTGACATGTTATCCAAATGTGAAGTCGACTATCTTTTTAACTTTAGTCATTATTGTTAGCTTCAGGTCCATGCAGTAATCACAAACACACTTCTCCCCAAACACTGCTTCCGTTTTATTTAAACCTAGCTAGAGCCCCTGCCTATTGGTAATTTAAAATTGGATACCTTGGAATTGAGTTCTCTACCTGACATATTACAACAAGATGATTAAAGAATACTTTGTTTAACAATTTCCATGCAAGAAAAGACCTGCTGCTGAGATACTGGTTCAAAGGTAATGGCCTTAGACACTAAATTCTATGTCTTTTATACAATGTATTGTTTTTAATGTGAACCGTTGTATCATTCCATGATTTAAAAGAGATTGTGTTTATGTAGAATTCTGGGATGTTGTCATATTGTTATTGTTTTTTTTCTATTTTCTCTCAAAAAAAATTTAGTTGTCGGGTTTCAGATCTATTGTTTGAAATGGTTTTTCTGTTGTTTAACCATTCATTGAAAAAAACAGCTACTAAGAAATGGTTAGATAGTGTAGCTTTTCAGAATTTTGTTGGCAGGTTTTATCATCTGATAGCTCCATATACAAGGTAAATATTGTTAGCTTTAATTATGAAATTGTAGATTAGAAAAGAAATTGGGTACTGTAGTGCTTTTATTTTATGTAAATGTCAAGTCTGAGTATTAGTATAGAATATCTGTTTGTGGGTTCACCTGTATTTTGGTATTATATGACTGCATTAGAATGATCAGAGTGAAAAATTGATAAATTAAAGCATGTAATATTTAAGGAAATAAAGGTAAAGCATTTTAAATCACAAATAAGTATTGTTTTCAGAATGCAAAAGTAAACAATGTTAATATGCATGTAGAATCTATTTAAACTGTTGGTCACCATTTAATGTGACATGGAACTTGCAACAGACTTTGGAAATAGAAAAAATAATGACTGATGTTAAGTAGTTTGCCTGAATTTTGGTATTTCAGTGCTGTGTGAGCAGAGAACATGGAATATAGCAGTCAAAAGGAACTTAATGTCTCTGATGTTAAGCATTTTGGGAAAGAAAATTTATAGGTATGTCTTGGCAGTAATTTTATGTACCATTAGATTTTACTTTATAAAGTCATATTTGATTTAATACAAGTATTACTAGCATTGAAGTTAGGTAAATGCTTAACTGGTATTTTCTAAAGAGGTTATGCAGACTCCAACAGGGGACAGTCTTAATTACTGACCTGACTGATAAATTACCTTCATGGTGAAGTATTTATGGCAGCTGTCTTGCAAATCCTTGTAACTCTTCACTGACAGGAATCAGTGGTTCAGTTCTTGATTTGAGCCATCAGAAAGTTTGTGTAGGAAATATAACTGATAACAGATATAATTTGATTCGGCACACAATTTCTTGCAGGTTGTATTCAGTCCATTTGTTGAGTCCTTGGTTCTAACATATGCCAAGAATTGAAACGTGAAAAGTCGGTGGAGATTCTTACTCCTAGTAAAATTCAAAAATACCTCAGAATGGGAGTCAAGCATTCTGCCATGTAATTGCAACTCTTCTGGCAATAAGTCCTGAAGGAAAAGTGGATGTAATACTGGTTGTTCCAATGAAGAACAAAAGTAATCTACCTATGAAATATTGCAAAACAATATATCACCTTATTGTTTGCAATGTTACAGAGTAGAGTGAGAGGCAGGTTGAGACTATCAACAGCCCAACCATCTATCAACTATCTGCAACTGTAGAAAGATTTATTGATTAGGCATTCATCACCTTGGATGAAAGGTCTGTATCAGGTTTTCAGATCCATAATAAACTTAATATGTGGTTTGGTATTGGTTGATTTCATGGTTTTTTTTTCTGCAAGCAATATGAAGACATCTCCTCACTCTAAACATAGTTTTGTAGCTAAGGGTTGTTTTCCTAGATTTGATTTGAACTGAGTTTATAAACCTTTTAGTTTGTCCAAAGAAATGTAACTGTGTCAAAGAAAAATAATATGTCTTGTGTTGCTTACATTCATTTTTCAGATAGTTTGAAACATTTATTTGTGGAAGAATGACATGATGACAAGATGGAGAAAAAGACTCGTTCATCACTGGTAGGAATCCCATTCTGGCTCTAGTTGAGATATTTGATACAAGTATACAATTGTTTGACTGTTATAAAAATGCATACTAGTAATTGAAGCTTGGATTGAACTATTACAGTGACAAGTTTTCAGACAGTGTACCATACTAAAAACAGGATATAGACATCAACAAAATATATATACACACAAAAGTAAATGGAAATTAAGTACAGATATTTATTATATGTAAAAGTTATTGGAAATTTGTTACAATAATTTTTTATATTCAAAAGAAAAACAAAATTTGTTAGCAGTTTTGATTACATGAACAAAAATAAATGGAAATGCCAACATAACTGTTAATGTTATATCAGTGTTATATCGCAAAACGAAAGTTTCAGTATATATCATATTTTGTAGTTAATTTTATGTTAAACTTTAGTCATTTACCAATTTTCCATCACTTGGAGTTATTTCTTTTCGTTCCATGAGCAAGACCTTATTGACTTATCTGACCATTTTTAAACCTAAATAAAGCCCCCAAAAAGTTTATCATATTCAAATTTGACTGCTGACTTCAACAAAATCTTTGGATCGAGGTGAAATCTTCCTTGATGAGTAGATTCTATTCAGTAACAGAACAAAACAGTTATCTCCAAAATTACTTCCTCTGACTGCGCACTGGTAATTTAGGTAGCTCTGGTTTTGCTACCACTGGTACTAGTGTACCTGTGATGGACATGGTGAAAAGGTAGTCAAATTCAGCATAAAACTGGAAAATTTAGCCAATTTTATGAGCCAATTTAAAAAAAAATCTATGGCCATGATGCCTCTACATTGTAAATCGTTCGCCTGGGTCCCATTGTTCAAGTTCAATAGTTATAGTTGTGTTAATTTATTTTTAAATCAGGCAAGTGGTTTGTAATCTACTGGGAGTATAACACTATGATATAAGGAGGAAAAATATTTTTAACCTTTCACACCCCAGTGACCTCAAACCCTGCCCAGTGGACATGGTCCATGCAAGGTACCTACATAACAAATATCTAAGTTACTGGTCAATAAATGTAGAATTAATGAGGTAAAGTAGAAAAATCTGTTTTTAGCTGTAGTGACCTTGACGACAGTGAATGGTAGAGGTTCGTGGAAGGTGCTTTTAAAACAAATATCTAAAATACCGGTTAATAAATCAACTGCAGGCTAGAAAAATACAAGCATCCTTAACGTTGACCCAATGATCTTAAACCCCACCCAGTGGCAGAGGTCCACACAAGTACTTGCATACCAGATATATAAGATATCGGTCAATAAATGAAGGCACCATATCGAAAAGTAGAAAAGTCTGTTTTTAGCCGTATTGACCTTGACTGCAGTGAATGGTAGAGGTTCATGGCAGGTGCCAATAAACCAAATATCTAAAACATTGGTCAGTGAATAAAGGCTCTATGACAGCAAGCAGAAAAATCTATTATAAGCCTCCTTGACCTAGTGTCCTCTAATTAAAGCCCACTCAGGGGTAGAGGTCCTTGTATGGTACTTACCAAATACCTAAGATACCGATGAAGAAATGAACATCTGGTTTAAGCCTTGGTAACATTGACCACAGTGAATGGTAGAGGTTCATGGAAGGTTCCTATAAACTATTTGAATATCTAAAGTATCGGTCAATAAGTAATGGTTCTATGACAGAAAGTACGAAAATCTTTTCTTAGCTTCGGTGACCTTGACCCAGTGACCTCAAAGCTAATCCAGTGGAAGAAGTCCATTCAGAGAACCAACATACCGAAATTCTAGATACTGATCAATAAATTGAAAAGTGGAGAACAAAACGCATAATTATCAAGAAAAACCAGTCAGAAACTAGAGAGGTGTCCATTGAAAATGGATGCCCCACATTCTGCTGTATTGTCACAAAAATCCTGTACAATTACATAAATATGCGTATAAACATTGTCCTTAACATTAAGGAGTCTTAAAATACTATTTTTGCTTAATCAGGGGCATAACTCTGTCGATCTCCAATAAATTTGCACCGAAATGCCCAGGTGCGTAAGTTTACATGCTGACAACTATTCTTAGAAAGTTCCATGGCACTAGCAGTTACACGCGACACAAGTATAAAAATGAAAAATGCTTTTGTTGCTGAGTGCAGGGGGGCATAACTTTGCCGATCTCCAATTAATTTGCGTCAAAATACCCACGTGCATAAGTTCAAAGGCTGACAACTATTTTAAGAAAGTTTCATGTCTCTAACAGTTACACTTTTGGAGTAACACGCGAGTGCTGGGGCATAAACAGTCTCCCTACACAGTAAAATTAGAGGAACTCGGCGGGTTACCGCCTTGGAACGGTCAGTGGTAAAACTTTAGCTGCTGGGTTTTTTTATCATGTTCTAAGGTGCACCAACCCCACACTTACTCCAACAAATTCTCATAAGAACAAACAAGTACAAGTTGTCTCGGTGAATTATCTCCAACCAACCCATCAACTCGACAATGTCGCATGCAAAAGCACACGACCATATAAAATAAAAAGCTAATGGCATTGTGAAGTGAAAGGTTAGGTACTTAACGACCTTACCGAGACCAGAGCACTTGTAGTCAAATCAGAAAGAAGATGGTTGCAGGAATAGAAGATACTGATCGAGTTTCTACGTTCTCTTCAAGATTTCCCGTCATAAATTCTTAATCTCCGACTACCACCATGCATGCAATGAAGTAAACAAAACAATCAACTGCAGAAGGGTTAATCACCAAGGCAGAGCGCTTCATCATTACAGATAGTTTTTACAAACAACATGGTAAAATAACATTATTTTTTTTATTTTTCTTTAATTTATAAATCAAATCTCCATAATATTTCCATAAAACAGGTTCAGAAATACCTTGTTGCAGTAGTGATTTTAAACTGCAGTTGTATTTATGACTAGAATTGGAGTATCAGTGATAAAACTTACAATTTTTTTTTTCTTTATTTGTGGTAACGATAGACCTGTTTCAAAAGTTTTTTTTTTCTGTTATATAAAGATTGCGTTCATTGATACCTTTAACACTGACACAAGCTCTAGAAAAGCTGTGAAATACAAACCCGTAAGATATAGCGTGTGGGGCATCACCATCTAAAAAGGAAAAATAATATTGGAATAAAAAGCATCTTTTATCGTATATTTTGGTAGTCACAAAACCATTTTCAATACAAAAATTAAGATCAAGAAAATTTGTTTGCTTTTCTGATGTGTTTGCTTTATTAAGCTGGAGTTCACCTAGATAGAATTTATTGACCAGAGATGGAAAATGAACCTTATTATCTTTATTTAGCAAATTGTCGTGATACCTCGAGGTGTTGTTAAAGGCTGTAATAATGATATCTTGATGATCACTAGAAAGAGATAACATGAAGTCTCTTTCATAGCAGTATAAAAACAGATCAGCAACAAGGGGAACGGATCACGCTGGACTGGTAACCCAGGGGTCCCGAGATCGATCCCCCGCTCCTCCTCTAACATTACAAATTGTCTTTCGGAAGAGACATTAAACCGAGGTCCTATGTATCAGTGCTGTACACTGAGCATGCAAAAGAACAAGGGGTGTCTCTTAAATTGGATGCTTTCTGTATCTTGCACTACTCCCACAACATAAAATAACTAATCTCTTCAGGGGGCGTCGGTCAAATGGGCAACCGGTACCGACGATAAATAAGCTCAAATAGACAAAGATAGAGGGTTGCACAATTAGTAACCTTGGGGATGCCAACCACCTGTTTATACATCGGAGTGCCAAATCTAACATAAATATTATCTTGTAAGAAAGAGAGCGACTCGATCAAGTCTTGGCAAGTCCATAAAACATAATTATATAATAATTATACATAATTATAATAATCATAAGAACCATCTTTAAAAAAATGCTCTATGTTCATTGCAAACGATTTATAGGTTTTATTTTCTCTTAGAAACGTTACTCAATGAGACTAGTGAGCTTGTCTCTTATCAAAGGAGGAAGTGAAGTGTATAGTGTAGAAAAATCATACGTAGACAAAGAGAACGCCTGAATTTTTCTTAGATGTAAGTTTATTTAAAATGTCACCCGAGTTTTTAATCGACCAAAATAGATTTTTTCCAGTGGTATCAAAAACCTTTTCGCAATACTTAATAATAGGTAAGACAAGATATTAAGAGCACGAATAATTTAGTAGTTGTGCAAGAACAAGAATTAGCTATAAATCTTGCTTTATATGGTGATTTGTGCATTTTAGGCAACCAATACATTCTGGGTACTTCATCTTGTTTCGGTTCAACAACGACGCTAAATTTGGCAATTTGTAGAGTGCGTGCAGAAACAGTTACACTGCATGACGAAAAGGTACATGTATAAGCATGAGTACTATTCAGCTCTTTAAATATTAATTCACTGTATCTGTAATACTATAATTACGTAACTTGAAGGCTTATCAGCAGGTGCCAATACAAATCTGTTATGAAAGTCTTGACTTCCTTTTCTCAAATGACGGGTTCGAGGTGTTAATAAAGATATGTTTCTTTTATAAAAAGATATGCGAGTGCCAATTATTTTGAAGATAGGTTCAGCATGTTCTCTTTTACTCCATTTATTTCAAAATAAGCTTAATGACTCGGAAATTTCTGCACGAGAGGCATTTAAATCAGTTTCCAATGAAATTCTATATTTTGGACCTTTAGAAATCAAATTACAGATACTATTGTCTTTGATTGCATGAAAGTCCCTGGTACCGATATGACCGGCAGGCTTATAGCAGTTTGAGCAATCTCAAGATTTTTGTGTATTTAAAAAATCTGTAAGTCAGAGGTAATGTAATTGTAATTAAAATTATGTTTCTAGTGGGTTTGTTGTATCTATAACTTTAACAATTGATAGGTGATTCAGTATTATCAAAATAAGTAGGCACAGTCGATCTGACCGTCATATCTTTAAATATATTTGGAAGGTCGAAAAAAACAATTCCTTTATTTAAAATACAAAAAAAAAATGAAATGTTCAAGAAATGTCTTTGATGATTAGATTCCAAGTCAATGAGTGGTCAGATAAGGCTAGCAACTTCAAAAAGTGAAAGAGTTCTTAAAACAATGGCATCCGCTTCCTTATCCAGTCTCTGCCGATTCGATATAGAAATAGATGTTAAACGTGAAGGCATAGCGTCTCTTTCAGATTGTTTTAAGATAATTTGAAGGTCAACAAACACGTCCTAATTCCATGCGACCACAATTTACGTTGTCGTAATTTAAGTAATTAAAAAATATCTTAATCACAGCTGTAAAAAAATAGTTTTTCTATAGGTTGAATGAAAATATCTGGTAGACGGTGTACTGAATGTTTTTACATGTTGATATAAAATCTTTTGATTTTACTTTTACATCGAATTTTAGTACTCTTTTGACCAAAACGTGTTTTAAAGGGCATCCTGTTTTTCCAACATATCTTACTCACAGTTACGAAAATCAAGTTAAAATATAGAAAACATTATCAGTCTGTCAGTCCACATCAGAGTTTATATTAATAGAAAAAAGACTCTATGAAGTTAAGTAGACAAATCTTTTTTAAGCATAGGTGACCTTGACCCCACTTAATGGAAGAGGTTCATGCCATTATTATGTCTATGTACAAAAATCTAAAATAATGAAGACTCTATGAGGAAAAAGAACAAAAATTAACTTTTAGCCTCGGTGACCTTGACCCCAAAGATTGGCAGGGATTCATACTAGGTGCTTGTAGACCAAACATTTAAGATATCTGTCAATAAATAAAGTTTTTTTTGTGAAAAGTTGAAACGTCTATTTTAAGCCTTGGCAACCCCAGGGGCAAATTCAAAATTTGAAAAAAAAATACTAGAAAAGGTCTACTAGCCCATGTTACACATTAAATATTTTAACATTAGACCGTTTGGTTACTGACAATAAGAGTTTTAAGGTTCTTTCCTGTGCAAATTTTTCAAAAGACAAATGAACTCTGGGGCGGATTCAATTTGAACCCTTGGAGCATAATATTAAACAATCTTGGTAGAGGACATCTAGATGATGCTTCATGCAAAATATCTAAGCACTAGGTCCTATGGTTTCATAGCAGATTTTCAAAGTTTTCCCTATATAGGCCTTAATTAAAGTGACCCCCGGGATGGAGCCGTTAATGACATTATTTGAGCCATCTTTGTAGACGGGCTCTAACTGATATCAAATCCCAAGGCATAGAAGTTTCAGACAAGATTTTTGCCCTATATACGCCTATATAAAATCATGTTGTAACTGGGGGTGGGAGAGGGCAATTAAAACCTAGGGCAATAATTTGGAAAAAAAACTTGATAGAGGTTCACTTAACAATGCTGCACACCAAATATCTATGGGCATTCTGGTTTCAGATTTTCAGACTTTTCCCTATGTAAGCCTGTGTAGAAACATGTGGCTCCTGTGGCGGAGTCAGTTTTCACCCTGAGGTAATGATTTGAAGAAGCTTGGTAGAAGTCCACTTGACAAAGCTACATACCGGATATCTTAGCTTTAGGCCTTGCAGTTTTGGAGAGGAGGATTTTTTAAGTTTTCAATTTTAAAATCTATTTTTTGCTCCTGTGACCCAGATTAGCAATGGACTGTAACCAATTTTACAACTTTGATAGAGCTTCATGCAAGGAGCATACCAGGCATTTTTTATCAAATTTGGCTCAGTGCTTTCAGGGGAGCAGTCCTTTGAACAAGTGTGGACGACGGACGAACGACGGGCAAGCATCGATCCTTAAAGTTCAGATGAGATTTTGTTTTGCTAATAATAATACTTAAATGAAATAGGTGCAATTTAAATATACGCGTCAACGAAGCTTCTAGGTTTCGATAGCTTTTCGATATACATAGCTCAAGCATCTAGATAGATAGATTTGTCTGAGCTAAGTAAAGTTGACGAGTGAACTGTAAAAAAATGGATACATGTGATACATTCATATAATTATACAGTTGTCTCTCTGTTAAGTTCATCTGTCGTCGGAACTTGTTTCTCACATGACCGACATCCCCTGCAGAGCTTAGTTAATTATAGGTTCGGTGAATAGCACAAGTTACAGAAAGCATCCCTGGTCCTTTTCCATGCTCATAGTATAGCCTTGATACGTGAGACCTCGGTTTAACGTCTCATCCGAAGGACAATTAGTAATGTTAGTGGAGGAGAGGTGGTTCGAACTCGCGACTCCTGGATTACCAGTCCTGCGTGTAAGCACTAGAACACCGATCCGCTCCACAGTTGTGTATCTTCTTGAGTTTATCTAGCTTCGATACCGGTTCTTCATATGACCGACACCCCTTGCAGTGTTAAGTTGTTTTAGGTTTTGAGGGATAGTGCAAGATACAGAAAGCATCAAATTCCAGAGACACTCATGATGCTCTACCATGCTCGGTGTATAGGACTAATACATGAGACCTCGGTTTAACGCCTCATCCGAAAGACAATTAGTAATGCTAGTGGAGGAGCGGGAGATCGAACTCGTGACCCCCGGAATTACCAGTCAAGTGGGTAACCACAGGACCGCTGATCCACTCTCCAGCTGTCGGCTGTGGAAGAGTTATACCCGGAGTTTGGAAAGACATCCTTTGTTTTATCGAGACTTATCGGCGGTTAAAGAATATTTATGGCGCGTGCGCTGAAACATTTCTTTTAAGAATTCACTCATATCGGTGAAATATTCCTGACGAACATAGAAGTAGTTTAGATGTGTTTTTTTTAACGTAAATAACTCATCTCGGGAAACCTAAAATTTCCAAACCCCTTTCATCCGGTTGTATGTACAATGTTTTTCACTACAAGCAGGAAGTTTTTGCTTTCCGGTGCAAACTCAGATATACTTTCAACTTAAAGTAGCGTGGTTACTAATAATTAAAACAAAAGATCCGGCCGTATTTACTTACTTACTTACTTACTAATATTATAGCCTTTGCGGCTTTGGGTGCTTCAGCAGAAAAGTTCAAAACACGGAGCTGCAAACATATAGATCTACCGTGTTTCTTTCGCGTTTTCATTCTCGTCTTCTGCCGTTCCGCAGCTAATCGGGTACCGCATTTTTGAGCTATAGCATGTCAGCACCAGTAAATGTTCTTTATAAGCACTAATGTCCAAAAATCTTTCAGTCCTGAAGTATGAATATATTAGAAAGTTAATTAGGTTTTTTTTTTGCAATATTGAGCGATAAACGCTAAAAGCTGCCAACATTCATACAACTGCGATCTTGTAGACTATCTTGAAAAACGATACGGTATAAGTGTCCTTGGAACTTCTTTTAAAATTCAATTTTAACTAGACATTTTATTTATTTTATGCACGTTCTTGATGTGTAAATTGTGTTTCGCATATAAAACGAGTACGTAGGCTTTTATTTACGAATAAGATATTGTTTGAACTACATGTATAATGTTCTTAAACATGACCACAACTTCAGTGTTGTGCGTGCGTGCTTGCGCGCCTGTGTGAGTGAGAGAGAGAGATACTGATAAATCTTATCGCATTTGAAAAATCACAAAGTAATGATTCAATCTGATAATAGCTACTGAATCATTTGCCAGGGCAGACATGTATGGTCCGGAAATTGCAGAAAAAGTGCGCATCGGATACGTCTCATTAATCAGAATTTTATTTATATCAACTGGACATTGGAGTAGTTCGACCAAGTGTTTTTATGGATGAAGGTTTTCTTTTATACATGTAGCTGAAATTCAAGGAATTTATCTTAAATTAAAATGGATTCAGGTCACCATTTTGTTGCAATGACTTTGTGCCTTTTCTTGGTGGTATTTGTCGTCTGTTCGGGTATGTTTAATTTTTTTATAGTCCAGTCAGATTTTTATATTGACAATAGTAGTGTATGTTTTCGGGCATTTAGCGTGATGATAGCCAAAAACGAACATTGACATTTCTAGGTGGTGCTGATCGTGACTTGAAGGCTGGCAGGTGATGAGGCAGTAGGGATTTACAACTACCATGTATATAGAATCACTTCAAAATAAAGGGCACTGCAATGTTCAAATATGTAAATAGTATATAGAATCGAAGTAGATACGTCGGGCGGTAGCAAATGGGCAAACTATCGTGATGATGCAGTCTAAATAACACCTATGAAATCTAGTAAATAAAGCAACAGTAAAACTGGATTCAAATAAACAAACAAACACTGGCTGTCACCTAAGGTAGACAGGCATAGGCAAGTGTGACATAGTTTCCTATTCTCAAGGTTACAACCTATTCTCCGTGGCAGAATTCGTACTAGGGACTGTTACACAAACTGAAGGTGGACGCCAGTGAACTATCGAGGCCCAGAAACACTTTTGACAAATAAAACCTAAGGGTTCACGAGTTTCCATTGACAATACTAAAATATTGTTTTCATTTCTTAGCATCGCCTATGTATATCAACATTGCAATTAATGTTCAAAGAACAGGTGGATGAAGGTACAGGAGTTAGAATCACTTGTACTGGAAACATTCGACGACCGCCGGGAAAACATCTGACACCAGAAAATACTATTAACGTTAACGTTCTAAGAACGGTTCTGTGGAAATAATTATGAATGATGACTGAAGTGAGAATATGTTGCATGCATAAAAATAAATTGTTTGAAAAAATAAATAGCATGTTAAATTGGTGCAGAGTTAGGATAAGGATTGTCATGATAATGATTTTTGAACGACTGATTGACAATTAAGATAATATTTTGTTTTAGTGGCATTAGTATAGAAACAATCTACAAATATATAATACAATCATATCAATACAGCCGGCCCATCGGGCCTGTAAGTCACAGATGGTTTAAATTAAATATATAATGGTTTCAAGTGGTTTAAATTCAAACATATGAGGATTTTACGTGGCTACGTACAAAAGCACAAATACAAATACCTATTTTAGGTCTTTGACAAATATAAATCAGTTTGTATTCATATAATTATATGATGATTAAACCCTAGTCTCACTATTTCGCCTCCGAATTTGAACCGACTTTATAGGTTGACATTTTATTGTTGTTCACCTTTTTAGAAATGAAATAAAATATAAAGGTGATTGAATTTATTGTACTGTAAGTGGTCACAGGTTGAACAACAAAAAATATCAGATCTGTTAAAGCGGTTCAACACTTCAAGCATAATAAAATTCGATGATATTCGAATATTCGTTTTTACAAAATTTGTTTCAATATTTCTCTTTTACGTAGTATCCGAAATTGATTAGGTCGAATACTATATTACTTTAATGTGCTTGAAATAATCGACGATTAAGAAGACCTTTACTACTTTGTCAAAGTCTTTTAATATTGAAACTTAACTTGTATTAAATATTTTTTTATTCATTTATAATTTTAGATAATGTATGAAACATTCTTGAGATAAATTTAGCCATAACGCAGTAAATACCACATGGAGTCTAATTTCTACGGAATAAATATCTTCACTGAATCAGACGGAATATAACAATATTCATAACGCCGTGAACATGGTGAACGTGAAATGAGCATCTTATTTCACATGTATGTGTACGGAATTTCATAAATATCAGGTGAAATGTAGCTGCTGAAAATTAAAACGATTGACTAATATTTTCAACCAAAGAAATTGGACCCTAAAGAAATTAATGACATCGTTATTGCTGCCACATAAGAGCAGCAGAAACATGCGTTGGCCTCAGATATTTTACGTAGGGATAAATCTATGTCACTGCCAAAAATGTTCTTATAGGTATTAGTGGCCCATCGTGAAGGTCACATGTTTTATAAAAAATATATAAAGGAAAATCTTTAAAATTCTTCTTGAATGAAACCTAAAAATTTTGCACAAAGCATTGTCTAGTGGACTTCCACATTGTAAAAACTTTGTCCCTGGGGACATTTTTGGCTCCTGGTGTTAGATATTTTACAGTAGACTTAAAGGCAAACTATAAAAATATTCTTGTCAGAAACTGCTAGTCTGAGACTTTTGAAATTTGGTATGTGGCATTATCCATGCAGTGCCCTGTGGTACTCTACCGAAATTCAAATTATGTTCCTATAGAGTCTTTCAGGGTTTCCTCAGGAAAATATTAAGTTGTCGCCAACACATTCGCCAACTGGAATAAACATTCGGCAGTTGAAATCAATTGAGATCACCAGGAGATGATCAGTTTTTAAACTTGTATCATTAATGCATTTAAAATACTTTATCACTTAGAATTTAAGCTATCACAATGAAACAACAGGAGCACATGTATGTCATGATACTTACATACAATCATTTTTGAGATTTTTTTGCATTTCATATCTTACTTTTATTTTTATGCCCTCGAAGGGAGGCATATAGTTTTTGAACTGTCCGTCCGTCAGTCCCTCCGAAAACTTCAACATTGGCCATAGCTTCCTTATTAATAAGTGGATGTACTTCATACTTGAACACAACACACATTTGGACAAGACCTTCCAACTGATCTATTTATATTTGACCTTGACCCCTGAATGACCTTCACCTTGAAGATCCAATTGTCTGAAAACTTTAACATTTACCATAACTTCCTTATTAGTAAGTGGATTTACTTCATACTTGGACAAAACACCCCTTTGGACAAGGCCTTCCAACTGATCTATATTTATTAGAAATTGACCCCTGAATGACCTTCACCTTGAAGATAACATTGACCATAACTTCTTTATTAATAAGTGGATGTACTTCATACTTGGACACAACACCCCTTTGGACAAGAACTTCCACTGACCTTTATTTATTTGACTTTGACCCCTGAATGACCTTCACCTTGAATATTCAATTGTTCAAAAACTTTAACATTGACCATAACCTTCTTATTAGAAAGTCGATTTACTTCATACTTAGACACAACACCCCTTTAGAGAAGACCTTCCCACTGACATATTTAGTTGACCTTGATTCTTGAATGACTGGTCCTCAGCTCATTTTTAGATAAACTTATCTGTGGGTAGTTGTACCTATAAATAAAATGTGAATGAATTACATAAATACTGCTACGGGAAAGTGGTGATTAAACTTTAAAATCTTCTATATGCATGGAGGTATTTTTGTATTACTTGATACAAAAGTTAACCATAATGAAAAGTAGTGTTGTAAGCATGAACCAGATCTCTAGGTCAAGGGTCAAGGTCACGCCTAGAGGTCAGTAGAAAACACCCGTCCAGAGCAAAACTTCTACATAATTATATTGAGAGATTGTAATATAACTTGGCACAAATGTTGACCATTGTAAGGCGGAGTGTCGCATGCAGAATTCAGGTCCCTGTGGCCTTGGTAAGGGCCACACACAGACGGGCGCATTTCGTGAGAATGACACCCTTGTTCCCTCTTTTTTGGGCTAAAGGCCCCTTGCAACTTCGGGAATTTTGCTTGGTAAAATTTGTCAAATTGGGGAAAAAATATTGCAAAAACCTACAGTTTGACACACTTGACTGGTGTTTTTCAAGCTTGCAGGTAGGATGAGTCCCAAACTCAAAACCAACTACATCCAATTTAGATGTTCCTTCTGATAAAAAGGGGAAAAACTGACAGTATTATAAAATGTATCCTTGTTTACTGACACTATAAAATAACCATTTATAATGGGAATTGTATTTCACTGAATCAAACACCCTTCTGTCAGAAACTTTTGATTGAGGATCATAGTCCGACTTTTAGGTTGTGTGTGACACGGCAGTTCACTCTGATTGTCACATGAACTAGTAAATGCCGTAGACAAAATGCTGACTGATGATTCATTGCTGGACAAAGCAGACTGGGGGACTGGTGATACAGAGGAGACCGACGTACCGGAGTCTGATTCTTGACAAGTTCAAACACCGGAATTTAATGTCTCAGATGTGGCAATTCCTAAACTGTCAATGGGATCAGGCTGTACGCTGATGTAACTTTCTGTATTCTGGCTCTTTGCTTAAAGGAAGTATCAATAACTTGCACGCAGCAACAGTTTTAGCATTTTTTCCTTTTTTCTAGATTAGAACAGTAATATTTGCTGTCGTGAGACATCGCGAATAGCATCCGAAATACTGGTCCCATGTTATTCAAATAAATCAGTCTAAAGCTGGGTCAAATTGAATGTGACTACGATAAAATTAGGGGTTATCCGTAATTTTATGCAGGTTATTTTGCGACGCGGCACAATATGCGGTCCCCATCTTTGGAACCTCCGCAATTGGGATTTTTTTTTCGGAATTGACAAAAAATACTTACATTTCGGATTGAGAACGGGGCCGATATTCGGCCTCATGAGATACAGGGAAAAGGGCCTGTACTTTATCACGGCAATAATATCCTGTTTCTGTTTTCATATTTCCGTTCATAAAAATGCCACCAAAAAAGAAACTTAAAAAAAGATAAACAGCTTACATTAAATGGTTTCACAAAAAGATGAAAGTAACAACAATACTAATAATAAACCCAATAACTGTAATAGTAACTGTAATGAATGTGATTCGATGAAAGCCAAAAAACTGTCTGTAATAATATTAAAGAGGTACCTGTACCTAATGGAAAGTCTTGTCAAACACATGCCTAGAAAAAAATCCAGAGAAAGTTTTAAACAAATGGAACAGACTACATGTAGGAGGCATTGCACTCATCCTGGAAAAAAAGCACAGACTGTTGTTATCACGTTTGCAAGGTCCTATGCACTGTACAAAACTGTACTTCACTGACATGTAAAATGCTAACAGTTGAAAATGTTTTTGTGTACATGTGTCTTTAGGTCAGTTAAAGTGCTCATTGAAATTGTAAACTTACCATTGATATTTTGGACAAGAAAGCGCTTTTCCCATTGTCAAAAATTTCTTCATAATAATTGTGGATCTCGACAAAATTTCCCTTGTTTAGTTCTTCTTTATTTTGGTGATATATTCATTAAATGACACTTGGTTATCTTATATTCACGTGAGTGCTTATGGTGCAACTATCAATGTTTTGCGCGAGGGCGGTGCGAGTTGACATACATGTGACTTTTGGTAGAAGACAATACCCAATAGGCGGGAATTCGACACACATGATTGTTCAGAGTCCGGGGAAATAGACCTTGACCGAATTTTAGATCCTAGGTCATTTGATACATGTATGTGAAGCATCTGCCACCCTGTTGATTTTGACAGTTAAATTGCCATTGCCCTTGGATGTAGACTCCAAAAAATGAGAAAATGTCACATTCCGCTGGGTCAGCCTGCCATCCCCTCCCTCCATAGGGCAAAACATTGAGAGGTGCATGGGCCTCCAGTACTTAATTCATTATTTTAAATGTTTCATAAAGTTCTGTTACAATGTTAAATGTAGCCAAATGACTGAAAGGTGTTTTTTTTCAGTCAGCGGCTTGGATTTTGTTTCTACCCCAAATCAGTTTGTCATCGGTGATTCTGGAACATTAACAATAAGATGTAGTGTTAATGAACCTGATGTAAAAACAGTTTTTTATATCATTATGAAGAGGGAATCATTTCCAGGTGCAAATGATGAACAAACTTTGGCTTCTATTGATAAAAACAATGATGCTGCACGGTTAGCTGATGGTATAAATGAAAGTGAAAAGGATTTTGAAGTGACTGGAAGTCTTACAAATATCCCACAATATCTTCAAGTGTCTATGGACATACAGAAGATGACATGTAATGATGCCAGGATGTACAAGTGTCAAAGTTTATATCGAAGCAATACCGATTACTCAAAGACACCAGCATTGAATGCTACATTAAAAGCTTTTGGTGAGTGATAGTGCAATGTCTTTAAAACAGTTCTTATTTTTTTTATAAACCATGTATGGCATGCTTTGAGATAAATGTTTTGTTTTTAATATTTTAGAGGTTATTCAGAAGAGCCACGGTATGTTTTATTCGCATATCAAGTAAAATTGTTGACAGAAAACCTTTCTTCACATGCTGCAATGTGCAGTTCTGTCAGTTTTAGCTCACCTGAGCACTCAGTGCTCTTGTGTGCTATTAGTATCAGTGATTGTCCATCGGCAATGTCTATTGTCAATCAAGGATTGCGCTGGGGTAAAATTCCATGTGGCCAAGCTATTAGCCAAATGAAAAACATTGAAGCCAATTTGGCAGAGAATTAGCCAAACTTTTTAGCCGACATTTTGTAGAGTAAGTCTAAACTTTTTGTGACAAATCAAGCACCTGGGAGAACAAAGCAAGGACTGATAACTATTAGGATTTTTACTGTGTAATATACACATATTTCACTTTACACAATCTTGTATAACAGTAATACAAGAGGCTGTAATGAACTTTACTCTTTAATGACAAAAATGCACATAAATAAGTGGATTAAATATAATCGGCACATATTCATAGAGTAGCACATAATCACACTATAATAACCTATTAGTGTTTATTGACGCATACACATATTCAGTTAGCTGTCAAATCAGAAAAAATTGATCTACATGATGGTAACATCAGGATACGTCTGCTCTATTTCTCAGCCCATATTCGAAATGCTCGTTTGAAATTAAACTGGTCACTTTGTGCCATCAAGATTTCTTATAGACAATGAGTTTCACAAATGACAATGACTTCAAAGGACATCTCCTCTAAATCCGGCAGGCTAGATTTGATAAAACTTAGCTGAAATGTTCCTGGCATGAAGCTCTATCAAAGTTCTACAATTGGTTCCAGTCCATTGCAGATGTTGGCCACAGGAGCTTAAAATAGATTTAACTAGTAAAAACTTTGAAAATCTTCTTCTCTGAAACTGCAAAGCCTAGAGCTAAGATATTTTGTATATAGCATCATCCAGTGTTCCTCTACCAAATATATTGAAATCATGACCCCAGGTTCAAAATTAGCCCCTAGCCAGGGACCATGATTTAACATAGGCTAACATAGGGAAAACTTTGAAAATCTTCTTTGAAACCACTAGGGCTAGGTGTGTAACATTGTCTAATGGATCTATAACAAAGTTGTTCAAATCGTGGCCCCGGGGTAAAACCTGACCCTGTCGGAATCGAGCTGTATTTCATAAAAAACCTGATTTTAAGTAATATAAATGATATAAATCATTGATATACATCAGAATTAATATATTTACCGAATTACATATTAATAAATAATGATGTATATCTTTCAAAAAGTTGGCTTATGAGTAGGTAGAAACTGGGGGGGGGGGAGAACCTGAAAAAGGGGCAAAAAACCTGGGGCAAAGAACCAGGGGCAAGGAACCAGGGACAAAGAAACAGGGGTAAAGAACCAGGGGCAAAGAACCAGGGGTAAAGAACCAGGGGCAAAGAACCAGGGGTAAAGAACCACCGAACCCAATGATTTGCCCCGAACCCGATGAATTACCCCAAACCCGATGATTTGCCCTTTACCGAAGATTTTCCGTACAGTTACCCACTAACAGCGCGATTTAACACTTGTCTGTTAATATCGCTAATACTGAAAGGGGGATAATTGAAAGTGAATTATTCAATGAGAAATGAATGGGGGACGTTATTAATCGAAATAAATATCTGTGAACCCCAAACACAGAGTAACCCGCTAGGATTACTTCACTTTTTTCATTTGTCATTTAATAATTGAAAATATTGACCATAACCTACATGAAGAAATTTTATTTACACAACATGTAGAAGCTCATTTTTATTATCAATATAAAGGACACTCATCGTGAGTTCAACACGAGGGAGTGATTCTACAATAACTTAATGATTTGGCTACCGCGACGGAATGTGAAATTACCTTCGAGAGTTCAAACTTTCATTTTAAATGTCACTGATTCATCTTTTCATGATTTAATGCATAATCTGAGATGATATTTAAACAAGTGCCAAACCCTTCACAGCTATATAAAGAAATGAGTTACAGGTGAAATTTTAAACTTTCAGATTCTACTTTAGCAATTAACCAAACATGAACGATAATGTTGTTACTGACATTTTCATAATGTAAATGTTTAATGCACTTGGTAAAATCATCTCAAATTAACTCGACAAAGACAATAAATGTAAATGTAAATGTTTAATGCACTTGGTAAAATCATGTCAAATTAACTCGACAAAGACAATAAAAATGGTCTTTATTCACCAAGAAAACAAAACAATCATCAAAATGATAAGAATATTAATTGTCACATTTTTAAAAGTCAATGTCACTTTCCTTATTGCATAAGCACTATCAGCAGCTGTATTGAATAGTTTCATATCTTGACGTTTTACATAGATAAACGGATCGTTATTTCTATGAGGATTCAAACAAAATATTTCAAATGCGTAATCTGAGATGATATTTTGAAATCGACCCCAGTGAGCGAACAAGTAGACTTTTACCTGTGTTGTATTAACTCAGGTGATAACCATAACTCTTTTGTATTGCACCATCACGGTGTAGAGGTTTAATCTATTTGATATAATCTCAAACTAGCCCAAAAGAAAGTAAAGTTTTACTTTCTTAAACAAATAAAAAAACAAAACAACAAGGTTTTATGATCAGATATAATACAAAAATTGTAAGTCACCGCATTTTTTATTGTATGTCAACGTTAAATAAGTTCTTTATGATAGTAAAAACAAGGTTCACCATAGATTCACTGTACAAATATTTATCACACTTGAACATCCAGGATTTTTCAAATGTGAATTAACACACAGGAAACACATTCTTTTGTGACGTTCTTCACTTACTGGAAACACAGTCTCGTGATGTAGATGATTACTTCAGTCTTTGAGGGAAAAAAAGATCCACCATTTATCTGTAATATAAGACCAATTGCTCAAAAAAGTGTTTTTAAATCAATGATTTTCGAGTTAAAAATCATTAATTGAAAAAAAAATATTGTGTGTAAGCGTTCTTACGTTCTTTTGTTTTTTGTACATATTAATTAAATTGTAATAGAAGAAAAAAGGATAGGGATTCGTAACTGACATACAAACGAATCTAGTTTTTCAGTAATTTTAAATGAAATTATAAACTACTTAACACTTACCTGGCTGATTTTTTCCCCGTGTATATCTAATATCGATTAAAGACAATAAACTAGTAAACATAGTTTATCTATATATCTTAAACAAAATCTAAGTCGAGCATAATGTCTAACGTCTACATGAGGAAATGTGTTATTCCATATTAAGTGAACGTTAACCTCTGTTAACCAAGAGAGACGATGTCAATTTAAAACCTATTCAAAGCATCCACCACCAGCGTAAAAAGGTGTGTATTTGATAAAAGATATTTAAATCTTATTTAAACTGGGTCAGGTAATACAGCAATATTTTGTTACCATGGAGATCGCTTGCTTAAAAGTACATATCAACTATTCTGTTAAGGTGTTGTTGTTGTTTTTTTTACAGAGTTTAACTATTCGGTGTATCTTACAAGTTTAAATAAGGGTAAAATGTAAGGTGCGTCGGCAAAAAAAATTGTGTCGCAAAATATAAGAGTGTACATCGACAGGAATTTGCTTCTCATGTTCTGGTCGATCCCATTATTGGGATAATTCAATAGAGCTGCAGATAGTGTTTATGCAATAAGGAAAGTGACATTGACTTTTAAAAATGTGACAATTAATATTATTATCATTTTGATGATTGTTTTGTTTTCTTGGTGAATAAAGACCATTTTTATTTTCTTTGTCTTTTATTCGAGTCAATTTGAGATGATTTTACCAAGTGCATTAAACATTTACATTATGAAAATGTCAGTAACAAAATTATCGTTCATGTTTGGTTAATTGCTCAAGTAAAATCTGAAAGTTTAAAATTTCACCTGTAACTCATTTCTTTAAATAGCTGTGAAGGATTTAGCACTTTTTTAAATATCATCTCAGATTATGCATTAAATCATGAAAAGATGAATCAGTGACATTTAAAATGAAAGTTTGAACTCTCGAAGGTAATTTCACATTCCGTCGCGGTAGCCAAATCATTAAGTTATTGTAGAATCACTCCCTCGTGTTGAACTCACGATGAGTGTCCTTTATATTGATAATAAAAATGAGCTTCTACATGTTGTGTAAATAAAATTTCTTCATGTAGGTTATGGTCAATATTTTCAATTATTAAATGACAAATGAAAAAAGTGAAGTAATCCTAGCGGGTTACTCTGTGTTTGGGGTTCACAGATATTTATTTCGATTAATAACGTCCTTCATTCATTTCTCATTGAATAATTCACTTTCAATTATCCCCCTTTCAGTATTAGCGATATTGACAGATTAGTGTTAAATCGCGTTGTTAGTGGGTAACTGTAGGGAAAATCTTCGGTAAAGGGCAAATCATCGGGTTTGGGGTAAATCATCGGGTTCGGGGCAAATCATTGGGTTCGGTAGTTCTTTGCCCCTGGTTCTTTTTCCCCTGGTTCTTTGCCCCTGGTTCTTTACCCCTGGTTCTTTGCCCCTGGTTCTTTACCCCTGGTTCTTTGCCCCTGGTTCCTTGCCCCTGGTTCTTTGCCCCAGGTTTTTTGCCCCTTTTTCAGGTTCTTCCCCCCCCCCACAAGTTAATACCTACTCTTATGTATGAAATATAGGTCAATTCCGGTTATTATAATGGTCAATTCCGGTAAAACGTGGGACTGGATCTTAACATGTTTTGTCGAGTGACTAAACATACGCAATATCATACTTACCTACTCCAATTATCCTCATGTTTCAGGATGCCTTATAATTAAATGATCATCATCATTTGTTGGTCTTTGACGTTTTATCTGTACACTCATGATATGATTATTGTTTCAATCTTTCCTAAACAAAGATGAACTAACATTGAGCGTAAGTAATTTTCTATATAATTCTCCCAAAACATATTCACATTATTCACACCTGTCGTGTTCCAGCCAATGCTAGATTTTTATTCTACCTCAGCATCTGCAATGCAATGCAATGCATCGTGTACTTACCTAGAACTTTGGTATTTTGCATGACAGCTATTGTTTTTGGGCCCAAAGGTAAATGTTACAGGGGCCTGCAGTTTGAACATGGCTTCCGATAAATAACATAGAACCTTCAAACTTTAAAGAATGGTTGGGAACGATTATTTGATGACCATATTATTTGGGGATGCTTCTAGGTCAAAGGTCACATGTACTATATGTCACACACTTTGAAAACAGTTTCTAATCAATAACTGAAAAATAACAGCTACCAGGACCTTAAAACTTTACAGGACGATTGTGCAGCTGACCTGCGCTATTTTGTGCTTGCAGGGTCAAGTGTAAAGCACATGACATGCTGAATGGAAATCCTATTACATATAAGAACACAAACAATAACATAAAACATAATCAGTTAAAATTAACCTCCTATGCTTCCTTCTATCTGCACTAATGCTGCCCTACCATGCATAGAGATGCTTCATTTAAACATAATTGGATCATATTTGTCGTTGTGACAGGTCTTGTAAGTTGTATATTTAACAGTTAGTTTATTATCACATGCCTTAATATGTGCACCATGTCAAGAACATCCCCTTTTTGTGCACCCGGAGAGAGCAAATTGTTTTTGGTCTGTCTGTTTGTCTGTTTGTCACAAAACTTTAACCTTGACCACAACACCGAAGTCCTTCCACCTATAGCCTCCAAACTTTACAGGTGTATGCATGCACCTTGATGAGCTCTACCCACTAGACCCATTTAGGTCAAGGTCACTGTGACCCCAAAAAGCAAATATTTACTTTGGTCATAAAATAAACATGCTTCCAACCAAAGAATTATAACTTCATATGCATATGAACTTTGATACGTCCTATCCACCAGACCCAATTAGACGTCAAAGGTCAAAGTAGCTATGTAGTAAAAAATTATCTTGGCCATAAAATGAAAGTGCTTTCATCGGAAGCTTTCTAACTTAACATGTGTATTCACCTTGATGAGCATTTAGAGGTCAAAGGTTCAAAGGTCACCGTGACCTCCAGATATCAAATATTTATCGAGGCTATAAAACAGAAGTCCTTCCATCCACAGCCTTCAAACTTCACACGCACCTTGATACGCTCTTCCCGCAAGACCCTCTTAGAGGTCACAGGGTCCCAGGTTCAAAGGTCAAGGTCACCGTGTGGCAAATATTTACTTTGGCAATAAATAAACATGTTTCCATCCAAAGCTTACCTTGATGAGCTCTATTAGCCAGGGACACTTAAAGGTCCCAGGGTCAAAGGTCAAGGTCACCATATAGCAAATACTAACCTTTGTCATAAAACGAAGTGCTTCCATCAAAAGTTTTCTAACTTCACAACTTCACGTGTATTCATCTAGATGCGCTCTACCCACAAGACCCACTTAGAGGTCACGGAATCAAAGGCCAAGGTCACCATGACCCCAAATAGCAAATATTTACTTTGGCTATAAAGTAAACATACTTCCATCCAAAGCATTATAACTTCACAAGGGTATGCACCTTGATGCGGTCTATCCACCTTGGACACTAAAAGGTCCCAGGGTCAAAGGTCAAGGTCACCATATAGCAAATATTAACCTTGGCCATAAATTGAAAGTGCTTCCATCCAAAGTTTTCTAACTTCACATGTGTATTGCACGTGTACTCACCTTGATGAGCTCTGTCCAACATACCAACTAAGAGGTCACAGGGTCAAGGTCAAAGTCACCATGACCTATAATAGCAAATATTAACCTTGGACACAATATGAATGTGCTTTCATCCATACCCCAGAGGGAGGGCCTATTGTTTATATGGCCCTGGTGGAGAGGCATATTGTTTTCGGTCTGTCTGTCTGTTTGTTTGTTTGTCTCAAACTTTAACCTTGACCATAACATATCTGCCAGACCCACATAAAGATCAACACACCCCTAGGAGCATGGCATTAATTTGAACGTAGCGCTTGTTTTGAATAATCTATGCTTCCTTTTTTTCTTTCTCAGCCAGTGCCATATTGCTAGGTTCAAGGCAATAATTGCGTATTGTCAACAAAATATCAAGTTTCTCAGTCAATAAAGAGACCCTAAACTTGTTTTTCAACCAATTTTGGGCACTTAAACTACACTCACACTCAACACTTGTCACTTGCATGCGTAATGCAATGTTGGCCAAAGTAGCAAAGTTACATAGTAATAAAATTCTTCTACAGAGGTGCATTGTATTTAGCTGACTTGGATGAGTATGCACCCTGAATTATACCAAGGCAATTCTTTTTCAAGTTGAACAGAATCAGTCAGCTTAGGTATATTTGTAATTTGTTCTTCTATATCATCAGTTAAATTTTCATCAACAAACTTCACTTTTTGTCATAACCATAAAATGCTCCAAGGTGAGAATCAGCATCAAGAGACCCGTCACTAGAAGTACTTAGAACAGTTTCTGGCTCCAAAACCTTGCTCAAGTCATCAAAAAATAGAGGTATCATCTTTTTTAAATCGGTTCTTGACATTTTTATACCTCACAAACGAAGTTTATTGGGTGGGGGCGAGGGTATATAGTTATAAGCTTGTTGGTCGTCGGTCAGTCCATTTCATGGTTTTCGGATGATAACTCTTGAAGGAGTCAATGGATTGTAATAAATTTTAGTACAGATGTGTAACATCATAAAATACAGGCAAGATTGAATTTGGATTCAGACCACTACTTTTTTACAGAGTTATGGCCCCTTTTCATCTTCAGTTTTTCAAATAAAATGGTTTCCATATGATAATTGTTTAAGGAGTCATTGGATTGTAATAATTTTAAGTACACATGTGTAACATCTTAAGTAAAGGTCAAGTTCAAACTAAATTTTTACAGTTATGGCCCTTTTCACCATAAGTTTTGCAAAAGAAAAACATTTCCGGATGATAACTGTTTAAGGAGTCAATGGATTGAAAGTAGTTTGGGTACACAGATGTAACATCATTAAATACAGGTGGAGTTTGAATTTGGGTTCAGACCACTAAATTATGACATAGTTATGGCTCTTTTTCATCTTCACCTTGAAGATCCAATTGTCCACAAACTGTAACATTCGCCATATCTCCCTTATTAGTTAGTGGATTTACTTCATACTTGGATACAACACCCCTTTAGACAAAACCTTCCCAATGACTTATACTTATTTGACCTTAACCCCTGAAAAATTAATCGTCCAAAAATTAACATTTGGCCATAACTTCCATATTAGTAAGTGGATATACTTCATATTTAAACACAACACCCCTTTCGACAATATTTTTTTTCGACTTATATTTATTTGACCTTGACCCCTGAATGACTGGCCCTCAGCTCAAAGGTCAAAGCACCGCTTTCGGGAGCATTGTCATCTTACAGAGACAGTTCTTGTTACATGTTTCTTTTTGCCACAAAAGTAATTCCCGTCTCCATCAAGGGCATCAGTTGGGGGTATTTATCACATTCAGCGATAGCTCTAGTTCCTTATATTTTTCAAATGTTCTAACCTAAGGGACTCAAATTCATTGTCAATATTTTTGTCGTAGCCTTATTTTTCACTACTCAACTGGGCCTCCCGACTTTCACAATCACTTCTTTGTTTCATTTCAGCTAGTGTTTCACTATCAAGAGAGTCCATGCTCTCCAACTTTGCTAGAGCTCCCTTAATTAATGGGTTTATTTCACTAAATTACAGTTTTTGTTTCTACAGTTGACAGCTAAGCTGGGCTAATTCTATATGTACATCAAGAATAAGCGCAGTAACATTGGCAACTTTATAAGTTAAAATATTTGTACAGACCTTTAGCAACTGAGTTCTTTTCTTCAGTAAATGTATCAAAAGTGAAGCACCATCTGTAGAAAGTGATACACAAGATACTAATGGCAAACATAGTTGAGTCAAATTTTCTTTCGCACAATTAATTGAAGTATGTGCTTTGCCCTCACTAACAGGAACATTACACAGGAACTTTGTTACTGGAGAACCAGATTTTACATAAGGTGACCCTTCACTAGACCACACATTAGAAAGTTTAAGTTTCTGTTTCACAAATTTTGCATGTCAGGCAAAAAGTTAATTCTTCTTCATTGATTACTAACCAAGAGAATTTCTTTCCTCATTCATCTAGCGCTTTTTTTTCCAAGACACTATTACCAGCATGACAAGGTGATTTTCAGCCTGTTTCCGAATTTTGAATGACATCGTCAACTGTTTTGTTTACCAGATCCAAAACAATAGAAAATTTTGAGCTTGAAAGCGCCAAATCTACAGTTCCAAGTAAAATAGGTCGAGCAACTTGATTTCGCTGCATTTGCTCCTACCTGACACATATTGCAGTTAAGTACGAAAAGGAAAGTACTTGTGGAGATGTAAAAATTAGCAAAAACGTTGAATAATTTTGGGTCGCTCATTTTACTGCAGTACAGTATATGTACACATTTTGTGCTTCCACCGCGATTGCGGTCAATGTGTAGTCTCGAAATCTGCATAGTATCTTCTTGAAAAAATGCTCCGAATCTCCGCGATTTAAGGTTACAAACAATTCCCGCGTTTTAATGAGTATAAAAGCATTCCCACAGGGATTCTGCACGAATATTTTAATGCTTCATCACCAGAATTTTGATAAAATATTTCCCATCTTAAAGCTGTAAAAATATTATTATTTTAAATTTTATACACGTGAAATGCTTTTTGCTAATGCATTTGTTCATATTTTGGTGGTTTAAGACAGATCTATTACCTGTTAACAGTTTATCATTTGTGATTTATTTGCGAGTGGATTAAGGTAAGCATGGCACCGATTTAAGAACTTAAAATATGTAAATCGCAGCAGTTTAAGTTAATTAATAGGATGTCACGTAGGTTTTCAGTAGTTTTGCAGTAAATCTATTGATAGTCAGCAGTGTTCCTTTTCCACAAACCCTTGTTTCAAGCATTTGATATCAATGATCGAGTGGTACAAAACCAAACTTTTTGACACATCTAATTTCTATCAACAAAGACAACATTGTCTAAATAAAAATACCCATATAAGTGTCAAAGATATTTAACATTCTATTCAGTAAACATCATTAAATCAATTTTCACGCTTCAAAAAGCTGGTACATGAGGTGTAGTTCCTGCTTTAAAGAGCATCTGGTGTCTGAAGATTTTAAAGTCAAAGGTAGGTAATAGGTTTTCAAAGAATAACTAGTGGTTATCATCTTGATAAAAATGCAGGGAAAAATTATTCTTTACACATAGTGAACAAATTTCAGGGGCCATAACTCTAAATGGTCCGACTAGGACATTTCAATGATATACATATCTCCTTTTTGAAGTGATGGTTCCCATAAAGTTTCGTTGAAATGCAGGAAGCAGTTGCCGAGAAATAGCGCAGAAATGAATGTTACTCTGATTACATACTGAATAACTTATCAAGGGCCATAACTCTTTGTTGAAATTTCAAACCAGAACAACCCAATTGAAAGTTCCCACAAAGTTTTGTTGAAAACCTTTCAATAGATTTAGAGAAATAGCGCAGAAACAAAATACTATTCAGGGGCCATAACTCTGTCCTAAAAGGTCTGATCAAGACATGCCAGTGATATGCACATCTCCTTTTAGTATTGATGGTTCCCGTAAGGTTTTGTTGAATTCCTTTAATTGTTGCAGAGAAATAGCGCGGAAACAAAATACTATTCAGGGGTCATTACTCTTTGTAAAATGGTCTGATCAAGACGTGCCAGTGATATGCGTAATTCCTTTTGGTATTGAATGTTCCCATAAAGTTTCTTTAAAATACAGTTAAAAGTTGCAGAGAAAAAGTGCGGAAACAAAATAATATTCATCTCCTTTTTGTATTGATGGTTCCAATAAAGTTTCGTTAAAATCCAGTAAGAAATTGCCGATAATTAGCGCGGAAACGAATGTTACTCTGTAAACATACTGCATAACTAATCAAGGGTCATAAGTCTGTGTTGAAGGGTCCAGCTGGAACATGCCGAGGATATGCCCATCTCTTTTTGGCACTGAAAGTTCTCACGAGGTTTCATAGAAATCCAGTCAGTAGTTGCCAAGAAATGAAATTCGGATGGACGGAATGACGGACTTACAACAATATACACCTCCTGATTTTATCGGCTGGGGATTAAAAGATGAACTATTGTCAAGACCCTCTACTCGGCTTCGGCACTGGTTAACTATTTTCTCAGAGACTGTCAAAGGTATTCTCTACAAATTTGGAGTACTTGTTCACTGTCAAACTGTGATACCATTTCTAAAGGACAGATAACCCTCAAATTTAGTTTTTAAAAAGTTATGCTCCCTTTTCGACTTAGAATTTCTTGACTAAAATTTTGTTGTTAATGTCTTTTTCTAAAAAAATCTGAAAGATAATCCATTCAAACTTGGGATACTTGATCAACAGCAAGACCCCTACAACGGTTGTTAGTACCCATGTCCTTTTTGCCAAATTAGCCCCACCCCAGGGTTCAATTGATTTTGCTTAGACTTATAAAGAAAAATACTTCTTATGGCAAAAGTACAAAGCCTAGAACTAAACAATTTAATTACTTACATGGGATGGTAGGTACTCCCCTCCCCTCTCCCCCTGCAAGGAGACCCCCCATACACACACATCGATGTTTTTCATCAATGTTTAGCTCACCTGAGCCCAAAGTGCTCAAAATATGCCTCTGGTTCAAGATCCTGCCTTGTCCTTCATCATTATGTCTAGTTAGGAGAACAAATCTATAACAAAAAAGGTGATTGCCTTGTCCGGGCCTTAATTATTCTGTGCATGGAAGATTTTGAAATACCTTGGGACATTTGTTCACCTTGATGACACGGTGTGTCGCTTACAAGACCTAGATACCAAGCTCAAAGTCAAGGTCACAGTGCCAGGTCAAAGGTCAAAAATTTTGATGATAGACCTTGCCCGGGCCATAACTTATCCATGCATGGAAGGAGTTTAAAATACCTAGGCTCATTTGTTCACCTTGATGAGATTGCGTGTCGCATGCAAGACCTAGATTCCTAGCTCAGAGGTCAAGGTCACAGTGACAGCTTAAATGTCAAAAATGTTGATGATAGACCTTCTTCGGGTAATACTCCCTGAAATAGACATTATATTGGCCTGCCTTGTTCTTCCATCATCATCTTCCCACAGTTTCCATATTCACTGTCCCATTCACAAAGGCGGCTTTCCATTGGCGGCTCGACATGCTGCCTATGGGCATTCAAGTTTTACATAGGATTATATATGGTAGACCTTATAAAATCTTCTGGTCTAAAACCACAAGGCCTAAAACTTAGATATTGGAGAATTCGTTAGAGCTCTTCTACAAAATTTGTTCAAATTATGTTCCTTGGGTGGAAATGGGCTCGACCCTGGGGGTCACTTGAATTCATATAGATTTATATAGAGAGAACCTTAATTTTACATTGACTTCTATAGGGAAAAGCTTAAAATTTTCTTGTCTGAAACCACACAGCCAAGGGCTAACATATTTGCATTAAACATCAGCTAGAAAGCCTCTACCAAGATTGTTCAAATTAAGCCCCTATGGTCATTAATGGCCCAGTCCCGGTGTCACTTGATCTTACATAGACTTATAAAGGAAAGACTTAAAAAGCTGTCTTGTCTGAAGCCACAAGGCCTAGATCTTCGATATTTTGCAAAAGGCATCAGCTAGAGGTCCTCTACAAAGTTTATTCAAATTATGCCCCTTGGGTGAAAATTGGCTCTACCCTGGGGGTCACTTGAATTCATATAGATTTATATAGAGAGAACCTTAAAAAAGCTAGACAGCAAACCCAAAGGAAAAGTATTCAGGTGAACGATCTAGGGCCATCATGGCCCTCTTGTTTCTTTTATGACCACCCAAAGTCTGTCGTGCGCCATCAACTTCTTAATGTACACAACATCTCCTTCTAAACCACTAGGCGAAAGATGATAAAATCTTTGCAGGAATGTTCCTTGCATGAAGCTTTATCAAAGTGGTTCAAAGAATTCCATTCCATCAAGAACTCTGGTTGCTATGACAACAAGAATGAAAAACTTTAAAAATGTTCTTGTCTAAAACCAGAGGTCTGAAATTTTGTGTGTAGCATAGTCTAGACGACCTCTACCAAGTTTGTTCAAATAATGTCCCTGGGGTCACTATTGGTCCCGTCAAAGGTGTCACAATTTTTTCATAGCAATATAGAAAATAAACCTTTCTTGTCTGAAACCAGAAGGCCTTATGTTTTAAAATTTGGTAGAAGCATTGTCTAGTGGACCTCTACCAAGTTTGTTCAATAATGTCCCTTGGGTCACTATTTGCCCCGCCCGAGGGGTCACATGTTTACATAGCAATATAGAATAAAATCTTCTTGTCTGAAACCACAAGGCCTAGAATTTTAAATTTGACATGAGGCATTGTCTAGTAGATATTTACAAAGTTTGATCAAATTATGTCCCTAGTGTGACTATTGACCCCACCTGAGGTGTCACATGTTTTACATTGAAATATAGAAGAATTTTTTTAAACTTCTTGTCTAAAACTGCTAAGCCCAGTGGTCTGAAATTTAGTGTGTAGAATATTGTCTAGTTGACCTCTACCACGTTTGTTCAAATAATGTTCCAAGGGTCATTGTACGCCCCGCCCAAGGGGTCACATGTTTTACATAGAAATATAGAATAATTAAATCGTTTAAAAATCTTCTTGTCTGAAACAACATGGTCTAGAGTTCTGAAATTTAGCATCAAGCTTTGAATAGTGGACCTCTACCAAGTTTGTTAAAATTATGTCTTTGAAAATCTTCTTTGAGAAACTGTAAGCTATGGACCCTAGGTATGTTTCGAAGAGCTTGATCTAAATTTTCTCTACCAAGATTGTTATGCACCTGGGGTCATTATTAGCCCTGCCTCAGGTTCACATGACCTTACATAGGGATATGAAATTATAGGAATTTTTATAATATGTTCTTTTCTGAAAACATATGTCTAGATGTAAAATATTTTATATGTTGTATAGTCTAGAAAACATTTACCATGATTGTTCAAATTATGTCCCTGAAGTCAAATTTGGTCCAACCTCTTGTTCCTGTTAAATGTAAAATATTTGATCTTTGAAAATCTTCTTGTGAAAAACCTTAAGCTATAGACCTTAAATAGTTTGCATGCAGCGTCATCTTGAGATCCTCTACCAAGATAGTTCAGATAAGGGCCTTTTGTTATTATTGGATCTGTCCTGGAGTCACATGATTTTACATAGGCTTAAATAGGGAAGATTTTAAAAAATCCTCTTATCTGAAATACTATGCCTTAAAGGTTAGATATTTTGGGGGTTTGGTTGTCTGGTGGTCCTCTACCAAATTTATTCAAATCATGTTTCATGAGTGAAAATTGGGCCCCGCCCAGGGTTGGGGGGCTGTTTGTGTAAAGTATTTAGTATTTGAAAATCTTCTTGTCTGAAACGTTAGAGGTTATGCTCAAAAGACATTCAGATATTTCAAATATTTCGTATATAGACACCTTGCATGAACCTCTTCCATTAGACTGTGGTAAAGGTCACTGAGGCTAAAGCTAGATTTATCTACTTTATCCTCATAGAGCCTTCATTTATAGACCAATATCTTTGATATTTGGTATGTAGGTTTTTTGCATGGACCTCTTCTCACAGCTGGGGTTTGGTCAAGGTCACCATATTTATTTACTGATACTTTAGATATTTGGTTTGTTGGCACCTACAAATTTTAAATTAGAATATGTGATACTTCTTCTTATGTTTGCCTATCAGCAAATTGACAGCCAAAGTACTCAGGTGAGCAATCCAGGGCCATCATGACCCTCGTGTTTTTTAATACGTGGATACTTGTCTCCCACCATCCCCTCTAAAATTACTTTCTAGTCCCAATAAACTTTGGGTTAGACAAAAGAAAACTGAAGTTTTTATTGTTGACTGCCAGAGGTTGCTTTGCCAAAAAAAAAAACTTTTTCTTTCCAACTTAGTGTTGCCAGTTATGACAGGCCCACTAGAGGCAAAGAAAAATGGTGAATATGTTGGTGGAGGAGATTTATCAAATAAAGCACAGTTTAATGTTGGTGATCAGTTGGAACTGACATGTAGAGCAAACATTGGTAGCAGAGAATCAACCAGAATACAGTGGCGAAAATCATCAGAGATAATTGACCAGAACTTCAATCAATATAATCCAGCTGCAGATATGTTAACAGAAACAGATGCACTCAGTGACAACCAGTGCGGTTATACTCGAACATCGACTCTTAAGTACAATGTTACAGCTTCAGATGCTGCCTATAATCTTGCATTCGAATGTTATGTTGAAGTTACTAACTACCCATCATCTACAGTAACACCAGGAGGAAGTTATGAAACTAAGAGTGCCAGATATTATTTAGATGTCCGTAAGTATATTTTTAGAACACTTTTAGGACTTTTTTTCATCATTGTGAGAATATGGCCCATACCCTTGAGATGAGGAATTTCAGGATATGTATCATGTCACACTGGGATTATTTTTGAAGTTCTGCAAAATTCAACTCTAATTTTTATTCAGTTTTTATATCCTAGTATTTTGGTTGTTATAGATGTTACATAAAGGGTAAGCTGCTAACATTTTCCTGACAAAACATTATACCATTTTAGTTTTTTAACCATTTCTTTTTGGCTTGCTTTTTTGATTTTTTTCTTCCTGTCAGATTGCAAAGAAAGAACCTTTTTCAACTACAAATTGGCCTTAAAAAAAGACTCAGCAAAATTTTTGATAACAAGACAGTGTGTTCCTTCCATACGTAACTATGATATCTGGCATAATCATTCATCATTAAGTTTCCTGATCTGGTTGTAAAGAATATAAAATTCCCTTTCTACTGCTTTGAAAACAAGAAACGCATCCTGAAAGTTATGTCTCACAAAACTTTGGGAGACATATTGTTTTTGCCTTTGCCGTCCGTCCGTCCATCTGTCTGTCCGTCCGGCTTTCACGGGTCAAACTGCTTGCAGGATTTCAACAAAACCTCACAGGAGTGATCAGTACCAACCCTAGTTGTGCATATTGCCGGCACATCCGCTTCGCTGCACAAAATTGCCGCCACACCTAAAAATATAAAAAATCTTACAAGTCTGGCTTTCACAGGTCAAACTGCTGGCAAGTTTTCTACGAAACTTCACAGGAGTGATCAGTACGAACCCTAGTTGTGCATATCGCCGGCACATAATATGGTCATATTTATTTCTGTTTTGTAAAGCAAAGATTGTGTTGCATTATTAATAATTTTGTCTCCTTACTAGTATACTGTTTCTGAAATTTTCTTGGACCTTACAACTTTCCATATTCTGTAAGTCAAGTTTAAAAAAATGTCACATTCTGTCTGTAAAAAATTCTTATGTTTATTTCAGATTCAGCTGAACCTTCATCAAATGAGGTAGGAAGTGCGGGTGAGTTAAAACATTTTTTTTTATTTTGTCTGAAAATTCGTAAAGTACTACATGTGTTTCAGTTGCTGGCAGTCTTTATAAACGCACTATTCATCCCATTTAGCACCCTTGCCTCTAGAAGTGCCTACATGTGTTTTGTCCTGCAATGAATAAACAAAGGAAGTAAGTGAATAAACATGTTTCTGTTTTGTTGTTTTTATCGTTTTGTTACAGCACATGACCACATACAGACTTTACTGGCAAAATAAACTTAAGTTTGAGATTAGATCTTATGACCTTTTTTGCGTCTTGAACTAAGACAGTAAGCTTTATATTAGTACACTTTAAGCCACCCCGCCCCCTCCTACCACCTTCCCTTGAATTTTTATGTGCTAGATGGGGCAAATAGGGTATATGGTTTAAAAATGATAATCTGGGTTTTTTAATGTTTAATTTTATAAATTTTAAATACATTTCAGTTGCTCTATCAGTTACACTTATATCTGTTTGCTACCAGGACTAATGCAGAGGAATTTTTTTAATCATTTTACGTACTTGATCACAGTTTGGTAAGAGTCTGACATCCCATATTGTCGCATTGTAGGAACTTGCTGATACTGTTATGTTAAAAAAACATAGTTTGAAAGTGTGGACATAGCCAATAAATTGGAACTCAGATCTCTTTACAAATTCTTACTTGGTTGATATGATGGACGGTACTTACTCTTGAGGATAATTCTCCACATTTAGTTAATTGATGCAAAAAGGAACAAAACAATAGGAAAAACAGATTGTAAATACCTGGAGTTTTTAAGCTTTGTCGTAAAAATTGAATACATCTTCAGATATGTTTTGTAAGGGTATTTCTTCCATAAATAGATCGATCGATCATTCTTCTTCAGTTTCTAAAAATTCAGATTATTTGCTGGACAACAGAAGTCTTTCAGGGTTTGCTGTAAGATGCAACTGCAAACACAAGCACCACCGAGTGCCCCCACCCCCCTCCCCGAATTTTTTACAGAAAGATTCAAAAGTGCAAGCCAGCAATACACTTTTAAGTCAAATGGATACCAAGCCTAAGCAAAGAATAGCTTAGAAAGATGTCCATCCCCATATCTAAGTTAAGTTATCACCATTGTCTTAATGTGTTTTACCTTGATCACTCAATGTTTAAAGCATTTGCATCTGGCTCAGGGATTTCTGCAGGGTGCAAATCCAAGCCAGAGAATGAGATGTTTCAGGCACTTAAACTATGGATTTCTCACTTGCCCAAGCAGTAATGAATTGTTGGAACTTTTCCCTTTGAGAGACTGGTTGCAACTAAAAACATGGTGTGTTTGGAACAAGCATAAGCTAGCTTTGATTGCAGTCTAGCAAAAGGATTCAAGTAAAAACATCCAAAATTAAATGCATCAGGTAAATTGTTATTCTAGGCAGTGGAAATGCTGGTGTCATTGCTGGCGGTGTTGTCGGCGGCTTTGTGCACATGATGATTGCTGTATTACTTGTATACTTCCTCTGGTATAGACGCAGATCGTCCGGAGAAGACTGTAAGTGGATAAGCATGTTTATACAAGCATATATAAGTATCATGAACTTGGTGGGTTTTGGTCACCTAAAATGTTTGAATCACTTGGACAGAAAGTACTCTGTGGTAACCTGCACAAATTCTAAATAATTTGTTGTTAAAGGATTACAAAATTTAATAATATAATAATATGTATATAACACTCCATTAACCAGTTTTTGTTTTGTCAATATTTTTACCATTAAAAAAGTTCACTTTTAACATTTACATGTAAATGTACCAAATACATACACTTAAATTTGCAGAAGTCAAAAAACTTGACACTGTATTTAGATACAGTTCAGATCATGATACAGTCAAGAAATGGAACGAAATTTATAACCAGATAGTATTTAAGCAACTATTTTCCTTTTTATTATAATTATTATTTTCTTCCTGATACAGTCTAAAATATGTTAAGTGTTTTTCTTGTGAAGGCAAGTGCACTGCCATGATAAAGAAGTGCAGTTTGCATAATTATACTGAAAAAAGGCAGAGGACATCATTATTAATTGCAGATCTTTTTAAATTATTTTTTTCCTTTTAGCTCACCTGAGCACAGAATGCTCAAGGGTGAGCTATTGGGATCACTGATTGTCTGGCGTCCGTCGGCGTGCTTCTCCTCCTAAAGCGCTAAGCCAACTTTGATAAAAACATACCTTGGATATTTCATGAATGAAGCTCTACCAAATTTATTCAAAGAATTAAATTCTACCAAAAACTCTGGTTGATTTGGTAACAGAAAGGAAAAGTTTTGAAAATCGTTTTGTCTGAAACGACAAGGCGCTGAGCTTTAATATTAAGTATGTAGCAGTGTCTAGTGGATCTCTACCAATTATTTTCAACTTATACCCCTGGGGTCAGATTTGGCCCCGCTCGGGGGGTCAGTTGATTTTACATAGGCTTTTTAGGGAAAACTTTGAAAATCTTCTTGTCTGAAACCACAAGGCCCTCAGCCTTAAACTTTGGTTTGTAGCATTGTCTAGTAGACTTCTACCAAGTCTGTTTAAATTATACCTCTGGGGTCAAATTTGGCCCCACTCCGGGGGTTGATTATTTTTTCATTGGCTAATTGTTTTTTGGAAAATTATGAAAATCATCTTGTCTGAAAACACAAGGCCCCGAGCCTTAAGATTTGGTATGTAACATTGTCAAGTAGACCTCTACCAAGTTTGTTCAAATTATATCCCTAGAGTCAAATTTGTTCCTGCCCCGGGAGTCAGTTGATTTTACATAGGCTTATATCGGGAACATTTTTGAAAATCTTCTTGTCTGAAACCACAAGGCCCTGAACCTTAAGATTTGGTATGTAACATTGTCTAGTGGACCTCTATCAAGTTTGTTCAAATTATACCTCTAGAGTCAAATTTGTCCCTGCCCCGGGGGGTTCAGTTGATTTTACATGTGCTTCTATCGGGAAAACTTTGAAAATCTTCTTGTCTGAAACCACAAGGCCCTGAACCTTAAGATTTATACGTAGCATTGTCTAGTGGACTTCTACCAGGTTTGTACAAATTATACCTCTGAGGTTGAATTTAACCACACCCCGGGGCTCAGTTGAATTTACATAATTATCTAGGGAATACTTTGAAAATCTTCTGGTCTGAAACCACAAGGCCCTGAGACGTAAGATTTTGGTATATAGCATTTTCTAGTGGTCATCTACCAAGTTTGTTCAAATTACGCCCAAGGGGTCAAAGTTGGCCTAGCCCCGGGGGTCAAATGATTTTACATAGGCTTATATAGGCAAAACTTAAAAAAAACTTCTTGTCTGAACCCACAAAACCTAAAACTTAGATATTTTTAATGGAGCATCAGCTAGAGGTCATCTACCAAGTCTGCTCAAATTATGTCCCTTAAGTGAAAATTGGCTCTACCTTTGGGGTCATTTGAATTCATATAGATTTATATATGGAGAATCTTAAAAAAAATTCTGATGTTTGCTCAACAGCATACGCAAAGGCAAAGTAATCAGGGGAGCGATCTAGGGCCATTATGGCCCTCTTTTTCCATATTCTAGTTGTTGTGTCTGTCACATGTTCAAGTCACCTCATTTGTTTGATAATACTATTGTTCTATCATTCTCAAATAGAAATGGCTGTGACAGTAAAGCATAATTTATCAGCAAGGCATTGTCACCATGTGAATTTACTGTACAACTTCAATTTTTCATAAATATCTCTCCAAGTTAAAGCACACACTTTTTGGTTAAACCTTACACTTGATTGAAACAAAAATTGCAGAAATTTCTTAAGACAGCGAGTAAAACATTTAACCTTAGGCCTTACAAATACACCGAATTTAACACCGTTTATCATTATTGGAACATATACCAGTTACGGTGCAATATCGATCGAACTATTAAATATTAAACATATCATCATATAGACTGTTCCATAATTGATAAATTGACCGCCGCCATTATGAAGGTCACATGACCGTCCGCCATTAAAGGACTGCTAAACCTGGCTGTGATGCTTAAGTTCCGTATAAACTCTATGTAACTTTAGCAGATTGCAAGGTGACATACTGCCTTATATCGTGTGATTTTGTTTTCTTGTATTAGTATTACTAGGACCTTTATGTTTGTTTTTTTTCCTGACTTTAAATATTATTAACCTAAATTATTTAACACAGGAAAACTGCGGAAAAAGACCATGGACTGTTCAAAATGGAAGCTTGAGTTGTGTAAGACACATAATATGTGTAAAACACATATAATAATGAAAGCACTGTTCTCCTTTCCGAAAGTTGAACTATGATTTTAATTACTTGAACAACTCTGAAAGCTTACAAAATGGACAAAATGAAACATCTCGCCCATAGACCGCACATTCATTCTATCTTAACTGAAACTTGTTTTATTCTTTAATACAGTTTCAAAGAATACTTGACAATAAAAGTGCATTATTAGCGCTTCTTTAATTAACACAGTGTCCTTTATCTTTCGCGGTGTCCTGTGGTGAAGGAATGTGGTTATGTAATATGAGGGTGACATACTGTCTTTGTTTTGATTAGTCACCGTTCATTGTCATTGTCAGTCTTGCTTGATCAGTCACAGTAAAGCACTTTAATAACGAAATTTGCTCCTGAGAAAATGTCCGAAGACTATAAACATGGCCTTTATTTGTTCCTGATTTTTATATGAAGTTTAAAAATACATGTTCTTTCTGATAAGCAAGATATTCAAGACCTTATGAAATTTAGCATCTATTGCTGTATGGAACTTTTTTCTATCCTTGATTCTTGCATTTCGGATATCTGAATTTTTTCAAAGTATTGATATGTACAACATGTGAGTTTTATGTATGCAGAAAGAAAATAATAGCTGCAAGCCACATGTTTCTAAGATATTGATCTTACAGTAGTACGTTTGCTTTCCTTCCTATTAGCTCACCTTAGCACAAAGTGCTCAAGGTGAGCTTTTCTGATCGGTCTTTGTCCGTCATCTGTCGTTCATCCAGGTGTCTGTCCGTCCGTTGTCAACTTTTCATTCAAACAACATCTCCTCTGAAACCACTGGGCCAATTTAAGTTTACTTGCCTGGGATATTCATTGCGTGACGTTCTACCAAGATTATTCAAATGGTTCTGGTATATTGCATTTCTGGTTCACTGGAGCTACAATTAGATTCTGGGATAAAATCGCTTGTTTTTGCCCGTTTTGGCTATGTTTTAAAGGTGTGTTAACAAGGAAGTTCTCGCGCTACCCGTTTTCAGTTATGCACGTTACAGGGCCTTTGTAAATAATGTACGCTGATTCGTCTTTTTTGCCCCAAATCGGCAGTTTATGTAACTTATACAAGCCGTCAGTGTATACTATCAATCGTAAGTCCACATGAAATCCTTCCAAATATTCTTTTAATCGACACTTTTTTAAGTTTCAAGATGGCCGCTCGACAGGTTGAAACATGTTGACGTGTCGCCCTGGAACGCATATTTAAAACACGTAGCCATAACAACCTAAAGGCGACTGTACTATTATTTATTTTTTTATTTTTTTTTTCGTAAAAATGTCCTTCCTAGATAATTTTATGCTAGAATAGCGTTAAAGCACGTTTTTTCGTGTCATAACATCTGCAGAATCCCAAGAAAAAGAATTAAAAACTGGCTGTCGATACAGACAGGAATATCTGGTTCTCGGGTAACTGTTCAGCGGTAACTCGGCAGAGCCTCGTAACCGCTGTATACAGTTACCTTCGAGTCAGATATTCCGGTCTGTAGCAGCAGCCAGTGTAAGATTCTTAAAAGATATTACGTGTGCAGCATTGTCTAGTGGACATTTACCAAGTTTGTTCAAATAATGACCCCTGGGTAAAAAATGGCCCGCTCCAGGGGTCACATGTTTCACATAGAGTTAGTTATATAGGAAAAACTTTTAAAAATCTTCTTAAACCACAAGGCCTAGAGTTAAGATATTTGGTGTGCAGCATTGCACAGAGTCCCCCTACAAGTTTATTCAAATTATAGCCCCTGGGTCAAAAATGGCCCCTACCCAGTGATCACGTTTTACATAGCGTATGAAAAACTTTAAAAATCTTCTTGTCAGAAACCAAAAGGCATACAGATTAGATATTTTGTATGTAGCATTGTCTAGAAGACCTCTACCATGTTTGTTCAAATCATGACCCTATGGTCAAAACTGGCCCCATCTGCGGGTCAATTGATTTTTACACAAAGACTTATACAGGAATAAATTAAAATCTTCTAGTCAGAAACCATAAGGCCTAGAGTTTAGATATTTGGTGTGCAGCATTGTCTAGAGGACTTCTACCAAGTTTGTTCAAATCATGAGCCCTGGGTTAAAAAAGACCCTGCCCCAGGGGTCACAACTTTTACATAGAGGTATATAGGAAAAACATTAAAAATATTCTTGGTGTGCAGCATTGTATAGTAGACCTTTACCAAATTTGTTCAAATAATGACCCCTTGGTCAAAAATGGCCCTGCCCCTCGGGTCAGTTCTTCAAACTTTAAGGGTAATTGTATTGGAAGAACTTTGTTGTTTTTAGAGTCCATAGGTCAAAGGTCAAGTTCACAAGGACCTCTAGAGTGAAAACTGTTTCTGTATTAATTTTGCTTAGTTAATAGAGTACCATTTTACCCAGAGCCGTCAAACTTCATAGGATGATTGCCCTTACTCCGTAAAAGAACCTTATCTTTTTTAAGTCAGTAGGTCAAAAGTCAAAGTCACAGGGACCTGTAGAGTTAAACCTTTTTTCTGCTCAGTAACTGGAGTACCATTACGATCAGAACCTTCAAACTTCATAGGGTAATTATATTAAAAGAACCCTATTGTTTTTGGGGTCCATAGGTCAAAAATTAGGTTCACAGAGACCTTTAGAGTAAAATTATTTCTGCTAAAAAATGAGTACTATTACACCCAGTCTTCAAACTTATTGCAAACGTATTTAAACTTGCGAGCAACAAACACACTTAAAAACCAACAACGATACTTGTAACTAGAGCAATGAGACTCAGGTGTGCGATTTAGAGCCATCATGGCCCTCTTGTTTTACCATCATTGTTGTTAATATTTCTTGTTATACTGAAAACAAAATTATGACACTTGTATAACTGTACCATTTAGTCAGCTTTTTTAAAGATAGATACATGTACTTTTTTAAAGGTAGTTTTTCGTGAACTTTTGATAAAATGAAAAGAATATATCTACCGGAGAATATCACAAGAACTTTATTTAACAGTTCAGCAGATTGAGATATCAGCAAAAACTCATTTACAAATATACTTCTTTTAGTTAGAAGACCATATGATAGATCCTTGCTGAAAATAAATGCTTCATGTGGTTTGTATGGATCTGCTTCTTTAACATACAAAGTCATAAGAACATTACAGCTATAAAAATGGGACTTTTTCTACGCTCCGAATTATAAAACTGCTTCAGTCTGCAGTCCCTTAATGGTGGACACAAGGGAGGTAATCGGTGAGGTACTAATTTCTGGAACGATCTATATTTAGACAAAAGTGGCACCTCTGAAAAAAAAGAGAAAAAAATCTGTAACCAAACAATTTTTAACTTCTACAATATGTTTTTGTAATACAATGTATTTTTGTTTTTAGGCAAACAGATAAGCGCAGAGACGTTACCAGCAGATCAACCGTAAGTTTTTTCTAGTCACATCTTAGTAACTTCAGTTATTGCATGGCTTAATGTTGGATCATTATTCCGAATAAACTAAGAGGTTACAGGTTTACGAAAGACATGGAATTGTAAAAGACGACCAGCAGATATTTGAAATCAAAATTTGCATATTTTTATTCAGAGAATATCGGTCAGAAAAGACCACTTTTTGACTCCTCTTATTTTGGGTCTTTACAGTATCTAATATAGGATTTAGCTTCAAGTACACAGTTTTACGTCTGCTTTTCATAACAAAAATTCTTTGCAAAAGGAAGATGATTTAGAAAATTCTCAAATAAAATGAGGTTGAATGCCCATCCTTTTTATCAGTCGAAGCGACATATTCACAAAGTTGTCTACCGTAAATTCAACCTTATTAATAAAGTGTACAAAATGAAACATTAAAACTAGTTATATGTGTTGTATTAAATATTATGATTTGTGTTTTTTTACTTTCAGCAATTATATTAACCTAGATATTAAAAGGTCTGTAAACACAGATCAAAGTCAGACTGTCAGCGGTAGAGGCGACGCTAAGGCAGAGGAAGAGAACACATTGTACACAGCGCTTTCACAAGATAAAAGGATTCAAACGTCAGATTACGATGTTTTAAAAATCTAAGAAAAAAGACTGAAAAATAATAGCATACACAAATGCGTTTTCTAATGCCCCAAACGGTAGCATGGAGTATTTGCACCGTTACTCCGTTCGCACGACCGCCAGTTTGTCTGAAAAAAAAATGGCTAAATTCAATACCCTATCAGTTAGTTAAATGTTACTTCATAAAATATCTGCACATAATCATTAAAAGTGGATGTCTGCTTATAAAAGGATGGAGGGGAGACTTTTGTATAAGTGCCAAAACTAATTTAGGACAAGTGTATGGTACAGAAGATTGCTATTAAAATGCACTGTGGTTTCAGAGATATTTTTAAACTTGTTAAATTACAGAAGCCAACGAAATTTTTAAATGATGTCCCAGTTAGTGTTAATAGTCTCTCTCAGAAATTTTGAACTGCTCAGTCGAATTTCGCTCTGCCACAAATACAAATGTCTTAGTCACGGGTTAGATGTGATCACTTGATCAATATTGGCTCCATACGTACATGTAGCGAGAAATATATTTTACTAAAGTTGTTTTAAGGAGAATGTTGTCTACTAATTGATAGTAAATATAACACAGTATTACCCTTTTCTCAGCTAGAGGCAATTGTAGCCTTTGTAACTAGTGAAGTTCACCAGTAGACTCCATATTGGTGCAGGCTCATAATATACTACACTGTTTGCTACTCAGTCATAAAATTAGGAGTAATGATTGATATCTAAGTTGAAGCGTAGCTGAAAGAGCGATGGATAAAAGCAATAATTCACGTACAGATAATAAGTATTACCAATAAGAATAAATATTTTGATAAATTGAGGATTAAACATTGACGAATAATTAAGCGCTACGCGCTATTACTTTGAATGCAGTCTATTTTTATATGATTTACTAAGCAATTTGCAAATAACGCTTCCTTTTTTACAAACAATTTGACTGTCACTTTTTATATGCTGTTTATATCTTTATTATAAATATATCTAGTAGACTCATCTATATATATGTATAGGACTAACGGTTGAAATTGCAAATAATGATAATAAATGATAATAAAACACATACGCTGTTGGGTTGTTATTTCTTTATAAATAAATTTCATCCATGTAAACAGACTTTATCCATGTGAATAAGTATAATTATCCATCAGTGTGTTTTTTTCTTTGGGAAGCTTTTGTAATAATTCAGGAGTAAAGCGAACAATGCAGAAATAAACAGTCATTTCTGACATATTAATAGGTTTAATTGCATGCTCTTCAACGACATTGGTTTAAAAATATGATGAAAACAATCCTGCATGTATGTTAAAATACAAAGCAGTTTTTTTTTTAATATTGTCTTTACTTACTAGCGGGTTGGTATATGCTAGTTTTAGTTGTTCATCTGTCACACTTAGTTACCATTTGATAAGAAGAGTACCTTTTGACCTGAAACCTTCAAACTTCATATGATATTCTATTATATTTTCTCCACCGAGGTCACTACGACAAAGATCAAAGTCACTTACACTTAAATTTGAAATTCCTTTCAGTAAATAATGTGCTTACTTTTTGAATGACCTTGTCTTGTAAAAATATTTTCTCGTGCTTAAAAAACTGGAGCACGTTTCAAAACATATAGGGTGATCGCCAGATTTGGCCTTGTTCCTGCCATGTTATCGCGTTTTTTTTTCCTGCAACGAGAAGTGTTTCGGGAAATAACTCTGTGCACATTTGTCTATAACTTAAACTTTTCTATTAGGTTTTGTTATATCTCTTCTTCAGCAACAATAGTACTCCTAGTTATACCATGGCCTTTTCCAACACTCTCATTCCTTTTCTCCAGTTCACAATTCTCTTCCTCCTGCTAGCCGACCTCTGAGTCCCTGTTTCAATGGTACGCTGAGGGAGACATCCGTGATTTTTTTTCACAAAATTAATCTAGTTTGAAAACATTTTTATCATGTAAGTGACGTCTCTTACCTGTATGAATGCTAAAAGAAACGTTGATGTTCTTGTTCAGACCTTATGGCAATATTTTTGTGCAAAGCCCTGTTCAAACCATAATGAAAGTTACTAAAAACACTTCTGAAAATGATTAAAAGTGGTCAACTAATTATTGATAACAGCTGTCACTTTTTATAAGGAACAATTGACAGGATTCTAAAGTTGTAGTAACCCATACTATAATGCGTTAGTTATTTTCCTATATTTTGTTAGGTTCCATTAAATTCTTGTAAATTAAAATACCGTTACTTAAAAGTAATAACTAAATAAACTAGATGTTGTTTGATACAGAATCATCGTTCAGTGTATGTCTCGCATTGTCCTCTAAATGTCGGGTACAGAGAACCCAAGCTGCCTCTGGAAAGACAGTCGTGATTACTTTGACTAAAACTTTTTCATCATCAGAACCATGAGAGGGGCTTCGGTCAATTTTTGTTTCAGATGATAAAAATGTGGTTGAAAGTTTCAAAGTGGGAAAATAGACCTGATAGGAATACCAAAAGCGGCACTTAAGGCATAGACGTGCGCCATTTCAGAAAATGATGCTTCCTGGATCGCGTCATCAACTAGTTAGACGTGACTGCTTGTAACAATACGAATGACATTTAGGAAATTATGGTGCTCTTCAGAACCGCTAAGTGCCAATGACACGGCTCTGAATAGGCAGTTTCCGTCGCCTTTTGTTTTGAGAGGTCAGTAAGTATTTATCAGTGAAGGTTCAAACATAGGAATGATACATTGAGACACATCACACATCATCGACTTCGGTAGCTGCATGAAATATTTTGTCTTTCATAGGAAATTCATTTTTGTAAGTTGACAGAAGTTTTTTCTCTGATAGTGCTTGGTTCCGCAGCGAATCTCTGCGACCTGTCATTCTCTGAACGGTAAGCCTGTAAAATTATATTGATATTGAACTTTATAAGAGAAGCGGAAAATATATGCGCATTTTCCTTTTTTTCTTTTGAAAAACACTTTAGCATCCTTAGTATTGCGTTTTCATAAAAATCGTATATATGAAAATGACATTGAAAGAATTATAACCGATTTCAATATGCCTAAGTAAAATCGGATAATTTAAAGCGACTGATACAAAGGGTTTAGCTTAAAAAATTCTCTAAAATTAGATAGAAGTTAATGTACTTTAAAATAAATATGATTTCATACTTTCATACTTTTCAAAAACAATTAATATACAGTACACCTCAGGAGGATTGTCCAAATTTCGTGCTTTATCTTTGATATCATAATATTGTTTTATTGTTGTTTCTTTCCGAATGCATGCTGAAAAACTTTCACCCGTTTTCAGGCCTTAACTAGAACTTTACATTATAAAAACTATGTATGTAAGTACAAAGTACACCAGCCAGTCTTCAGTGCACTACATGAGTTTTTGCAACTCTACAGATTTCTTATTGAAAAAGACCATTTTACCAAAAAAAATCATGTTGTGCACCGAAGATTGGCTACTTACGTAAAGAATTTTTATAATGTAAAATTCTAGTTTAGTCCTGTAAACGGGTCAAAGTTTTTTTTTCAGAATGCATGCTGAAAAAAGTTCCATCCGTTTTCAGTGCACAACATAACTTTTTGCAATTCTACAGATTTCTTATTGAAAAACACCATTTTACCTTGCAGGCGACGGATTGTTGACCAAAAAAAAGGTCCGCGAGAGAGCATAAAACAGGTGCGCTATGACGTAGTATCCTACTATTGGAATCGGCAATGGTGAAATATTGGTTTCATCTTTTCTAAATTTTCATAAGGGAATGTCCGATTTTAGACAGCAATGACAGCACATTGAAAAAAATTGTTTCATTTCTCTAACCTGAGCTGCACGGTAACAACAAGTAAAATGTTACATATCAGAGGTGCAAATTGCCCAGTGCTAACAGAAGAGTTATAAAAAATATATTTCAATTCAAATAATCCTATTTATTAATATTTGACAAATGACAAAAATTACGTCTCAATGGATTTGCGTGTACGGTCAACTGCGTCCGAAATAATGCATACATACTAAATAATACAAGAAAAAACATTGACGCGAAGCATCAAAGACGCGGATAAATTGATTGCCGGCGGAGAAAGAGTGACCAGATGAAGCTCACAAACCATCAAAATGTAGCAAATGGCAGGTGCCACACAGCAGGCAAGCAAGTACCACAAACGGGTAATGCAGTTGCATAAACATTCAGGCACACTGATGAAAATGTAATCAGTGTGCTGACCTCTGTATATTTTCGGGTGGCATGGGTGGTTGGGTAACTTACAAGTCATTCTGGTTTGGATAGCGGACCAAACTATAAAAACGCTAAAGCAGCGAGAACTACGGAAATTTCCGATTTATCTTCGGACGACTTTTACGCTCCGCCCATTTCAGTCTGTCAGTTTCCGTATAAATTCCTTATATGGTTGCTGCAAAATCACCTACTATTGTTGGAGCGTGTATGTCGATTTGCCAATTTCCAGTGGCAAAAATAAAAACGTAAGAATACAAACACGATATCGCCTATGTGCGTTCTAAAGATAAACTTTTTATGAAAAGAGGTTACGTTTACAATAAAGAAAAATAGAAGTTCGTTAAGTCAAATGTAATCAGTACAGGTGTGGAATTGCAAAAACAGTAGGAAACGTTCAGAGTTAAAGATCTAGTAATGTATGGTTTGGGTTTAAAATTTAAGTATCACATACATGCTTTACACTTGCATACATAAATTTGCATGATTCAGCCTGAGATTTAAGAGTAATAAACACATTTCTGCACAGCTGTGTCAAAATAAGAAAGTTAACATGTCTGGATTTTTAGCGTCATATCAGTCAGTCACATACTGACAAGCATATCGTAAAGAAGAAAGATTTTTGGCACAGGAAAAGCTCCATGTTTTCTAAAGTGAACGAAAACTGGTATCATCAAATTTATTTATACAAGGCTTATATTATGTTAAACTTGAACAATATGCTTATGTCCCATCACTCCGGGTATTTCTTCTCGTTTCATGAGCAAGACCTTGTTGACAAATCTGTGAACACTTTGAGCCCCTAAAATCACAGATTTTAATGCTGACTTCATCGTGATCTTTGCATGTAGGTAAAATAGTTTTGTGAATTCAATTATTAAATTAACAGAAGAAAAAAGGGTTATCACTAAAGTTTCTTCACCTGACTGCGCGCACTTTTTTTTCGCTACAGACAAATTTTTAATTTTACTATTTTTCTGGACCAGGTGAGAAAGTAAACACATTCGGCATAAAATAGGAAAATTTATTCAACTGTTAAATAAAGAATCGGTAATTAATGGTGCCAGGCTATTAGTTTCATTATTTTTCATTGATTGGTAAACAAGTTCTTGCAACTGAAAATTATATTGCTCGAAGCAGGGAAGATAAGTGTGGATTTTTAGAAGGATTTTTTTCCTTTCCAGTGCAAACTCAGAAATACTTACAGTCTATTATTTAAACTGTAGATCCGGCTGTATTTACTTACTTAATAATTGTATGGCCTTTGCGACTTTGAGTGCTTACGGGGAAGCAGAAAAAAAGTTTCGAATTCAGAAGAAAAGTTCAAAAAACGAAACCTTTAACATATTTCTTTCGCGATAAGAGCTATTTTTCCCGGCCCGCCGGACGTCAAAGGTTTTCGGTACATGTGATTCTAACTTTTGTACCTTCACCCACCATTCTCGTCTCAAGCGGTTCCGCAGCTAATCGGGAGCCCCATTGTTTTAAGCTAAAGCACCTCACAGTATCAGCAAACAGTCCTAAAATCACCAATACAATGTGCCCAGAAATCCTTTCAGTCCTAATCAATTGGAAGGTTAAGTATATTTTTCCCACAATATTGAGGGATAGACTAATAGATTAATAGGAATACACAATAAGACGCTAAAAGATGCCAACATTCATATCACTGCCATCTTGCAGACCATATTGAGAAAAGACATGATTTAAGGTTTCCAGAATCTTTTTTTCAAATTCAGTTTTAACTAACATATTATTTATTTCAAATAAGTACTTGCATGATGTGTATTTTGTATTTAACATATAAAACGTTCATATTAATATATTAATATATTCATATATTTCTTTTAGCGTCTTATAGTGTCTATTCCCCATAGATGGACAGATAGGTAGGTAGGTATCCGATAAAACTGAATCATTTGCCAGGGCATGGTCCGGTAATTACAGAAGGAATGCACACCGGATACGTCCAATCTATCTATCTATTTAAGCTTATTTTACGTCGGTACCGGTTGCCCATATGACCGACGCCCCCTGGAGAGATTAGGTATTTTATGTGGTGGGGGTAGTGCAAGATACAGAAAGCATCCCATTCCAGAGACACTCCTGGTTCTTTTACATGCTCAGTGTATACATGGGACCTCGGTTTAAAGTCTCATCCGAAAGACTATTAGTAATGTTAGTGGAGGAGCGGGGGATCGAACTCGGGACCCCTGGTATACCAGTCCAGCGCGTTACCACTGGACCACATCCGCTCCCTGTCCCATTGATCAGAATATTATTTATATCAATTGGGCACTCGTGAGTTAATTGTCTTAGCAGATTGAATTGTATGCATTACAACGTTTATCATCTTATTTACGCGCGTAAGATCTTTGACTGGAGCATCAATTACGCCGAATCGTTTATTGAAATGCTATAAAATGGGCACTATTTTCCTTAATATACAAGAACCATCATTTCTGTCACTGACTTATAATCTTAATTTCCTTCTGAAGTGAGCTGTTAAGATAAGAACTACTCATGTATTTCTAGAATTATGTAATGAGAGGAGTAATTCGACCAAGTGTTCTTATGGATGAAGGTTTTCTTTTATACATGTAGCTGAAAGGAAGATATCTTAAATCGAAATGGTTTCAGGTCACCATTTTGTTGCAGTGACTTTTTGCCTCTTCTTGATAGGAATTGTCGTCTGTTCGGGTATGTTGAATTTTTTTATAGTCCAGTCAGATTTTTATATTGACAGTAGTAGTGTATGTTTTCGGGCATTTAGCGTGATGATAGCCAAAAACGAACATTGACATTTCTAGGTGGTGTTAATCGGGTCTTGAAGGGTGGAAGGTAATGAGGCAGCAGGGTTTAACGACGAACACCGCAATGTTCAAATATGTAAATATATAGAATCGAAGTCATTTTAAGAATTAAATACCTCGAGCGGTAGCAAATTGGCACACAGTCGTGATGATGCAGCCTAATGAGCACCCATAAAATCTAGTAAATAAAGGACCAGTATTCAAAAAAAATTTAGTATTTATATTATGAATCACATTCTGATAAATTTCATCTTGGAGACACACAGTGTGTTTTTTTTATATCTTATACAGTTATCGTTTCAAATAATGACTTCTTTTCTGCGTTCTGATTCGTTTCTTTGCTCTTTGTGTTGTATGACAGGTTGAAATGCATTTATAAGAGGGCAATAGAATCTACAAAAGATTGGGGAAAACACCCTGCCTCGCTCTCATCTGGAATTTCGATATGTCAATACACTCGGACTCACCCTAAGGCTGTTGCAATGGACAGTTGTCAATATTCAACAGACATGTACATATATTGCAATGTTATGTAATATCGCACTTTTATCTGGAACGTTTATATTCAGATCAACCCACAAGATACCCACGCTATGATGATTTGGATATACAACGCAATCGATTTGATTTTAAATTCTTGAAGTTTTATTCCGGAAAATTTTACAGCTGCAATAAAGTCGGTACTTGTTTGTTCTGATATAATGCAAGTTTCTCATATTGAGATGTAATGGTTAGTTACATTCACTTAATTAAGGACTATTTGTATATGGGTTATGCTGTTAAGTAGTTCTGTTTACGGCTATTCGAACGTTGACCACATGGCCATAAGCTAAGCAAGTCTGTCCATGAGTGCGAAATGATACTGAAATCTCCATTTTTTTTATTTTGACCGAAGGTAACGAGATACAAAAGAAAATTGTCAAGTATAGTCTTTACGAAAGAAGATAATGTAAAATAATCCCCTGTTAGATGTAAACATTAGACTTATTAAACGGAAATGCGTAGGAAAAACAATTGAAAGTTTTGACAAATTGAAGTTTCTACTGATGTGATTTTGAGCAGTCCTTTGTAAAGTTTCCTATATGAGAATTTGGCGGCATGGCTAGCGCCAGCTGAGAAAACATATCATACTCCTCTCATCTACACTTCTCCAAGATCTCTATCGACCTTTTTTTCATATCTGGGACCGAATGATATAGTTCTCATAAATCTGAAACGATTATGTCATTACTTAGCCTGAATTCTTAAGAAGAAATTCTATCATTTGTACCAACCCTTTCTTCCACCCATCTTGTTTCTACAAACACAAACACATCTCTCATCTAAATTTCTATGCGGAGTCCCATCATTCTTAGCCCTTCATATAGTTCTGCCTATGATTGATATAATCCTTTATAAAGCCCCAAGCCCCTGCAACATCACATACCTAATTTTCCTGCATTTTTTGTACATTTAAGGTGCCGCAGAACTTTACCTCCGTCCGTCCAACCTGCAAGTCGAGCTGCGTGGCTCTGTTACATTCCCGTTGTCAAGGAGAAATACAGCATTTGTGACCTTGACTGTCTCTCGGGATATCGATGGTGCATACACTGATGTTTTTTTACATCTAATGGAACGGAGTACGCACTAATGAACAACTGGAAAAGTAAAGCAACTGTTTCTACGTCAAATGGTACAGAAATCTACTGGGTGAATGTTACACTGACTAACGTAGCCTTGGAAGATGAAGGTAATTACACCGTCAAGGTCAGGGAGGAAGGAGAGGTCAATGTCACTTATCTTAACACAGGCCGCTTTCAGATCGACACTTATGGTTTGTATCATATGCATTATATGACTTCTTTCCTGTATCTTTGCTGATTTTAGAATACTCTTAAAGTTTCAAGTTCAACCTATATTTTACGTGCAAACCTCCTAGTAGTGCCTGAAAATGTTATAGTTATAATATAATGCAGTGTCCAAGCGCAGTAAGGTTGTAAGTTTCTTTAAAGTTTTGCACTTACAACCTTTCTGCAATGGGGCATCGAATTTTGACCTTCACGACAAAAGCTTTATTAATATCTCATTTGCAATTTGGTATCTGGTATAAATTACAAGCATGAATGCAGTGTTTATTTTCACCAATTGCATTAAATTTTTATTTTTAAATAAAATTTCCCCGAAGACTTTGGCTTATAAAAACTGAATCATATAAACAAACAAACACTAGCAGTCACCTAAGGTAGACAGGCATAGGCAAGAGTGACATAGTTTCATATTCTCAAGGTTGAAACCTATTCTCCGTGGCAGAATTCGTACAAGGGCTGTTACACAAACTGCGTGGGGAGGGGTGGGGGACAGGCTATTGGATTATCGAGGCCCACAAACATTTTTGCCGAGAAAAACCAAAGAGTTCATGATTAGTTTCCATTGACAATACTAAAACAGAGTTTTCATTTTTTTAGCGTCGCCTATTTATATCAACATTGCCATTGATAAAGAACAGGTGGATGAAGGAATAGGAGTTAGAATCACCTGTACTAGAAAATTAGCTCTTGTTCAGATAGTATCTTCCAAATACTTGCAAACTGTAACCACCGTCTAAGTTCTTGACCTTCCAGAGTCTAGAAGAGAAAAGCTGCCAAATGGAACTTACAAACTTCAGCACGACTTTCACGTGAATTTGACACGGTCCGACAACGGGACTGCTTTGAGATGCCGTAGTATACATAGCATACCAAAACTCAGTGTAACTGATAGTCAAGATTCACCAGCTATTCTTGTGAATTGTAAGTTATATGCCTACTTCCATGTCAGTTACAACGGGCGTTTTCTTACAAAAAGAAATGCGGTTAGGAAACGACTCGAATTTAAGACCCTCAGTGTGAGGTAACATTAACACGATGTCAGCGACCATGTTATTTATTGAGTATAGGAGCAGTTTTACGTTATTTTCTTTCAGTGTATTCTATGTAATAGGAGAGGAGAAGCATTTTTGTGGGTTTTTGTTGTGTTTGGGTTCTGTTCTTGTTTATTCAGGATGTATAGTTTAATTAATAATAATTGATAACTATTTTGGAATTTGTTTGATTTCCGTTGATTAAAGGCATGGAATTATTTAGTTTACAGTCTGGTCTCATCCAAAACTACCAGCCATTTCCTGTCAGTAAATAAGGGGTCACATCTATAGTTATTTTCGGTTGTTGGGATAGTGCAAGATACAGAGGGCAATATATTCCGGATACACCTCTAATTCTTTTCCATGCTCAGTGTATAGCACTGATAAATGTGACCTCAATTTAACTTCTCATCTGAAAGACAGTGGGCCCCTAGCTAATGTTATTGGAGGAGTCGGGGATCGAACACGGGAGCGTTACCACTTGACCGCTTATCAGTTCTTGATGTGTCACGCTCTACCAATGTGGTCCAGAGGTAGAGTGCAGGGCTCCGGATCCGAAGGTCGCGGGTTCGAATCCCGTCGGAGGCGATATTCTCTCACTATCTTCACATTCTTCCACGCTGCGCAAATACTGGTATGAAACCCAGGAAGCAGTCATCGAGCGTGATGACTCTTAGTTGTAAGAACTTGTGTCGCAATCGATGTAAAATAAATAAGTTCAAACTTAACCTGTAGTTAGTACATATTCTATGCGGTTTTAACATTGTATGTTGGTTGTTAATCATGTATTAGTATTTTGTTTTCAATGTTTTTAGGTAAAAACGAAATGAAACAGTCTACAAACTGTTTGAGGGGATAGTTTCATTTTGTTTCAATGCTTGTAAATCTTGAGATGATTTTCCTGATGAATGTTTACTAGTCATCAGTTTGATGAGCGATGATACAAGTTGTATCACAAATAAGAGTAATTATTATACACAGTCTGCATATATTGCGGTGCATCAGAAAATAGTATCAACGTTCAGAGGAAATAATTATTATTTAGGTTAGGAAAATTGATCGAAAGACTAGTATTTTAAGCCTTTGATTTGTTGCATGCATCTAGTATAATATCCAGGGTAAATGGTGAGTTAAGACTGAGTCCTAGTGCATAAGTACTAGAGGTTAGGATTCTAGTCCAACTACTTGTACGCGAGTCGAGATAAAGTGTAGTTTTTGTATGGGTCAATCTCTCCTCCGCGAGATTCTGACTCTAAACAAAAATATCTCAGATTAGGCTCAAAACGTTGAATGAATGTTATTATTTTGAAATCTATTAATAGTGACAAGTGACTGATAAGAGATGCAGGTAATGTTTGGAAGGTTGGCAAAAACATGGCGGTAGATAAAAATACAAAACATTGTAATTTTGTAATTAGAAGCGAAAGCTTCTAAAGCTACACACCAGATTTTCTAGTTGCAATCACATGGCCGCCTCTTATCCAAACATTCCCGTTGAAAATAGTAACTCAGTTTGTGTGAGTTTTCATTGCAATTTCGATAAAAGTTCTTTGATATTGCAGAATTCTGTTGATTTTGAAAGCATGAGGTATAATTTCAATTTTTTGGCAGATCAAACTGTAAAAATAACAAGTTATTAATTTAGTATTCATCCGCAAAAAATTTATTCATAAAATTTACTACGCATGAAACAATCGTTTGCTAATCGGCGATGTATTCCGGATGCGTGGAATAAGATAACGTAAAAACGAAAACGTACACGAACAACCAATCACGCTTTTGACTCTGTTGATTGTACTTCCAATTTTGCTGTTTTGTTGACAAATTAATCAGAATAACTAAAATATTTTCCTCTAATAAATGTTCTTAAAATATTTTTAAATCCTTGCCTTTAGTTTGCATGTTGATTAAATTATCAATGTCAATATATTTACCCGTGTTCCAGAATCTTGACCGAAAAAAAAAAGCCTTGTACCTTATCAACTGTCCGTATTTATGGCGATAATTCGTGTTTTAAAGAACGGAATATATGGTGTTTATGCCAATCACAAAAAGTATTTGAGGCTTCCATTAAACAAGCCATTTCTTGATTATACATAGCAGTTTCCCGAACCATGTTAGTGCTCTATCACATCAGCCGCACGAAATTTGGTTCGTACGATCTGTAGAGACATCTGTGTCGTAGAAAGGTCGCAGGCAAATTCGCAGTGTATTTGGACAGATTTGTAGATCGTAAGACAGACTTACGTTATTCGTACGGCTGTCGCATGGCTCGCACGATATTTTAGCTTGAAAGTAGAAAACAAAACACAATATTTCGTGCGGTCGTCGCAAAACGACCGTGCAACAGACGTGCGATTGTTTAGACAGCCGTAAGGCAATCGAACGAAATCGAAAAAAAATCGCACGGGCAACGCACGACGCACAAAATTTCGCAAGACTGTCGCACGATTGCCGCACGATGTCTGTGCTTTCATCGTACGAATTCGCACTAAGTGAGGACTAAATGCAAGACCATCATTAGAGCACCCCTCATTGTTTCAGTCAAACCGGGATGGCACTCCTACCACAAAGGTTGCATATTCTTCGTGACGAAGAAGAGCGCCACGCAATAATTCTGGCGCTGCTTATCAAAGTGCACCAAGGCCGGAGAGGACGAGCAAGGCGTTGGTAGGTCAAACCTTGGATTGCTCGACGTCGGTTGTTTGGCCAGTATTACACCCACTTCCAGGAGCTGGATAGAGAGTCCGAGGGTGATTACATGGGCTACATAAGATAAGCCGCAACATGTTTGCCGAGTTGCTGTTACGGATTACCCCGCGGATCAGCAAGTCGAACAGTATATAATTGTATACATTACTTGAAGAGGATGTGACCACCACATACATTTCTTGTATCACCAATATCGCTGCAGAAAATTTTATATTTAATATTCGATTAGCATTTATTGCTAATTATTGATACTTTACTTGTCTTTATTTAAAAAATATAAGTCACTTTACAAAAATAGATAAAATTGAATAAGTTTAAGTAGAAGAGATTTTTGAAAGGATAAGACTTTTATAAGACTCGCAACTGACGCAACCGTCGTAGGACTGTTGCACGACTGCCATACGACTTGTGTGACAGTCTTACGATTGTCAAGTGTCTTGTCACAGCATTTGATTACGGCCAGCGGTAGCCCTGCGGTCGTCGCAAGACAAACGCAAAACATTATATCTTGCGAACTTCTAAAAATCGTGAGTCAGTCGTACGGTTGTCTTACGACAGCCTTGAGACGTCCCAAAACTGTCAAAAAATCGCAGAAATAATGTGCATGTTGAGAAATCAGTCTGCGATGTTGCGGCAACCTTGCGACCTTAACAATTCGTACGACTGTCTTGCGGCTGCCGCACGAAACACAGCGATTTTTGTCAAAATGCGTTCGTACGGCTGCCGTAGGGCTGATGTGATAGAGGCTTTAGTATGAACGAAAACATTTTAACAGTACCTATATTTGGATATCGAAATTCAGATAACTGATGACGTCCGAAAATTGAAAATTCGAATCTTTTCTAATATGGCAAACCAAATATTAGAATATTGATTTCAGTATTCGTTCCAATCCCTTCTTTTTGATAACCTTTTACTTGTATAAGATGTATATGATAATATATATATTATATATTAATGCTTTTCTTGAAATCCTTTCAGTTGATTATTGATAAGCACAGATCTCCAAATATCTTAGTCATAAAAAATGTAAGGATTAAAACATTTCAATGAAAACATTTGGGGTTTCATTATGACCATGTTTTGTCTTAAATTAATTTCATGCCACATTTCCTATACAAAAGTTAAGATCCAGTCTGAAATTATGAATACCTTAACTTTTTTTAATTATCTGATAGAATAGGACTCTTTATGCAAGTTTACTTCATGTAAGGAAGGATGTACGTGTCAAAGTATAAACTTGTCACAAGAGGTTATTCTACATAGTCATTATGTAGGTCTATGACAAATCGGAGTAGATTGATATCCAAATTAAATCTAGTAAACAGCACTGAATGTTTTGAACATGGTCATAGAGTCATGACATTAAGTTTTGCTAACTTATGTGCTGTCAGTATAATTGCATTTAAGGCGGCAATGTATATTTGCAGTATTATTTTTATACATTTTAGGTTATCTACTGTTTTCACATCTTAATTTTTTGCCCACATGATTTTGTTACTTTTTTATTAACAGTTTACTTACACAAACATGTATTTGATTTCTGTGTTTCTCTTGACTTGGATATAAGCTATTGTCAAGTATTTTAGTTTAATAGAGATCACTGTGTTATTTCCCCTATTTTTAGCTCATCTGTTTCGAAGAAAAACTCGAGCTATTATGATCGCTAGGTCGTCTTCGTTATCGTGCAAAAACTTTAATGTAGCTCTTTACTGAAACTTTTATAGGTATCACCACGAAACTTGGAATACTTGCTTATAATTAAAATGTACAGTTGTAAGACAATAGGTATTATTCTGAAATATATTTTTGGAGTTAAACCCCTTTTTATCTTAGAATTTTTGTCAACACTGGTTATTAAGTAGAATGATTTCAAATCTATCAAAGGTATCAATATGAAACTTGAAATATTTGCTTGTTATGACAGGGCACAGTTTTAAGACAAGAGACATTACTCTGAGAGCTGTTTTTAGAGTTCTTCCCCATTTCAACTCGAAATGTTTGTTGAAATTGGTTATTGATATAGAAAATTTTGAAAACTATCAAAAATATTGTACTCATTCTTGGAATACATGCTACTGGGGACAAGGCACATCTGTAGCACTAGGAACATTACTAAGTGATCAGTGCTTCTAGAGTTATGCCCCTTTTTCACGTGTAAAATAATTAAACTTTTGTATATATATTAATACCTTGAGCATTTACAATCACAAATTTATTTATCTTAAGTGAAGTGCATAAAGGCAATTATTGAATAGCACCATAACACTCTTGAAACTAATTTTATTAAGTCGTTCCTCTTAGCATACAATCGTTGGCACCGCATGCGATGCTCTTATTAGAGTCTCAAATGAACATATAGTGTAACGTCACATCTGTACGCCACAACTCAGAAAATACTTGAGGGATTAAGTTTATACTTTATACAATGGTCGCGCTTATGTGACAAGGACGTCCGAACAAAGACTCTACCTTGGCTCATTTTTGGATTATCTCCATTACATTATGTTGAAATTATGCTTTTCTAGAGCATATCTAAAAAAACAATTAAAGAAATTGATATGATTCTTATCACATGGGTCCTGTGACAGAAAAAAATCTTTACACATTTTAACTTTCGCTTCTGACAATAATTTCTGTGATTTGATTACGGTTACAAAGTCATTTTTTCATCAAACAGTTCAATATCATATCATTAAAAAGGTCTGTAAACTCATATTTTAAATATTTATTTAATGTTAAATATGTTTACTTTTTTTAATGGTTAAACTTGCATCTCGGTTGCCGAGTGGTTTGTGCTTTGGGCTGCAAAGCTAGCGACCCGGATTCGATACCGGACAGCGACTGAGTTACCGACTAATTTCTCAGGACTGGGTAGTAACCTAACTAGGTACTGTTTCCAGCAGTATCGGTCAAGGCTGGGGATTGGGGAGGTAAAATACACTCACCGTGGGCTCTTCTGGAAATAAGTTGTACCATCCACACCAGGTGGGGACTTTAGTTGACTACCCATGTTAAATAAGAAACCTTTATCTAAGCTGCTAGAAAAATGCTGAAACGACAGGTATAAATTAGTTCAGTTTTCTTTTTTATAAGCAAAAATTGAAAATCTGCTTAAATTTTCAAAATATGAATTCAAAGAGCATTCAAATGATATAAGAATCCTAAAATTCGACTCACAAAGAAAAAAGTTATCTAAATTTAAAAATTCTGCTGCTGTCAAATATTGAATCTTTTTGCCAGCCGATAATCACAGGTGCTTGTGATGTCAACAGTCAACATGCTTATAGTCATGATAATCATTTTTGAACGATGGATTTTAAATGTTTATTATTTTTTTCAATTTTTCAAAGGAATTACTAATGCTGTCCAACTGAAAATGACGACGCGATTACTCATGCGGCAACAATATTAACAGTCAATACAGAAAAAATTACCCCAAGTCAAACTATTTTAAGAATGTATGAGGCATTAAAGTAGTCCCAGTATATAATACCTCTGCACATTCATGGAAAATGATAAACATATATATGATTAAAAGATTTAACAAACATAATTGTTTTTTCGGAAAATAAACGTCTTTGAATATCGCATTTTCTAAAATTTAGAAGGGCACTCCACTTTTAAACTTGGTACTATTTTCTATTTTACCTGGCGGATTGATAGCAGTCATGTTACTGTGTCAAGGTTGTTGTCCCAATCAGCGTACGCCATACTTGTTTTCAAATGTGTGAAACAGGAAACGACAGAAAATGACAGGATTTGTAAAGTTTATAGTTTTTTGCGCCTTAATTTCTACTACACCAGGTAATATCTATAATAATTGTTGTTTTATTTCTTAGCTGATTTCAAAAGGAAATTTACCTGTGTTTAATGGAATAGTGTACACTATAGTCAATACTGTTTCCTATACTGTTTGAAATTGCAATGACCAGGGCAGGAGGACGACGATTCGGAATATTAAAAATTGTAACAGTCAGTTTATAATAGATTTCTCGACAGCAAGAGTCTGTCAAAGGAATACAAATGTTGGCTGATAAAGTGAAATAAAGTATTTACCCTATACCTTGCATGAATTGCCGTAGTCAAAATAATTCAAGTGACGCCTTCAGCAAATTCTGAAATATTTTTGTTATGGGTCAGAATCTCGCTATAAGGCGACATGGTTTCCACTGGCCAATTTTATTTTTCTGCCAATGGGGAGGCGTCGAAATTTTTTCAATTTCTCATTTTTAAAGACCCAATTTACAACATATCTAGAGCTTCAACAGTCAACTGTTACGAATATTTTATGGCATTAATTAAGCATTTTAAAAGGCAGTGGCTACAGTTACGGTACCGTAATCCTAGCCTCCGAGTCTAGGATTACGGAAGTTCCGTAATCCTAGACAAACCCACTGAAATAGGCTACGGTTACGGAAGTATATATAAAGAAGGGTTACATACCCAAAATCGAATGATAAACCGTTATTTGTCTCAAATATTACATTTTCTCCAAAATGAGTCAACACTAATGTTATGATACGCCATCTTAGTTGTTGTATTGACTAACGTTAAATGTCATTGTCGTCATCTACAGACACTTCAAAAACGATGTGAATAATTGCCCTGTAATGTGTATTGTCTTAAGTGTTATCTTGTTCGCATTATTATGACGCAAAAAATGAATGACTGTCTATTAAATTTCAAGTTTGCATTGAATTATAATGTTATGAAGCAAATACGTACTGCAGGTCGGTCTTGTCAATTTCTAATTGTTTGGGGAAGGTTGGGGAAAAATGAATGGTGTCCTGGGAATAAGTACTCGTTCATTTTGTGCAGCAATAAATTTGACCATTTATTATTGTATAAGATTCCTTTATTAAAAGAAAGCAATTAATGAAATAATTTATCATGTAACGCTACTAATTTTGTGAATTTGTAATGACAAAGACTGTTTTCAACCTGTATTCAGATTTTTTAAAGAAAGGTGGGGGAATAGAGAATGATCCAAATGAAAATGGATGGCAATTAAAAGAAAAACGACAACAAAATATAACACATTCCATGAAGAACGAACACATATTGCTTTGTGCAAATAATAATGCAATATTTTTTTTTATATCAACAAAAATTCCATTCTTAAAAATGTTTATTCAAAATCAATATGAAATTCACAAAACAATTACAAAAAGACAGGAAAATAACAAAGTAAAAAATGAAATAACATATCTGCCGGAAAAAAACTTGTAAAAATACAAATTTTGGCAGGCCATGGTTTGAGCGCCTCCTTGTGGCTTGGCCTGGATGTAGATAGACAAGTAAAAGTGATTTAGATGATTTTACATTACAACATTTTATTTTCAAAAATGAATTATATTACTTGTCCAACTACAAATGAGCGCTCAAGTGACAGTGTAAAGATGAAAACGATATTTAACGTTAGTTCGTTGCTGAAACAACAATCGAAATGGCGTACAAAATGACAGTTTGATAAGGCAAATTTGGTAAAATGGTTTGTTTAATGAATAAAAATTAAATTTGGCTTGCTTTTTAGCTCACCTGAGCACAAAGTGCTCAGGGTGAGCTTTTCTGATCAGTCTTTGTCCGTCGTCCGTCCGTCCGTCGTCAACTTTTCATTCAAATGACATCTCCTCTGAAACCAAAGAGCCAAATTAAATGAAACTTGCCTGGGATGTTCCTTGCATGAAGCTCTACCAAAGTTGTTCAAAGAATTTAATTCCATCAAGAACTCTGGTTGCTATGGCAACTTAAAGGAAAAACTTTGAAAATCTTCTTGTCTGAAACCACAAGGCCTGGAGCTTTGATATTTGGTATGAAGCATCATCTAGTGGACCTCTACCAAGTTTGTTCAAATTATGTCCTTGGGGTCAAAACTGACCCCGCCCCAGGGGTCAGTTGATTTTACATAGAGTTATATAGGGAAAACTTGAAAATCTTCTTCTCAGAAACCACAATGCCTACAGCTAAGATATTTGGTATGTAGCATTGTCTAGTGGATGTCTACCAAGATTGTTCAAATTATGTCCCCTGGGTCAAAAATGGCCACGCCCCAGGGTTCTCTTGGTTTACATATAGTTATATAGGAAAAACATGAAAAATCATTTTTCTCCAAAACTAATAGGACTAGATCTTAGATATTTGGAGTGGAGTATTGTGTAGAGAACCTTTACCAGTATTGTTTATATGTTGGCCCTGGGGTCAAAATTGGCCCCGCCCCAGGGGCCCTTAATATGTAAAAAAGGAAATCTTTAAAAATCTTCTTCTCAGAAACCACAATGCCTACAGCTTTGATATTTGGTATGTAGCATTGTTTAGTGGATGTCTACCAAGTTTGTTCAAATAATGTCCCCTGGGTCAAAATTGGTCACGCCCCAGGGTTCTCTTGGTTTACATATAGTTATATAGGAAAAACATGAAAAATCATTTTTCTCCAAAACTAATAGGACTAGACCTTAGATATTTGGTGTGGAGTATTGTGTTGAGAACCTTTACCAGTATTGTTTATATGTTGGCCCTGGGGTCAAAATTGACCCTGCCCCGGGGACCCTTAATATGTAAAAAAGGAAATCTTTAAAAATCTTCTTCTTAGAAACCACAATGCCTACAGCTTTGATATTTGGTATGTAGCATTGTGTAGTGGATGTCTACCAAGTTTGTTCAAATAATGTCCCCTGGGTCAAAATTGGCCATGCCCCAGGGTTCTCTTGGTTTACATATAGTTATATAGGAAAAACATTAAAAGTCATTTTTCTTTGAAACTAATAGGACTAGATCTTAGATATTTTGTGTGGAGTATTGTGTAGAGAACCTTTACCAGTATTGTTTATATGTTGGCCCTGGGGTCAAAATTGGCCCTGCCCCGGGGGCCCTTAATATGTGAAAAAGGCAATCTTTAAAAATCTTCTAAATGAAACCTCAATGCCTACAGCTTAGATATTTGGTATGTAGCATTGTCTAGTGGATGTCTACCAAGTTTGTTCAAAATATTTTCCCTGGGTCAAAATTGGCCACGCCCAAGGGTTCTCTTGGTTTACATAGATTTATATAGGAAAAACATGAAAAATAATTTTTCTCCAAAACAAATAGGTGTAGACCTTAGATATTTGGTGTTGAGTTTTGTGTAAAGAACCTTTACCAATATTGTTTAAATGTTGGCCATGGGGTCAAAATTTGCCCCATCCCGGGGGCCCTTAATATGTAAAAAGGGAAATCTTTAAAAATCTTCTTGTCTGAAACCACAAGGCCTAGAACTTTAAAATTTGGCATGAAGCAAGCTTTATCAAGCTTTTCCAAATTATAAGATTAGGTTAAAGGTCACGGAGTCTAAAAATAGATTTATCTATTGTACCTCATAAAGCCTTCATTTATAGACCAATATCATTGATATTCAATATATAGGTTCCTTGAATGGACCTCTTCCCATGGGTAGGGTTTGAGGTTACGGGGTCAAGGTCATAGTCACCATAGCTTATAATAGATATTTCTACTTTCTGTCATAGAGCCTTTATTTATTGACTGATATTTTACATATTTGGTTTGTAGGCACTTATATATTTTCAGTTAAAAAATGAAATACTGCTTAATAGCAAACCTACAGCCAAAGTACTCAGATGAGCGATCCAGGGCCATCATGGCCCTCTTGTTTATATCTAACTGTTGAAAATACGCTTCTTTAAAAAAACGTCCGTAATCATAGCCTTTTCTAGTGGGTTTGACTAGGATTACGGAACTTCCGTAATCCTAGACTCGGTTCCGTAACCGTAGCCACTGCCATTTTAAAATGATAAATCTTATATTTTTCTGACTTTAATTTTCTAAAATTTACATACATCATATCAACAAATAACAATTGATTTATCATAATCAGGGCTCACACTGACTTAAAAAAATAATAGCCAATATTTTTAATTTTAAAAAATGATAGCCAAAAGTTCAGATATATTGATACCTCCACTTTTTTCTTAGATCTACATAAAACCATGGCTTTAATTAGAATTAAAAATGTGAATTAGAACAAAATAAAAATGTTATATCTTAAAAACACTGCATAACAATAATAATGATTCATTCTAACTTCTCTTAATGCTTGAGTATAATTGCAATCTTTAAATCTCAATCAAACATCTAGTATGTCATCAATACGGGAATGTAGACCTACACTGTTCTTCTTTTCTTGGTATAGATCTGCAAGAATTCTAGGTTTGATTGGATAGCAATATAAGGATTTCCAGTGGGGTGGGGGGGAGGGGGTGTGCTCAACACATTTTCCACTCGCTGTGTTACCAGACAATTTTTGTATTTGTTCTTTTCAAATTGTTTCAGCTATTAGTATTACCACTGTCAATTTCCACATTTCACACAGAACAGGGGTAGGTCATAATATTAGGACTCCCATATTAGCGAAAAGAAATTAAACTTGCAGACTTTCACAGAATGCAGCCCTTTTTTCTGAATCACTTACTGAAAAATGGCATCATCACCAATGTACTTATATTTTTTTGTCTTTGTACTAAAGAATTGCTTCTTTTCGTTTTTAATAATTATAAAAAAATTGGAGTCGCGGAAAAATGTGACAATTGAAAATTTTTCTATTTTCTGCAGAAATATACAAAATTTTTGGTTGTTCTGTATTAAATTGTGTGGCAGTAAATACTTTTTAATGTTTTCCACTGGCGATGTAGTCAAGCAGCCTAAAACAAATTTCAAAATTTGCAATTTCGGCGAGTAATTTTCCCAACATCAGTGAACATGTGACCGACAAATCAGGGTTGGCACCAATCGACCGCCCCTGGTTTTAACCAGCGGTTTTAACCGGTTAAAACCGTCCCGGTCAATACTCCCCCAAGTGGTCAATACTGGTCAATTGAACTTTTTTTCAAGATTTTTTTAAAAGAAAGGAAGAAAACAAACCATTAAACATTTATTTCATTTCTAATCAAGTTACAAAGTATGTGCTTGTATTAGAATTCATACTAATAAAATAAAGAATGAAAATTTGCAACACACAACAGTATTCCAACAAAAAGATTTAAACTTTTAGCACACAGTATTCCAACAAAATGATAGAAACATTTAGCACCACCATGTCCACCACCATACATATCTGTTCTGGCATAAACATTAAAAATACATGCTTAAATAGCAATATTTCACACTGGTTAATGACCAGTTCTACCAGTCAAGCTCATCACTACCTCTAAGGAAGCGGTAACACACAACAAGTTTTGCTGCTCTCTGAATTCCTAGTCTATTCCTAAGTTTTGTTTGTACAGTTCCAAACTTCTGTTGTTTATTGGACCAGGGAACATGTCAATTAATATGCTAATATGTTTATTTAAGGATTATCCAATAACCATAAAGTAGGTGTTATACACTTGTCAATTAACACTTGTGTATGACAAAGGATGGTCAGGACACTGAGGGGTCATGACTTACACTTCTGTTGTTTATCGAAAATGGGAACATACCAATTAAAATATTATGTTTACTTAAGGCCACACCAAATTAATATCTTGTTCTTCGGATTTTTTTTAGAAAAATATGGGGCGAGCGAGCGAAAAAAAAATTAAAATATTTTTTTTCTGATCAGTCATTTAGTGGAGCGAGCGAAGAGCGAAGAAAAAAATGTAAACCATGATAGCGTTAAATGAGTATGTTAAAACCACTTTTAATTCATCGATTTCAAAAGAATGATTTAAACATGACAAAGCCTTGTTGAGAAAAACAGCTCTACATATATACATGTATTTTAACAATTCAGTTAGAAACAGATAAGCAGAGTGCACATCAAGTATAATGATCAAGATGCCAGTTACACGTCGTCTTCATATGATGATCATTTATGCCAATTTATTTTAAAATCCCGTCATGCTTGACAAAGTTATAAGCCAGACACTAACATCTACGCATAAATTTTAAGTGTCCACTGTGACCTTCACCTTCGAGCAAATGACATGGTTCATGCACGCGACACATTGTCTTCATATTATGATCATTTATATCATTTTTTTTTCCGAAATCTCATCATGTATGACAAAGATATGAGGCGGACACAAAATTTGACACGGACAGACGGATGGACAAACCAACCGACAGGGTAAATGTCACATGCCGTCCTGCCATTTTATGGCAGGGGCATAAAAATTGTAAAAATCTATTGCTAGTAACTGTTACCCTTGACCATGATCCCTAGTGACCCAAACTGCACCCAATGTTAGAGGATATTAAAAGGAACCTGCCTTTACATGTGAACACAATTTGTTAATACATAACGCCTGTATGAACAAAAGTATGAAAAAATAACAAAGGGCAATAACTAGAAGTTGAAGTTTCAAATTTCTATCTCAAATACTTTTCTAGTTATGCTCCTGACAAAAACAATATGCATAAAAATATCAAAGGGCAACAACTCAGAAAGTATGGAAATAAGAGTTATGTTTCTTGTGCACTGCACTTTTCCGTAATGAGATCTATCCACCGATGAAGTTTCAAGTTGCTAGATGAAACACTTTTGGAGAAATGCTTCAGACAAATTTAAATTACAATACACGGCTACAACTCTAAACAGTTCGTAAAAGTCTGCATTAAGAGGTATTTCTACTGCAGTCGGTGGAAAAATGGCTTATTGTCATCAGCCTCGCGACAGTAAACAACCACAGACACCTGGATGCAGTAGAGCGGTTCTTGCCCCAGAATGAATCTTGTACACATGCTGTGACCCCCTTCAGTTCATAACAAACATGTTTTGCCCACCAAACGGCACTTCAGAAAACTGCCCATTTTTCACTATATGGCTATTATAACTCAAAGATGCAAAGCTTCTCAATCGGGCAATGTTACTGTCTTGAAATGACGAGTGAAACAGGGCACCCGTGTTTTGCCCGATTGAGAAGCTTTGCATCCATTTTCCTTTGTTGATTTATGGTGTGATCCAAAAATACGACATTCAATTTGGTAATCGAGCAAATCATTACCTAACGCCCAGTAACGGGTCTCTACCGCGCGGAATAGTGATAATCGCGTCGCGTAACTGAGTATTAAACCGAAGAACATGTTCTGTAGAAATTTGCACTATAAATTACAATCAAAAGTAATAACTTTTTTTCGCACCGGGCGATTTCGACCCAGTGCAAATTTTACGACAGGAGCGGGCGTTGAGAAAAAAATTAAAATATTTTTTTTTCATTTCTTCGAAAATTGATGCGGGAAATCCGACGAACAGGAGATCATTTTGGTGTGGCCTAAGGATTATCGAATATTAAACCATAAATGAAGTAACATCTAGGCCCTACCAATGTCTATTGTAAGAGCCTAAAGGATTTAACTGTTTTAACATGATTCTAAGAACATTATGGACAGTTTTGTAGTGAATAAAATTGAATTGACCAGTATTGACCAGAAATGACCAGTATTGACCAGTATTGACCAATAATGACCAGAATTGACCACCGGCCCGGTCAATACTCAATCGACCGGTCAATAAGCCAACCCTGCGACAAATTGGCGACAATAAGGTTAAATTGACATGTAATCGCGGCAGGCAGTAACACTTTTCACAACTTTCATCTGGATTTATCAGTCAGCAATCAATTAGGGCATTTTTTTAAAATATACATTGGAAAAATAATTTTTTTATGTTTTTTTCCACCACTTCCAAATATTTTTTCGCCATTTACGGAATTGGCGAATTGAAGCGGAAACCCTGAGGCAATATATTGACCCATACAAAAAAATACACAATATCACAACTTGCATACAATAAGTTGGACTAGAATTGACAAAACTATGACAAAGGACTTTTCATTTACATCTACATCTACTACATTTTACTGCTACAAGATCGTTCACGATCACACTAAGCAGGCGCGTTGTCTGGGAATAGCAGCTGTTAATACAAATATTAGGTGCAATTTAATAGTTCAAAGCAAGTTAAAAGGAGACTACAAGACTGAGATAAAAGGATAAAAACAATACTTGCTTAGAACTGGTAGAAAGGATGCAGCTGCCCAGTGAAAAGGTCTTAGCTTGTAAGGGTAAAAGTAGACCATTCCACAGACGAATACTTCTTGGGAAAAATGAATTCAAGTGATACTGCATCCTTGAGTGTGGTATCAGATAGTTCAGGTTTCTGGTGGGTGTCAGATGGTGATCTGGTCAACCCTCACAAGATTGTGTCTGATTTTATAAAGAGAGTAACAGAGCTGATGTTGCGTCTCTGCTCTAGAGTTTGCAAGTTAAGATCTTTTAGCATCTTAGATACACTACTGGTATAATTGTAGTGATTATATACGTATTTAGCAGCTGACATTTGAACTTGTTCTGTTTTGTAAACAAGATGTTTTTGCCAAGGATGCCAAACGGTGGAACAGTATTCTAACTGGGGCCTTACATAAGTTTTATAGGCAGTTTCTTTGACCTGTTTGTTGGAGGTTTTGACATTTCTTTTTATGAATCTGAGTGTGTTTTTAGCTCACCTGTCACATAGCGACAGGGTGAGCTTTTGTGATTGCCTTTCGTCCGTCACCCGACTGTTGTCCGTTCACAATTGTTGTCCTCGCTCTAGCGGTCTTAATTTTGGTGCGATCTTCTTTAAACTTGGTCAGAATGTTTATCTCAATGATATCTAGGTCAAGTTCATAACTGGGTCATCTCACCCTTAAAACTAGGTCACTAGGTCAAATTATAGAAAAAGCTTGTCTGCACTTTAGCAGTCTTAATTTTAGTCCGATCTTCTTCAAACTTAGTCAAAATGTTAATCTCAATGATATCTAGATCAAGTTCGAAACTGGGTCATGTGACCTTCAAAACTGGGTCACAAGGTCAAATTATAGAAAAAGCTTGTCCGCACTCTAGCAGTCTTAATTTTGGTCCGATCTTCTTCAAACTTGGTCAGATTGTTCATCTCAATGATATCTAGATCAAGTTCGTAACTGGGTCATGTGACCTTGGAAACAAGGTAACTAGTTGGAATTTTAGAAAAAGCTTGTCCGCACTCTAGCGGTCTTAATTTTGGTCCCATCTTATAGCTTGGTCAGAATGTGTATCTCAATGATATCTAGGTCAGGTTCTAAACTTGGTTATGTGACCTTGAAAACTAGGTCACTAGGTCAAATTATAGAAAAAGCTTGTCCGCACTGTAGTAGTCTTAATTTTGCTCCGATCTTCTTCAAGCTTTGTCAGAATGTTTATCTCGATGATATCTAGGTCAAGTTTGAAACTGGTTTAAAAGATTTTTTCTGTTTTATTTATTTTGATTGATTTGTTACTAGTAAAAGGTCTGAGATTAAATAGTAGGTTTTAGTAAAAAAGTAGAATGTGTAGTAGTTTTTTGCTCACCTGAGCCTTTGGCTCATGTCTGAAACCACATGAACCCGAGATCTAAGATTTGGTATGTAGCATTGTCTTGTGGACCTCTGCCAAGTTTGTTCAAATTATGCGCCTGGGGTCAAATTTGGCCCTGCCCCGGGGGTCAACTTATTTTACATTGGGAAAACTTTGAAAATCTTCTTGTTTGTATAAAATATGAGATCTTTGAATATCTTCTGTTAGAAAATGTAATGTTGCATCTGATGTTTGCTTAACGGTAGACCCTCAGGCAAAGTACTCAGGTGAGCAATCCAGGGCCATCATGGCCCTCTTGTTTGCTTTTGCTGTTATGTTATTTATATGATTATTCCAAGATAGATCTTACTTATTGTTACACCTAAGTATTTAGCAGCCTCGGTTCAATACTTAGGCGTAACAATAAGTAAAGATCTATCTTGGATCTATCTACTATATGTAATTCGATGGAATGGTTGGTTGAAGAAACTACTGGCATCCTTTACACTGGTAAAATATCCATCCTCTACCGGCACAATAGTTGAATTTACCAATAAAAATGGAGTAATAGGGGCATTATTTATTAAAGTTACAATTTGTAGCATGTTCATTTCTGTAAGTGTACATTTATTGTGTTTTTTGCCCCGGCGGCAAAAAAGACCCAAATAAGCCCAAATATATCGAATACACTTGAAATATACTTTAATACTGATGAAAGACGGCTATTAACAAATATGTATTATAAGTTATTTTCTAAAAAGCAATGAAAATCAACAGCGAAAAATTTAGATATTCAGTCATAAATATTAGCCATATTTTGGACATAACGGCTATCGTAAAATTTACGCTCTGGGAAAAAAATATTTTTTCAGGTTGTTTTATCTAGAATTGTTTTGCAGTTTCAACTTTCAACTCTTTACTCATTTCCATTTAGACTTTTATTCTAATTTTCAGAGGTTTCTTTTTTATATTTGCATATTTTTTATATATAAGGTATTACAATCATATTTCATAATACCTAACTAGAAATTATCACAAGCTTTTGTTTTCACAGCACCACACATGAAAAGAATCCAGAGTACAAACAAATGAGTATTAACTGAAAAATAACAATAAAAGCTTACATTTTCTCATCAGATATCCAAAGTGACATTGACTTGCTTAATTTGTAAAAGATTGTTGATTGAATGATACAATTCAAGTGTATTTGGGTATTTCGTGCTGCCCTTTTTGCCCTTGTGGTTTAGTGTTATTTTTGCATTTAAAAGTGGATGATTTATGAGCAGTGTAATTCTGTATTACCTGCCTTGTTCAGTAGGGATAAATTTAAGTCACAGCCAACAAATAGATGATATGACTGAAACAGCTGATCACCAAAAACAGGGTTTTTCTTAACAAAAGCAATATTTTCATAATTCTGTAATTAAACAATTGTAATCAATACATTATGATTATTTTGATGAGTTAAGTTGTTACAGTCGTGTCGAATGTTCTTTAATTTCATCATACTGATAATGATTGCATTCAGTTGATGTGAATAATTCAGTGAATTACTCTGTTTTATCATTTTGTACAAACCTCTTTCCATTTCTGTATAAAATCAGTTTGACAAACTAGAAGTGTGACAAAATCTCCATAATTGCCCAGTTATCAAGTCAAAGATAGACATATTAACATGACAGGACTTTGATTTTGTACATTTTCTTTTTATGCACCACCATTCAAAGAATGGCAAAAGGGTATTAAGTGTTGCACCTGTCTATTCGTGTGTCTTCATTTTGTTTGTGTGCATTTAAAGGAAGAGACTTGCACCGTTCCATTCATTTTTTGCATGTATAATACAGTACTCACCAGGAGAAACTCACATCTTCCTCTTTTTAGTGTGGGCAGGGAAAAAGTAATATTCACCGCAGCAATGAGGACAAAGACGGACTTCCTCAATGTCACGACATTGCAAAATATCTTTGTAATATTTGACAAACGGCGCAGAAATTATATAGGGGCATAACACACCTTGACTAGCTGAACATTTAACGACTATAATGAAACTAAACCTTTTACATCTACCAATTATGTGACTTTTGGTAAAATTAAAACCAAATTTCAAATACATTTGCTTTGTAGGTTTATTTATGTACTTAATGTTTTTAAGTTTTGAAAGTGCTTGTTGTTACATAGCAGAATCGGTCAAAAAATTTTGCCAAGCACCTAGACGATACAGATGTCGCAGCAAGGTTTATGTTTTCTTAAAATAGGAAAGCAGTTTAACATGTGTCAATCGGAAACCAGTCATTTTATTTTTTGAAAATATTATCAGCTGTTTTGTGAAGCAATTGCTTTGAATTCTCAATTTCTTTGCCTAAACAATAGCAGCATTCAAAAACAAATGCATCAGAATGAGAGCTTTATACATTTAATTGATATTTTTAAAGCATAAAATTAGCTGAAATGCATCTAATCAGGAACTACATGTATATGAGCTACAATATCAATAATCACCTGTGAAAAAAAGTTCATGGATGTCCGTCGCGATATGTGGTGACCATGTCCGCAGCCGAGATCCTCGAAACGCAGTGAACTTGGTCCCGTTTTAATAAATGGGTAGTTGGCTACGACCTCGAGGAAAACGAAACTACAGGTTCTTATCATAATTAGGCATGACACCTCCAATTTTATCAGAGTTATGGCCATTTTCATACCCGCTAGGGAAGGCATTAAGTTTTTGAACTAGCTGTCAGTCACCTTTGAAATTGCCCATTATTTCCTTATTAGTGAATGGATTCATACTTGGACAGGACATTCCAATTGTCATATACCATAACAGTTCTGTTTATAGCCCATCCTCTATTAGACGCCCACCCCCCATATTTTTGACAAAAAAACAATCATTTTTCAGTCCAAAGTTGAAAAATCCACTGCCCCGTTAACCACTGTTGTACAGCGTTCACCGGAAATAGCCCATCAAAATGTCTAAAACGAAAGTAAAATCGCCGATGTGGAGTTCACCCAAGGTAATGTTTCAGCTTATTTCTCCTTCATATCTTTATAGATTTCTCCAAACTAAACAATATTGTGAAGCTAAATATGTCTGGTTTTAGACCAGTAGTTGCTTTTTTCTGCAAGTTGGGTATTTTTTGAGTAATTGACGATAAATTGTGGCCTCGTTGTTGACTTTTGCAAACAATGTTGATATTTTCCACTAAATCAAGCCCGAAACGCATTTGCTGTGTCAAAATCTATCTTGATTTATCAAATATAGACTTTCCTCCACTTGTATTAGAGCGGCCATTCACCAACTCGAGCTACTTTTTACAAAATTTGCGAAAAACAGTCATGCCTTGTGTACGGGGTCTAGCACGGTTCTGTACGGGGTGTAGATTGAAAACTGTCTTGCGAGTGTACGGGGTATAGTAGGTAAATGAATGCCATTTTCTGCAAAATGCAAATTAACTTCAGTGCCAAGGCACACACATCAGCTGATTAAAGAATTGCGATTAGTGTCGAAGAGGGCGGGGAGCGTAAAGCGAAACATTTTATTTGTTTGCAAATCATGATTAATATTCAAGTATTTATAATGTTTATATTTCAATTTAACACTTAGTACGCCGTTTGCCGCCCGCCTACAACACTTTTGATGCTTGATCATAAGTTTATAGAAAAATATTTAACTCTATATTCCTTATTTCATTCCAACATTGATAGAACTTGGTTATACTGTAAAATTTGGCTTAATTAGTACTTAAGAATGTAGAGTTATATATTGTTAAATAAGTTAGTGTACCTGGTCTTATCCTTTAACCGGTCTTGAGACTTTATTTAAAAACAAACAAGTATGATAACTTGGTAAAATATTTTCCTTGACTAGTTTTTTTATCTTATAGGAGAAGACTAGATCACTGGCTATAAAAGCTTGCTCATATTTTTAACGAGAATCATTTGCAGTTAAACTTAGGTGACCCAACTTGTAATTGCGTGCAGTATATTTCATACTTAATTGACAAATACAATACTACTGCTTCTGTTGATGATGATAATGACTTAAAATGCAAACTCTGACACGGTTCAGTGTGTAGATAATAACGGACCACATACTGCATAACTATAGGTAGTAAGGTTATGGAACACGTCCTGAACGTACACGCGTACGTGTAGTAAAACGTGTACGTGCAGTTGATCGTAAACCTTGAAGCTAAACATTCTGAAATGTCTCTAAGTCGTCATATAGTGTATACCTGCAAGACGGCTAAAACGGTTTTATGGAAAACACCTGTTAATGCCGTTTTGTACAAAATGACACTCGTACACAATCTCTTAAGTGTATGATCAATTACCGACCTGTCTTGTAAGTAGGTAAGTAAATACTCGCACTCGGACATTTCCATACCGTGAGTGGGCCAGAAAACTGATGGTTTGTATTAGTGACCAATATTGCATGATACTGACGCGCACACCACATAGACATTGCCAGGTTCTTTAACGTGCCCGGTGAAAAGCTCCAATACATGGGACATTATTCCTGGTTAGAACCAGTACTAAAGAGAGTAATGTTAGTTGTAGAAGCGGGGGGGGGGGGGGGGGGGGGGGGGGGGGGGGGTGTTGAACTTGCGACCCATCGATTACGAGTCCAGTGCCTTTACCACTAGACCACCGATCCGCTCTTCGACCTGTCTTATAAAAAACGACCGACACTATTCAGCTATGTTTGTGATGGTGCGAATATAAAATAATAAAACGTAGTTCTCATACTATTGCATTTGTGTGTTAGGCTAAAAAAAAATTGTTAAATAAATTATTTACCAAACAACTCCGAGCCTTCTTCTTTTTCTCCCAACTTCTCCATGTTTTAGTCTGAAACGAGAGCATTTCCAAATACAACTAATATAATAAAGACTAAAATTTGAAGATGTTGCTACTAGACACCGTACACATGCTACTAAACCCTGTACATTGAACTACTACACCCCGTTCACTTGAATTTATTTTGTTGCTAGACCCCGTAAACAAGGCATGACTGTTTTTCGCAAATTTTGTAACAAGTAGCTCGAGTTGGTGAATGGCCGCAAGTGGAGGAAAGTCTATATTTGATAAATCAAGATGGATTTTGACACAGCAAATGCGTTTCGGGCTTGATTTAGTGGAAAATATCAACATTGTTTGCAAAAGTCAACAACGAGGCCACAATTTATCGTCAATTACTCAAAAAATACCCAACTTGCAGAAAAAAGCAACTACTGGTCTAAAACCAGACATATTTAGCTTCACAATATTGTTTAGTTTGGAGAAATCGATAAAGATATGATGGAGAAATAAGCTGAAACATTACCTTGGGTGAACTCCACATCGGCGATTTTACTTTCGTTTTAGACATTTTGATGGGCTATTTCCGGTGAACGCTGTACTACAGTGTTAACGCCAATCCTCCGATCTGAGCAAAATTGAGCTTACCTTAACAATTCAAAGTTTACTTATTTCCCTTTTATTTTACTTTTATTTCCCTTAATTTTGCTGTAAGAAAGTAGTACAGATCATGCACGAGGCTTATTTTTTTATTCCCGTGCTCAGAAAACTTTCACACAGATTTTAGCATTATCTGCAATAAGTCAACATCCGCTCTTTCTCTGGATTCGATTTCTTCTTGTAATTATGAGGGGCGAGTGGATTTATGAAGCCCTGCTTAGAAAATTGGCCTGTCTTGGGAAGATGTGTCTCCAATTATCCCCCAACCCTAACTTTCGAACAATCCATGATTCTAATAAAAGCCCCGGGCTGTAAATAGAATTTTTATGGTATATTTATATGACCCCTGAATGACCTTGCCCTTAATGGTCCAGTTGACAAACATACTTAATATTGGCCATAATTCCCGTCCTGTTTTTTGAAAAAATAAAACAGATTTAGTTCATGTTTGCGTTAAGGTCAAATTGTCAAGAAAAAGGATTCTTTTGAAGGATCTTAAATTAATCTTCATCTGTTCCTAAGAACAAAGGTCTCTAAAGTTTATATTTTGGTAAGCCTCATTCAGTATATGTCCCCTATTATTTTCTTGATATGGCATTGCAGGGCATGGGAACCATATGCCTTTTTTTTTAAACTATCCAATTAGATGTTTGTTTTTATTGTCTCTACTTTTGACTGTGCAACTTAGAATAGGGAAACATTTCAAATTTGAGATAATTAATATTTGCAACATCATAGTTTGTTAGTGATCAAGTTTAGTGGGAGCAGCAGTGACACTGTGTCCTCTTATTTGTTATTCATCATGGTGACTTTTACAAAGTTTTATAACAATAGTACATGCTGCGACATGACAATGAAATGTTGTTTCTTTGCTTCTAGTTACTGGCTTGGATTTTGTGTCAACCCCAAGTCGTTTTGTCATCGGTGATACTGGGACCTTAACAATGAGATGTAATATTAATGAAGGTGATGTTAAAACAGTTTACAACATATTTATCAAGCGGATGTCAGCAGCAGGATCAAACAATGAACAGACTTTGGCATCTATTGAACTTGGAAAAGATGCTATATTTAATGATAAGATAACTGAGGACAGGGATTTTGCAGTGACTGGAAGTGTTACTGATTTGCCACATTTTCTTCAAGTTTCTATGAACATACAGAAGATGGTATGTGAAGATGCCGGGACGTACATGTGTGAAAGAACATATCTGAATAATGACGATGTTACAAATACACTAAAAGTAAATGCTACATTAGAAGCTTTTGGTAAGTAATGTTGTGTGATATACTTGAAACATTTCAGAAATGTTGCCTCCTCTTCAAAGAAGAGTGGATATATTGCTTTGCACATGTGGATCAATAGGTTGGTCGGTGGGTCCATCCATCTGTTGGTCCGTAGACCATGGTGAGCTTTTCTGATCAGTCTCTGCCCGTCCGTTTGTCTGTCATCAACTTTTCATTTAAACGACATCTCCTCTGAAACCACTGGGCCAAATTAAATGAAACTTGCTTGGGATGTTCCTTGCATGAAGCTCTACCAAGATTATTCAAATAGTTTCAGTCCATTGAATAATTTCTGGGTGACACTGGAGCTAAAAAAATAGATTTTAAAAGTTGGATCTTTAAGAATTTTCTTAGTGTTGTATCTAGACCTGGAAAAGGGCTGGGTGCTGGATGAAAAGGGCCTGGGCTAGGGGGGCCCTGGGGGCATGCTCCCCAGAGAAAAACTGAAATCAAGTGCATGATTTCCTGCATTCTGGGCAATTCTGACACAATTCTTGAAGGCTTTTGACATGCTGATATGTTTTTGAAATGAAACACAGAAAACATTCATATTAATTTTTAATGCATGCAACATTCATGAAATGTTATGTATTGTCGATTCATATATTTTGACCTGGCATCTGAAAAATTATTAACAATACCCAGTTGATTACCATTTATTTCTGTCACCAAAAAACATAAATTTCAAATTTAAATAAAAAAAGAAAATATATATATATATATATATATATATGCAAAATGTTTTTCATTATAAGAACATACTAAAAATGAAATGGGAAGATTACCACTCGTTTTTAGCTAGACTATTTAAAGAATAAGGAGACTATAGTTTTCGCCCCGATGTCTGTATTGGTTCAGGTTAAATTTTTGGCAAGGGAACATTATTCACCTAACCCTTGCAGATATAGCCCTGAAACTTACAATACTTGTTTACCATCAAGACCTAAGTCTGCTAACAAGAGGAGGTAACTTTGTAAAGCATTTTTTTTTAAATTTTGGCCCATTTTCAACTTAGAAGTCAAGTACTGAGAATAGTCGAGCGTGCTGTCCTACGACAGCTCTTGTTTTCAAATTGTTCTCAAATTAAAAGACCGGGGGTTGGGGGGGTCAATTTTGATGATGGTTTTGTTGAGAAAGTCACTAAGAGTTAAAATTTGTGTCCAAATTGACAAAGGAATTGTGAGTGACACTTCCATTTGTCGACAATATTTTAACTTGTTCGGTTACATTGTTGGTTTTGGCTAGTTTGGGTTCTTTGGTTTAAATAAACTGACGTAAAATTGATTGTTCGTCATTCTTGACTTTTTTCTTCTAAGGAAAGTTTGAGAGTAAAACCGAAAACGTAGAATGTTGCAGTGGCGATAAAATCTGTATGCCGTTACCTCGGCAAATAAAAACATTATATTCTAACATGCAGAAAAACTGTCTTTCGTCAGTTATATATGAAACGATACTCCTTACTTTTTTAATGATTTCAGTCATGATTTATTTTAGCAACGAATAGATTTTACTGCAAGCTAATCCACATACTTGTTATGTGTCGCAATGTTATCCTGTAATGTACTGTATAGTACGAATAGTTCCGAAGTATGTTAACATTTGGATTTCGCTTCGTCGAAATAACTTCAACTCGTCGTCAGTTTTTTTGTAGCTCACCTGTCACGTAGTGACAGAAAGAGCTTTTGTGATCGCCCTTTGTCCGTCGTCCGTCCATCCACAATTAGTTTGTTAACACTCTAGTGGTCACATTTTTGCCTCAATTGTCGTGAAACTTGGTGAGGATGTTTGTCTCATAAATTTCTCTCACGAGTTCGAACATGGGTTATCTGTGTTAAAAAACTAGGTCACAGAGCCCAAATATAGAAAAAATGTTGTTAACACTCTAGAGGCTACTTTTTCAGTCTAAATATCCTGAAAATTTGTCAGAAAGGTTGTATCGATGATTTCTAGCTCAAGTTCGAATATGGGTCATCTAGGGTCAAAAACTATGTGACAGAGCCCAAATATTGAAAAACCTTGTTAACACTCTAGAGGTGACATTTTCAGTCCAAATAATCTGAAAATTTGTCAAAAGGTTGCTTCTTTGATTTCTAGCACAAGTTCCAATATGGGTCATCTTGGTTCAAAAACTAGGTCACAGAGCCCAAAAATAGAAAAATCTTGTTAATACTCTAGAGGTTACATTTTCAGTCCAAATAACCTGGAAATATGTCAGAAAGGTTGTAACAATGATTTCTAGCTCAGAATGGAATATGGTTCATCTGGGGTCTAAAACTAGGTCACAGAGCCCAAATATGTGAAAACCTTGTTAACACTCTTGAGGTAATTTTGTCAGTCCAGATAATCTAGAAATTTGTCAGAAAGATGTTTTCAATGATTTCTAGCTCAGTTTTGAATATCTTGGGTCAAAACTAGGTCACAGAGCCCAAATATGTAAAAACTTTGTTAACACTCTAGAGGTAACATTTTCAGTCCAAATAACCTGGAAATTTGTCAGAAAGGTTGTAACGATGATTTCTAGCTCAGAATTGAATATGGGTTATCCTGGTTTTAAAACTAGATCACAGAGCCCTAAAATAGAAAAACCTTGTTAACACTCTAGAGGTTACATTTTCAGTCCAAATATCCCGGAAATTTGTCAGAAAGGTTACTTTGACGATATCTAGCTCAGAATCGAATATGGGTTATCTGGGGTCAAAAACTAGGTCACAGAGCCCAAATTTGTAAAAACCATGTTAAACACTCACGAGGTAACATTTTCAGTCCAAATAACCTAGATATTAGTCAGAAAGATTGTTTCAGTGATTTCTAGCTCAGTTGTGAATATGGGTTATCTGGGGTCAAATCTAGGTCACAGAGCCCAAAAGTAGAAAAACCTTGTTAATGCTCTAGAGGTTACATTTTCAGTCCAAATGTCCTTGAAATTTGTCAGGAAAGTTGTATTGATGATTTCTAGCTCAAATTTGGATATGGATCATCTGGGATTAAAAACTAGGTCACAGAGCCCAAATATGTTAAAACCTTTTTAACACTCCAGAGGTTACATTTTCAGTCCAAATATCCTGGAAATATGTCAGACAGGTTGTTTTGATGATTTCTAGCTCAAGTTCCAATATGGGTCTTCAGGTCACAGAGCCCAAATATGGAAAAACCTTTTTAATACTCTAGAGGTAAGATTTTAATTCCAAATAACCTGGAAATTTGTCAGAAAGGTTGCTTTTATGATTTCAAGCTCAAGTTCGAATATGAGTCATCTACAGTCAATTAACCAGGTCCATAGCATCTTTGTTAAAAATCATACTCAATTGAGTGATACAGGGCCATCATGGCCCTCTTGTTTATTTTTTTAGTTTCTGTAAGATTCTAAACAACAATTTACTTAGGGCATACTGTGCATCGTAAATTAACTCTATGGGCATTTTTTTAAACACCAGGCAAATTTGTGGGTAATGCATGATTTTCTCAATCACTTGTCACTGACCACTTGATCAGTACACACAAGTTAGCTGAGTTTATTGCTTGACATGCTTAAGGTCTATAAAAGAAGGTATCGATGGGCGGAGTTAAAAACTATTCATATGCTTGACTATTTGGTGGGAGATACTTATGGGCGGATCGAAAACAGGCACTTTTATATTTCCGGGTGGTAATTAGGGCAGCTGGGTGGAGCTAAAAAGGGCCGGGCGCAGGGCCAAGCTAAAAAGTGCTAGATGAAAGGTCAAGTTCACAGGGACCTCTAGAGTGAAAACAGTTTCTGCTCAGTAATTGGAGTACCATTTTACCCAGAGCCTTCAAACTTCACAGGATGATTGCCCTTACTCAGTAAACGAAGTGTGTCATTTTTGGGCTCAGTAGCTCAAAAGTTAAGGTCACAGGGACCTGTAGAGTGAAAGCTATTTCTGCTCTGTAACTGGAGGTCCATTATACCCAGAACTTTAAAGGGGCTGGCCTCCAGATGACAAAAAAGAAAGTTTTCTTGTATTATAAATTTCTTGTAATATTCATGACTAATGCTTAAAAACTAACTAACTGACAAAAAATAAGTCAGATAATCACATTATAAATTGATTTTTTTCCTATGATAATGCTATACCGTAATGCACAGTATAACTATATTGTATAAGAGTTAAAGTAAATAACCATAAATACACATGCAGCGATAGTGGTGACAGTAAAAGCGTTGGTTAAATATTGTTAACATGAGGGTCCAGAGTTCAAATCAGGCTGAAGCGAATATATATTTTTTGTTCTATTTTGACTTTTATAATCAGTTTTGAAGTAAAATATCATGTTGTTATAATCTCATGGCATCTAGATTTAATTTATGTAAAAAATATTTTTATATCAAATCTGGAGTACAGCCTCTTTAAAACTCCATATGGTAATTATATTAGAAGAACTCTATTGTTTTTAGGGTCCATAGGTCAAAGGTGAATTTCACAGTGACCTGTAGAATAAACTATTTCTGTTAAAAAAATGAGTACCATTACACACAGAGTCTTCAGAGTTATTGCAAACTTATTCTAACTTGCCAACAACCAATAACGATACTTGTAACTTGAACAGTGAGACTCAGGTAAGCAATTTAGAGCCATCATGGCCTTTTTGTTAGGCTAAAAAAAATTAATGTTTAGTTTCTCAAGCCATTTTTATCAAAATTATATGAGGGAGGGCGGAATTTTTTTTTATACCCTCATTTTTTTTTTAGCTCACCTGAGCACAAAGTGCTCAGGATGAGCTTTTCTGATCGGTCTTTGTCCGTCGTCCATCCGTCCGTCGTCAACTTTTCATTCAAACGACATCTCCTCTGAAACCAATGGGGCAAATTTAATGAAACTTGCCTGGGATGTTCCTTGAATGAAGCTCTACCAAGATTGTTCAAATGGTTCTGGTCCATTGCATTTCTGGTTCACTGGAGCTAAAAATAGATTTTATAAGTTGGATCTTTAAAAATCTTCTTCTCCGAAACCACAAGGCCTGGAGCTTTGATATTTGGTATGAAGCATCATCTAGTGGACCTCTACTAAGTTTGTTCAAATTATGTCCCTGGGGACAAAACTGACCCCACCCCAGGGGTCAGTTGATTTTACATAGAGTTATATAGGGAAAACTTGAAAATCTTCTTGTCAGATACCACAAGGCCTAGAGTTAAGATATTTGGTATGTAGCATTGTCTAGTGGACCTCTACCAAGTTTGTTCAAATCATGGCCTCTGGGTCAAAAATGGCCCCGCCCCGGGGGTCACTTGTTTTACAAAGAGTTATATAGGAAAATCTTAAAAAAATCTTCTTGTCAGAAACCGTAAGTTATAGAGCTTAGATATTTGGTGTGTAGCATTGTCTAGTGGACCTTTACCAAGTTTGTTCAAATCCTGTTCTCTGGGTCAAAAATGGCCCCGCCCCAGGGGCCACTAGTTTTACATAGAGTTATATAGGAAAATCTTAAAAAATCTTCTTGTCAGAAACCGTAAGTTATAGAGCTTAGATATTTAATGTGTAGCATTGTCTAGTGGACATCTACCAAGTTTGTTCAAATCCTGGCCTCTGAGTCAAAAATGGCCCCGCCCCAGGGGTCACTTGTTTTACATAGAGTTATATAGGAAAATCTAAAAAAATCTTCTTGTCAGAAACCGTAAGTTATAGAGCTTAGATATTTGGTGTGTAGCATTGTCTAGTGGACTTCTACCAAGTTTGTTCAAATCCTGTCCTCTGGGTCAAAAATGGCCCCGCCCCAGGGGCCACTAGTTTTACATAGAGTTATATAGGAAAATCTTAAAAAATCTTCTTGTCAGAAACTGTAAGTTATAGAGCTTAGATATTTGGTGTGTAGCATTGTCTAGTGGACCTCTACCAAGTTTGTTCAAATCCTGGCCTCTGGGTCAGAAATGGCCCCGCCCCGGGGGTCACTTGTTTTACATAGAGTTATATAGGAAAAACTAAAAAATCTTCTTGTCAGAAACAAGAAGGCCTACAGTTAAGATATTTGGTATGTAGCATTGTCTAGTGGACCTCTACCAAGTTTGTTCAAATCCTGGCCTCTGGGTCAAAAATGGCCCTGTCCCGGGGGTCACTTGTTTTACATAGAGTTATATAGGAAAATCTTTAAAAAATCTTCTTATCAGAAACCGTAAGTTATAGAGCTTAGATATTTGGTGTGTAGCATTGTCTAGTGGACCTTTACCAAGTTTGTTCAAATCCTGGCCTCTGGGTCAAAAATGGCCCCGTCCCGGGGGTCACTTGTTTAACATAGAGTTATATAGGAAAATCTTTAAAAAATCTTCTTATCAGAAACTGTAAGTTATAGAGCTTAGATATTTGGTGTGTAGCATTGTCTAGTGGACCTTTACCAAGTTTGTTCAAATCCTGGCCTCTGAGTCAAAAATGGCCCCGCCCCAGGGGTCACTTGTTTTACATAGAGATATATAGGAAAATCTAAAAAAAATCTTCTTGTCAGAAACCGTAAGTTATAGAGCTTAGATATTTGGTGTGTAGCATTGTCTAGTGGACCTTACCAAGTTTGTTAGAAAAATGTCCCTGGGGTTGCTATTGGCCCCGCCCGAGGGGTCACATGTTTTAAATAACAATATAGAAGAAAATCTTTAAAAATCTTAATTTTAAAATTTGGCATGAAGCAAGCTTTATCAAGCTTTTTCAAATTATTGGATTAGGTTAAAGGTCACGGAGGCTAAAAGTAGATTTATCTACTGTACCTCATAGAGCCTTCATTTATAGACCAATATCTTTGATATTCAGTATAGAGGTTCCTTGCATGGACCTCTACCCATGGGTAGGGTTTGAGGTTTGAGGTCACTGGGTCAAGGTCAAGGTCACCATAGCTTATAATAGATATTTCTACTTTCTGTCATAGAGCCTTTATTTATTGACTGATATTTTACATATTTGGTTTGTAGGCACTTACATATTTTCAATTAAAAAATGAAATACTGCTTAACAGCAAACCTACAGCCAAAGTACTCAGGTGAGCGATCCAGGGCCATCATGGCCCTCTTGTTATTCATGATTTCGCACTTAATATGAGGTTTCATATCCCCAAAAATTCATATAAATACAGTTTTAATGATCAATGGCACTGGATATGTTGAAATTACCATCTGTATTAAGATGTCAACAAGCACAGAAGTGCTTACGATACTCAAAAGAAACAGTAAACATGGTGTTTAATGTGTTGCAGAGTATTAACCTAAAAGATCTACTGAGAGCATTCAAAAAAATCAAATCATATTTTACTTTAACTGCTCATCAGTCTCTGTTGTATTAAAATACTTTATAATATGCAACACCACTTTTTATCTTTAACAAGACTTGCTAGAACTTTTTTCTAAACAGAAATAACATGTCATGTGAAAAAAAAAAACACAATAAACTTTTTAGTAAGAATGTATTTCTACATGTACTTATTTGATACATGAATAATAAAATCCTAATTTAAGACAGTCTAAACACACGAAAATTAGTCTTAATCTTTTAAAATTATATCAAGAGAAAGGCATTGACAAAAGCATGGAATATTGTTCTGAAAATAAAATTTGTTTTACAAGCTTTATTTTTACCTATTTGTCGCAAATTTGTAGAAAACAAAAAACGTGGCCGTATTTGAATCAATGTGTCGTAAACACTCGCTCGATCGAAGTTATTGAGACGCATATATTTGTTTGTTTTGGGGTTTAACGCCGATTTCAAGATATGTTATATCTCGGCGGTCAGTCCACCTAACCAGTAATTGCCAATTTCTCCGCAAGTGACTGACTACTGTTCCCACATGATCTTCTCTGAATCAGAGGTGAGAGACAAATGAACATAAGACACAATGTCTGAGAACAATTGTCACGGAGAAATTTTGCCCTGCCCAGGGGTTGAACCAACGACCGACTAATCCAGTGCTCTACCTATTGAGCTAAGGTTGCACACCACTATTAACACATTCGGAACAACTCTGGCGACTTCAATAAGTCACCTCGGAAATAATGTGGTAGGCGCCATATTGGACTATTTTATAATACAGTTGGTGTCTGCTAAATTGAAAACATTTCTTAATGCCTCTATCTGTTTATACTTTAAATTAACATTATTTTCATATTTTTCTAATGCATAAGACAGAAACTGCTTCAGTTCTGCCATGTTTGTTTATATTTAATAAAGCCGACATGAATTACCATTTGGTGTATTCATATACTTACATACGAGGTCTTTATACGAAGTTGTCGGAAAAGGCCGAGTTGTTACGATTGCTATTAACATAAACAAACCGTTTACCGCGGTACTTCTTGCCACACCGGGAATAGTAAAAAGACTTTTTAACAAATAAAAATTTTTTTGCCAGCGATTGAAAATCGAAGCGGGCGTTCTAAAACGTATGCGGCGGGGCCTGAGAAACAAAACATTAATTTTTTTTAGCCTTAGCTGGACTTTTTTTTTTTCTTTAAATCGATTGCTATAGTCATGGTGTTGTTGCCATTGCCGTTCCCGTCTGAAAACTTTAACATTAATCATAATTATTCTATTCCTTGATGGATTATCCTCATACTTGGACACAGCAACGCTTTGGACATGACCTTCAAATAGACCAGAGTAAACTTGACTCTGACTCTAAAATGACTTTCAAATTCAAGGTCGAAATACTGAATTTTGCTAAAATTGGCCATAACTTTATTATTAGTTTGTAGATTGTCTTCATGCTTGGACACAACAACTCTTTGGACAAGACCTTCAAGTAGGCCAGACTAAACTTGACCTTGACTCTTAAATGACCTTCACCTTCAAGGTCAAAATATTGAATTTTGCTAAAATTGGCCAAAATTTTGTTATTTATGGTTGGATTTAATTTATACTTGGACAAAACAGCCATTATGACAAAACTGACATGTTGCTCAGATATTACCATGACCGTAAAATTACCATGACCGTCAAGGTCAAATAATTAAATTTTTCTTAAATTGTCATAGCTTTGTTGTTATGACCCCATCGAAGATGAGGGGGCATATAGTTTTGCAAATGTCAGTCCGTCCGTCCGTCGGTAGACACTTCGTTTCTGATCAATAACTAGAGAACGCTTTGACCTAGGTTTACTAAGCTTGATATGCTGGTTGGTCTTTACCAGTAGATGACCCCTATTGATTTTGAGGTCATTAGGTCAAAGGTCAAGCTCACAGGGACCTTCATTCTTAAAATGGTTTCCGATCAATAACTAGAGAACGCTTTGACCTAGGTTCACCAAACTTGTTATGCTGGTCGGTCATCACCAGTAGATGACCCCTATTGATTTTGAGGTCATTAGGTCAAAGGTCAAGCTCACAGGGACCTTTATCCTAAAAAAAGATTTCCGATCAATAACTAGAGAACTCTTTGACCTAGGTTTACCAAACTTGGTATGCTGGCTGGTTATCATCAGTAGATGACCCCTAGTGACTTTGATGTCATTAGGTCAAAGGTCAAGCTCACAGAGACTTTCTTCTTAAAAACGGTTTCCGATCAATAACTAGAGAACGCTTGGCCCAACCACAAGCAACTAGGTGCTGTTGGGGGGCATTTATGTTTTACAAACATTTCTTGTTTTTGGTTTGATTTGATTCTTACTTGGACAAAACAACAATTATGACTAAACCGACATATTGAATAACTCAGATGTGACCATAACCTAAAAATGACCTTGACTGTCAAGGTCCGATGATTGAATTTTGCTTAAATTGTCATAACTTTCTCATTTATTTATGGATTTAATTCATATTTGGACAAAATGACACTTCTGACAATTGTGACATTATGATTATTTCAAGTTTGACCTTCACCTTCATGGTCAAATTATTGAATTTAGCTAAAATTGCCATAACTTTCAAGAAGATTCTTGTCTATACACTATAGATCTTAAATTAAATTCATTTTTTAATCCCATTCCGCAAAGTGGGAAGGGGATTATAGGAATGGCCTCCGTCTGTCAGTCCATTCATCTGTCCATCCATCCCTGTGTCTGTCCGTCTGTCTGTCCGTCTGAAACACTTTCGTGTCCGCTTCATAACTTTGAAACCTGAAATTTTTTTGAAATAACTTGGCACAAGTGATCACCATTATGAGACGATGTGCAGAGCGCAATACTTGTGTTGCTACCCCCAAGGTCAAGGTCACACTTAAAGGTCAAGGGTTAAAAAGTTTACATTTCGTGTCCGCTCCATAACTTTTAAACCGCTGAAAATTTTTTGAAATAACTTGGCACAAGTGATCAACATTATAAGATAATGTGCAGAGCACAATAATTGGGTTGCTACCCCCAAGGTCAAAGTCGCACATAAAGGTCAAGTGTTAAAAAGTCTTCATTTCGTTTCCACTCCATAACTTTTAAACCGCTGAAAATTTTTTGAAATAGCTTATCACAAGTGATCACCATTATGAAGCGATGTGCAGAGCACAATAATTGGGTTGCTACCCCCAAGGTTAAGGTCACACTTAAAAGTAAAGTGTTAAAAATCTACATTTCGTGTCTGCTCCATAACTTTTAAACCACTAAAAATTTTTGGAAATAACTTGGCACAAGTGATCATCATTATGAGACGAAGTGCAGAGCACATTATAATTGGGTTGCTACGAACAAGGTTAAGGTCACAGTTAAAGGTCAAATATCCACATTTCACATCTGCTGTATAACTTACTAACTTGGCTTACGAAAAGTTTTTTTATTACTTTGCACAAATGATCACCACAGTGACTATGACACAATGTGCAGAACCCAACATCCAGGTTGTTACCCCCAAGGTCAAGGGTAAATGTTCTCCATAACTTTTTGACTTTATAGAAGATTTTTAATAACTTGGCACAAATAATTAATATCATGAGACTATGTGCTTATAATATGCATGGCACAACATCAAGGTCATGGTTTGTTAAAGGTCAAGAAGTACATATTCATGTCTGCTGCGGAAGGGGATTAGCTGTCCTTCAGACTGCCTTGTTAATACTAGTTATCTCTTTCTTAACTATCCAGTACTTAAATTGTTCATCATGCTATCTTCACTGACAGCTCATGTTCTTTCACTCAGTTTCTTCTGTTTACTGCAAATGAACTTACAAATGTAAATCCAGCAGACAATTTAAGACTTTAAAACAAGCTACAAACATTTTGACTCTGCTGGAAATCAAGGACTATTTATTACAAAGTAAACAGTTACCATCACTGTGGTTAGTTGGTGGTCAAGGCATTCAACTAAGAAGAAATTGCAACAGTCACTGTTCCTATATTTAAGTGTCCACTGTATTTGAATTTCTTGAAGGATTTTGAAATTTTTTGGTAGAAATATTAAGTATAGTTATATTATAGAGATGGAACATAATGATATGGTTGTCTCTATAAGGCAAAGCTTAGGGACACACAGAATCAAAGGTCCTAGTCTCATTTTCATTTTACCAGTGTTCTTATTCACAGCTTGGTTTACTGATGAACAATAATTTCAGGAATTAGTTGTTATGACCACTTTTGCATGAACTTCAGGGGGTTTTGTTTAAACTTACATCTGAGATTCCTTAACTCTGTTGCATAACTGAAAAAACAAAAATTTGTTTCCTACCCCCATAATTTTTGGATTAGAGGAATTGAAACAGAAGTTTTTAGTAATGTCTTCTAGACATGTTGTTACAAGAAATACATGTATGAACATAAAATAAAAAACTTTATCTTTCCTTTTTTTGATTTAGTGTTGCCTGTTTTGATGGGCCAACTGGAGGCAAAGAAGAATCGTGTCTATGTAGAAGGGGGAGATTCATCAAATAAAGCACAATTTGATGTTGGTGATCAACTGGAACTAACATGTCGAGCAAACATTGGTAGCATACAATCAACCAGAATACAGTGGCGAAAAACATCAGAGATAGATGACAACTTCTTCAATCAGTACAATCCAGCTGAAAATATGTTAACTGAATCAGATGCACTCAGTGACAACCAGTGCGGTTACACTCGAACATCGACTCTTAAGTACAATGTAACAACTTCAGATGCTACCTATAATCTTGCATTTGAATGTTATGTTGAAGTTACTCAATACCCATCATCTACAGTAACACCAGGAGGACGTTATGAAACTAAGAACAACTTGAGATATCATTTAGTTGTTGGTAAGTGTATTGTTTTTATTTCATATTCTATAAAAAAAACTTTCAGGACTTTTTCATCATTTTGGGAATATGACCCATACTCTTGGTATATGAGAAATTTCAGGACATTTTCACATTTTGGAATGTCTTTGCATTTGTGCAAAATTCAACTGTAATTTTATTAAGTTTAATAGTTTTTATGCCCTAGTATTTTTTTGGTAGACTTCACATGAAGTGTAAGTGGCTCGATCACATTTTTAGCTCACCTGAGCACAGAGTGCTCAGGGTGAGCTTTTCTGATCGGTCTTTGTCCGTCGTCCGTCAGTCCGTCTGTCCGTCCGTCGTCAACTTTTCATTCAAACGACATCTCCTCTGAAACCAATGGGGCAAATTTAATGAAACTTGCCTGGGATGTTCCTTGCATGAAGCTCTACCAAGATTGTTCAAATGGTTCTGGTCCATTGCATTTCTGGTTCACTGGAGCTAAAAATAAATTTTATAAGTTGGATCTTTAAAAATCTTCTTCTCCGAAACCACAAGGCCTGGAGCTTTGATATTTTGTATGAAGCATCATCTAGTGGACCTCTACCAAGTTTGTTCAAATTATGTACCTGGGGACAAAACTGACCCCACCCCAGGGGTCAGTTGATTTTACATAGATTTATATAGGGAAAAATTGAAAATCTTCTTGTCAGAAACCACAAGGCCTAGAGTTAAGATATTTGGTATGTAGCATTGTCTAGTGGACCTCTACCAAGTTTGTTCAAATCATGGCCTCTGGGTCAAAAATGACCCCGCCCCGGGGGTCACTTGTTTTACATAGAGTTATATAGGAAAATCTTTAAAAAATCTTCTTGTCAGAAACCGTAAGTTATAGAGCTTAGATATTTGGTGTGTAGCATTGTCTAGTGGACCTCTACCAAGTTTGTTCAAATCCTGTCCTCTGGGTCAAAAATGGCCCCGCCCCAGGGGCCACTACTTTTACATAGAGTTATATAAGAAAATCTTAAAAAATCTTCTTGTCAGAAACCGTAAGTTATAGAGCTTAGATATTTGGTGTGTAGCATTATCTGGTGGACCTCTACCAAGTTTGTTCAAATCCTGGCCTCTGGGTCAAAAATGACCCAGCCCCAGGGGCCACTAGTTTTACATAGAGTTATATAGGAAAATCTTAAAAAATCTTCTTGTCAGAAACCGTAAGTTATAGAGCTTAGATATTTGGTGTGTAGCATTGTCTAGTGGACCTCTACCAAGTTTGTTCAAATCCTGTCCTCTGGGTCAAAAATGGCCCCACCCCAGGGGCCACTAGTTTTACATAGAGTTGTATACAAAAATCTTAAAAAATCTTCTTGTCAGAAACCGTAAGTTATAGAGCTTAGATATTTGGTGTGTAGCATTGCCTAGTGGACCTCTACCAAGTTTGTTCAAATCATGGCCTCTGGGTCAAAAATGACCCCGCCCCAGGGGCCACTAGTTTTACATAGAGTTATATAGGAAAATCTTAAAAAATCTTCTTGTCAGAAACCGTAAGTTATAGAGCTTAGATATTTGGTGTGTAGCATTGTCTAGTGGACCTCTACCAAGTTTGTTCAAATCCTGGCCTCTGGGTCAAAAATGGCCCTGCCCCGGGGGTCACTTGTTTTACATAGAGTTATATAGGAAAGACTAAAAAATCTTGTCAGAAACAAGAAGGCCTACAGGTAAGATATTTGGTATGTAGCATTGTCTAGTGGACCTCTACCAAGTTTGTTCAAATCCTGGCCTCTGGGTCAAAAATGGCCCCGCCCCGGGGGTCACTTGTTTTACATAGAGTTATATAGGAAAATCTTTAAAAAATCTTCTTATCAGAAACCGTAAGTTATAGAGCTTAGATATTTGGTGTGTAGCATTGTCTAGTGGACCTCTACCAAGCTTGTTCAAATCCTGGCCTCTGAGTCAAAAATGGCCCCGCCCCAGGGGCCACTAGTTTTACATAGAGTTATATAAGAAAATCTAAAAAAATCTTCTTGTCAGAAACCGTAAGTTTTAGAGCTTAGATATTTGGTGTGTAGCATTGTCTAGTGGAACTCTACCAAGTTTGTTAGAAAAATGTCCCTGGGGTCACTATTGGCCCCGCCCGAGGGGTCACAAGTTTTAAATAACAATATAGAAGAAAATCTTTAAAAATCTTCTTGACTGAAACCACAAGACCTAGAATTTTAAAATTTGGCATGAAGCAAGCTTTATCAAGCTTTTTCAAATTATTGGATTAGGTTAAAGGTCACGGAGGCTAAAAGTAGATTTATCTACTGTACCTCATAGAGCCTTCATTTATAGACCAATATCTTTGATATTCAGTATAGAGGTTCCTTGCATGGACCTCTACCCATGGGTAGGGTTTGAGGTCACTGGGTCAAGGTCAAGGTCACCATTGCTTATAATAGATATTTCTACTTTCTGTCATAGAGCCTTTATTTATTGACTGATATTTTACATATTTGGTTTGTAGGCACTTACATATTTTCAATTAAAAAATGAAATACTGCTTAACAGCAAACCTACAGCCAAAGTACTCAGGTGAGCGATCCAGGGCCATCATGGCCCTCTTGTCTTGACAAAACTTTATATTTTTAGCTCACCTGAGCACAAAGTGCTCATGTGAGCTCTTGTGATCTCATTTTGTCCGTTGTCCGTCATCGTGCGTTAGTGCGTGAGTGTGTCAACATTTTCCTTTAAACAACATCTCCTTCAAACCACTAGGCCAAAGTTGATGAAACCTGTCAGGGATGTTCCTTGTATGAAGTTCTTCCAAAGTTTCTCAAAGAAATCAATTCCATCAAGAACCCGGTTGCCATGGCAACTGAAAGGAAAAACTTTGAAAATCTTCATGTCTGAAACCACAAGGCCTAGAGCTTAGATATTTGGTATGTAGCATCCTCTAGTAGGCCTCTACAAAAATTGTTCAGATTATTCCCCTAGGGTCAAAATTGGCCTTGCCCCAGGGGTCTCTGGATTTAACATAGACTTGGAAAACTTTAAAAATCTTCTTGTCAGAAACCACAGGGCCTAGAGTTTAGATATTTGGTTTGCAGCATTTTCCAGTGGACCTCTACCAAGTTTGTTCAAATCATGGCTCCTGGGTCAAAAATGGCCCCGCCCCAGGGGTCATATGTTTTACATAGACTTATATAGAAAAAAACTTTAAAAATCTTCTTGTCAGAAACTGCAAGGCCTAGAGTTTAGATATTTGGTTTGCAGCATTTTCCAGTGGACCTCTACCAAGTTTGTTCAATTCATGGCTCCTGGGTCAAAAATGGCCCCGCCCCATGGGTCACATGTTTTACATAGAGTTATATAGGAAAAACTTTAAAAAATCTTCTTGTCAGAAACTGCTAGGCCTAGAGTTTAGATATTTGGTGTGCAGCATTGTCCAGTGGACCTTTACCAAGTTTGTTCAAATCATGGCTCCTGGGTCAAAAATGGCCCCGCCCCAGGGGTCACATGTTTTACATAGAGTTATATAGTAAAAAAAAAATTAAAAAATCTTCTTGTCAGAAACCGCAAGGCCTAGAGTTTAGATATTTGGTATGAAGCATTGTCTAGTGGACCTATACTAAGTTTGTTCATATCATAGCCTCTGGGTCAAAAAAGGCCTCGCCCCAGGGGTCACATGTTTTACATAGTGTTAAATAGGAAAAGTTTAAAAAGTTTTAACATCAGAAACCAAAAGGCATAGAGCTTAGATATTTATGTCTCCCCACTCTAGGGGAGGCATTTTGTTTTTGCCTTGTCTGTCTGTTCGTCTGTCTGTCTGTCCTTCTGTCTGTCAGTCCGTCTGTCACACTTTGTTACCACTCAATAACTGGAGTTCTATTTCACCCAGAGCCTTCAAACTTCATAGGACGATTGCCCTTACTGAGTAGAAGAACCGCATTGATTTTGGGATCAGTAGGTCAAAGGTCAAGGTCTCAGGGGCCCGAAGAGTGAAAACCATTTCCGCACAATAACTGCAGTTCTATTTCACCCAGAGACTTCAGCTTACAAAGGGTGATTGCCCTTATTGGGTAGAAAAACCCTATTGGTTTTGGGGTCAGTAGGTCAAATCAAGGTCACAGGGGCCCAAAGAGTGTTAACCATTTCTGCTCAATAACTGGAGTTCTATTTCATCCAAAGCCTTTAACCTTAATATGATGATTGCCCTTACTGAGTTGAAGAACCCTGTTGATTTTGGGGTCAGTAGGTCAAAGGTCAAGATCACAGGGGCCCAGAGAGTGAAAACCGTTTCCGCACAATAACTGCAGTTCTATTTCACCCAGAGACTTCAGTGTTCATAGGGTGATTGCCCTTACTGAGTAGAAGAACCCTATTGAATTTGGGGTGAGTAGGTCAAAGGTTAAGGTCACAGGGTCCCCAAAGAGTGTAAACCGTTTCCACTCAATAACTGGAGTTCTGTTTCACCCAGAGACTTCAGCATTCATAGGGTCATTGCCCTTATTGAGTAGAAGAACCCTATTTGTTTTGGGGTCAAAAGGTCAAGGTCACAGGGGCCAGAAGAGTGTAAACCATTTCCGCTTAATAACTGGAGTTTTATATCACCCAGAACCTTTAAACTTCTTAGGGTGATTGCCCTTACTGAGTAGAAGAACCCTATTGATTTTGGGGATTACTGTTTCACCCAAAGCCTCCAAACTTCATAGGATGGTTGCTTTTACTAAATAGAAGAACCGTTTCATTTTTGGGGCTAGTATGTCAAAGGTCAGGGTCACAGGGACCTGTAGAGTGAAAAACTATTTCTGCAGAGTAACTATAGTACCATTTTACCCAGAGCCTTCAAACTTTATAGGATAATTGTATTAGAAGAACCCTATTATATTAGGGTCCATAGGTCAAAGGTTAAGTTCACAGGGACATGTAGAGTGAAAACTGTTTATGCTCAGTAACTGGAGTACCATTTTACCCAGAGCCTTCAAACTTCATAGGATGATTTTCTTTACTCAGTAAAAGAACCCAATCATTTTTGGGGTGAGTAGGTCAAAAGTCAAGGTCACAGGGACCTGTAGAGAGAAAACTATTTCTTCTCAGTAGCTGAAGTATCATTACCCAAAACCTTCAAACTTTATAGGGTAATTATATTAGAAGAACCCTATTGTTTTTAGGGTCTTCAGGTCAAAGGTCAGAGTCACAGGGACCTGTAGAGTAAAACTATTTTTGCTAAAAAAAATGAGTACCATTACACGAAGAGTCTTCAAACTTATTGCAAACATATTCAACCTTGCACCTATAAAATTGATATTTGTAACATGAGCAATGAGACTCAGGTGAGCGATTTAGGGCCATCATGGCCCTCTTGTTTTAAGTTCTTCTGACAGACTGGGAACATTTTTTTTTATTGGGAACAACACCAAATATCAGCTACAAAGTGGCCAGAAAAAGACTCTGCTTTTGTTAATATACTCAGAAAATTTTGCTTACCAAAACTTGATTCTAATGCAGACACAGGAAAGATACAAGGTAGAAGGTCTGAACTGTTTCCAGAATTTTAATTCATTCGTTGGTTGGAAACTTCTTGAAAAGAGGTTGTAACTTATTCCATTGTTAGATAATTCAATCTCCATTTTTAAGTTGATTTTTCAAGAGATTGAATTAATTCATTATTAGCTCGAATTTTTTTGAAAAAAAGTTACTGCTATAGTCATGGTGTCGTCGCCGTTGCCATCCGTAAACTTTAACATTGATCATAAATTTTTTATTCCTTGATGGATTATCTTCATACTTGGACACAACAACCCTTTGGACAAGACCTTCAAGTAGACCAGACTAAACTTGACTTTGCCTTTGAAATGACCTTTAAATTCAAGGTCAAAATATTGAATTTTGCTAAAATTGGCCATAACTTTGTTATTTATGGTTGGATTTGAGTTATATTTGGACAAAACAACACTTATGACAAAACGGACATGTTTATTAACTCATATATGACCATGTCCTATAACTGGCCTTGACTGTCAAGGTCAGATGATTGATTTTTGCTTACATGGTCATAACTTTGTCATTCATTTATAAATTTGATTCACACTTGGACAAAACAACACTTATGACAAAACAGACATGTTGATTAACTCACATATGACCATGACCTATAAGTGACCTTGACCGTCAAGGTCAGGTGATTGAATTTTGCTAAAATGGTCATAACTTTTTCGTTTATTCATAAATTTGATTCATAATTGGACGAAACAACACTCATGACAAATCCGACATTATGATTATTTCAAGTTTGACCTTGACCTTTAAATGACCTTGACAGAAAAGGTCAAATCATTGAATTTCATTAAACTTGACCATAATTTTGTTATTTATAGTTGGATTTGAATCAGACTTGGACAAAAGAACACTTATGACAAAACCGACATGATAAAATTTTTAAGTTTGACCTTAACCTTAAAATGACCATTAACGTTCAGGTCAGATGATAAAATTTTGCTTAAATTGTCATAACTTTCTTGTTTATGGTTGGATTTGATTTATACTTGTAGAAAACAACAATTATGACAAAACCAACATACTGAATAACTCAGGTATGACCATAACCTCAAAATGACCTTGACTGTCAAGGTCAGATGATTGATTTTTGCTCAGATTGTCATACTTTTTGTATTTGTGTATCGATTTGACTCATACTTATAACAAATCGGACATGTTGAAATACTCATACTAAAAATGACGTTGACCGCCAAGGTCAGATGTTTGAATTTTTCCTAAATTGTCATATCTTTGTCATTTATATATGGATTTGATTGATACTTGGACAAAACAATATTTTTGACAAATCCGACATTTTGATTCAAGTTTGACCTTGATCTGTAAAATGACCTAGACTAGCACGATCAAATTATTGTATTTTGCTAAAATTTATCATAACTTTTTAATTTAGGCTTGATTCATACTTGAACAAAACAACACTTTTGACTTAACTTACAATTCAGGTATTACCTTGGCCTTTAAATGACCTTAAAATTGCTTAACTTCACTTTATCTTTGTTGTTAATTGATGTAGTGAATTCATGCTTAGACATTATTACCTTATAGACAATACCTCCAAAGAAGGTTAATGTGAACTTGACTTTGACCTTTAAGGTCAAATTTCTGAATGTTGCTAAAATTGGCTGTAACTTTGTTTTGTATGAATTTGATAATTACTTTTTTGTTTCATTTAAAATCCCTTCACCACAATGTGCTTCCTCTGATGTGTTTGCCTTTGGAAAAAGAAAAAAGTCGAAAAAGTCAAGCGTGGCCCCCGCTTGCGGTGGCTCTTGTTGTGAATATGTTGGCAAAATTTACTGTAACCTTCTCAGTGCTTTTTCTGACAGAAGTGTTGTTTCAGAGAAACAATATTATTACATGTACAAATCAGTGGAGAAACTACAAGGTCATAAACAAATATTTATAGAGTGCTTGCCTAGAGGGCTACCTGCCAGTAAGAATGATTAAGGATGTTAGTAAGTCTGGGCTGGGTGGATACTTTGAAAAGTATTCCTGGTTATGGTATGCTTTCAAAGCATAGTGTGTTTTACTTCTATCCCTCATTGAGCAGCGGGGACCCAGATATGCCTTGGTAGTACAGTTGAAAAAAAATCCTAGCTAGGCCTCTGTCATTGTGTTGTGTTTAGTGCCTCTGTCAGAAATTAATATGATCAGATTTATTTCAGTATTATAAAGCAGAGATTGTGTTGCATTATTAATAATTTTGTGTCATCTTACTCTTTCTGAAATTTCCATCAGCCCTTAGAACTTTTCATATTCTGTGAGTCATATCTGCATGGAAGAAATTCTTATGTTTATTTCAGATTCAGATGAACCTTCAACAGATGAGGTAGCAAGTGCAGGTGAGTTAAAAAAAATATTAATTTTGTCTGAAAATTTGTAAAGTCCTACTTGTGTTCAGTTGCTGGCAGTTCTTATGAACATGCACTACCATATTCACCCTATTTAGTACCCATGCCCCTATAAGTGCCACCCCCCCCCCACCCACATATGTTTTTTGTCCTGCAGATGATAGGAAATAAGTAAATAAACATGTTTGTGCTTTGTTGTTTCTTTACCATTTTGTTACAGCACATACAGACTTTGCTGGCAAAATTAAATATCAGTTTAGATTTTCTGAACTTTTAATAACTAGACAGTAAGCTTTATATTAGTACCACCTTAAACCGTCCCCTCCCACCAGCTTCCCTTGAATTTTCTAAGCTCTCAGTGCTAGATGGGGCAAATAGGGTTTATGGTTTTAAAAAAAGATATTCTGGGTTTTTTAAAGTTTATTTTTTCTATAAATTTGTAACATTTTCAGTGGCTCTGTCAGTATGCTGCCATAACTAATGCAGAGGAAAATTTTTTCCAATCATTTTACTAACTGTATCACAGTTTGGTAGAGTTTGACCTGCCATATTGTCCCTTGGTTACAGGAACTTGCTAATATTGTTATATTCACAAACACATAGCTTGAAAGTGTGGATCATAGTCTATAAAATGCAGCTCAGATTTCTTTACAAATTCTTACTTGGTTAATGTGATGGACTGTACTTAGTCTTGAGGATAATTCTCCACATAGTTGATTGATGCAGAAAGGAACAAAACAATAAGACAAACAGATTGTAAATATCTGGAGTTTATAAGCTTTGTTGTGAAACATCTACAAATATGTTTTTGCAAGCCAGAGAATGAGATGTTTAAGGCACTTAAACTATGGGTATCTGACTGTACCAAACAGTAATGAATTGTTCCAACTGGTTCCATCTAAATACTTGGTGTGCTTAGAACAAGCATAAGCTAGCTTTGATTGCAGTCTAGCAAAAGGATTCAAGTAAAAACATCCAAAATTAAATGCATCTTGTAAATTGTTATTCTAGGCAGTGGAAATGCTGGTGCCATTGCCGGCGGTGTTGTCGGCGGCTTAGTGCTCATCGTGATTGTTGTATTACTTGTATACTTCCTCTGGTATAGACGTCGATCGTCCGGAGAAGACTGTAAGTGGACGAGCATGTATATATTTATAAGTACCATGAACTTGGTGGTTTTTGGTCGCCTAATGTTTAGTTCACCTGAACAGAAAGTCTTCATTACCTGCACAAATTTTAATACATTATTGTTAATCATCCAAAACATTGCAGTTGGAAAGCTTAAAGCCATTTAATAACACTTAGATTTCTGAATTATTGTTTTGTTTTATATGTGAAGTGACAGAACTACTGTTCAGGTGATTGGTTAGCAGATCAAAAACCTCAAGCTCGGATTGTAACATCATAACTAATATCAAAGAATCAGAGTTCTAACATTAATGGAAACTTTTCAGGAGCAGGAGGTAATGTTGGTGCCATTATAGGCGGTGTTATAGGTGGTCTGGTCGCCATCATAATTATTGTTGTTGTCGTCTGGTTCCTGTTGTTCCGACGGAGGGATGGGGAAACTTGTAAGTTGTCATGCAGACAATAGTTGTGTGGCAGTTGGCATGGCAGTTCTTTTTTACCTCATGTTTCTGGAATATTTACTGTTCTTTTAATAACACTAGTTACAAAATCCAATTTGAAATTTTTTCAGTTGTTAACATGTTTTGAAAATAAAAATTGAACGCGAAATGCCACTTTATGCTTGCTATGTATGTTTTCATGAATATATTACATAAAGATATAAAGAATACACTTAGCTTTGGCTGAACTGGTGAAATTGTTTGGGGTTTTTTTGTGTGACTTAGATGTTTGTTTTTAATGACAGTAAATGAAAGGGAACATGACAGAAATCTGCTCCTTAGCTTACGCCTGGGGTTAGCTATAAAAGAGGTACTGTTACCTAACTGCTACAAGCTATATAAGGTGTGACGAAGGTAGTTGTTTTCCACTAACTGTTGTCATGTAATATACTTATAACACTCCAGTAGCCAGTTTTTGTTTTGTGAATTTTTTAGCATTAAAACAATTCATTCACCCTGTTTAATACCTTTTCAAGTTGTATTCTTCTTTTTCAGAATTTTTTGTATAGTAAAGCTATGTACATTTGAGATATAAGGTACATGTATATCTCGAGCCATGCTTTATCTGTAGGAATGGCCATGTATAGCACTGCATTTTCTTCCTCATGATACAGTACTCTAAAATATGTTCAGTATTTTTCTTGTTAAAGCAAGTATACTGCTTACTCAGGTCTATGGCCAATATGAAGAAGTGCAGTTTGCAAAGTTATACTAAAACAAGGCAGAGGACTTCATGATTAATTGCAAATCTTTTGAAATTAGAATTTTTGATTTTTTAGCATGTTTATCATCTGTTAAGAAGCAGTAAATTTTTTATCAAACATGTTTGTAATAATTAACATTGTAGTATTCAGCACCCTTACATTTTAGATCTTTTTGCAACACTCAAGAATAGAAACAAATATACTTAAGAATTAGGGATGGCAACGAATACCAAAATCAATACTTGAGTACTCAGTCATTTTTCCGATCGATTACTCGGTTACTCGGATGATTTCCAATGATCTTCAAAGTTTTATCACAATATATTAACACTGTCTGCATGCTACTTTCGTTTTCTATTTAAATTCATAGATGTGTAACTATAAATAGGACTGCAAGGGAGGTAACTTAGAATAACCATCAAACAAATTAAATCAACATTATATTTTATAACGTTTTAATTAATGCAATATCATTTATAACAGTTCATATATCTTTTTTAACCAGGTTTTCAACGAAAACTGGTTATTGTAATGCTGAAGTCAGCGGGCGGGCGGGAAGGTGGGTGGGCGGGCGTCAACTTTTGGTTTCCGCTCAATTACTTGAGTTTACTTTGGCCTATTGACGCCAAACTTGGTGTATGGGTAGCTTATATCAAGAGGCAGCTTGGGATTGCTACCCAGGTGTCTGTGATCAAGGTCAAGGTCACTGTTGCTAAAAATAGAAATTCAGTTTCCGCCCAATAACTTGAGTTTGCTTTGACCTATTGACCCTAAACTTGGTATATGAGTAGTTTATATCAAGAAGCAGCTTGGGATTGCTACCAGGGTGTCTGTGATCAAGGTCAAGGACACTGTTGCTAAAAATAGAAATTCAGTTTCCGCTCAATAACTTGAGTTTGCTTTGACCTATTGACCCCAAACTTGGTATATGGGTAGCTTATATCAAGAGGCAGGTTGGGATTGCTACCCAGGTGTCTGTGATCAAGGTCAAGGTCACTGTTGCTAAAAATAGAAATTCAGTTTCCGCTCATTAACTTGAGTTTGCTTTGACCTATTGACCCCAAACTTGGTGTATGGGTAGCTTATATCAAGGGGCAGCTTGTCATTGCTACGCAGGTGTCTGTGATCAAGGTCAAGATCACTGTTGCTAAAAGTAGAAATTCAGTTTCTGCTCAATAAGTTGAGTTTGCTTTGGTCTATTGATGCTTAACTTGGTATATGGGTAGCTTATATTAAGAGGCAGGTTGGGATTGCTACCCAGGACTGGTGTCTTTGATCAAGGTCACTTGCTTACAATAGAATTTTCAGCTTCTACTCAATAACTTCAGCACACTTTGACCTATTGATACTCATTTTGGCATGCGTGTAGCTTACATGAAAATACAGCCTGGCATTGCTACTCAGGTATCTGATTTATTGTTATTTTGAACTATTGAAACCAACTTTCTGTGTTGGTACCAAAATAACAGCAACATTTTTACTTCACTGCCATATTTCTTCCTAATTCCTGTCACATCAATACTTGGTCGTTGAAAACCTGGTTTTCGTCGCATTGCGGCGCTTCTTGTTTCTTCTTGAAATTATATAGACTGGTCTGTTTTCAGAAGGATGCTTGAAGCGTAAATGATTTAACATGTTTGTAGTTCCACCAGTATACGTTATTCCACAACTACATAATGTACATTTAATAGTCTTGCTATCAGCACAGCGTTTGAAATATTTCCAAGCATTAGATTCTGCAGGTGGCACTTGACTCTTGAAATTTTAATATCTTATTCTAAACAAAAACTTTATCAATATATAAAAAGTTAATGATATTTCTGGATTTATATGCGTAAAGAAGAAAAGAGAGTTACTCTCCTTTGTTGAGTAAAGAAAAACAAACGCTTAATCGGGTCTAATTACTACCTTTAATCTAACATTCATAATAGCAATCCGGCCATTTGCTGTTTTCAAAACATATACCTTAAAACAAGCTACAAACTCTTACACAATTAAAGGTAATGAAATATTATAAGAGGCCGAATGACGTAAGTGACACAGGTGTTCAATCCCATGCGCGTGTCAAACTGTTGATCGCCTCGTTAAATTAACGATATCATTTTCGCACCTCTTCAAGGATGTTTTGATTGCATTTAAGAGGTATTTATGAAGATACATGTACATCTCCAAATTTCTGAACTGATTGAATACACCAACCTTTCTAAATCGCAAAAAAATAGAAATTATATATTTTTGCCGAGTAATCGAATATCAATTTTGTTAACCAATATTCGGACGTTCGATCGAGTACTCGGTTAACCGGTTACTCGTTGCCATCCTTATTAAGAATGTAGCAGTAGGTTATCTACAGGGGAACAAGATGCAGATATAATTTTGAAAAAAAGAAGCTTCATTTCAGTTTTGGTGACGAGATATTCTTTGCAGTTGTGTTTATAATAGGGAATATAAAGTTGTAGAAATGTACCAAGTAACATGCAGAAATAGAACCAGAGTGATCTGTTGTAATATTGGTGTGATTCCCATAAAAAAAACATACCATTCTTAGAATTTGTTCCAGTACACATGTACGAAAAAGTTATACTCAGGGCTCTCGCGAGGGGGCGATTGGGGCCAAGTCGTCGCTTCGCTGTCTCAAATTTCGCCTTACATGAAGATCAAAGCGAAAATCAAGTCGCCTTATCAAAATTTAGTTGCCCTTGGCAAACATGGATAAGAGTCAATGGTGTCATAAAATGTGGCAGTTTTTTTACGATACACAGTTTTTTTTACAATACACATAAACAATCGCTTGCCAGCCACTCATTAGGGAATCCCCATAAAACTCCGCCTCTCGCTATTTCTTGCGTTATAGCCATGTGTGACAAGAGCGAAGACTCTGCCCATGTTATTTATCTTTTCAACCAGAACATTTGATACCGACACTTAGGCGAAATAAACCAATCAGCATTTAGTTTTCAAAAAAGCACTATTGAGTAATGAATAATAATGAGTTTCCTGTCGGATATTTTTAGCTGATTTCAGTGTTTATAAATTTCCACTAATTGATCACTATTTGCTTGCGATGTTTCGGCAATCGTCGGAAGTGTTACAGTACATTTTAATCGTCGATCATTGTTTTCCAAAAGGTCTGGGTATCAATAGTTGATATTAGTTTCATAATGTTTCTGAATACTGGTTGATAAAAGGGATCAATTATTTAAGGGAAATTTATTATTACATAAGCATACATTGTCCGAAACAAAGAGTTACGAAACAATATCCACTTCGCTCTGAAGTCTGTCCACTTCTCCCTAACCTTCAACCCAGGGTGAAGTGACTTCTCCCAAAATTCTGAGTCTAGCGAGAGCCCTGATACTGGTAATTTAGTAAGAAAAAAAGACATTAAGTTTTGTATGTATTCCAGGCCATATCCTCCACCATTAGTTCCTTTGTTAACAGTTAAGCCTAAGTTTCTGAAAAAGCAAGTGTTTATGGTAGATAGTTAAAAATCTTAATCAAATGTTATTCTTTAAAGATGCTGTCAGTGAGATTACACTGATTTCTAAGTAAACTCAGTAACTATATATAAGTAAGTAGCCTTCAATGCTGGGGAAACCAGCCTCAAATCATAACAGTTACGCACTGCATTTTCAGTTTTGGCTTTTTTTTTAACTGGCAGTAAAACTAATGTACAAACTGAAAGTAAGCCTTGGTTTTCCCAAACTATGCGCACACAGCTTTATACCAAATAAGCCAATTTTTTGATTTTATACTAAAAAAAAGGCAGAGGACTTCTCAGCTTTTTTGCCTTTCTCTCTGAATCACTGATATATAAGTGACCCCTAAATGACCTTCACCTTGTAGATCAAATTGTCATAGAACTTTAACATTGACAATAACTTCTGTATTAGTAAGCGGATTTATTTTATACTTGTCCACAACACCACTTTAGACAAGACCTTTCCACCGACCTGTATTTATTTGACCTTGACCCCTGAATGACCTTCACCTTGAAGATCTAATTGTCCAAAAACATTAACATTGGCCATAACCTCCTTATTAAGATGTCGATTCACTTCATACGTGAACACAACACCCCTTTGGACAAGGTCTACTAGTTTGACCTTGACCCTTGAATGACTGGTCCTCAGCTCAAAGTCAAAGCACCACTTCGGGGCATTGACATCTTACAGTGACAGTCCTTATTTTATTTTATTTTTTTTTTGCTATGATATATTGGGAAAATCTGCTGACTACATCTTTAAATGAAAAAGATTTAAATGTTTCAACTGAGTATATTTCTGTGATTTAATTCTGTTCTCGTCACCAGCTGTTTATACTGTCATAGTTCATGTAACATGAAAATGCAACATGATATCACATGTATTCTGTCCTACAATTGATGTAACATGATAGTGAAACATGACATCTCACTGTACTATACACAAATCTATAAATATAGCTACTATGTTCATAACATTTTCCACCCATGTCACAAATAATATTATATTTAAAATTTTCTGAACTTTTCTGTTCTGAACATTGTTTAGATCTCAGTCAGTAAGGCATTCATGACAAAGTTTTCTTTTTCTATGCTGGTCACAAACATATCGGGAACTTGTGTTTAAAACAATTCTAGCCTTGCATGCATGTATTTAAGAATTTGAGACAAACCTGTATTGTGAAAAGGGTACATTCTGTACACAGCACAAATAGCTGAAAGATTTGTCAGATCAAACACTACTAGTTAAATACCTTGGACACTTATTACACTTTGCCACTGCTGAAAAAGCTTAAATTTTTTATTTGATTGAAGTAAAGGTTAAAATATGGCGATAACAAAATTACTAAAATTGTCTTTTCTGTTTATTTTGTGAAAAAATATGTGTGTTTTAAAACACTTTACAGATAATCATGAAATTATGATATAAACACACCTTACTTCAACAATGGCTATGATGATAAGCACATATCAAACAAACATGAATCAGTGTGTACAGCTTTTTACTCTGTTATAAGGTATTTCATAGGTTTCACATATATTGTTTACTCACGTAGGTATAATGTAACTTCTTCATTAATCATGCATAACTAAGTTATTAATAATTCATGTTTTTGTTACAACTTGTAACATGTATATATTAATTGGTAGGTGTGAAATGTTAACAGATTATAAAATGTATAAAAATACTTTCTGTACTGGATATGAAGACCTACTGATGAAAATTATCAGAAACAAACCTTAGCTTAGAATGAATGAGTTTCGGATTTTGTTACGAAAAAAATCTTTTTCCTGCAATTTTCTACAAGTCTGCTTTATGTAAATCATCCATCACTTTTGAAATAGCAGTATTAACTAAAAGATAAGGAACAATGAAGTGTAAAACCCAAGTTAGTAAAGGTACAAGGCATTTTCTTAATATAATGAAATCCAATGGTTTAAGTTGTTGTGAACTGTAGAGGTATTTGACGTTTTGGATGATTGTGTATTGTTTGACATTTTTAAGTCATTTTTTTAAGTTATAACACTAGAAAATGTTTGCTTTTTTATACCCCCTTTTGCAAAACATGTCAGAGATAAAAACCAGTTGAATTGATGGTAAGGTGTATTTTGTTCAACATGGTTTTATCATTGAAATGAACACAGGTAGATCATGTGGTGACGCTTAAATGTTTACCTGTAACGCAATAAAGTAGGTCAAATCCATGAAGAATTTAGGGTTTTATTTCCATCTTTTGTTTGTTTTATTTATTTCGGCATATTGATTTTTTACATGCCATAAATATTTTCTGCATTTAAGCTAAATTGTTTGCATTTTTATTCTGTATTAGATTTATATTAGAAGTTTATTTTGTATATCTTGATAGATGCATGTTGTATTTTCCCCAAGGTTTAATATTACGTGTATTTTCAATTTGTAACAAAATATCCTGTTCATGTAACTTCCATTTGAGAATTTCTATTGGATGAATTTGAAATTTGTCAGCTATCTAGGTGATGGCGTTTTGCATCAAAACAGTTGCTTACAGATAACCACAGATAACATTCACCTACTGTTTGGAGTAATTTAGCAATGATTTTTCTAGTGATGGAAATTCACAAAATTTTAGGAGCATTGTAGTACTTTAAAAGGCTATTTTCATGCCTCCACCCTACCTTGATTTACTGGTCTTTCCGGATATTTCCAGATAACCATTCTAACATCAGTTGTGGTTCATAGACATTTATTTAAATTTTCTTAAAGTAACAAATTTATTAAGGAGAAGTAGTCACGGTACAGATAGCTGGACTTTTGATCCAGAGGTTGCTGGTTCGAATCTCACCAGGAATAAGAGTCTCCAGTGACTTTCAGCATTCTGTATTTATAACAAGTTACTGGTTTCCAACCCAGAAGGCAGTCATTGAGCAGGATTTATTTAAGTTACAAGAATCTGTTTCCCATATTAATGAATAATAAATATGTTTAAACATAATTTGTCATAACTATGACAGTAGATTTTCTACTTTTTGATCAAAATTATGGTAGTTAGGCTGGTTGCTGTATGTTTGCTTGCTTATACAGATGGTTGCTAGATTCAGGTTTAAGTGTAACATGTTCTTGCACTGGTTCCCTAAGACAGGTTTAGGGGGACTATTTAATCTACCTTGTCAGTATGTGATTATTTTATTGTACCAGTGTGAAATTATTGTATTTGTTTCAGTATTCTTGTGTGTGTTTTTACGACCGCTTGCAAAACTGATTAGAGTTTACACTGTAAAGAACGAGACTCGTCTGTACACCTGTCAAAAATCAGTTAAAGCACTGCCCAATGTCTTTCTTTCACCTGTCATTCTAGTGTCATTCTGTGAACGAAATGGAAAAGCGGTTAGGAAAAAGTACTGAGTGAAGATTTTCGGTAACATCGCAGTGACAATTACGACACAGCAACTTTGGTGCCGCCAAGGCACATTTTTCTGGCTGCGGGTAGATTGCAAGATGCAGTTTTATTGACAGGTATTCCTGAGAAAACTGCCTCGCTGTGATTGGATGATCAGTAAAGTGACAGTTTAACCTACTGAAATAAACATCATTACGTCACTATTTACCACATTCCGAATACGTGAAACTCTAATCAGTTTTGCAATCGGTATTAATACCATATTATTTTTAGTCAGCACAGAGGTGTTGCTGATTCCAACAGGGGAGTTAAAAAAAAAACTAGTTTATCACACTATAACTATTATTTTGTTGCCTTTAAAGATTAACTTGCCCTTGAAAAGACTAAAATTACATGATCTACATAATGTGTTACAACTGTTTTTTCTAAAGAGTATCTAAATTTAAATTTGGTAGCTTTAAACAGCTATGCATACCTTAGCTTTCATATGGTAAACAATTTTGCATTTATCACTTGAAAAAGTGAAGCAGTTTTGATATAAGCAGAAATTTCTGAGTTGCTTAACACTAACACAGAAAAAAAAAAGATTCAGTCATCATAATTAAACAAATGAAGTTAAGTTGAAAATTATACAGTGTCCTTTGTTTAAAAAAAATAGTATAACTTCATATTACATGTACCTGTTAAAAGTTAAAAAGATTATAATTTTTTTTTGGAAAAATGACTTTAACAATGTATTTTTTTCCTTTCAGATACCACTAAAGAAGAATATGGGTAAGTAATACTGTCGATTCTTTGGAAAATACAGGCAATTTCAACATAGAGTATGACACAAATATTTGAGAATGCATAATAAAGTGCAGTGGTTGCTTCAGCTAATAGTTTTCGTAAACTGTCCTGTGTTCTGATGTAGTCAAAAACTCCAAGCCCATTTTCATTCAGTCTCTTATGCTAACAAATTGTTGCACAGGTCCACACAGTGTTAAGGGTTCTGTAAGTGATATCCAGTGATGATTTATGAGACTGTTCTCCAGTTTCAGATGAGTGAGTTGTGCCTTGACTTATCCTTGTATTGATTTTAGTAATTTCATAATTCTTACCAAAATGACCGATATCTTTGATTAAAATAGCCAGATGAAATGGATGTTTCTAGTTTAAAGTCCTTTAAGTTTCCATTGTTTAGGACAAACCCTTTTAGTTGAATGCAATCTTACGGTGCTGTATTGCTTCTTTACAGGTCTGAAAATCCAAACATGGCTCCTCCATTAGATACTTACGCAGCAGTAGACAAAAGCAAGGTACGTACTGACTTAATTTGTCACGTTATGTGGTGTCTGTTTTCTTCACATTTCTTGGTGATCTTTTCTTAATTCTTGCTCTAGGAATGTTGTTACATTTCAAGCCAATTCTCATTCATATGTTAACAGTAAGTTTCTTCCAGAGCTTAAATTTTTGGTACTTGAAAATTGTATTTGAGCAATTTCAAGTTAAGTATGTGAAAAGTTAAAAGTCAATCAAAATTTAGAAGCAGTTTAAGGATTCCAATTCTACCCCTCAGTATGTAGTAAAATAAACAGGGAACACCTCAGTTCTCCAAGGTATGCAGGGACTAATCTATTGTCAAAACATAATGTTAATACATATACTAACCCATTCAACGTAAACCTCAGGCAGTTTATATTTTATGATACAAAAATACTTGTGTACATAACAAGCAGTTCGGAAAGCAGATGATTTATTTTGTCAGTAGACCTTATTAAGTACAGAGATTACATAATGTTCACTTTGATATATAACATGATATTGTATGGTGTTTTTTTCTATTTCTTTTTCTACTGTTTAAAGTGTATAACCTGTCCTTTGCATGATTAATCATCTTTCTTACCTTAAAATCAAACTCTGGGCTAAGAAATGTCTGCAAATTGCACTTTTTATTACTATAGTTTGTGTTCAGCACTTGTTTAATTGTTTAAATGTTGACTGGTGTTCCTTTGGTTAATATGAATGTATTAAAGCATTATTATTGTAAGATTTTATTTAAAATGGTTTTTCCCTAATTGGTGAATTCGAACAATAATACAGACACTTGTGTCATCAAAGGACAGGTACACGGCAGAATACTTCCATTTCATTTACAAATTTTACTGAAGAACGTTAAGATAAAATAAAATCTTCCTGTGATTTAGATATTTATTGCATTGTTTTGTTGGAGATTTATTGATCTTTAGCTGGTGCTGTGGAGCGTGTATTTGTACTGTGTGTTTAATGAAAATGAGAAGAAATCTGTTAATGGTAAAATGCAGCTTGCAGACATTTCAACATCTCCTTTTTCTCAAAATTCTCGAATTATGAATTAATCAGTTTTATCTTTGGCATTTATAAAATTGTAGAAAAATCATCAAAATTTGGTTCAGTGTTAATGACCCGTAGTTTTATCATGCAAGCTGCTCTCACCATATACATGTTTCTTTTCCTTTCTGTTAGAAAACCAAACGCCCAGAACAAGGAAATGGTTCTGACGAGCCCCTTAAACCAAAGCCCAAACCACGGGGCAAGACTCACGAACTTCACTATGCAGAATTAGATTTGGCAAGAAATCCTCCTGCGGAACCGAGACAGAAGCGCACTGATCCAGTGGAATATGCAGAAGTTCAGTTCTAAAAATAGCTATCGGAGATTGTGCATTGTGTTTCAGATCAATTTGAAGATTGTGTTCAAGTATTATTTAACTGACAACTTACTTTTCAAGATAACAGCGAACTTTTTAGAAATCAGAGTCAGCATGTGACAAACGTACAGATAGTAAAGATTTCACTGATTTACTGTGAAAGAATAGGAAAGTTATTTGGATGATGGTGAACTGTGTAAAACAGCAAATTGAGTAAATATACTTAAGTGGGTGCCAAGCATTCCTTTTTGTGAATAAAATGTGTAATTTTTGTTGCTGTTATTTGAGGTGAGCAAGTAACTATCAAATAAAAAAGAAGCCTCACTATTCATTTACTGATTCATATATAAAATATATTCATTGTTGTAAGAAACAGATGCTGACATCTGCCATAAATTTAGTGGTTTTCTATTGTTCATTACATTTTGTTAACTTGGATTTAAATACTTCCATGGATTTGGCACGAAACTTCTAAACAATATTGTTATTTTTTTATGAGGTACAACACTTCTGCAGGAAACTAACACTGAATCTTTACGAGACACAATCAAAGCATTTATTACATAATTTGCTCATGTTATCATTTTTAACGACTTTCATAAATTGATCACTTCCACTTATATTGAATCATAAAAAATATAGATATAAATATAGATATAAAGATATATATATATGTATTAATCAGGTTAAAGTTAATGAGGTGTGTGCATGAGATATCAGGATATGAACAAACTTTGTGATGAAAGAGCTTTCATGGTACTGTGAATCTAGTTTTTACTGCCCCAACAAGTGGTCAGTGTAACAATGTAATTTACTGCTGTTTTAGAAGTATCCGTTTGTCCCCAGTCTTGTCTCAGAGCAAGTTTATGACAGTGTAGAGGTCTTGTCCTGTTACTTCCAGAAAATCACTGAATTGTCGGCTGCTTCCCTGTATATAGAGAATACAAAGTTGGTGTCCTGGATGGAGAGAGTTTATCTGGCAGGGGGTAGGAATATATCTGGTGAGCCGTAATTGAACTGGATTAATTTCTGGGTCAAGGCAGTTAAACTTATTCCATCTATGACACCAATGTATTATTCTATTTATCCTGTCACATTCTTTTGCTTTTTACTTGCAAAAAAATAAAGAAGGTTCTTGACTACATTGACAAATGTTTGATCAAAAGTAATCTGGCTGATCACATGATCAGGTAACCATATATCAAGGTCATGTGACCAACTGCCATAGTTAAAATATATGGCACCTTGTTATTGGTATGAAATTATTAGTGACAGGGTAAACATGTTTATGAAATTCTGTTGTGATTTGTTGAGAAAAATTTCACACAAAATCTGATTGTCCAACTATTTTAGAATACTGTGTTTTTTTCCTTTTTTAGCTGTATGTTTTAATTTAGTATTAATGTGTTAAAATGCTTTTGATGAAATTAATGAAGTTTTTTTTTTTTTTTAATCGTAACATTGGAGTCATCACTTAAAATGAAATTGACTTGCCTAATTCACATGGTGCTTTCCAGATGATATGCTCATGAAATTTATTTAGTTACAAAAATAGTAGAATATTGTTGAATATAAGTTGTAATGTTTGGTAACTTTTTATAATTGTATGTAGTTGTGAAATTAGTTCAAACATACAATAAGTTTATGATCTGAACTTTGGACATTTATTATAATGAATAGTTTAGTTCAAACACATTGTTGGTTTATATGAACATTGGACTATCTATTTATAGTAACAACTGGTACTTTATTTTGTTATCAGTTTTGATCCAGTTGTGCAAAATGCTCATTTGATACATACCAAAAAATAACTTCCTTTTATAAATTTGTGAACATCATTAGGTTGTTATCTACATGTTCAAAGGTCAAGTGTCAATTACCTTCATATGTATTGTTCTTGCCTAGGGAGCATTTTAAGGGTTACATGCAAATCTGTTGTAATTTTGTCCTGTTTTATGTGTGGATACAACAGTTTTGTACTAGTATCTCATTTTATGAAACAATCAAGTGCATGCTTACATTAAATCTGTGTGAAGAACATGTATACATATATACATGAAATAATGAAAATACTGTTATAGGATGTGACTCACTGTACTTAAATAGTACATGTACATGTGAGATGACTTTTCCATGTTTTTGTGGTATTAAATTCACTCACAATTGAAAAAAAAGATAGTGTTTTTGCTATGATATATTGTAATATTATGTTAAGAAACAGATATCCTGGGGAATTTGTAACTATATAATAAAGACCTTTTGTCAATAATGAAGTATTCATGCACTTTTTCGTAGGGTTAGTTACTTGGGACCAAGGGGTGGGGGCATGGATTACTGGAGATATGTACAATGCTTTGTTGGGAATTTCTGAAAAGATCCCAGAGGAGTTTTTAAACGAGGTAAAATGAAGAAAAATGTGGCAAATATCACGCAGTTACTCAGGACTGTGACCATTCGAGTATTTGTAATAGCCTGTCCCTTATGATTCATTCAAAATGTGGTTGACACTTGTAGCTGTACGTACTTAAACACAGTTAAGGGTTTTATTAAATATGTTTATCATATTTCAAAACTTCTATTCATGGAATAGATAATTAAATTCATTAATAGATTAATGCAATGCAGCCCAAAATTAATCAAGTTATCCTGTCAGCTATTACATTCTTACCATTTGATTAAATTGGTAACAGTTATTTTAGATTTTATTTCCCTACTAAGTACCAAAATATTATAAAACTCCTAAACTCTGTACAGTTGCCTCCCTTTTGCAGTATAACTTGCATTGAAAATAATTTCAGTGTTATTTGCTCAGGAGATCTTGATCAAGAAAGTGCTATTCTTTGTGTAAATTTATGCATTGTAATATAACACTAAAATCTTGCTTTGTACACACACAAAAAAAATGAATTGACAGGTTTGAAAAGAATAAACAAAACATAATTGCATGTATAATTATGTTTGACTGTTCTTTATTGCATTTGTCAATCTTTTTTTGTGTGTCATTCAGTGTTTTTGCTAGGTAGTTTGATCGCTGTTAAATGTTAGTTTATGTATGAGCTTGATTTTATGTTGTAATCCTACTGATAAATATTTTTAGTAAGTGACATGCAAGATCCCATTCAAGTTATTCCAGTCTTTTTAATGTGAGGAAAGTTGTTTTTGGAGGATTTTTATAATCTGAACTGTCAGTTTTTAATCTATTTTGTTATTACTTTGACTCTGAAGATTATAAGTCAGGATTTTGACCCAAATAAATGTTATAGAGGTTTAACTACAAGTGAGGTAATCTCACTATTTCGCCTCTAAAGATGAACTAACTTTACAAAGATGAACCAATTTTATGGGCTGATATTTTAAAGGTTGAAGAAGAAAAAAATATCAGATCTATAAAAGTGGTTCAACTCTTTAAGGTTAATGAATAAGGCTACCTGAGTGAGGTAAAAAATAAAAGCATTTAGCTTATATTCTGTTAGAAAATTTTTTAACATACATTTATCATGTTTGTGCATTTTATGACCCGCTGCTGAAATGTTACTTGGTTGTAAATCTACTAGGTTTAACATTATTTATTTGTAAACCCATTGTTCAAAGCTTGTATCATTGGTATTTAAAGGTAATAACTAATATTATTATCATTCCTTTCTCTTTTAAAATACACATTCCAGTGAAAGTACTTCCACATTATTTGTATTCGGGACTTTTACAAATATTTTTACATAGATGTTATTTAGCTCACCTGAGCACAAAGAACTGAAAGGTGAGCTATTGGGATCATTGATTGTCCGGCATCGTGTGTCGTCAACAATTTGACTTTTCCTAAACTGCCAAGCCAACTTTGACAAAACATGCCTGGGATATTCCTTGTATGAAGCTCTACCAAAGTTGTTCAAAGAATTAAATTCCATCAAGAACTCTTGTTGCTACGGCAACTGAAAGGAAAATCTTTGCAAATCTTCTTGTCTGAAACGACAAGGCCCTGAGCCTTAAGATTTGGTATGTAGCATTGTCTAGTGGACCTCTACCAAGTTTATTCAAATAATACTCCTGGGGTCAAATTTTGCCCCACGCTGGGGCCAATTGATTTTACATAGGTTTATATAGGGAAACTTTAAAAAAAATTTCTTGTCTGAAATGACAAGGCCCTGAGCCTTAAGATTTTGTGTGTAGCATTGTCAAGTTTGTTTAAATTATCCCCCTGCGGTCAAATTTGGCCCTGTCCTGGGGGTCAGTTGATTTTACATAGGCTTATATAGAGAAAACTTTGAAAATCTTTTCTGAAACCACAAAGCCCTGAGCCTTAAGATCTGGTACATAGCATTGTCTAGTGGACCTCTACCAAATTTGTTCAAATTATGACCCCGGGGTCAAATTTGGTCCTGCCATGGGGGTCAGTTGATTTTACATTGGCTTATATAGGCAAAACTTTTTTAAAAAACTTCTTTTCTGAAACCACAAAGCCTAGAATTTAGATATTTTTAATGGAACATCAACTAGAAGTCATCTACCAAGTTTGTTCAAATTGTGCCCCTTGAGTGAAAATTGGCTCTACCCTGGGGGTCCTTTGAATTCATATAGATTTATGTAGGGAGATTCTTAAAAAAAGCTTTTGATGTTAGCTCAACAGCAGACCCAGAGAGATACTTTTTTTAGTAAACAAAACATGGAATGATTTTTTCCCCCTAATTGACCAATCCTATGTATTTTAGTCATACCTAGAACTTCTTAACAACATTTTCTTCTATTTTATTTAGAATAGCAAAGACAAGTCTGGGTACTGAAGAACATATGTAGTAAAACATGTATAAATATTTTTTCTTGACACAGTACTAGTCTAGTGCTTTCTAGAAATTAAAAGGTGGGTAAACTGCCTGCCAAGGTAATTAAAATATTTTTGTTGAATGGTGTGATTGAAATGAACATTCCAAGGTAGCATTACTCAAGTCCAGAAATGATTTGAACAGAAAAAATACAATTTTTAATGAAATTTCCCTGCATTCAAGTGTGTTGTATCATTAATAAGTTTTAAATTACACTTAAACATTTAAGAGCATAAATTTTTATCTTGTCTGTTTAGTAGAAAAAGTCGAACTATTGTTGTGGTGCAAAAACTTTAATGTAGCCCATTATTGAAACAATTTAAAAGATATCTATATGAAGCTTTGAATGTTTTGCTTATCATGAAAAGAGGCATTTGTAACACAAGGGGCATTGTTCTGAAAGCTATATTTTTGGAGTTATTCCCCCTTTTTAACTTACAGTTTTTGTAAAAATTGCTTATTAAGGTAAATCATCAAAGGTATCAATATGAACAATATCAACATCTTTAGATAAAACATCAGAGGTATATAGACCTCCTTCAGCAGTAGTGCACAAGAAACATAACTATGGCCCCCATTGTCGACATGTAAAACAGCCACTCCACGGAGCTCTTGTTTTAAATCAGCAATTTACCAGACCATATATTTTTTTTAAAGAATCTTATTTCTTTGTTGTATCCAAAGAATATTTTTTTTAAAGCACCTTAATAATGTTCAGTTGCAATTCATTTGTTTGCGTTTAAGTTGTATTAATTTGGTTCTTACTGCAGTGAGGTATGTTTTGTATTAATTAGATTCAGTAAGCAATATTTGTTATACAGATACACAGTTAAATTCATAACTGCCTCGACTAATTCTGTTGTTCATATATTTTTTTATGCCAGATCTTTTTGTATTTATAGCATGTACATAAAATTGTTCATGATATTATCCATTTTCACAATTAAATGAGAATTTTATTAGATGAACTTGTTCACTTGTCACCCAATTTGGCAAAGGCCGTATGACTATCAATGCAAGCTTTAAGAAATGGCTTATTTTTAAAACCGACCTTCATAGCTCTGACCTTAGGTGTGAATCAATGAATTTACTTGGTAAGTGTGTATATTATGTCAACATGTAACAGAATGATTCCATACCTGTGTTAACCTACTGTGGTATGATGGTTGACGTAGCAAAACATCTGACTTTATACTCTTGCTGCAAAAATATTTTTGTGTGACTTTTGACTTAAAGGACTCACTTTATCACAGATTAATTTATAAGATATACTTTGGTATCTATAATCACTTACGATTGGATGAATCGCTAATTTTTTTCACTTAAACTATACAGATGCATTGGATACTCATAAATATTCATTTAGAAAAACAATTACTTGTTAATCTCTGTAAAAGCATGAGATGATTGAATAATGTTTTAAGATGAATTGTTCCGTTTTTCAGAAGCGAGGTCACGAGAACAGAGGTCTAGATGAACCTCACGAGTCTGACAGGTCCCGACGACACCATTACGACAACAATAGAGGCGCTAAAGCCAACTATGGCATGGATCGGGATGTTGATGATTATGACGGTTACGACAGGGATGGTTCTCCAACAATGGGGCATCAAGGCATTAATCATATGGGGTTGGACCCAGTTGACGGCAGGATAGGTACCGGAGTTTAAGATACCACCATTCAGTGCCGATGCAGAATATGCAGAATGCTACTTCTCTAACCTTACCAGACTTGGTTGTTTTGTAACCAGTTTTTGTTGAATGAAGATCAAAACATCAAGCATCCTCATCACAAATAGCAAGTGTGTCTTGTTACAAATGAATGATTCAGAATGCTGTTTTTAGTATGTTGTAATTAAAAAAAGAAAGAATAGAACTTAACCTGAAAGACTGATAGGAAAGAAGATTGTTGCATTCATTTATGGGGGGGGGGAGGGGGGCAATTTTTCATGTCATTTAAAAACCATCCTTACTTTCAAATACATGGAGTGTGAAGTGGTTAGTAGATCAGTTTTATATATATATTCTACATATCAAGAATACTTCAGGTGTCTTGATATTACGAACTTTCGCAATTTTCTTATCAATATGGTTGTCATATTGTTAGTGAATTTAGGTTAATTTTTCTCCTTTTTTTGCTCATTTGTTCACATTGTTAAGATAAATCTTGTTTCTGTAATGTTAAGTAATTCTTTTTATTATTTTGTTTTAATGATTTTTACTAGCAGTTCTTAACCTTTCAAGTTATTCCTGGTAAAATGTCTGGCCAGAAAGACGGTAGCAATTCATACCTGTTAAAACGGTAGTTAATACCAAAGTAACGATGGTCTCTGAAGTATGACGAATAAATACAGTTGTCTTGAAGTGCTATCTGTAGGAACTTTTGTTCTCTTTCAGATGCTCGATAATCATTATGAGCTTAAACTGTGATTTCCTCGTTGCAAATCGTCTTTTTCATTACATAAAACTAAAATGTCAATCAAAATTTTGAATAGATCTAAAATTAATCGTTGGATTAATCTGATTTTTGTACTTGAAGTGAAGATTTTTTTTTTCCATTAACGACTGTATAAGTTAATTTCATTTTTTTTTTTGGTTACCAATTGCTGTGTAGAAGGAAAATGCAGAACATGCAACAGATGAGAGCAGTCTGTTATTATATGAGTCCCACGTATTTCATTATACAATCGGTGGTAAAGCAGAGAAATGGCAAATTAAACTTGCTTGTTAAGGAATTGTTAGATTTTGTGTTGTACTGTGCTTTTTCATTAACACATATGAACCCGCTGTCTCTGTTAACCTTAGGCGTGTAATATAGCTTCACCTTTACACATTCATATCCATATATATAATCTTAGATGTGTATTGACATCTCAATTTAATGTTCATCTTAAGAATAGTTTAATCATTTCTTTTATATTTTTTTTTCGTTTGATTAAATGACATGATTCAGGTTTAATTGTGTTGATCGAAAGACAATGGGATTGCAAAACTGGGTGTAAGAAATTTTTTTTTTACTATTTACTCATGACCCATAATGAAGCGTATTGTGGTATTAAAATACCAATCATTTTGTACCCAACAGTAAAAACCTAATGCTTACTGCCAAGCAAATACCAGCTCTTACCTCTAAAAGCATAATAATGGGAGGTTTCATAGAAATGGGTATTGTGTACACGGAATTTTGACAACTGTATAATTTCACGTTAAGTGTCGCTTAAATAATCACAAGTATTCAAAATATTTGTTGGTACAGTCATAAAAAAATGTGAATATTATGTCAGACTTATTTGAAAATTCTAACACCAGATTCAGTCCTTCACCCGTTATGTTGGACCTACAATCTTTGAATTTCAATGTCATCATTTCGAATAATGTAACCAGTTAGCAAATTTTTATAAAAATGACAGCATTATTATGTAAGTGAAGTTGTAATGGTTTGTTGAAAGTCCTAACGGGACCTTAAAGGCGGATGAAGGATATGTTCTACTTGTCCGCAAAGTTTCCTGCATCCCTTTATTTTTATATACATTCCAGTTGAATGAAGTGATTGTTTTATGATTACATGGTTGTGCTTATTGTGATATAGATATATTTTATATAAATTGATAGAATGATGTATGATATATGTATATAGTTTGATTTGACACAAAATTCTATTTTCTATATTTTTTCGTAACTTGTGCTCAACTCCATACATTTTCTGTATTTAAATTGGGTTAGAGGCAGCTTGTTGAGTAAGAGTTGAAAGAAAATGATACAAGATAGTTTGCAAGTGATATCCAAAATAATAATCGTACATGTTTGGCTACTGTAAGCGTCACTAACATACTTTGGTGCAATTTGTCTGTACCAGTTTTGGACTATTTCCAGGAGTATGTGTTATAGTTTTTAAATAAATCTAAATTATGAGGAAACCATCTAAAGTTGATTGGACCAATCATTAAGGAGGAAAAAAAGACATGCATTCATTTTCATTTCTGGCAATATTGATACGTTTACATTAGAAAGTTGTAAAAAAATGTGGCATCAGATTTCTTGAAGGACACACTTCATTGCCTGACTGGAGATCTGACTGGAGATCAGACTGTAATCGCTTTGGTTTGGGTGACAGTAAAAGCCCTTACTTTATTTGGTGCAATAATACATGTTATTACAGCGTGTCTGTTAGAGTGGTCATTAAAGTTGTTCAAGTCTTGTCGTCTTCCTGTTGGTTCAGCATTTGACCTACTTCCATCTCATGATTTTATGATGTGACTACATTTTGTATCTGGTAGCTTGCCTATTGTCATCTAACAGTCTTATTTTTTTTCATTGTCATTATCATTTCTGTCTGTGCATAAAATCTTTAATATTACATGTAAGTACACTAGATGTGACAGGTATCTGATAGCCTACAAATGGAAGTGACTGTTTTTGACCCTTTTTAATGCATTTGTATTGTCATAATATCTTTCTAGGTATCTCAAGGACTTAAATATTAATCTGTATTGTGTCCAACATCTATTTTAACATTCCATAATTTGATCTTGAGTTAAGATATAACTTGAAAACTCTTGACTTTAATGCCGTTTCTTGATATTCAAGTCACATTCTGTTCAAATGCAGTTGTGTTAAGAGAATTGTTATGATAAATAAACCAGTTTGTTTATCTGCAAATAGGACTTATTCTCTTTACACAATTTATTTGTTTAACTGTCAATTAAGTGATGGGTTTGCGCAATTTGTCAACAGTATTTTGATCTAAGCTCTAAATCGGCTGAAAAATTATGTAAAGAGTGGTTAAGTATTGTTTGGTTATCAGATAAAATATTTGGATTGGATAGTCCAAAGATGCTTAGCAGATGGGCAAATTTACATTCACTTGAAAATGTATCAGTATTCATACAGTTAGTATAATATGTTTATAGAATGTTTGATTGCACTGAAATTTAGTCAATAATATCGAATGCTCAACTAGAATAAAGTAATGCTGAAATAGATGAAGAACTGTTTTTTTACACTGTTGGGTGTTTGGCTCAAAGGTGATAGAGGAAAGCTGGGTAAAATAAACCGTCTTTGAGAACTTAGAAAATTTAGAGCTGAGTGACATTTGAATACAAATAGTTACTTTGATATTCGTATCATTTTTCCTGGTTTTTTTTCCAACTTAACATTTATTGCATAACTGTTTACGCAACAAGTTAATTTTTGAAAAATAGTCATAACATTTGATTATTTACAAAGTTGTCGAGGAAACTTTTTATTGTATTTTCATTTGATTTGTAACTCTTATTGAACAAGCTGCCCAGGAACCGTCATGTTTTGTTTAACATTCTGTCCTCCACTTAAAGTTAAACCTGAAATCCACATTCAAGAGAATATCACTGGATATAATCAGAGGTTTTAGAAGCAATGTACTGTGTACATATTTTGCCTCATAATTACCCCATTTCCCTCAAAAAGAATGTCATCTTGCAATATATACTTCCATGATTCTGTTTGTTTTTCAAAAGGTGCACATGTTCTTATGGATATACATTAATGGTTTGCTTTTAAGACCACTTGCATTATTTCAAAATCATCAGAGAAGTCAGTCATTCTTATAGACACGAAGTCTTAAATTTAGAAAGTCTGCTATTAAGACTATTTCCTTATTTAGACTATAACCAGTCTTCGACTGGTTTTTCAAGTGGAAAACTACTGTAACTTTGATGATTTTGCAGATTGGAAAAAATAAATATTCTGTTGACCACTACGTTTTGATCTAATGGACCATAATTAATGGTAAAACATCCGTGTAGGTTTTGATAAGTGTTCTAGATAGGATATAATATTATTTTTGCAAAAAATGGTGGAATATTTCTTTCAGCATATGTCGAACATGCATCAGACTTAGTGAAGGAACAACAGTATTACAAAAAGGCTGAAAAAAGAACTCTGTGCAGATTTCAACTGTTAACAGTTATTTTAACCTTTTCAGCATATTATTAGCCTTTAGAAGTTTGAGATAGTTCAAGTTTCCAAACCATGACAAGAATTTAGAATTCAGAAATACCAAATTAATAGCTCTAGAAAAATTTCCTTAGTATCTTATTTTTTTAATCTTTTTTTGTCTATGTCTAGTATAAAAATGAATACATTACAGGTATTTAATCAGATTTTAACCATTTAGTTAGTTTTTAATACTTGATGGGGTTTTCTAGTTCACGCTGTGTTTTGCATTCATTGAAATTTCCATATTGTCTTATTTGATAAGATAGTATTAAAAGATTGTGTAGATGAGAAATCAAATTCATTTGAATATTTTTGTATAAGATATATTTTACAAAAATACCTATCATGCAGAAAATTTCTTGTGACTTAATGGTAAAAAACGTGCCTTTGGAAAAGAAATTACTGAATGATTGAAAACTAACATTTATGCGGGGCTGTTGGAATAGCAAATATGTATGTATATGCCATAATCATTTCCGCCCATGTAAATAGCATTTTTTACATACATTCATTCTTGTAAATTTTGTATACATGTAAGTGTATATATCTCACATGCTTTATATATCTTACAAGTTTATAAGTATCAATGGTATATATCACTTTTTATAACACAAAGTATTATTTCTTCAAAACATTCCTTAGCATAAAGTTTGAAAAAAAGGAAAAACTTTGTGATTAATAGGGGTTACGCTTTAAGGTAAAAATTCTTCATTTTCAATGATGCATATATCAAAGATCCTATATATCTATCATAATGGAAAGTACTTAACAAAAACTGTTCTTCTTTAGGATTTTTCTGGCTATAATGGCGGCCACTCTGTTAGTGTGCATGTATACCGAAATTCCAAATCTCATATATACACACTGTGGTGTTTAAAATTTGTAAATATTGTTGAATATAATGAGGATATTGTAATTTCAGTGAAGAAATTTTATAATATCATAGCTGTGTGAGATGATTGCAGATCATAATCAAATTATAACTAATTGAAAACCTAATTGGCATAATTATAATGTAGAAAATTTGATTAAAAAATATTTAATAAATATATTTTAGTGCATTTGTGTTTGTTTTTCATGTCTATATCCAAGTAGGGAGAGGATTTTTTCATGTCTGTATCCAAGTAGGGAGAGGAATTTTTCATGTCTATATCCAAGTAGGGAGAGGAATTCATGTCTATATCCAAGTAGTGAGAGGAATTTTTCATGTCTATATCCAAGTAGTGAGAGGAATTCATGTCTATATTCAAGTAGGGAGAGGAATTTTTCCTGTCTATATCCAAGTAGGGAGAGGAATTTTTCATTTCTATATCCAAGTAGGGAGGAATTTTTCATGGCTATTTCCAAGTAGGGAGAGGAATTTTTCATGTCTATATCCAAGTAGGGAGAGGAATTTTTCATGGCTATATCCAAGTAGGGAGAGGAATTTTTCATGTCTATATCCACGTAGTGAAAGGAATTTTTTCATGTCTGTATCCAAGTAGTGAGAGGAATTTTTAATGTCTGTATCCAAGTAGTGAAAGGAATTTTTCATGTCTATATCCAAGTAGTGAGAGGAATATCACTGTGTTTGTTTGTGCGTCTGTATGCTGTAATAATGGTAAAGTTGAATGGGCCAATACACCCCAAATCCAAATCCCCACTCCAGCCCCCATATGTTTTAACTGCAGGGTAAATTGTATCACCATAAAAATTATTATTATATCAGAAGTAATGGCAGACAAATGGTAGTGTGTTGTTTTACTTCGTAGCGCTCTTAAGGTGCTTCTGGTTCCAGCTAATATTTACTAAAGCAGTTAAGGGTTTGATTCCTGGTCAAGCCAGATGAGGAGCAGATCAGTGTCCAGTGGTAACACGCTGGACTGGTAACTCAGGGGTCCCCGAGATCGATCCCCTGTCCCTCCACTAACATTACCAATTGTCTTTCGGATGAGGCGTTTAACCGAGGTCCCATTTATCAGCGCTGTACACTGAGCATCCAAAATAACGAGGGGTGTCTCTGAAATGTGCTTTCTGTATCTTGCGCTATCCCCCACAGCATTAAATAACTATAGGGGACGTCGGTCATATGGGCAACCTTTACCGATGATAAATAAACTCAGAGAAGCCAAATGAGATACCACCTCTTGTCGCACGTGGTTTAGTCCTTAAAGCAAGAAAGTCGTCTGCTAAAAACAATTTCTTTGGGGCAATTTATATGTGCAGTCATTATTGAGAATAGTCCATTCGACCGAGAGGTCGCTAGGTCGTGTCCCACCAGGAGCTAGAGTCTTCATTGACATTTTGCATAAGTACTGGTTTGTACGATTTAAGGACTTTTCACCTCCTGAACGTTTCGGCCTTGGACGTTTCGGCCTCAAAACCCTGGTCTTTTTGGCTTTTTTTGTAAATATGAAAAAAAAACGTTATACATAACTTTTACTTGTATACTTTATTTACCTTTACGACTTTTATTAATATTTTTGTCAGAGATGAATGTAAACATGTATATTATGGAATGTTCTGGTAAAAATGAATGTGAACATAAAAAATATATAATAATATCCAAAGTTTACTATTGCAAAGTTTTCATATTTAAAAAAAAAATATCATTCAAAAGTCTAAACTAAAATACTTTTAAAAAATGAACATTTTTGCAATATTCAAAGGCTTTTTTAGTGATAGTTGAGATCATTCAACATAATCCAATCAGTGACCAATCAGCATATAACAACAACATTGGTCATGTCATACATACTTATAGATAATCCAACTATAGTACCATACTAAACTGGTGGTCGAAAAGACCAAGGCCGAAACATCCAGGAGGTGAAAAGATCATGAAGGCCGAAAAGTCCAGGAGGTGAAATGTTTGAACAAAGGAAGCATCATGAACGATTAAATGGAAAATGCAAAATCGTGTTTCATGTACATTTCTTTAATTATTGTGGTAAAGTAAATTATCTTAAATTATACGAGGCCACATGCATGAGCGGCTCTGCTCATTTATACAAAAGGTCTTTGGAGGACCACAAGATTTGTAAACGAACCGGCACTATCTCTTGGACAAGCAAGTTTTGAATATCAAGTTTGGCTTGTTCTACACAAAATTGTTAAAACGTTTACAAAACATTTTGCTTTTCTTTAATATTAAAATGGATGGAACTTTTTCAAACATCGATGACTATTGACCAAATACGGCAACAGCCATTTTCCTTGTCAAGCATTTGATTATTGTTTCAAAGGCAGTGTGTTATTTTTCGAAGTGAGTTATTCTTTTTACACCAAAATGTGCACAACTCACGAAGTCTCTGATGGCTGTGCTTAACAGGGATAGTGCCCTGCTTCAGCAAATCCATGCGTTTAAATTCTTTAAGAAATTACACAGTGGTCCAAATTCCGTATACACAATGCTCATACTATATGAGTTCATATATTAAACGTTCAACTTGAATCAGTTAAGGCCTGCCGCCTTATTTTTGGTGGCATCTCTTCGACCGCGCACGTTTTCAAGAGGTTTCACACATTTAACTGAAATGATAAAGGGAAAAGTTCTCTCTTTTGATCGATATATTTGAATGCAAGTGCCAGTGTTGTATTTACGTCCTAAATCCTAAAAATGAAGCACCCTGTTATTGTGGTAGAACGTTGGACTCGAACGTAGCTGTATGGAGTCGTGTACACGGAATTTTGACAACGGTTTCTATAATCTGCTGGTACTATTTTTGTGAGAGCACGCGAAAACAATCTTTTACAACAGGGCCTTAAGGCCTTGTTTACAATAAGCCATCAAACATTATTAATTCGCTGTACAGGGAACCAATTAAGTACGTCGTTTAAAATAATAACAGTAACTCTTACAAGCTTATTCTCCTCAAACATATCGAGTTGTCTTTTCTGCCTTTAGTTTTACATCATTGTACCATATGATTTGTTTAGGATCTTTTTGTCAGAGCCTTCTTGTTTTTGTGTGGTTATTTCTGAAAGATCATTTTTATTTCTAACAGATTGTTTTGTTAAAAACGTCTGCTTTTTGTATTTGATACAAGTCTTAATAATGAAACCACTGGATTAATTATTTAGATAAAAAACACATTGGCATTTCATAATAACAACCACACAAGTCACCAGGACCCCTGTTGTTTTCTCATCTGGATTTTCTTTATAAAAGGATATAGAAAACAAGCTTAACTCTGTAAATTACAAGCATCGCACGCGCACCTGTCATGCATTCTTTACTATAATTATCCCCGCTAGTGCATTGACAGACGACTTAGTTAGAATCCCTCGACGCGCGATATTTAATGACTTATGCCAAACTACCAATTACTGTGATTTTTTTCTTCATTTCAACAAGAAAGATCAATATTCTGTCGAAATATTTTCCATCTTTTTCAACAAAACTGTTCAATTCTTGAGCGTACCTTTACCATGGTGACGAGTCCAATACGGATCTCACCTGGTTGTTAATAAGCAATTGATAATCGGAAAACCCATCTGGTGCAAATTTGTCGTCTGCAAAATTCGATCGTGGTCGCGAAAACGTGTAAATTCGCGTACCATACATGCGAGCATTGATTTCTGCCAAAGAGTCATCTTTCACCCATGTAGATAGACTGTTTTGTTCATTTTTCTAACACATGGGTTTCTAAATAATAATCCAGGAAAAATAATACCAGCATATAGGCCTATCTGACACTCATTCTAAAAGTGCCGTTATAAATTGATTTCCGTTCTGTAAGTACGCAGTTCAAAATTAGACCTTTCTAAACGTATTTCAAAACTTGGTAAAGTTAACAAGTTTCCGTGGTGCTATTTAACACACATATATTCCTTCTTCTTCCTTCTTCCTTTTCTCTACTTCTTGACCTAGTCTAGTTTAAGCAGTACTCGTCTATATACAGGAACAGAAGTAAGAATACTGTCCATGTAAGTCTGTGTGCGTCATCAAGTGGTAAAGTTTTATGGCATATAAATCAATGTGGTCTATCGTAGGGAATTTGATCCCAATTTCCAGTTCCAGGCTGACCATTCAACTGAGAATGGTGGAATGATAGAGAATACAGGGCTCGGATGCATGTGCGTCACAGGAAAAAAATATAATGAAGGCCAAAGGTAATTTGTTCCATTGAATTACAGGCCCAGTTCCAGAGAGAGTTGATCTTTGAAATAGTCATTAGAATGTTGAAATTTTGTAAATGTTAAACCTAATACCAACACCAAGGTGTGCCCCAGCCTCTTCACTAGTTTCTGGATCCAGGCCTGCAAAATGACAGAGCAATCTCAAGGCAAACCAATGATAATGTCTCCAGTAAAATTATGTGACGTAATGCAGGGCAAGTAAGGTTAATTCACACAAAATAGCTTGGTAAGATGGTGTGGACAATGTCATGAAGACGTACTTACATAAATAATGTTATGTTTTTGAGATTCACTTCTTGTTTGAACAGATTTTGTTTGAAACCTATTCAATTTTCAGAGACTGTAGACCCAACAGTTAGACATCTCTTCTCAAAGCGACTGTTTCCTCGAGTCCTAGTAATAAACCAATTCTTAAAACAGGGGCTTAAGTGTTTTCAGTCAGGGTAAAAAGCCGCTTTCGGGATTCAAACCAGCGACTTCTGTGTAAGGCGTTGAAAGTGCTACATAAATGTCACGGTCTGCTACCTAGGACACTACTAACAGGATTTCATCATACAACGTTAGAAAGATTTCAATATTGTCTGCTCAACAATCTTTGAAAAATACAGACAATGCACTTCTTCCCCATTGTAACACTTTGTATAATGCCAGACAATTTGTACAAAGCCATTACATTTTGTTTTTTGTTGCTTTCGCTAAATCATTTCATAGTTTTCATGTTTAGCGCACTTAGCATTATCGGGTGACGAATCTTGGCGGTTTTAAGGGGAAACAACTGCGTGACGGAGATAACTGATATCGCGTCCTAATGCTTTTCAAACTACACTGTGACTTTAGTATTTGGCGTGAAAGAATCGTAGAGTTTATTCTCTTGATATAAATATTGGAATGTAAATGACATATATTATATTTTTTAGTCATTACGTATTGCAAATAACTATCTTTCTTTTCGAACGAGTTCTCTTTAACAATTCTTTAGAAAATTGTTTTACGAGGTGAAAAGAAGGATATATTAAATAGTGAAAGGTTATTATATTAGAATCTACATAAAGTAACAGAGAAAATGGAGTTACTCAATTTTCAAATTCTGGGGCTAGTGCTTATCTATGCATGCTGCGTTTTTGGTGAGTATTTAAATGCATTTATTATCTTTTATAATTATTCTCACTATTTGGTATTTTAAACAATTTAAAGATTTTGTATTGGAATTACCGCAGTGGCTTTTATTCCAAAATAAGAATTTAAGTGTGACGAAAAAAGCGAGGAGATTGTGAACTAGATGAAAAAATCAACTTAATCATGTGTTTAAACGTTGAGCTTTTGAAATGTAGTGTATAACAAAAATTGTAAAACATGCGCCGCACGTCCTGTCTTTGAAGCTTATCAAAGCTATATTGTTAAGCTGTTTTACGCTTAGCGATTTCTTTCAATGTTTCCATCTCTGAAGAAAAAAATAGATTTTGTAAATGGCTTTTTAACTTTTTGGTCTTTATTGTGAAATAGGGACTTGATAATTAGCTAGGGGTTTTAGGTTAGTGTATATTATGATATCATATCATGTATGACTACATTTGTAAGATAACGAAAATTTTTGACACGATTGATAAAGGTTGGAGTTCGGCTGTTTTAGATAAAGAAATGAACTTGACAACATTTTGACTCAGTAGGATGGTGCAATTTATGAGTGTTCGCACAATATTAAATCTTTATGACAGTTTGTCATAAATAACAAGATGTTTATTTTATGAGGTATCTGAGATTTGTATCAACATGGAAGAAATATTTAGGAAATGAGTTCATAGTTTCCAGCGACAAAGTTTGATGGGAACCCGAAGAACTGTTTGTACTCGGTATAACTCTAGGGAGGAGGGAAGGGGTGTTTTTTTACACTCCTTTTAGCAAAAATTGCATGTTATACGCCAAAAATGTACAATTTCATATTTCTAACATCAATCTATGTATATTAAATAAAAACTGTTGGTCATAAAATTTGCCTAATGAGAATGGACTACCCTTTCCTCCCTACCACTTTCACGCCCTTCCCCTCCCCCTCCCCCGTCCCTTATTTTATTCCATGGAAAATGATAGAGTTTACATGAGTGTGTGTGTTTGGAAGTGGGGTGGGTTGGGGGGAGGGGTGAGAGAGAGAGATAGGGAATGAGGGTCGTAAGGGTTATTGGAAGCCTACGCCTAAGCTAAGTTTAAAGACATACCCTTCAGATATGTACAACCTTGACCATAGAACCTACATGTAAACTCCTCTCATTGTCAGATGAATCAATAAATTCGCATAGCTCTTCATCAGTGAATTAACAATAGGAAAAGGAAGAAAAAAATCTCTTTTTCATCCTTTGTTACATTATCTAGATATAATATTTATAGAGGATTCGATTTATGCTTTTTGTTTAGTAGTTAACTATCAAAGGAACTTGAAAAAAAGCGTTTTATAGTTCTTTGACCATAATACTCGAATAATAAACTTAATGACCCATCTGACATTAAACACTTCAGAATTGGATGTACATGAAAGACCTATTTTCAAATGCTATGCAGGGTAATTTCTATATGAAATAAAAATCCCATAAAAGATACCTAGTTAACTTCTGGCTTATATTTGGTATATATCTAGCTTCCATTAAGGTCAATTAGGAATAAAATAGGCTCGTGGCATATGATATGGCAGTTAAATGAAAAAAAAAACATTATATCGATCTTTCAGATGTGCCTTCTAGTTGCTTTGGCATTTTCTTTTAAAGTCAATGTATTTGCATTAACAAAATGATCAAATTATCATCGTCGAATCAGCGAGCCAATCAGGCGACATGAGGGTGCTTGATTGATTTGAAATCAATTCACCTTTCGTTCGTTCGATGACTTTCTCTTCACCTGGCCTTTCGAGCGCCTTTAGGGACCTCTGACACTGGTGATTTTTACTAGCTCTTTGTCAGTGGTGAAGTTTTACCTACCGGCTACATTAGTGAGCGAGTGCATGTGTTTTTGAAAGGGCACTCGCTAAACATTCTATTGCCTGTTCGAAAGACTCGATCAAACAACACTTACTGCTTTTTTTCGACTACACCTACAGACTCGACCTGAGTTATTGAAAAGCCGACTGGACTCGATCCCTTAGGTCCGTCTTCTTTTAACAAACCGATTGTCCTACCGACCGGCGCACAGATCGCTTTGCCCGACTGGTTCCGGTTTTTCAAACACCTCCATAATTACACGACAATTTGTCGGGTAACAAGAAACCTGACAAGTTTAGCTTTATCATCGATCTTATCTTAGCAAACCCGTCACAAAAAGTAATGTCAAAGCAATATTTGCACCAATACCCTTACTTTTGTCTCATTTTGTTAAAGTGAATATAGGAAATTATTCGAACAATACAGTTTGAAAATCTGATACGGTGTTGAAACGGCCCTGACACTAACAGATTAAAACCAAATATTTAAACAAAAGATTCATGTATATGTACTTGTTTGAGAGAAAAGATAAAAAAACTGCTGTCATGAATGCTGACTCTCTCAAATAACAACAGTTGTACTCGCTTTAAAAATCAAATATTCGTTCGCGAAGTAATTTGTACTAAAATGAGATATTTAGAGACAGACGTTTTGCGTTTGCTGTTTGGAGAACTGTACAAACAAATTGCTTTTTAAAAAAATTAAATTTCGCTAAATTAATTATACGAGAAGGATCAACAGATACATGCGCAGTACTTTTTGCATTGAATGTTCTTATTTATTATAGCATTCTTTAAAATGATCTTAAGAAGCAAAAATGCATCTTGCGTATTTTCCATAGCTATCAACGACAAAGTTAGTTGCGTTCCAAATGATGCTTTATTTACGCCCCTTAGTGTCGATTTCAGATCACAGAGATATCTTTTCCTGAAATAACCTAAAATTTCTATTGAGGTTTACAATTTTATTCTTTGGCTAATCTGTACACACGAAAACGCCTGCGAACAACAGTTCAACTCTTGAAGTCATCCATTTTGAGTGACGAGTGAACAATTTCGGACAGCCTTTCCTATCCGGTCTGTGAACAGATAAGGGTCCATTAATTGGAACAAAAAGCTGATTTGGCGCGTTAGACTTTTTTCCTGCTTTTTATGTCGGCTGACATGTGGCAAGGGCTAGTTGATGGCAAAGATAAGCCTGTATCCTTGACGCATTCTTTTCATTAATCTCATTTCTTGTGCGTTCACTACAAGAAACTTTTCCCTTGGTACTTGTTTTGTCTTGTATTTCTTCACCTCGAAGAAACGCTGATAAAAATACAAAGGAAGTTTTGTGTTACTTGCTGTATGAAAGAATCGTAGAAGTGGAAACGCCCTGAATGCTTTACTCTTTTACACTGTTGTACTGTAATATTGTACAATGGCAGAAAATGATAGAAATGTTTATACACACATAAACGTATAGTATATTACATATAACTAATTATTATAGCATTATTCATTCATTAATCGTCTATCATTTTTTTCATATATCATTATAGAACAGGAGCATTTAACCGCCAGTTATAAGATGCTAATCACGTGATCATTAAACACCGACTAGTTTAACACTCACTCTCCTGAGGTTGATTTGGACTTGGGGGTAAACGGTCGTGCTAAAGTTTGGGTCCGGAGTTCGATCCCCGCTCCTCCACTAACATTACTATTAGTCTTTCGGATGAGAAATTAAACCGAGGTCCCATGTATCAGTGCTATACAGGGGTTTCTATAGAATGGGATGCTTTCTGTATCTTGCACTATCCCCCACAACATAAAATAACTAATCTCTTCAGGGGGCGTCGGTCATATGGGCAACCGGTACCGACGATAAATAAGCTCAAATAGATAGACAGTGCTAAAGTTATCATTGTTTGTTAGTCCACCAATATGCCTGGTAGTCTTTATAACCAAATTTTTATATTTTAAAGTTTGGCGCATTGTTCTTCGTTGTTTGTCTTGTAGTAAAGAAACTATAGTCATCATGGTTTTAAAGAATGAAATAAGGGTGTATGTCTGTCTGCCTGCCTACACATGAAAGCTGTATTCCTCCGAGTTTTCCCCGTTACATGATATTCTGTAAACTATGGTTTCTTTGTTAACATTCCAGAAGCACTATTTTCACATATCTTGACAGATTGCTTGGCTTATCAGGGTGGTCCGGCACAAATGAAACAATAAAGCACAATAAAATCGTTACGGAGCCGTGAATGTTATAAAAGGTTTTCACGCTCCTATGGTTGCGCGCTGACATAGTGCTCTGCCTTCAAAGTGGCTATTTAGCATTTTCCTTGTTGCTTCTCTCACAAATTGCATTTTCTGGCCATAAATCTGTTTCCCAGGCGAGTTGTGTACAGAAAATCATTCAGCAATATTTTTTCTTGTAATTCCAAAATGCTTCAAAAAAGTTTCCGCCTGCAGATTTACAAGAATAAGATAGCTCGTAACGATTTTACTGCAACAAAAGGAGAAATTTCATTTCATCAAGGCTGAAATAAAAGAACGGGTTATCCCCTTATTATTATTTTTTTAAGTTACTGTTTCGGACAACGGAGTTATTGCAGCAGACGACAACAACAGAAATTAATCAGTTACCTCCGTGTTGCTCAAATACCTAGGTTTCGTTTACGTATTTCTGTAACATGCAAAAGCACCGCTAAATACCGCAGATTACAACACCACGTGTAAAAATAATGCACGTTCTTTTAGGCAGAAGACACACGTTGGGTCGGATGTCACTTTAATTGATTTCGAGGCATGTAGACAAGGTTTCTAGCGTTACTGTTAAAAACCGTCCAACTTAATTGAATCTGATGCAGTGAGACAAATGTCTTACAGATTGGCGGGGTCTGATACGTCATGAGTTCCTTTATACTACAATCACAAGAAACATATTTGTTTTCACATTTTCTCTACAGAAAAACTGTAAGCTCAATAAAGAAACACGTGTACCTGCTTAAAAGAGGAAACATTGAACAAAAACTAAAATACTATAGGCACTACACACCTCAACACACTAAAATTTTGATGGAATTCAGCACTTCGTTATTTTTCATCAACACCTGAATTTAACTGGGGCTTATTTCATTTGAATTCCGCAAGGATATGTAGAGTAGGCATTTACGACCTTGTACCACCAAGTGTAGCATTTTCGACATTACAAGTCGAATTATCATAAGTCAATATACGGATTTATTTGCCGCCTCCAAACATCGAAATGTAGATACATTCACTTAAAACGCGAAACAAATTTCATATGACCCCCTTTAAGATTAGATATGAATATTATCACCCTTAACAGTAAAAAATGATATCTTACTTTTTTGACCGAATACTTTAACTTAAATAAGCATATTTTAGCCGTATGTTAATACGCTTAGAAGTTATTACAAATTAATGCGAGGCTAATACGCTTACGAAACGTAATAGAAATAATTGTTGTCAAATTATTGGATTATTCATATAAGAAGTGTAGAAGTTAATTAACAAGAAAATTGAGTGCGACTAAATATTTACACGTACATCCCAGAAGGTGCAATGTCCCGTTGCTGTTACCTGCTGGGTTTTTTGTTAGGGTGTGTTATGTTTTCTTTTGAACGTAGAACGTTGTTGACCACTGTGATATAACACCATTGATTAGAACAGGTGGTGTCTATTATCCGAACAAAAAAACAACAGACACACACATTTTGAAACTTTATATTGATCAGTAATGGTAAATTATGTTCTATACATGTAGTATATTAGCATCGCAAGACATTGCCACATAAAGACATTGTATTTTTTTTTTTCGTGTCTGTTATGTCTGCCCAGCCTCGTCCTACCCTGTTTCAACCGTCCGCCAGAATGTCTGTCTGTCTGTCTGTCTGTCTGTCTGTTTGTCTGTGCACACGCATTATTTCTGTGCGTTCGGTCAATCTGTTTGTAATGAAGTGAATATTTTGTTCATTAAGCTGCAATTTTTCAGTATGTCTTTAAAACGTTGGCGTAAAAGAGAAGGCGTTTAGTTATGCATTTCATAAGTTATTATATCTTGTGTGGTTGCAACTGAAGCATTTTTTATGGCATTACTTTACAACATGCATTTAACGAAGTCATGTAGAAATAAATATTCCTTGTAGAAATGATTTTGGCAGCCTTTGCAACATGAAATGCATTGTTTACCTCATAACTTCAAAGAAGGTATTGTACTACAGAAAATATTACCAGTATTTCCATGGCATTAACACAATGTGTGCTAAAGTAATTAACAAAATTCTTCCCTAGGCAATCAATATAAAGATGCACAACGTAAAACAAAAAACATATCTTGTAAAACATATTTTCTCCCTGTCTTTGCGGAAGACATGGAATACGCCTCTCAAGAAACAAAAACTGATGAAACATGGGAAAATGGTATTTATTTTTTATCGTAGGAAAAATAATGCAAATCGTGTGGTTGCAAGACTGAAGTGTGTCGTAAAAATACCGAGTTCTCGTTCTTGCAATGTTTGCACGTGCGCTACCTATTTTGTTAATAAATTTTGTTTCATCCGAGATTTTACATGCTTATTTTTCAAATGTGATAAGCAGACGAGATTTTACATGCTTATTTTTCGAATGTGATAAGCAGACGAGATTTTGCTTCTGCTGCACTTATATCAAACTCACCCGTGCTAAAAAAGATATCCGTCTGTTAAATGTTTATCGCTTAGAAACGTGCAACCATATAGGTCAAGGTCACCCGGTTCAACAATACAGATAAGAGTCCTGAATTCGAGAACAAATTCCCTATCAAGTGGCAAGATGGTTTTAGAATAGGCCAATAGACATTTGTGTTACCAAGGATTCCGGGATCGAAAAAAATGGAGTTTCAGTTCATAAATTTGTTTCTTTCGAAGCCACGAGTCTCGTTCTTCCGAGTCAGCTACATTTTATAAACCGTTGCAAGAGGCTGTTTCATTCTATACGTTTTTAATTATTTCTTTCTTCATACGGAAGCAAGTTAATTTCCTCCAATAATTTCACCGTTAATTTGCGTGTCTGCTCGCCTCGGGCTGAAATATGATTCCTGCATCGAACAAAACTCATCCTGAGATTACCTTCGCTAGATAATTAAGTATTCAATTTTCTGAATTCAACAAAAGAGTCGCCGTGTGCAAGGTATCATCAAACGATTCCAAGGAACGTTTAATGACGCTGTATTCGGTTTTAATACTTCTAGACAATCTTTTAATGAGAATGTATTACCTTTACTTCTTCCTTCTCATTAAACATAATTATTAAACTTGATTCTTTGTTATGGCGAAAAGAGAATAGTTCTGATTTTAACCGAGTAACATTTTGCTAGAAAATATACTGACTATACGTTGGAGCATATGTTTCTGATACATTTACTGAACGAATGAACAAAAAGTTCTTAGGCCGCATATTAAATAGCTTTCAATTATATTTCAAAGGTAGACGAGGTCTATTCAGTTTATGATGTGGATTCGCACCTCACAGACAAGGGTTACATTTTATTACCCCCTTTTGTTTGTTATTATGTTATGATTATGATAGTAAGGGTTATATCAAAGGAGTGGTGAGAAATATGAAAAGAAATTTGTCATCGGACCATCGAACATGTGGCTATTGTTAGGTGAATCACTGGCTAAACAAGTACATGTAGGCGTTACCAAGTTCCTTATTCATTATCGTAAGGCAAAACTCATTTTCCTAAAAGCTTAGACAAATATTCTTGTCTCAAAATTAGAAGATTTCATGTGTAAGTGATAAATGGATGTCAGCTTTTAAGATGATTAACAAAATTAGTAAGGCAGAAAAATGTAAGCCCCATTTTTTCAGAGGCTTTTTTTAAAGAATCTATCTGATTTTCACAAATTCAAAAGTATGACCTCTTCACAAAAAGTCTAACAGAAAAAAATGTGTGAAAGTACGTGTGACGCTCACCCACGCATGCACGAACGCAACATATTTTACTCTTGTTTTTCAGTGTAGACATTTTAAACTATTTTTACTCAAGATTCGCCAATTCGCCAAATACAACCATAGATTTTATTCTGAGCATAAGGCGAGCATAATACTGTACAAAAACTGGGAGATTATTATTATGTGGAAACAGGAAACTAAGAAGCTATAGATGAAAAAAAAGCAACGTATTTTTCTCAAAATATCAGTTGGCAGATCAGTTCTCCAGGGTTAACACACTGGACTTATAATGCCAGAGTCGCTGGTTTGATCCCCTTCACATATACTCACACTACTAAATGCGCTATGTCGGTGCTATACGCTTAGCATGCAGACGAACCAGACTTGCATTTTGGAATGGAATATTTTGTGTACCTTACACTTTCCCGAAATAAAATAAAATAACCACATTCTTCAGAGGGCTTGGGCCGTATTGACGATAAATAAACAGAGACACATAAGATAAGATAAGATAAGATAAGATAATTTATTTCAGTCTCATCATCATGTACATCTTAAAACAGAACAGATAAATAAAACTAAAAACAATGAACTCAAATGCCACTCATAATTGAGTTATATGACACTATACATAGTTACAGACTCTAAAATGGTACAACTATCTCTTCACATGTTAAGGTTCAAGGTATGTAATAGAAAAAAAAGTCTGACACTTGTTTTCGTGCACAACACCTCCACCACTCAGGGTCTTTCTGCGAACAAGTAGCAAAAACGAAATCAAGAGTAACATAAACCAGGATATAGGCGAAGTGGGGATGATATTTCATCCGTGCTTATCAGATAGCACCAGCTATGAGTGACATTTCTATGAGCTCATGCGGTCTAAGGCATGAGCCTATAATTGCATTGTTTCAGATAATCTCGGGTTAGAGGGAAAATAGATTACAACAGCTGGACTTTGTATTGTTAGACTGTCAAAAGTCTTTCTTATAAACGTCTTAATATTAAGATAATAGCAATTGTTATAGGATTTGTTAGACGGAAGATAATAGATTTAGTAATAATCTGTTGGGTGACTTTTATGGTTATAAATATGTAAGATTTAGAAGACTGTGTATGAGATTACTTAGTCACAGAGGGCAGCTGGAGAATACAGATATTTTAAAACGACCTTGATCAATATCTATTATTCGTCATCGATTATAAATATCACATTATAGAATGGTTGCTTTACTCTGTTAAAGAAAATCGAAGATATTACATCTTCTAATGAAATAAACTATCAAAACCGATATGATTTTGATTTTCGGTAGTTAGAAACGAATGGTTGTGAAAATGGCGTCTATACCCTCTCCCGTCACCCCATTGTTTCATAGTAAAGGTTTTTGTCTTTTTTACAATGGTAACATCTTTAAAAAATAAGGGTCATGGCTAGTCAAGTGCCTTTTATCAACTTGATTTTAAATTCGTTATAACCGGTTGCTGATATGACCAACATCCCTCGAAGACTTTAGAGGATAGTGCTAGGTAGAAAATGTCCCATGATGAAACATGAACTACTTTGTGTACAACAGTGATAGATACATCGGACCTGAGTTTTACCTCTTAACTGAAAGACCTTTGCATCATAAATCGATAAGCAGAGGTTCGAACCTTGTTTTTTAGACGGCAGTCAACCGCTTGCCTGTTCATCTATTTCAAGCAAACGTTTTGCGAATGTCGTAAAAATACCAATATGTCCTTTCACTTTTTTTGGGTCCAGATGATTTTGTGTTGAACGGTTCAACTTGACGCCAAAAACATATTGGTAATTGGGTATGTTATCGTCTGGTACGGAATAACAGCACCCTCGAAAGGCTGTCACTTTACGACAACTATTGCGACAGTGTGGTAATCTAACAAGCATTTATTACAAGTAAGAATCGATGTGTTATAAACCATTATCGCATGGGAAAAGAGAGGGATTTTATTGTTAAACCTTTAAGGTTAATATAATTTACTTTGAACACTTAAGCAAATATACTTTAAGAGGATTAAATGGTTTAAATAAACACAACAAAGCCTTGTTTCAACTTTTAAGACATATTGAATTAAGTCATATTACAATGTTATGGTATTTTGACAGATATATTATCTAGACTTTGACCCTTGTACCCTAACAAGGATGTTCAGTTTGACATGTTTTGTTATAGTCACCCGTTGTTTTTCCGTAATAAATAGAGCGCTTGTGTGTTTTATCATTGATTTGGAATGGAAATTATCTAAAGTCATGAAAATGTCAAATATAATTATAATATGTGTATTGTAGGTCTATCTGAGGTGCGTTTATAGTCTGCTGATTGAAAACCTGTTAATATTTGTTCGGAGTTAACATTATTTCTGCATGAAACATTTATCAATTCTCGCAACTTACAAACACCTTCATTAATAAATCTGAGCATCGAGATGATGACTCGAGCTTCAAACTCCTAACTCGGGTTGAAGACTGATAAGAGGACACATAGGGGTTTAAAATCATCCGTCATTTAAGAATACGGCCTTGACCTCTTCAACTATCTTTCACATCATCAAGTTCAAGGTAACAGCCATTGAGAAAAAAATGAAACATCATTAAACTGCGTGCACTATTGATGTGAAATGAAATTATAGAATGATTTTTTTTTTGTATGTGAAAATAATGAAATTCGTATTAATATTTCTCATTATTTTAATTGAAAATCACGTGTACCCTATTGCACTCAACTGAAGTGTACCTTTCGATAAAAATATAACTTTGGTAAAATAATTTATGCAAGGAAATAAAGGTTTTTTTACAAATTCCAGTTAATTAAATAAAGAACTTGCTTACATCCATATTATGCGCTTATTAACATCTGACTAAGATCGCGAAGTATTTTAATATCTTATTTATTAATATAACAGCAATAAAGGGGCATCAAAAATGTTTTGCCGCTCAATAAACTTTTGCTGCTTGCCGCCCAATAAAACATTTATGGGAAAACGAGTCTTAGTAGCATGTATATTTCATTAAATGTCAGGTATACAAAACGAGTCCAAAATTTATTGTATAAATTTGCGTATAAAATTCTCATGAATGAGAAATATTGTATTCATATCATATGAAATAATCGCAAGAAATTCAACACTCCTTTTAAAGGGTGAGTTCTTGGAAATTAATCACGTGAAATACGTGCAGGTTTCAAGATTTGTTTTTCAGTCTACAAATAATGCATTGCTCAGTTTGAATCATTAACACTTGAAAACGTAAGATAATACACTTGACATGCTTGACATTCACATAGTATGTATTGTATGTGCAAGGCAGATAGAACTGAATAATTCAACGAATTTCTGTCAGAAACAAGCTGTTTTAATGTGTATGGGGCTTTATAAATTGTCACTATCCCTTGCAGAGTTGTCGTTGGTTACTTTGTATTCAGTTGTTCCAATGGGAAATCAAACTCTTAGCTGCGTCAGATATTAACTTAAACTTGTATTTTTAGCTTAAATAAACACAAAATTCAGCATATATAACAAAGGCCGGATTCGAACCCAACCAACGGACTACAGACAAAATGTCGACTTCCGGGGCAAAGATGGCAAACGGAAATGAATCTCCTAATGTATAAAGATGAATTTTACACACTGTACGTTTCTCCATATCTCCGATATGAAAGTAAACGTTCGCTCTTTTCCCATATGTTGGTAGTTATATTTTCACATTGAATGCATTTCTTGTAGTATTTCTGGTATTGTTATTATATGCACATCAAGACAATAAATGCCACAAAAATGGCTTGGCATTCAAAAAAGCTTATAGCAGTAATGTGGAGTCACATGACTTGCATTAATTGCTGTAATTATACTTCAAGTTATCCAGTCTCTCTTTGATCATTTTTAGAACACTTTATTCTGTTCGATATCTTTAGTGCCTTGCTAAAGATCTGTAAGTTGGAATCACTATACCCTTCACTAACTGTGATCCACTGGTTCGAATCGCAGACATTGACAGTTCTTGGTTGCAGAGTCACAGAAAATGCAGCCATGAGTACATTCCAAAACCTACAAATCATTCATTCTAATATACATGCACTTTGAAAAACCTCAGTTCAGTTTTGTGATTCGAACCCAGTAGTATCTAGGCCATAAGTTCGATCTTTAACATTTGAGTGAATGGTGGTGACAACTTTTAACATTTTTTACATCTTACTTATACTCATAGTCTCAATGAGTATACATGTAGTCAGCTGAACCGAATCTTGAGCTGAAAATAAAATAGATATTTCATACTGAGCTGTGAAACTGAGGTCAGTGCTGTGTAATTTAAATTACTGTCAGTTTTCAGATGGTAGTCAGAGTTTGAGATGTTGATGGAAGTTAATAGCAACCAAACTGTAGACCAAAGAAAAAAAATACAGTGAAAGTTTTATCTTAGTCATGAGTATCATCCATAAGGTGTGGAATGTGGAAGGCCACTGGTGGAAGACACACCCCTATTTGGATTCGAACCAACGTTGTCCGGATCAAGGTCTCTCTCTCTCTCTCTCTCTTTCTCTCTCCCTCTTTCTTCATTTCTCTGATAGTTCATACAAATCATGTTTGACATTAAATCTGATATCCTTCCAGTAAAATGATACCTTCTTAACAAATGCAACTACAGTTTTTTTTCTTTACATTATAACCGTATAATAAGATTCTTTATAATATTATGTCCTTAATTGCCGAGCTTCCGCATGTAGCTTTTGACTCAAGATCTGGTCTGATCTGAAGGAAGTAGTCGTCAAAGGTTGAAAGAACTTTATTTTCAAAGTAAAAACAGGGTATTGTCAGCTGTTGCTATTGTTCGTCCGCCCGTCTTTCCATCCAGACGGATTCTTTTGAAACAATCATGCACTATAATCCCTGTATTCCACTAGTCTCTCTCAAATACCTTTAAGTGAAGTGGGTTCATTCTTACCTTAAGTATGATTTAGATGTTTTGAAAAGACTTCTCCTGCAATTGTCAAAACTCACTCTTGATAGTTTAGCACTCTAAATTATATGTTTTTTTATGAAATTTTGACAGAGTTGTTCTCGTGCACTGGACTCCAGCTTCAAAAATAAAAATAAAAGAGAAACCACGTCCCATATTTTGTTTTCAAAGATTATGTATTGTCCCAAAAAGGGGGCGTCTATGCCTTGATTTATGAGAAAAGGAAATCGCTAATAAGAATCAAAAGGTCCTACAGACAGTCAAATCTTGACCTTTCTCTTGTAGTGGCAATACAGAAACACTTTGCGGTAATAAAAATGCGACATAGTCCATTTATTACCCGTCCTCTAAATGATTCGACCCGTTTACAATTTCAGTATCGCAGTTTTATTACATTTATTGGTCAATTAAGATGCCAAGTCTTCGTGTTTTCCTGATCGTAAAGTCATAACCTTATGACACACCTGTCGGCGAATGAGCTGGAACCTTGTTGTCGACAATTTATACCTAATTGGCCTTGTTTGATCACCAGATTTTCAATAAATTAGCTTGCGCTTCGTAAAACACAGTCGTCATTCTTCACACTTACACGTGTGCTACTTTTAGAAAGTTAATCTAAAAGGTGGGGAGCATACAATTCATGGAGAGAAACCAATGTGTTACTTTTAATTTTGTAGATGAAAAAAGCAAGCACTGTTTATTTATTGTACTACTGAATGACAAAGGACTTCTATTTTTAGGTATTTCAGAAATGAATGAATGAATGAATCGAAGGAAGGAAGGTACTTGCAAGCTAGTGAGCGAACGAAAAAGCGATCGAACGGAAGAATGAGCGAATGGAAACTAACTAGAAATACATGTATTACCCTTGTAAAAAATTAATTGTTAAACCGTCAGACATAAGAAAAGCATTCTTCAAGGAAAAAACGAATGTTAATATGAACTTACTGACAGGACCATAACGAAATTGGAGAAAAGCACACATTACAAGTGGTTATGTCATTAAATAGTGGTGAAATATGTCATTAGGTAGTTGTGAAATATGTCATTCAGACTGTCACGCAAGACAAATCTACAGACAGTAAATAGACGAAAACGACTCAAATTATCATTATTTTTATTGAAAAGGGTGACTTTATGACCTCTAGTTATATGCAAATATTCAGAAAGGTGTCACGGCGCTTTTTCGATTTTTTATTCTGAAGTTTTGAAATAGTTCTGTTCAGACTATTCTTTTGTCGTTGACATTGTAAATTGTAAAGTACAGATTAGTAATTATATATTAAGTACTTTACGGGAGTGAGCAATTGTATGATTATAATAGAAATAACTGGCGACCTTAAGTAAACTGCACATTGAAAAACAATGATTCTTGTACTTATTATAACATATTTGAAAGGTAAGTACTCAAGGAAAGGTGTAGCCCATATTTCGGATTGAGGGAAATAAACGGCTTCCTTGGCAAAACGTGATCGCGATATACATGAAGCATGTATGGCTTCAGTGTAAACGATAAGTTGGTTTCCTGGATTCAACCAGTTGGGGAATAGCAAAAGTCAAATGTAAAGTTTTTGATGTTTATAAGTCATAAATAATATTCGAATATAGAATTTTAGATGTCTCTTTTCCGAAAGATTGTTATTAACTGAGAAAGAAATACATAAGTACAAGTATATATAAATTTCAAGATTTTACACACAGGATGTTCTAAGACATATAAAAGAATCAAACACATTGGATCACAAGAATTTACCATAAGGTGCTAATGAGTATATGTCAATCAATTGGAAACTGAAAGTGTTTGAACACATAATATAATACTGAATGGAAGGAAGTGGCAGGAAGGTCCTAATGATGACTGCCAGTCACTCTGACCTTCCCTGAAATTGTTTGAAATCTTATACCACCCAAAATTCTAAAGACATAAAATTATCTATGAATATCATACATATAACATCGCTGACTTCACACAAAAGAAAAAGGCAAAACAAAAGAACTTTAGTCAAAATAATATTAATAGAGCAAGCTTTATTTTCAAAGAAATCTATCAGACATCAGTGTCAGAATTTGCATCAGACGGTGTATAGTTTTATTCAGTTACGCAGCAAGAGAAAAAAAAGTTATTGTTGAATTCAGCAAATGTAATGCAGTAATGATATCCTTGAAATACAAGACGTGTGTCTCTCTATTTGTGACTCATTAATGAAGAGTTGCTGAGCAACACGAACAAAAAACAACAACAACAAACAACAACCTACAATATAATACGCAGCAAAAAACAATACTCTATCTTTCTCTCTCACTCGACCACAAGTATTGTAATTATGAGCCAAGAAGTTTTACGCAGCTTTCACTGAAGTACAATCAGATTGGTGAAATTTAATTAATTCACCAATGATATTTTCGCTCGTTGTTACGAGTTTATCCGACTTCATCAGGGGTATTAAACTTTAAAGCAGAATTACTTGCACAAAAATAACTCATGCTTTTCAACATATGGTTTTATCCGCTATAATGACATTTCTTTTGTCTGAAACATGGCTGCTAGCGTAGATGGTAAAGATAAACGAATCAGGGAATAGAATGATCTGAGTGAATGTAAAAAATGACTTTTGAATTATTAAAGAAAATTACAGAATGCGACCATGTGTTATTCTGCATTTTACAATGAATTAGAAATGAGCTTTAAAAATATCTTGGAATAAATGGTTTTCAAAAGAGGGAAATAAGAGAAGTGGGGTCATTTGTTGCTATGGAGGCAAAATTGAATGTTAAGAATTATGTGTCATAAACTGACTTTTATGGATTGGCTTTATAGTGCCAAGTGGGAGAGTGAACGGGGTGTTGTGGGATGGGGTGGGGGTTATATCACTTGAATCCGTAGCTCAGTGTTATAAGAAATAGACTTTGTGACGGATAGTTTCTTTTCGTTTGAATGTGGATGGGTCATTTCCATGGAGAACACATCTTATTTCAACTTTGATCTGAATTACTTCTTTTAGAGAGGATTTTGGGAAATTTTAGAGGAAGATTTTTTCAGGGTTTTATGTTTTGTCTTTTATTTTTTTATCAATCGACTTAATCGAAAACAAATCAGTGAAAGTTATGGTATGAAAACGACTCAGATTCCGTGCAGAGCTATACGAAATTCGCAGAATTACTGCTAGCTCTATTTGCGGTCGCTGTTACGAAGGGATATAAGACTCATTTTCTCATGCATCCATGTGACAAAGCATTATGCTTATTAAGTTATTATAAAAATGTGTTCGTGCATTAATACTAATTCCAACGGATTGTCTTGACAAATCAGCCGAATTAAATATCTGTAAAAATCTCTACCGTACCGTTTCAAATAAGTGCGCGCTTTTGGATGATAGCTTTACTGGACAGGCATATTAACAGACGTTAAGCATTCCTCAGAAATAAGCATTTTTTTCTACAAAAATAGTAATGCAATCTCATTAATTTCACACGACTACTATTTCAACTACGTACAGGTCTAAGTATCAACACATCGGACCTCGATTCAACGCAAAGATAATTGAATTAGTCAAGGAGTATGGGATCGAACTCGTTATCCCTGGATTTCAAGTCCTACGTGCTACCACTGGGGTACTGCTCTGCCTCATCTTGTCATCTGAGCTGATACAACTGATAAGTATGCAGAAAACCGGAAATAGCATAAGAAAGAGATTCTCCAATATTCCGACTTTTATATTGTAATCTTACTCTTTCCCAGGCATCAAAATTCAACAAAATGCTCTATATGGTCGTATACGAACAAATTACTTCATACTGGAATGTGAATTGTCGATACATACTTTTAACTCTTGTTTTGCTCAAAGCAAGGTTAATTATTTGAAACAAATACGGTAACTTAATCGGCTTATTTCTGCAGCATCTTTGCTCCTGCTCGCGATCCCACAGCGGGGTTAAATGAAGCACAGTTGTCAAACAAGTGCCGAATAATCAATTATATCTTCGACATTAATTACGATTTTTTACAGGCTCTCGGCGGATTAGATGACTGTCTTTCAGCATGTGCGTAATCCCTTTGTCCCTTTTAGTGGTTTGCACCCTTTGGGTCTAGCTAATGGAATTTAGCTTTTCCACTCAGTGTAACTATTATGGATTATTCATGGGCAAAAGTTATGATATTACTCAAGTGGTGGTTCGGAGACAGACAATCGCATGGTCTCAAGTACTTTAAGCACGCCTCGGAGATCTCTTTCAGGAAGATAAATTGTAAATTGGTCTGTTATCTTGTTAAATGTTCTCCGTTTGGCGGATTACCTTGGGGTCAAATTGATACAGAGGTCAAGTGGCCTAAGATTGAAGTAATTGTGTGTGCTTAATCGGCCGGTTTGACTCCCATGTATCTAGCGACACTTTATATTTATCACTTTCACAATTACGGACGCATTAAAAACCTAAAAAGTTGGCTAAAGTAACTTGGAGATAATTTTAAAGCATGTTTTATCAGTTTCAGTCAGTGAAGGACCGTGTTTTCTGTGTCGTTTCTTTTCTAATGCAAGGCTGCAAAATGCCTTTTTTTTGTTACAGTGGTGGGTTCCTTCAGTGTTAATGAAATTATGACCTTTTATTATAAGTCCACAAGACGAAAATATGAAAATTGAATGCATTTTCAAAGCAAGGCACTAAAAAGCAAAATAATAAATAAAGGACTTCTTGATAGAAAATGTTTTTTTCATATTTTGTGAGGTATTGATAGGTAATGTTAAAATAAGTTGTTCATTTTTCCATGGTAGTACTTCGGCTCTCGTAGAATGGCTCAATTTGAGATGTCCTTTCTATTAATTTAACACTTTAGATTCAGACAGCATTCAACAAAAAGAAACGCGCGAAAAAGATGTCTTCTGCTCAGGTCAGCCTGCACTTAACATCCCTGTAAACATTTTGATCTATCTTTCTATTTGATTTAATTTATCCTATGTAGCGGTTACCCAACGCCCCATGCAGAGGTTTGTCATTTTAGATTGCCGGAATTTTCGTGCAAGATGCAGAAAGCCCATTCCATGACACCCCTGGTTCTTTTCCATGCTCAGTCACGTATATCACTGATACAAGGGACCTCCGTTCAACGTCTCGCCCGAAAGACAATAAGTAATGTTATGGCCGAGCAGGGGGTCAAACTCGTGACCCCTGGACTACCAGTGTAGCACGCTACCACTGGAGCACTGATCCGCCACCAAACATCATTCTGTTCTTATAAGATTGCCTTTATATTTGCAGGAGACACCGTTGAAACAACACCACATATAAAATCTCTCATGGAACACCGGGTCACTCTTCCTTGCACTCTTACTTCCCCAAACAAGGACTGGATGTTTCTGCGATGGAAGCGTACACAGGGCAATGAAGAAATAAACATTGCGGTCATGCAAAACAATATTCTCTCACCAAAATGGTCCCCCTCCGCCCCTGCAAACTTCATAGATCACGTAGAATTACATGATAGAATCGAAGACGATAAATTTTCTCTTAGCCTGGTTATTGACGGGTTCCTTTGTTCTGATGTTGGTGTATATACATGTGAAGTCTTTACACTGAGTAGCAGCTCCTCGATTCAGTCCAACACTACCCTAGAAATAGAAGGTATATTTGCTTTTCTCGAATTAATATTAATAAAATTATAATCTCTTTCTTCTTAGCTTCATGGCGACTTGATAAAGTGTCTTCTTTCAGATCTTAGGATACTGACTTCGAATCCAACTCGAAGCGAGTGGATTTGCTTTTTTGAACACAAATATGTTAATATCTAGAGAACTGACATAAACACTTCGATAATTCCGTCGCTATCCTTTGAGTATCGCCTCATAAATAAATTATTAAGTTGTGAATGTTACAGAAATGCTGCTAAAAATACCCTATTTTATAGAAACAGTGCTGTTACTCAGAAATGTGTTACAATTACACAGAGGTAGATGTTTTTACACGATATTTTCTTGATCTTCCAGCTCATCCCGGCACACCAGCTATAACCGCGAACACCATAGAGGTCAGAGAGAATGACACGTTCCGGATAGAGTGCAATTCGGATGTCGGCGTGCCGGCACATCCTATTTCGTAAGTAAAGACCGAGTTCCAAGTTACCAGCTGTGACACTTTCTAAAGATGTCTCAACGGAGCAGTTACTTCCCTTACAATACAATTTTGCGATTTTACAATTCAGGGGAAATAACTCTGTCTGGACAAGATTCAGATACGTTCAATCGTTGTGTTGACGCCAAAATCCACGCACATCTCTAATTATTGTAAAGGCAGTTGTACTAGTTAGGGAAGTACCCGCTGCATCGAGTTTGCGTTGGCGCATCTTGAGCCGAATCTTTCACAAAAAACGAACGTTATTTCTGCCGCCTACACAATTTTTTTTGAAGGGCGTTGGAACTATTTTTAACATGGTTGATACTATTTTCGTATGCATAATCTTTGTAACTAAAGCAAGACAGACCTTGTGTCAGAAAAAAAGTGTCGCATATATCAGGGAAATATGATTGGAATTTTGCACGTCTAGACACAAGGATGTTTGGCAACTTCCCCTTTACTTCATGTAATGTTGACATTACTTGAGACATCGATTATCCTTTACAAAAACAATGCCAGCTAATTGTGAGTGCGCTAATACAAAACGCATTTTAGGATTGTGATCTCATCGCATATGAAAATCAATGGAGAGGAGGGTGTCGGAGAGTTAAAATCAGTTGTTATGGCCGCATGAGGACCATTGTTGGTTTGTTTGATATTTTGATGGGGAAGGTCAACTTTGTTTGAAAAAAAATAAAGATAAAAAAAACACCATACTGATAATTAGTGATACGTTTGAAAATCCTTTTAAGCGTATGGTACAACTTCTGGAACGCTGGTCGAGGGATAGAACGGGGTTCGGGATCGGTTGCTAGAATCCCACCAGGGATAAAAGTGTCTAGAGGCTCCCTAAATTCTGTACTTTCAGAAAACTGGTTTGAAGCTATAAGTTGAAAGAACTTTTTTTCCCAGTTGAATTGTAGATCTAATAAAAAAATGAATTAAAAGAATGAGATATTTAAAACCCCGCCTCATATAACAAAATACATCTTGTTCATTTTTCGACTGTTTCATATATGTTTACAGATGGTTGTACACACTGGCAGAGACACCACACATCTACCAGAAAGTACAAGAGGGTATTGAGCAAGAAAATACGCCCAGTTCGGACTGCAAGTTTAACGCGAGAAGTACATTAACTCTGCAAATGACGAGCCAGCTTGACAGAGCCAAGTTCATATGTTCAACGAGTACGGACGTAGGTGAAGACGGAAAGCCAGTAAAATACGACGAAGTCTTGATAGTTTTATACGGTGAGCTGTTAATGATTTTGCGACATATTTATTTTTTTGCGAAAGTTAACTGAAATCGCGAAAGAACTCAAAATGTTTTCTAATTATTTCGTCAGATAAGGCTGTAAGTTTTTGTTTTGTTTTTTGTTTTGTTTCTTTGTTGTTTTTTTTTATCTCGAGCATTTAGACGGTAAAACCGTGACATTTGCGTCACTTTTATTTCTTGAATACGCGATAAAATCCGTATTCACTCTAGGCATTAATGGGTTAAACATATAATTATGTAATGAAAACTTTTAGCGCACACATTGTAATTAATTTCACGAATATATCACTCGTCCCTGTACCTACATATGAGACAGATGTTAATATCGTTAACTGAACGTTTTCTTGCAGGAAAAACAACAACAACAGAATCGACTGCTATGCCAACAACACTAAAATCAATGATGACAACAGGTAAATATTGTAGAAAACGTAGACACCAGCATGTACGAAGTAGGGTAAAAAAAAATATGGCGCTAAATATCTCGAGTGTCACGGCCTGCTGTTTTACACATTACTCGAAGAATATTGCAATCATGTTATGTTGCTAGTTTTTGTTGTAATACAAAATGGGTGACCTAGCATTGCAAACTTTCGGATAAGAGGCGTTCTAGATGTTGGGTTGAAAAAAAATTAAGTATACATTATTTTCTTTTTTGTCAGAAATGCATGTCATTTTGAAATAATTTCACTACAAATTGTAAATATTAGAGTCATTTTTTAGCTAATCTGTTTCGAAAAAAAGTCGAGCTATTATGATCGCTGCGTCGTCGTCGTCGTTGTCTTTCAAAAACTTTAATGTAGCCCATTACTCAAACAATTTAAAAGGTATCAATATGAAACTTTGAATGCTTGCCTATCATGACAAGAGGCAGTTGTAACACAAGGGGCATTATTATGAAAAGTAATATTTTTGCAGTTAAGTCCCTTTTTAACTTACATTTTTTTGTCAAAATTGCTTATTAAGTTGAATGATCAAAGGTCTCTATGAACAATATCAATATCTTGACATGAAACGTCAGAGGTGTATAGACCTCGTACAGGAGTAGTGCACAAGAACCATAACTGTGGCCCCCATTGTAGACATGAAAAAAAACAACAGAAGAGTGTTGGCGCCGCTCGGCAGAGCTCTTGATTTATATTCTAATAGACAATGTTTTCGGCTACCAGTGATGCTTACAGAAACCTTGGAATTGTACAATGTACATGTATTATTCCATATATAAATGGTGTTCTTTCACATTCCCATGGTGGCATCGGGGAAGTTTTTTATTACGGGTATCAGGGAGTTCCAAGCTCCGACAAATGCCGTTGACTTTCACCTTTCATAATTACGTGAATACTCTTTCGAATTTCAGATTTTAATTCTGGTAACGATACACATTTTTATTATCAGAATATCGAGATGAAAAAACGTTCTAAATGTTTTTGTTTTCATTGTTTTCAGGGGTCAATGCAGCTGCTTTTATTCCATCTTCACTCAGTGTCATCTTAGTGTGTTGCCTAGTGACCATTTTCAATTTATTTTGTAGCAGAACTTGACTGTTTGAAGGGAAGTAACAAGTGCAAATCCATCATTTTGTGTAAGCAGGAGTTGTCTCCCTTACTCCATATTTCATCCAGCCATATAGACAATCTTTTTTATAAAAAAAATATGTACGACTGTTTATAATTATCTGCTTAATGCTAGGAACACTGTATACTGATATAAGCTTATATTATTACAGGTAAAAGAGGATTTTTATGTATGAATTTATTTCATATTGAAACCGAATCTTAACTAGAATAAAGTAGATAAATTAAGTGTAGGTAGATGATTTATAACAGTCCTTAATAACAAACTGCAAATGGCCGTCTTGAACTGAATTTCTGTTTTAAGTAGGTATTGTCTGTCTTTTGTGTTGTAGAATTATGTAGTGTTTTTTTTTATAAAACTGAAAATGTGCAAACAATTGTTGAAAATTGCTCAATTTCATTAATATGCAGCTGATAACTGGAACAAAATGGGAAAACTGCAGTGAATACTGACTTTAGAAAATAGGTAGGCTGCATGCAGCAAAAAGGGATAGCTGTGGCAAAAGATTGTAAGAAAAAAATATTGTAGCAAAAAGAGGCAACTGCAACAAACAGACTGCTTTGAACAGGACAATTCTGACAAATAGATTGTAGCAAAAAGGGACAACTGTGGCAAATAGATTGTAGCAAAAAGGGACAACTGTGGCAAATAGATTGTAGCAAAAAGACAACTGTGGCAAATAGATGGAATGTAGCAAATAAATACTGAAACAGACAACTGTGGCATGTAGACTGCAGTGAAAAGAAATAACTGTAGCAAACTGCAGCATACAAGCAACAATATTTCAGTAAATAGCGCAAAAGTGTCTTGACCAGAGTGGGGCATAATGAGTATTTTTGTGTAAGTGCCCAACATAAAAATGGCAATGTAAGGTTTTTGCATTTTGTATCAAACTTCAGTACTTATTTTAGATAACATGAAGATGTGTTCATATTTTCATTACGAATTATTTTCAACTTTGTGTTGGCCCTTCTTTCAGTCTTCTGTAACAAGCTATCCCAGTTATATGGGATCCAGTAAAACTGATTTTTGTTTTTCAGTGTCCATGCCCTAAATGTTTTCAGATATGGCTTAGATGGGTTACGTGTTTTAGTGAACCAATGACGAGAGCAAGATTTGTGCATATAAAATTTATTTAGAGTCTATAAAGTGAGTGGTTACCAAAACATCCCATGAATTAGTTCCATAAGAGTATATATGTGAAAACAGAACACTCCCATAAAAACATTAGGACAACCAAGCATTAAAGCAATTCTGCATATTATCAGAACAAATTTATAATTGTCATGAATGTAGTGGATACTCAAATTTTAATCTGCAATCAGTCTGTTATTTTTCATGAAAAATTTTACATATATTTTGTAGACATAAGGATATTTGAATGAATTAAATAAGTACACTGATAATTTCTTTCAGTTGAATTCATTAAAAATGAAATTTAGTAAATTTATATGAATATGAACAAGAACAGATTGACTGATGTTACAGGCTTTATTTTCAAGGTCTGACATGGACATTGAATAGGACAGATTCTGAAATAATATAATGTATCCTGTCCACCAAAATCCAGGAGGATCAGGGTCAAACTGGATAGGACATTTTTCATTTCATGTAAAATTCTATTTTTTTTTTTTTTTTTTTTTTGCTGCATTAAAGAAAAATGTGAAGTGATGTAACTTAAAATCAACAATCTTGTCAATTTGATGTCTTCGAGAAAACAGCATCAAAGTTTGATGTCATAAATTAGCAAATACACGTTTACACTTTCTCTGAATTACAGTAAGGTGCTGTCTGTGAAAAATGCAGGTTAAAGCTTCAATCAAGTTACTAAAAATTAATTTCAAATGTCTGTTATTAGAAATTTTAGGACTGAAAATGTCAAATTTGACCACATTGTTGATTATCTTGTGTTCTTCATGCCTCTTTTGGCAATTATAAAGTTTAAAAAATCATATTGTTACACTTCTGTGTAAAATAATTGTATGTTTTATATATGTGTGTGAAATGATGTGTTTAGTTTTATACCCTGTTGTACTGTATGAATGATGCTTGTGTTTAGATATATATCTGTGAAATAGCTGTACAAGTAATGATCAAAAACTTTCTGAGTGATTGAAACCGTAACATGTATTACATAATAAACTAAAAAAACATTCTGTAGGTATAATATAATTCTAGTGCCTTCTGCGGAGCTATGTTTTCCCAGTTTTATTAACATCTTCCCTGCTGGCAGCATTTGTGTTTCCCTTTGTGACCAGTGCACATCCATGCAGTCTGATCACGATATGGACTGTTCACTGATCAGTCGGTATTTATACAGCTAATACCCCTATAAATGATACTGCCCAAACTGAATGATGGACAAGTCCGTTATAGAAATTTAGCAGGATAAGGTTCAGACGTAATTGGCAGCATTCCTCTAGGAAACAGAAAGCTATAAAGCCAAAAGCCTAAATGTAGATAACGAAAAATACAACATCTCTACTGGTTTAATTCCTAATGAAAGATTGATTCTATTGGCTAAATATGGTCCAGTTTAAAAAGAAAACAAATAAAGATACGCTAGACATTTTCTTGATATATTTTTTTTCTTCTCTAATTAGGAAACTGATTTGTTAGAAAGTTGTGTTCTGATTTTATGAACACTAGAGCTAGCTGCTAATTGCAGAGAGGTAAAAATTATGAGAAGGCAACTGGTTCATTTTCTCAGGTAGAATGTTTGGTATTATTCTGTGAGTAATACAGTTATAGATGGTCTATACTTATTTGCTCTCTTTAGACAGTGAATCACTTGTATTTATGCATAATATTTAAGAATGTATGAGAAGTCTGGTGTAATTTGAATACTCGCTATGTATTTGTATTTATAAAGAATAAAAATTTCTACAAACAGAAATAGTCAGGTTGTATTGTGTTGTCATGTACACTGCACAAGATTTTGAAATAGTGGAAAAGGTGTGTGACCACTGTGAGGTGACTTTTTACTTTTTATTTACTATTTTTACTCTAGTGATATCATTGGGTTAGAGTGCCTGCACATAGGTGAAACTTACAGCTACAGTTAGCTTTTAGACCTGGTCTATACTGTAGTACCATTTAACAGTAATCTTGCTACATTTTGTAAGTAGGCAAGCAGTTGAGCCTGGCTGCAGCTATATGATCCTTTTCTATTTATGTTACTGCATTGACATATTAAAAGTTTTTACCTCTCTAGTAGCAATATTTTTTTCCTCTGCTAGCAATTATATAGTAATTCCAGCCAAGAAAAGATAAATCTGTACTTAGAAAGGGACTTAATAGTCAAATAGCATTAATTGCTGAGTCTAAAACCAGTCTAGTACTTGCCTGAAGTACACAGTTTTTTGCTAAGTGTTCAAATACAATAAAGGGTGTGTCTTAACCCTTTACCACATGGTTAAGTGTTAAATCTCATATGCGACCAGTGCAGATCCAGATCAGCCTGCACATCTGTGCAGTCTGATCAGGATCTCCACTGTTTGCTTTTCAGTCAGAAATACTTTTATGGATATAAAAGCGAACAGTGGAGATCCTGATCTGGATCTGCACTGGTCGCACATGCGTTAAAACACTTATCTATGGAGTAAAGGGTTAAAAGAGTATCCCACATACAAAGGAAATTTTCAAGCGTTCTTGCATCTTAGATAAATATAAATGATATATTAAGTAACAGTCGATACTGTTTCTGAATCTTTATACATCATTAATGTGATCTAAGACTTTTAAAATATCCATATTTTCAAATAAAGACCCCAGAGGAAAATCTGATGCAGTCTTTAAAAAGGTCATTGCTAAAAATGATCGCCACTTCAATAACTTTAATGGTGCGTCTAATAGGCGATTGTATCTTATATGACAGCACAGATGGTTCTTGCCAAGAAAAATGGCTGCATATACTGCTTGCTACACTGGTTTCAGGCCTAGCAATTAATATACGATTGCTAGCAGAGGAAAAAAATGTTGCTATTAGTAAAAACATTTAGTATATCAATGCAATAACAAATAGAAAAGGATCATACAGCCTGCAGCCTGGCTAAGCAAGTACATACGATGGTTGTGCAGCTAATAGGTATTGTTCTCAAAGAAGGCAGGTCATTAGTGGGATTTGAATCCATATCCCTTAATCAGTAGATGGTTACAGAGGTATGAAATCATAATTTTAACCACAAGACTTTAATTCACTTATTTATTTTACATATCAGTTGGGAATCAAGTTCTTGCAATCTTGACGACTGCTTCCTGGGTTCAAATCAATACACGAGATGATAGTGAGGAATGCTGAGTCACAGTAGTCCATCATCCTTGATCCGGATCGTTGCTTTAAACACCCGACCACATGACATTGATTGTCTTGAATGAATCAATTGCTAATCTGAATAATTTCATATAAGTTTCAACCTATTTATGTTAAGTTGGTTAGGAAACAAGACGAAAGTACTTGTAAGTTATATTTATCCAGATTGATGACTGCTTCCTGGACTCAATACAGTCCTTATGTCGAAAGTGTGGAAGGTGACTGGAGGATCTCACACCTGGTGGGATTTGGACTAACCACCTCCTTATCAGGAGGATGGCACTCTAACCCATCGACAACTGCTCTCCAGTTCAAACTGATGACAAGGAATACACTGAGTTGTCACCCTTTCATTTTACTTATTGGTAAATGTCATTCTGTCTGTGACAATTGCTTTCGTCCTTGTGACCCGTGCTAAACTGGATCAACCGTGCAGGCAGCTCATAGCTGATACTATGGCAAACTTGTAGGATATACTCAACAAAAACGATACCATTTCTTCTTAACATAAAAATACTTCTCCATTTAGAAATAACTAAAACAACAGTCAGTTATTTGTTTATTCAAATACAGTTGCATAGAAAAATGCAAAAAGAACTGTTCTATTTTAATACATTTTGTGTAAGAATTGAAAACAATGACAAGTGCACAGTTAATTATAATGTTAATCAATATGAACAAAATCTCAGGAACAGTATGAAATGGACAGTTATTATATGAATTTAATGTCAAACCTCATGAAAATGATATCTGAAGTAACTGTTTGCTAAACAAAATTACAAATGCATCGTTCTATAAATAAATCTTCAGATTACACAAAGTCCTGAAAGATACATGTACTTGTAATGAAGTCCATTTTGTTGCATAATAATGTACATGCAGTTCTAAGTTCGGTGTAGTCTTTTTTTTAAAAAAGTTTTCTACATTTCTTGCCAAATTATTACCATCACTCTATAAGAAGCAAATCTTAACTCAAACAGAACCTTTGTTAAATATCTTAAAGACTTCTGTTGAAAATTCGGAAAACATTACACACAAAGCAAGCATTCAATCACGCACACACAAATCAGTCTGGCAAAGTCTTTCCCCTTTCTTTTCAAAAGTTACTCCAACTAAAACCGTTAACTAGTGTTAGTTTTACTCACAAAACATTCATTGTTACTATGTGAAAGTAACTACAATAATTTTGGTACAAATTAAGGTGATATTGAGAAGTCCAGTGTAAAGTCTGAAGTTTTTAATTCACACTCTAACATTGGGCCTAACATTAAATATATGTAAAAATATCAAAGATGCTTTGTAAACCTGGATAAGAAAATAAAAAGGCAGAATCGGGAGACATACTTGAAATTCATTCATTTAAATAAAAAGTTTGTTGCAATCTGACCTTCATATCGTGACCTTGACCAAATACAGCTTGAAAAAAATACTTTGTAAGATGAAAACTAATCATCAAAGATTTAAGTTAAAGCTGTAGTTACCAAAATTATGAAAAGGTCACATAACTTAAAAACATTTGACCTTGCATTATGACCTTGATCTTTGAAAATGTCATAAATGTTTTTTTTTTGCCATATGATGTATGGACAGAAGGGCTCAGAGCTGTGAACATTTGAACTCAGTGGAAAACGTGTATTGCTAAAAAAGGGGAAAACATTTGCAGATTTCAAGAAGGAATACTTTGCCTACAAAGTAGGAAAGGACAAAGAAACTAGATCAGAATCTGTTTCAGATCAGTTAACTCATTAGCAATATGCTTTCATTCCTTTCAACTGTCTGAATCTTTCAAAGAAATATTCTTGGAACAAAGTATGCAAACAAACATCTACTTAAGCAAGCATCCACTCTTGCAAATCTACAACAAAAAATTCTTGCAAACAACAACTACCAAAACAATGCAACTGAATTAGAAAAACCAAATAATAGCAAAAAAAAAAAACTCAAAAAAACAAAAAAAAAACTATAGAATTTTGTTGTTTAACATCCCCCCAACCCCATCCCCCCACAGCCCCGCCTCAAGTCCTTAGTTCTGAACCATAAGCGTTTCATCCACAAAGCTACTCAAGTACAAAAGAAATTACACATTATTTCTGATACTGAGCATGATTTCTTTTCCAAAGAATAAATCAATGCTGATTCTCTTTACCAAATAAAATGATGTTGAATTTGAAAGTTTTCTTTACCAAAAGACTATAAAAATATAAAATTTCTAGTTATAAATCTCTTAATTACAAAATGTAAAATCTTTTGTTATCATTCTCCTAATTCAAGTAACTTTTTTACAACCTACAATTTTATGGCCTTTTAAATTTTCAAGTTGTAATTAATTAAATGGTGCAGTCTTTTTTCAGGGGCTTTGCAGCCTTGCTGACCCTTAACCCATCAATACTTCCATAACACTTGTTTTCCGTCAACTAAATATCAGCAAAGTAAGAATATTCAAGAGCATATATATTCTATCAAAATGTAACATCTAATGTAGACTGTATTGGTGAAAGCCTTTACACTGAATTAAAAAATGAATGAAAAAATATCTAGTTCACTCCATCAAGAAATCAACTATACATATCTGTATCTTCCAGTTTCTAGATTCAGTGGAACAAATAAATTAAAAGCGACACTCTCTTGTGACCCAGTAACACTATCCAGTGTAAGCAAAATTGTCAGAGACAAAAAAACAAACCAGATAATGACATGGCAGTAAAATTTAATTATTCCTTGTTGTATAATCAATTAAATTCTTTGCAAATTCAATCAAGCTTCTCTCTTTCATTATGTTAGAGAATAAAGTTTGATTCTTTTTTTTTTTTATAAAGGATGTTAGTCACAAATGCAGATGCAGTTTCATATCATTTAGGTAACCAAATATTCAAGAAAAAAAATCACTACTGAAAATTGATTCTGAATTTATTTCTGGTTCGTTTTTCTTTTTAAAGTTTTAGACTAGCACACGTTAAATTCTTTAAAGGGAATGTCAGTTTAATTGGAGCCTCTGAGAAATCAATTCTATCACAGAAGCACATATTCTGCTTAAATTATTACCTTCAGTATCAATTTCAAATTGTCTTTTTTTCCCAGTAAAATCACAGTACTTGTATACACAGGAAATTACTTTGATCACATTAAAATTTACTTGTTTTTTTTTTCAAGACAGTCAATTTTTTTTCATCATTTTAAAAGAGGTCCAAAGCATTTTCCTGTCATTGTTCAGAGTGGCAAGCATGTTTTTCAAATGACAGAATGGAAAGGTCAAGGTTATTCACTGCTGCATCTAAATATAGAAACTGACAGTCCCTTTAACGACAGTGAGATTACCAAAAACTGTACATGTAACAACGAAACTACTATTATACCACTTCTTTATGTTAACCTGTGTGAAAAAAGAAACAACAATGCATTATTCAATGATATATATCAATTCAAACAAAAGTCAGATCTGTGATCACCAATTTAATGATAAATCTGGTGGGTTATTTGGCTTGGAATACTTTCTCTGAATGTCTTTTGTGCAAAATGTAACCTTCTGAGTAAATTTACTTCCAGCTCATTCATTTAACAACACATGATATCATTACCATCTACATATAATCATCCTTGTGCTTGGTACAATTATATATCCAAAGAATGGGAATGTAGTGAAAATAAAAAGAATAAAGAAAAAATATCACATTAATGTAAATAATAAATATTGTCTGTAAAGTAAAAATGATTATATTATATACATGCATACCAGAACTGAAACAAATCCATTAGGTGTAACAATATTTCAACAAGATTATCAGAAATTTCTTATGCATTCAGTACATTATCAATACATTATCCAATACTTCCTTTCAATTTATAAAAAAAAAATGTCATTGTTACTCAAAGACAAGTAATCATTGTACTTTTTTCTATTATTATTTACTAGAGTATATAAAAAAAACTATTTTTTAAACTCTGTTTAAATTTCAAAGACCTGTCTCGGCACCCGGTACTGGTCTTTGCAGGAAAGCACTTCCATAAAATGCTTAAAAGAAATTGCAATTCAAACATTTATAAAACATTACTATACGTTATATTGCCATTTTGTAAATAAATTTCTTCTGTATAAACAAGTCCTTTGTTATTTTTGTGTAAGTCATTTATATCTATATAATATTATATATACAATCAAATACCATCTCTAATTTATTCCCCATCCTTTTTCTCTTCAGCCTTTTTCTGTTTAATTTCTTGCCTAGTTTTGAAACCTTTAAACCCTGCCTGTATTTTAGTGGCAGCCTGTGCCACTTCAGGGTCATTTAAATCTATATCAATCTTCTCACCTTCTGTATTTTCTGCAGGTTTCACATCCTCCGTTTTCTCTTCAGATTGTTCAGTCTTTTCACCTTCTTTCACATCCGTACCAGATTCCTTTTTCGCTTTTATTTCCTGTCGAGTTTTAAACCCTTTAAATCCTGCTTGAATTTTTGTAGCCGCTTTTTCCACTTCAGGATCATTTAAGTCTGTATCAACTTCCTCTTTTTTCTCTTCTTCTGTTTCTTCTGCTTTTTCTTCCTTTTTAGCTTTAATTTCTTTACGAGTCTGATAGCCTTTAAAACCAGCCTGAATTTTTAATGCTGCTTTTTCAGTTTCAGGGTCATTTAAATCAATGTCTACTTCTTCCTGTTTTTTATCTTCTTCTTTCGTGTCTTTCTTCTCTGTTTCTTGATCTCGTGCGTCCTGAAGATTGTCACATAGAAAATACAAATCATGTAACTATTGCGTAACGATTGTCAGGTGTAAATATAGAATCCTTAAACAATCAAATTTGTCATCACATCAGTCATTTACATAGTTCAGTGTTTCAGACCTGTATGATTCAACAAGAAAATATGCCTAAGTATGCTCTTCTAATAAAAGAGGCATTTAATTATGTATCTAGTAAAATGAGAGACACAAATAACAAGAACTGTCACTGTAAGATGACAATGTCCCCGAAAGTGGTGCTTTGACCTTTGAGCTGAGGACCAGTCACTCAGGAGTTCAAGGCCAAATAAATAAAAATAGGTCAATGGGAAGATCTTGTCCAAAGGGGTGTTGTGTTTAAGTTTGAAGTATATCCACATACTACTATGGAAGTTATTGCCAAATGTTAGTTTTTTGACAACTGGATATTCAAGGGTCAAGGTAAAATAAATATAAGTCAGTGGGAAGGTCTTGTCCAAACAGGTGTTGTGTCCAAGTATGAAGTAAATCCACAAACTAATAAGGAAGTTATGGCCGATGTTAAAGTTTTAGGACTGACTGACGGACGGACGTCCGGCCAAAACTGGATCGGGAGCCTTCTCTTTTGTTATTTTCTTTTGTTTAATAGAGGGCCATTGGCCCCTTATTTTATTCTTATGGAATGAACTCTATTGTTCTCTTCTGTTATGTTTACAGTTAGATGGCCCCTATTTATTTTCGGTAGTGCAGATGGACTGACGGATGGACAGTTCAAAAACTATATGCCTCCCTTTGGGGGCATAAAAATAGAAAATAGAAAATCATTGTCAAAAGATATAGTCTTGTATAAAGAGAAAGTATCATTGAAACCATGCAATCAATATAATATATCAATAACATGACAAATTATGAAAGATCAAGAAAAAAATAGGTCATTTTTCCCAGTCATATTCTAATAAGGAGGTTTGATTACATTATAACTCTCCTTTTCTTGTATTTCATTCCATACCTTCATTGCTTTGATTTCTTGCCTAGCCTGCATGCCTTTGAATCCAGCCTGTATTTTCAATGCCGCCTTCTCCACTTCTGGGTCATTCAGATCTATATCTGCTTCTTCTTCATCTGTTTTCTTTTCTTCCACCTTTTCTGTCTGTTTTGATTCCTGGAAAGTTAAATTTCTCTAATTAATAATTTTTCTGCCAACAGGGTAAGTGCCCTTATGAAAGGCTACAATTATTTTATTTCTGTGTGACTAGGGACAGAGCAAGAAACTGAATTGGACATCTTTCAAATTGGTTCTTGGACATCCTCAGTGTACAGAACAGAAAACTGATCTAGATTTGCAGAGTAATTTAAAAGACAACCTCCAATTTTGTTATGCAGTTCCTACATATCTAGTCAGTCCAGAGAGACAGCCATAGTTCCATGAAATTTTATATCAAACTACAATAACTCACTACATCAATTTCTACTGTCAACTGACCATTCTGAGAACAGAATGTAGATTTGATAACCTCTGTTAAAAACTTATAGTTCCTGCATTCCTATTGCAAGATAGCCAACAGACTGTCAAATATTAATGGACATATTTATGAAGCCTGTCAAAACTGTTAGGCAAAGATTAATGTATGTACCAGACAGATCCTTCACTAATAAATGTATAGACAAACTTAAGATTTTTTAACATGCTGATGCTGGGAATGCATCCAACCTCTAAGGAAACAGCATGAAAACTGATCATTAACTCCAAATGAAATTCATAACTTTAAGAAAACAAGAATCAGAAAAATCACTGTCACATTGATGCCCCCCCTTATTCACATCAGAAAACTCCAGAATCAATAAGGAATGTTGACTCAGCTGTGAGTTTGAAACAATAGGATCCGGAGTTATCTTTTCGTAAAGATGATCTATGATTAAAACTCCTGGATTCAATCACTATTGAGCAATTGGTCTCGAAACACTTTTGAAGTGAATGCCCCTGTGAACTTGACCTTTGATGAAGTGAGCACAAAATAAATAAGATATATCTGCACATGGCAAACCATCCTTTTAATGTTGAGTTACAGATTAGAAACTATTTTTCACATTTCAAGCCCCTATGACCTCGATCTTTGATTCACTGGATCAAAAAACAATCCAGGTCACTGATCAGGCTTAACCAACCTGTGGAGTCTATATATAGGTCCTGAGTGCAATACACAGAGTATTTAATCATAAACTGTTTTGAAATTCAAGACATCTGATCTTGTATAAAGAATCAATCTTCAAACCATCCTGCAAAGATTTAAGGTCATCAGTTCAGTTGTTCTTAATTTTTTGCACAGGTCCCTGTTAGCTTGACTCTTGACCTTGTGGGCCCCAAAGCCATAGGGGTCATCTACTTTATAAGCCTAATCATCCTAAAATGTTTGAGTGTTCTGGGTGTACTTTTCTCTAAGTTCTTAACCTAAAACTATTTTAACAGTGCATGCCTACAGGAGGTTGACCTTTGATCCAGCAGGCAAAAAATCCCTGATAGGGTTATCAACTAAACCATGATCAACCATCTTGTAAAGTTTCATGGTCCTGGGTACACTCATTCTTGAGTTGGGGGTGGCGGGGAAGAATGAGTGGGCACTTAAAAATACCTCATATCAAAAAAAGATTTTTTCAAAAGTGGTGATATTAATTTGTAATATAAAAACTATATTTAACTTACAGTCGAAGTGTTTGAAATGGAAATAAACATAAATTTTTACATTTTTTTTATGGAATTGGATATGAAAAAGATATCTGAAAAATACAAGATAGCAATTAATCTTTTCTAAGTTAGGTTAGCATTTTTATACTAATAAATATAATAAATTTATCTGTTAATGGGTAAGTTAGTTATTTCATAGTCAAAAGTCATTTTATAAACACAAAGGATGTTCCGTTTCCCTGATCTGACCAAAGGAATATGTAAGATTTAATTCCATAACGTTTACTTTTTCAGTCTTACTTTTCTGTTTCGCTTCATTACATTGATATGTTTTTTATATTTTATTCAAATATTACTTAAGGCAAAGACGATATCAACAAAGTGGAATAAGTAATCTTTAAATCTAGCATTTAAGTAAACATGCATAGCCTATGTACTCATAAAAAAAAAATCAGCGAGAAAGAATAATTCAACTTGTGGAAAAAAATGAAAGAAAACTGGTGCATTATCCATGCAAAATTCAAACAGCAACCATAGGTCAAGACTGTTTTAACACATAAGATAACAGTCAAGTACAACAGCACAAGAGTCATCTCTTAGAACAGAAGGAAATTAATACCACATTGTTGTCTGTTAAGTACAAATCATTGCTTTTATTTTCATGTCTTATACTGGAAAAAGTTCATAATCCTAGGATGTATTCTTCCCCAAAGACAAACAAAAGAGAAATTCCTTGGAACAATTTACCAATTTTCTGGTCAGAGAGAATGATGACCACCATACCAATTTATCTAATGACAAAAAGGGTATGAGACAATAAACAACTGATGACCAGTAACTTCCAGAAGGTAATTTTCCTCAGACATTCTTTCTACTCACAGTTCAGCTGTAGTTGGAGATATTGAACTGTATGTGAAACCAATCATGGAGTCAGGGCTAAACCATTGTAACTACATAACAATGAAGAGGAAGATACAATAACTATGCTAGACATCATGAAATGAGTGGAACGATAGCACTTTTATAATTTTCCTGTCTCTTCCTGACAACCTTAAAAGGCTAGCAATATTATTTTGTATCAAACTGGTATATGATTAATGATATAGAGTGGAAACTCATACAGTATCTCCAAGATCTAGAACACGACCTAAATAAACATATAACTTTGGTCTAGGAACAGTTATATTACTTTATTGTGAGGTAAACTGCCAGGGGTCGAGCAGATTTTTCTTTAAAAAGGCACTTAAAATCAGTTCGTTTTTACTCACTGCCATCAAGTCTTGTAATTTCTGGAAGTTATAATTATTACAGACTGAGGCGTGAAACTGTACCCGCATTCAGACATTTAAAGCACTCAAATGTCTAAGAACTTTTATGTTTTTACAAGCTATCTTCCATTAAAAATGTCATCATTTTTTTCTTGAATTTTCATGATTAATGCTGCTACAGTGATAACCTGGAATAACTTCTGCAGACACTATAGCCTTATTGTTGTACAAATAATAATCCATTCATCTGCAAATTTTCTGAGTAATCCAATGTAATATACCGGTAATGCAGTCTATATAGCAACTGCCTGTGGCATAAAAAAAGTAATCATTAGTGGGATACAAATAATTATCTACAATTCTACTCCCATAACCTATAAATATCCTAGTACAGGAATGGCAAAATATATCACCCTTTCGAGAGCTAAATGAACTATGGACACACAAATATACTGCTATCTAAAACTAAATAGAAAAGCTGAAAAATAAAAGTGTCTGTTAGTGAAAATTCTATACTGCTGTGAACAAAGCAGTTAGTGTTGTGTGAATATCTACCAGTATATATTAACACTTCTTTAAACAAGGTTTTTCACACTCCTTAGCAAACTTATATCATAAAAAATTCTTTCCACGAGACTTACTAAAATGACTGATTCAGTAATAGAACAACATGATTCATTAAACTGCAACACCAAAAGCAGCTTCTGCAAAGATTACTGACAACAGTGAAGTACAGATCAAGAAGATAACAGGGAGGTCAAGTTTTTTAGCCAATGTGACCTTGACATTTTACCTACTAAAAATGACTGATTCAGTAATAGAACAACATGATTCATTAAACTGCAACACCAAAAGCAGCTTCTGCAAAGATTACTGACAACAGTGAAGTACAGATCAAGAAGATAACAGGGAGGTCAAGTTTTTCAGCCAATGTGACCTTGACATTTTACCTACTAAAAGTGTTTTCGGAAGGTTTCATGCTCATCATATAAAACGATTGGTGTAGTCGTACTAAAGGATTTACGATGCCAAGAATTGTGAAAACCTTCAGGAAAAAAAAAGTGTCTTACAAAAATAATGTCTATAAACTAAAAATCAGTATGGATCTATGGCTATAAGACATGACAATACATAGTGGCATTACTACATCTAATATCCAGGGTAGGTAGCGACAAGCTGACCCACACACCTTTAAACTTTGTACTTCTTTTCTAGCCAAATGGCCCCTAAATCCAGTCTGGATTTTAAGGGCTGCTTGCGCTACTTCGGGGTCATTTAAATCAATATCAACCTCTTCGTCCTCATCCTTTCTCTCTGTGGCCTCAGACTGAGGCTCCGTTACTTCCTGTTCCTTTTCTTTGGTCTCGACATTTTGTTTACCCTGTCAGGTTTAGTGAAAGCAAAAAGCACGATTAGATGCCACACATTATCTATGTGCTGGTAAGTAACATAATGATTCAAAATTATCAGTTAGTTTCTCATTAAAGTGATTTTGCAATTGAGTGCTATCAACTTTGATTTATTTATGAACCTGTAAAATCTGCCTGTCAGAATTTCTCACACTTCTGTATCAGTTATAAAATTTTCACTTTTTTTTTTTCCTTTGGTACGCCACAAAAAATGACAAAATGTATTACATTTTAAAATAGAAACACAGGCACAATTCACAGCTCAAAGACTTTGTTTTCAGAACAGAAAGATGTTCTTTAGTAACGGTATGCACGTTTAATTTGAATTTCGAAATAGCTTTGTCTGATCCCAAACAATTATCAAATAACGAAGCAATCATACCAATAAGAATCAAAACAAAACAATGGCTACAAACAGTAACATATAAAGCATTCTAAAAATACAGCTAACACTTGAACAAAGATTCCACAAGAAATACACTTATCATTTTCAGACCTTTATTTCTGGTGGTTTTTTCTCACTGTACTGAAGGATTGAAAAAAACAACAACAGAAAACTGTTCTGAGGTGAAAAAAAAAACATAATATTTACAGGACAATTAAATGAAAATAACTACAAAAATTAATTCATACAATAACTCTACCAAAACAAGCATTGAAAGCTAATGTTCCTAAATATAATTATTCCGCAATGTGTTATCTGAACCCTCACCTTCAATTCTTTAACCTGTTGTCTTGTTTTGTGGCCCTTAAAACCTGCTTGTATTTTAAGGGCTGCTGCATTCACCTCAGGGTCATTAAGATCTATATCTATTTCCTCCTCATCCTCAGATTTAGGGGCTGTTTCTGTGGATGTAGGGGCAGGCTCCTGTTTGTCCTGTATTAATTGTTAAAAGCCAACACTTCACTCTATAAGCCCACAGCAAATCAACCAAAGCATGTGCATTATCAATTATGACAATCCAGAGAACTGTGTATCATGTAATATGTCCAAAACCAAAGTATTTCATATCATATCATATCATGTCCAAATCAAAGTACTGAAAATCTACCAGCAAAACTTGTACATTGTCTCACATACTCTTTCTTTTGATACTCTTCCATTTCCATTAAATTTTATTTATTTTTATTTAAAACCTTGGGTTACCATTTCCACCTTACAGCACCCTTTTCCAATGAGAAATTGCTCATAATTATTCATAAAAGAATACGATTTTTTTTTGCATGAAAAAAAGCATTTATTTGTATGAAGAACATTTGATTAAATAATGCAACCTTCTTAAAAGACTTGTCAACTTTTGCTGGCAATGTAGTTCAGTTTTGCTGAAATTTCTTATCTTTGATATTTCAAATAAAGAGATGAATGACCAATGATCAAGCTAGTCAATCATATATAGATATAAAAGAAACAGACACAGCATAGTTCTTTAACACAGCAAACAAAAATCTTGTCACTGAATTCTGTACTTTATTTGATGAACCTGCAATCATCAAATGTGTATTTAAAGGACTCAGCTGATGAATCTAAGAAGAAACCACTTCCAGATATTACAGAAGGTTATCTACCTTTGTTTATGAATTTAGCTACACACTTTGCTCTTAATTTGTATGCAGCATTCAAATTTAAAATATTGAAAATGAAAAGTGACACCTACCTTCAGTTTCACTCTGAACTCGGGTTAGAAAGATCCTTCAAAATACCAACCAATCTAGAGGCTAAATTTTTAACAGGAATTCAACAAACAATACAAACAAACAGTAACAAACATTGTGTGACCAAAACTTCACATATTGCTCCAATTTCTATAACAGCAAACACTATCAACAGATTTCAACAACTAGAAACTGTGAATTCACTTAACTTTGAAAAGAGAAACTCTGTAGTGAACGTATTTTGGAACTTTTGACTAGGAAACATAGGCAACGCATTTCTGCTGAAACAGGAAACGGAATGAATAGAACTCTGAACAAGGAACACAGAAAAAAGATTGTTAAAACTTTGAAGCAAGAAACAAAGTGAATAGGTTTCAGCAACTCGGAAACAGACAACTTTTAAAACTTTAAAACAGGAAACACAAATACACAGATTTCAACAATTTTGGAACTGAAACACACTGAACAGACTTTGCAATGCTGAAACTAACTCTGAGGCAAGAACCATCATCTGTAGTTTTCAGCAACTTTTGAATTAGAAACAAAGTGATAATTTTAAAAATGCAATCTTAGAGAAAAGATTTTTAAATTTGAAACTGGAAACATGGAACAGCTGATTTCTTCAGCAATGGAACAGATTTTATACAGCACAAATATATGGAACTTTGAAACATGGAATTCAATGCACTGATTTTAGGCTTTTACAATTCTTTTTATTTCTTAAAAGTTTTATTTTTCATTTAGTTTCAAGTTATCAGAAATTCAGTAATGAAATTACAAGCATACTGTATGTTTCAAGATCACTATTGCCCTAACAGATCTTGTTTTCATATACATATACTAGTACACCAAAAACTGCTCTAAGTTTGAGTTATTTGTCTGAAATTAAACTTGTTTAAAATTGCAAAAAGCCCAAACATTTTTAATTCATTTTCTTGAAAGAAACACTCCGTATTTACATGAACTACCAAAAATGCAAAGGAAAACAGTTTCCATCATTTGTAGAATGTTTCTCATACCATTTTTCAAATAGATAAAGTTTTTAAGTAAGAGAAAACTAATGGAGGTCCATTTGAAGTCTATGAAAACTAATGGAGGTCGAATCAAAGTCTATGAAAATGTTTCTCAACAATTAACATTTGAACATCACAGTTCATGTCTTCTTCTTCTTCATCATATGTTTCTTAAAACCAGCTTGAATTTTCTCAGCAGCCACTGCTACTTCCGGATCATTTAAATCTATATCTACTTCTTCTTCTTCAGCTGTATTCCCCTTGGGTGCCTCACCGGAAGTTCCTGCTTTCTCTCCTGCAGACTCTGCCCCCTGACTAGAGGGAATCTCATGACTAGACTGTGCTAGATTTTGCTTGGATAAATGTTTTCTAAAACTGGCCTGGATTTTAATGGCAGCTTTTTCAACATCTGGGTCATTTAAATCTATGTCAATTTCTGTTTCATTTTCATGGTGAATCTCTGCCTGTACAACTTCAGTGCTGGCTCCAGACTGATGGTAATTAAACAAGAAAACATGAGAAAATAGTTTTAATTTAGTCACAGGACCAATACTTGGGTGATACGGTTACTTATGTAATTCTGCCTGCACTGATAGCTCAGCTGATTAAGCACCTGACTTGCTAGCAAAGGGTAGCTTGAGTGAGCCCTACCAGTCTTATTAATTCAATGAGTAAAAGCCAGACTTTTTGGCTGAATTTTTTTTCCAAATAATCAGACAAAATTAGGTTTAAAGATCTTGTATTCCAAACTAATTGAAAAATGAAGCAGGAATAAACAAAAAGACTAATCTTAATGCTGACTTTCACCACAGACAGAGCAACATATTGAATCTTCCATATATTGTGAACCTCACTGAATCTGGACAGAACATGGATGGCTGTGTTCGCCTTTGACAAAGACACTTTCAGATATACCTTTTATCTAATGAGAGCCCAAATAGGATTGAAGAAAAAATCAGCAAATTGTACTGGCACCAACAAACTCACAGAGAAATAATTTCCAACTATGATCAGCAGGAGACTATACCAGATTCTGTCATACATAATAGCATGACATCTCTGTCTCCGATCAAATAAGCCTTTAATTCAATATGGAATTAAACAGATGCCCAATAATTACTGCCAATATCAGATTACTCTTAGAACTTGAGAATAGGCTGAATATAGTGACATTGTTTTGTTCAATACAAAACCTTTGAAGCTAATTTGATAAGATCACTTTTTCTTCCCTTGAAAAATTACTCAGTAAATAGGTTTATAAAAATCTGAAGAAAATTCTAAATTAAACAGCGGTGGCCATTCCATGCAATTAAATTCTCTCAATATTTAAACATTTGGAGCCAGATACATATGACTTGAGGTGAACCAAAAGCCAAACTGACATAGCAGTGAAAGCTTGGAACCAAACTGACAGAGACCAGGGAGCCAAGAGCCAGATATTAAGCCTGAAACCAAAATTAAACTTAAGAGTCAAAAGCAACCCATGGGACTGCAAGTCTTAAAACCAAACCTTCTTTCAACTGAAAACCAAATCGACATTTAACAAAATTTACAAAGAAGTAGAGTTTAAACTGATACAAACTAGGATCAACTTATGAGCTAATACCAAAGTTAACCCTTAACCTACTGGAACCAAAAGTGATTAGCCTCTGCAACAAGTATAGAACCAGGCCTGTCTGCACATCCGTGCAGTCTGACCAGACTCTATACTGTTGGTAGCTCAACTTTTATTCTGATATTGAAATCCCTTAAACTTTGAATGGACTGTTCCAAATTCAAAGCTGGACAAATCCATTACAAAAATTCTGCAGGTTAAGGGTTAACTTTAACCCAAATTTATATGTTGTATTGAGCAAACAGACAAACCAATACCTAACTTAATCATTTTCCCAAAACACAAAAGGACATAAATGTTGTAGCTAAGATTTATGAGCAGAGAGAAATTAACATAAATGTGTCTTCAATGCTGATGCACCACACACAGTATCTACCAAACTTACCTTGCCAAACAGTGGAAGCAAATCTGCCGAAAAAGCAACCTGCAACTTACCTCGAATGCTTGCCTAGCTGTTAAAATGAAGACTTGCTTTTGTTAGCTTAAAGTTACTTTGAGGTGAACATTAGCTGTGTGAAGTTAGAAAAAAAACACACACTGGTGATTCTTAAGCTAGTGTATTTTTTGCACTAATGCATTCATAGCTTAAGTAAAGGTAGCACAGATTTTATTTTCAAGCATGTCTGTAAATATTAAATCCTTTGACCTTGACCATTTGACCTTTAACTGACCTTGATTTCCTTGATTTCTTGTCTGGCCTTGAATCCTTTGAAACCTGCCTGGATTTTGACAGCCGCCTTTTCAACATCAGGGTCATTCAAGTCAATGTCCACTTCCTCTTCTTCTTTTTCACCTCCCCTAAAAAAAAACAACAGAGAATAGTTATACCAAAGAAAATGATATCTATTCAACCTTTCTAAAGCTATAGTCCTAATAAAAGACAGGTTTTAAGAAAAAAAAAATTCTTTCTCGTACGAAACAAAAAATTCATAATGAAAGAGAATTCATTAGTGATAAAAATCAATACAGTAATTGAAATATTAGGTGGTGATTTGGAAGAATAGGAGAAGAGAAAAATATGAAACAAACCTAAAATTGGTGTGTAAATCTGAGAGATTAGATTATATGAGTGTTACAGCATGTTTTTGATTTAATTACGACATGATCATTGTAGTTCTCCCTTTCTGAGTTCTCACATTAATATTCTTTATGTGAAAATTATTATCAGAGTATTGAACAAAAAAACATTAAGAATAAGCTTAGGTTTAAAACACATTCAAGAAGATACTGAAAGTTTCTCTGTTATAAGTTTGAAATAAACCTTAAATATTTCTTCCATTTGTTTTTAAAGAAAAGTCACATTTTGGGTCTCTCGAAAATATGGGACACTCTTTTGTATAGCAATTCATGTACAGTTGGTGAATTAATATCAGCACAAGAGATATTTTGATAAATCATCGAAGGTGCTATTTTTTAAATAATCTTGTCCACATAAGTAAAAGTAAATAATTTTTAACAGTTTCTTTTGAATTACAGTGGAATAGCAATACTCTAAAATAAGCAGCTATTCTGATGTTAATTTTTCCCTAATAATTTCTGTTGTTCCAAAAAATTACTGACAAGATAAAGGAATGTTTTCATAGTACAGCATAATTTTGCTCTGTCAGGATTTGTACCATAACATTAGTTTTTCTCTCTTTTTTTTTTCAAATAGTCTGAAGCCATTCTCATGACAGAGAATGAAATAAGTTTTGTGCAATTATTTCACAGAAAGTATGACAAAAATATTGCATGCACTTTGTGTTTGATCATGCAAACAATATTCAAATGATGTACTTTCTGTTAGATCATGCATATGATATATTCAAACTGTGTGTTATTAAATTACAATTTACTCAAACATTTATTATTTCATTGAAACCACCATCATATAAAGTTTTAAGAGCAATAAATCGTCAGCGTATTAACAGCTGAAACATAAAACATAGGCGTCAATTATTTAAGGACAATTTTACTTCTAACTACAAGTTATGGCCTAAAACTGTTACAGCTAAAAGCATAAACTTGGCATTATGGGGAAAATGGTATGCAGTAAATATCTACTGGGGTAAATAAAAGCTTTATACATTTGTTCTTTAACATGTGCAGTCAATGAAATAACAAAAGGTTTGTCACATAGAGAGAATTATTGTTGTTTTTTTTTTCTATGTTTACATGCATACATTTGTACCTACTTTACTGATACCGAGTATAGCATAAAGCATATATATATAAAATTACTGATACCGAGTATAGTATAAGGCATATACATAAAATTACTGATACCGAGTATAGTATAAGGCAAATACATAAAATTACTGATACCGAGTATAGTATAAGGCATATACATAAAATTACAGATACCGAGTATGGCATAAAGCATATACATAAAATTACTATTACCAAGTATAGCATAAGGCATATATATATATAAAATTACTGATACCGAGTATGGCATAAGGCATATCTATATAAAATTACTGATACCGAGTATAGCATATACATAAAATTACTGATACCGAGTATAGCATAAGGCATACATATATATATATATATAAAATTACTGATACCGAGTATAGCATAAAGCATATATATAAAATTACTGATACCTAGTATAGCATAAAGCATATATATAAAATTACTGATACCGAGAATAGCATTAAGCATATATATAAAATTACTCATACCGAGTATAGCATAAAGCATATATATAAAATTACTGATACCGAGTATAGCATAAGGCATATATATATAAAATTACTGATACCGGGTATAGGATAAAGCATATATATAAAATTACTGATACTGAGTATATAGCATATAATTATATAAAATCTAAATATGTAATTACTGATATACAGTATAGCATAAAGCTTATATAAATATAATAACTGATCTTGACAAAGGAATTTGTTCTAAATGGTTTACCTCTCTTTATCACTGGATTCTTTTTGCCTCCAACAAAAACAATACAGTCGTGGTAATTTTAGTATTGAGAAAAATAACTTTGATAGAGACTTTTCAAGACTAAGTATTGAAAATATGATTAGAAGTTTATTAATAAAAGCCACACTGGATGATGAAGTGATAAAGAAGAAACTCATGTCTATTAAAAGTGATAACCGAATGATTTACGCAGTCTGTAATAAACATTATCACAATGTTAACTAAGAGTAGTATACCAGTTGATCAAAAAATGATATTTGAGTGCTTAACTTCAATTTTATTCGTTCTGAAAAAAATTTTATAACCTGATTATCTCTGAATTATTACGTCCTTCAACTTACTTGTCTCAACTGGCTCATTACCTATGTTCTAAGTAGCATATCTTGACATAATATTTTCTCAAGGACAGAAGACATGAATTGTTACTATTAACCAGAACTACTCGCAAGTAATTATACACTTACTTCATTTCTGCATATTTCTGCCGATCTTGGAATCCCCGGAATCCAGCCTGAATTTTCTCTGCAGCCTCATCTTCACGCATCTCAGCAACCTTCTTTTCGGCATCGTGTTTGCGATACTGGGTCTGAATCTTGAGTGCTGCGTCTTGTTGCTGGGGTGAGTTTGCATCAACTGATGGTGACTGTAATGAACAATGGTCCTGATACTGAGTATAGCATAAAGAGTATATATAAAATTACTGATACTGAGTATAGCATAAAGAGTATATATAAAATTACCGATACTGAGTATAGCATAAAGAGTATATATAAAAGTATCTGTTCTTGCAAAATCTTTTCTCTACCTATGACTTACATGAAACCCAGCCAAAATATTTTCAAATTGCCCAAGACTAGTACAGGGAATATCTCAATCTTTCAGTTGTGAGTCCAAAGAGAGGACTAAATCTAAGGACTGTCTTACTTTTCCCCTGTGAAACTTCAAGATTTTATATCCTTTACAACAGCACTGTGTAAATCAAAATTTTTTCCACTTAATGGTACAATTAACTAGGAAAGTAGGGCATAATTCTTCTCTTTCCAGGAAAACTGGCTTTACATATTGCATTTAAGTTATCTAAGAGTGTGACCCTACAATACCATGAAGTATCACAGTAGGCAACTGCTGCAGACTGCTGCAAGTTTTTTCTGGACTTAGTAAAGTACCTTGAATGAATCATTGTTGTAAAATCTGTCTTCCAGTCTGGCACCATGGATGGCTGGGTCATGTCCAGTTTCTGTAAGGAAAAATAATTCTACGTTATATCATATAATCAAAATATCTAAATATAAAGCTTTACTGACATTATAAATACATAAATAATTTTGTCATTCTTACAGTCTATCTTCATATCTCACATACATATAGTCATGTCTGAGGTGAAAAGAAGAGAAGCATTTCAATTTAAACTAGGTCCAAAAACATCAGAGACCATCTCCTCTACTTCAATAAAGCAATGTAATATTGTAAATACAAGAGGCCCATGTACATGGACCTGAAAACTGGCTACCATATAAGAGAAGAATTTTGAAAATCTGTTAATGAAAGAATGTCTCTGAAAATGCTTCAAGTGACAGAAATGACTTTCTGAACTGTGTGAAGCTGGGAAAACTTCTAAAAAATAATACAAGGAAAGAAAAAGCCTGGAAAATGCAATGAGTAGAAAGAAACTGGAAAATTTATCTATTCAATAAAAGACTAAGAAATTAAGCATATTTTTTCTTTTCAAAATCTGATTTATTGAAGACATTATTTCAGAAATAGTTTTAATGCAATTTTCTTTTTCTGAAAACTGCAGATGTGCTCAGATGTACGTGTAGCTTCAACCTACTCAGAATCTTTATTAGATGTAATATTTTCCATTTTGCTTTGTCATTCTATAAATGAAAAGAAGTGATAATCAAAGAAATACCACAGACCAATCCTAGCCATCTGTAAAAGTTCCTTGGAAACCATAATATTAGTATGTTACCATGGCCATAAAAAGAAGTTGACATATAAAAACAAGAGAAGAACACTGGAGGAAAGTTAATTACATCTTGGTACCACCATAAAAGAAAAGAAGACGTAGCTGTAATCCAAGGCAATGAAACAATACACCAGTCGGAACAATTGTGTTAGTATCTATTCATAAAATGTCAGAGGAACACTAAAATATCATCAATGGCTTTCTGAGAAACTTTTTTGATATTTCGGGCAAGGTAATGTCTAGTTTTAAGTATTGGCAAAGATCTGTATGTCTGGACATCTTCCAACATTGCCCAGAATTTGACAACCCACAGTAGTAAAATCTCAAAAAGTTCAAACTTTTTGTTGTTGTAGTCAATATTAACTTAACAAATTTATATTGTAGCCAATATTTATGAAATTTAATCCATTACCATAAAATTGGCATAATGCTTTGATGGCATTGATAATTATCTGTAAATTAAGACTACATTATCAAACAAGGTAATGAAAAATATATTGCAATATTACTGTTTTGTTCTATTTTCACTTTCAACAATCTCGAGTTCAGTGAGGCTTTAGGAAATATTCTGTGAACAATTTAGTGTTTGACTGTAAATTAAGAAGAAAACAATGTTTATCTAAAGAGGTTATAGAACTGACAAGTGCCACCTCAGGAAGACCTCATCTACTAATTTAACAAGGGAATCTGATGAATCTATCTCATCAGCTATTGATTGGCTAAATGGTGTTAGCTTAGAATAAGCTAAAGAATGAGCAATTTAAACCCAAAGAAATTTTCAGGCAATATAAAATGAGGTTTGTGTACGGGTATATTTTTTCCAGTCAATAGGACAGGATAATGAGTACTATTGTGATTACTCACAAGTAGAGTAGCCATGGGGTAGAGCGCTGAACTACCAACTGGGAGCTAGGTCACTGTTTGAATCCTAGCCAGTGTGAGAGTCTCTAGTAACAGTCATATTCTACACATTCAGTACAGGTTTGAACCCAGGAAGAAGCCATCATGCCGGATTAAGTTGCACAATTTTGTAAAAATTAAAAATTTTAAAATTGATGTAAAATAAATACTGTAGGTTTTCTCGGACTATGTACATTAAGATTATAAATTCCATACTGGGATATCTGCTTTTTATAACCAAATAAATCTATAACATGATTTTGAATAATCGTTATAAGAACATGCTTGGAAATGTGTCAAAAGACAAGAAAGAAATAGAACACAGCCAAGTGTGGGTATTTCTGCAAATTAAAAAAAAAAAAAAAAAACTAACAAACTGTTACCAAATTAAATTACATTCATCCTATACCATTTTATTCTCACTAGCTGTCATAAATATTCAAAGACCCTTACATGTCAAAATTACATGTCTAGAGCTGAATAAATGTAAAATTGCAATTTCTTGATTTTTTTTTTTTAAAGAATTATTTTTTAAGACAGTAAGGTTAGACTATACTATAATGTGTTTAATTTCACTTTTGCTAACAAATGATGTATTGGTGTTATTTTTTGACAACCAGTCTGAAGGTGAAACTTCAAAGGCAGACTTTAGTCTGAAACAGATCGAAACTTAGCAGACATGCTATCAATTAGCATCACTTTTTTCAGCCAGATCAATTTTTAGCCCACTTGGCCGACAAACTGGGAAAAAAGTAATATTTTTACATTACCCAAATCAATTATTTATCTGCTTTAAGGAAACTCAATACAAGTTCTCAACAAGACCATACATACAAAATTATTGAACAATGTCTCCATTCTAACATAATGTAAATGTTATTTCATCAATTTTTCATGCCTTATCATTTGAACTTAGCATCTGGGAAACAAAACCATTATGGTTGGATATTTTTATCTTATACAGCTCATGCAATAACATCTAAACCAGTGACTGGAATAATTATACTCAGCTAAATATGATGTTGCAAAACTATAATGTACGACAATGAATCAACTACAAATGTATTTAGATCTCTTAGATTTTCAAAATCACCTGATGTCAAAAACATCATCCAGGTCATGTCAACCATTTAAAGAAATCTAAATAAACACAATATTCTACAACAATACTGTTTTATTTCTGAAATAACGCACTGGATAAAAAACGACACAATATTACACGTATGTGGTGTAAATAAGATCTGATGAGAAATATGCTCTCTTTTATTTTTCAGAGCAGCATAATGTACACAAACTTCATACCTTATAAATATATTCTATCTTTCTGAGTCTTATTTATTGTTCGTAACTGCTGCCCATATGACCAATGCCCCCATACGAGTTTTACATTAAGCATAGGGAACTCACGGCAATGGCCTGGAAGAAATACGCCTTCAACTGCTGCATACAACATTAGTTACCATGCATACTTACACAGGTTGACACTTGGATAACTGTACTGAGACAATTATCCCTTCAGGTATACCTATTTGTCAATATTTTAGACATAGCCTTAGTACACTGCGAACATGCACAGGTCATTATTCTTCCATTTCTGGTCTAGCAGTTTTGAGCTTATTTCCTCACAGATTTTGGATGATTTTGTGACAATTTTATTGTGCAGATAAGAAATTTATAGAGATATTTTATGTCTGAAATCAATGGAATGTTTACTGGTAATGACATTAAGAGGTAAAACAGACATTTTTATAAAACTGTCACAAATCCCTGATTTGCCTTACAAGAGCTTGGAAAGTGAAGAAACAAAAAGTTACCTCCTAGTTTTCAGTCTCAGTAAATACAACAGAAACAAATAAATTCTGCGTTTTGTATATGAGCAGCTGATTTCCTTTTTTCATTTTTTGTCCTAAAAAGGCTGGACAGCGAGTTATTCATAAGAAAGCAGTTCAAACTTGTAAACAATCTGAAGACTGTTTAGTAGAAAAGCATTTTTTTGTTGTATATTGCATTTTTTGTTCTTTGCAAAAAGTAAAGAAGTATCATAATTTCCTTATTAATTTTATGTTAATTTATTTTAGTCATGTTTTGACATAAGTTGTACACTTTTGCTGGGCATTTTTTTTTGCAATCTGAAAACCAATGGAAAGCTACAATAGCCCTCATCTAAGCATGCAAGGTGGGAGGTAGAAATCTTTTAATCTATTCATTTCAACAAAAAGAAAGCGCTTGTACTGAGGTAATTTGCTTATTCTGAAATTAATCTATATATCTGAAATAGATCCCGAGGAAGTGTTTTATTGATTCACTTTTATAACAATGATTCAGCTTTAATTGATGCCATGAACTAATTGATCTCAATGGAAAACTGAACATTTAATCAATGAACAGAGAAATCAAGTGAAAGTGCTTTGTGGTTAACAATAATGTTAACTGCAAGACAGTTTACAAGCTCAAAAGTTTCCATGTCAATGCACAAATGGAAACTGAGAGGAAAATCTAAAATGAATCATAATTAAATGAAGTGTAGTTGGACTTAAATATTTTAATATGTCAGTTTTTTGTTTTTCAATAAAGTATCTTTCTGACTATGAACAAAAATTTATTATTTCTTAGAATTAATTATTTGTTATCTTTGTGTCAATACAGCATGGCATGTATATCATATAAAACGACGATTTAGTTTTCACTAAATAATAATTTTCAATAATCAGCTTGGCTGAGAACCCATGTTTAAGTCCATATATAGAAACCAACAACTTGGTTCTTAAATGCAGTAAGTGACGGCCCCCTTACCGCTCACATATGCACAAAGAAGTACAGACATGATTTCACCAGAAACAATAAAGTATATGACAAGTAGAAGAGCTCACAGTAATGATTGTGGGTAAAACTGTGATCACAGAGTCATGCTGTGGATCCATGAACTACAAAACTGGTGAACTCTTCTCTACAAAAAAAGCCAAAGATATTCATCATCATAAACTTTGAACGGTCCATTCTTCAACACTGTTTTCTTATTAGCTTGTAAATATTTTTGGCTATTATATACTGGGCTTTTTCTTATTACTCATCACTTTTCTATGCTGGCTTATATGTGCCAACTCTGAATCAGCAAAAAAAGCCTAAGTTGAAAGTCACTGATTCTGCAATCATTTCATATTTTGGCAAAAGCCAAAGGCAAAGTTTTTTTGGACAAAACTTGACACTTTCACAGATCAAGAGCAACAACTCAGCTAAAAATCAGCTGACTGGTCATGATCATTAGCAAGTATAGTTATACATATTATTGGCTTATACTGGCTGGATGATTTTTAGCAGAGTTGTGGTCCTTGATTTGTCTGAATTTGTATACAGTTATCTCCATAACCATTGATTTGGTTTTGAGGAAATTTCACAGCAATGATTGTGATCATGTGTAGTTATAATTTTCATTGGTATTGCAGTGCTGTATTAGTCCAAAACTGAGTACATTTCAGCACATCTATAACCGCTGGTAGGATTTAGACATCTTGCTGGATTTTGACAAAACTTCACAGGAATGATTGTTACCAAATGTAGCATATTATTTCATGTGTTTCAGTCAGCTGATTTTTAGCAGAGTTGTGGCTCTTGATTTGTCTTAATTTGAAAACAATTAGGCACTGTATCTCACCATAACTGCTGACCGGATTTTTTTAGAAACTTCACTTTATTGATAATTATAGCAAGTGTCAATATGTATATCAAAGGCTTATACTGGTTGGGTGATTTTAGCAGAATTTGCAGCCCTTGATTTGTCCAAATCTGAATACAGTTGAGCACATATCCATAACTCTTGGTTGAATTTGTAGGAAACTTCACAGAAATAATTTCAGAAACTTACTGTATTTTACATCTCTGTCTGTCTGTCTTCATGGTAAATAAAATGTGGTTGGTAGACATGTTTTTCTCAAAAAACAACCTCTAGTTTCAGTTAGTTTTGTTATCCTTTAATATGAAGCCTTTTGGCTTCTCCTGTAACCTTTCCACTGGTGAGACTAATTTCTGACAAAAAGTAAAGATAGTGTCAATTACAGAATGTCATCCAGTAAGCTGGGATACTCTTGAAATGGCCAGCCTGTTTTGAAAAAATTCATTTTGTCTGGGTTCTACATTATTGAACTGCCTGTGTGATGGATGCCAGGGCCAAAAGGATTCGACACAAGATCTAAGAAAACTGGTATTAGAGATTTTTTGCAATAAAATGAGAAAACAGCATTACATGTACTTACCTTCTCTATGTCTCTAAGGTCAACTGAGACTAGACATCAAGTAAAACTCTGTTTACAAACATATGAGCTTATCCAATGAAAGCTTAAATCAGACAAAAATTTATTTAAAACAACATTTTTACATTTAAGGTTCTTATAATAATAGTTTTTTTTAATAACTAGGAAGTTCGCAATAAGTTTACAAACTTCAAGCCACATGATGAGCCATTTTAAATCTGGATGTATATGGAATGAAAAAATTCTAAGTTAACACAGAAATTTACACAGAAAACATATTTGTTAACATACTAAATGTATAAATATGTCAAACCTTCAACAGGTGTTGATTTTTCTGAAGATTTCTTCTTCGAGGAACAACCTTGAAACAGTGAAAATCTATTCCCCATCTTTATACAAAGTAAGGCACTTTTTTAGGTATAATTAAGAATGTCTCACTTTTTGCAATATTCAGTATTAACTGACAAAATGTTCTGACAAATTTAGGCAAATGTGTTACATTTCATATAGGTGTATTGAAGTGTAAATTGCTTTGTCAATAAAATTAGCTTTTTATTCCATATTAAATGTTTGAATCATAAAACGACTTGAAATAAATCCACTCTTTTGAAACCAGCCACAGCCAGTGATACAGTACATTTTACTCTTAACTAATCACTGCTATGATATATTATATTACTTAATTTAACCCTCTGTTAAATAGTTACTGTAGTTTCTTCCTCCTGATGTGAAGATAGAACCATAATTAAACAGCCATTGTTACAAAAATTGTCAATTCTCAGCCCAGAACTTGTCAATACAAAAGGTTTTGTTAAACGAACATTTAACAAATTTACAATCCACTTTATATATTCTTAAACAAAATCCAAGAATCTGTCAGCAAAACTGATAGGAAATGTCAATTGAACTTGCCCTTAGTGTGACACTATCAATAAGCTGGGCATAACCAAGTGACTCTGCAGTAACACCCCAAGAGAAAAGACACAGTAGATTCAGGCAAGTTAATTCAATGCTACACTATCTAGCTTTCCTTCATGAATATTTGAACTCCTCCGCCATTATACATTATGCCTGACAATGCTCTGCCATGCTCTATTGGTTATTTTAAAAAAACCTCTGCCATTAAGAGCTATTGTACAAACAAGAGAATGATTCACTAGGCATTGACAGTTGTTCTCATAGCCTATGCCTATAGTGGACAATGAACTGAACAAACATGCCTGTCAAAGTCAAATGCAAAAATATTTCCAGGAAAAACTTAAGCGTTATTATTGACTTTGTATGAGTGTATCATTGTCGTATACCCACAGTTGATTATTACATACATGTGTATGTAATCAAACCATGGGAAAAATGAATCGATTTGCATCGAATAATAGCAACAAGTGCCTAAAATATCAACCAATGAAATCGTGTTTAACAAAAATGATACTCTTCAACGGAGAGGGTAGAAAACTATCAGAAACAAAATGGCTGCATCCATGAACTTTGCACAAACTGAAAGAAACATGTCGTCTACGGTTGCCGCCATCTTGTATGTAATACCGAACATCATATAGAATGAGCATTTTGATTGGTTTTAATCGCCTCATCAATCGTGAGGGATCCAATGAAATAGCTGTCTTCGACACACCTCTAATTTACAAGATATTGTCCAAAAATCCCATTGCTGATAAATGTTAATGGATCGGCAGTGAGTATCAAACAACCGTCAATTAGACCTGATTTTGGAGTTATTCCCCTTTGTTTAATTTTCTTGTCTGGAGCATAACTTCTACTTTTCCAAAGCTATTGACTTTAAAATTCACAGATGGATAGCTCTCATTGAAACGGAGTACAGTGCACAAGAACTGTCAGTGTACACGTCATGATTTTGGAGTTATTCCCCTTAGTTCAATTTTCATACTTTATGTTTGTCTGGACCATACTCCTACATTATCAAAGCTATTGACTTGAAACTTCATAGGTGGATAGATGTTGTTGAAACAAATTGCTCAATAAATGGGCATATTTTGCTCTGCCTTGCGGCACTCTTGTTATTCTTGTTTTATATATTAAAGCGGCCGGACTCACTGAATTTTTTTATCTTTAAAATCTAAGAGAAGTTTATAAACTATGGAAAACCCATAATATTATGCTTCTATACACCATGAAAACTGAAAAAAAAAGAAAAAAAAGTTTTGACCTAACCAGGATTCGAACCCATGACCTTTCGGTCGGTAAAATATATAAAGCGACGATCTACACCACTGAGCCACAGAGACTAATTATCAAATATCGTCAAAATTAATGTTACATGTATACTAAAGTATCTACCCCGTGACTAACGAGATTAATTTTCTACCTATAAAAGTGTGTAAAACTTTATTTTTTGATGTTTTTCTGTAACAAAAAATGAGTCGGTAACTTAGTTTAGATAAGTTCTTCACAATTACAGCAAGAATTTCAAGATGTATACATATTATCTTTTTTTTTAATCGTCAGCCCATCTGTGAGTCAGTCCCTTTAAAACTGTCTCAAGAATGAATCTCACCTTGCAATATAAATACCAAAATGACCATAAACTTAAATTAATATCAAAATGTCCAAATGATTCTTTAATATCACCTTCCGGTAATATACAGAAAATAATTACTTTTTAGCAACATTTTATAAATAGATTTATTTATGCAAGAAAAGGTCAATGTAAGATATTTCTGTAAATGCCTATAGATCAGGAGAAATCTATTATTAAAGCTGAGAAGAAAGAGGAAATTCCAAGCCATCCGAGACGAGCTATAATAATGACTGTGTGGAGAAAACACGCTCGGCAATCCCAAGGGTAAATTTACTACAGTTACCATCTTTTCTGAGAAAAGTCAATACTACATACGCTCATTAGGACGCCTGACACGTACAGATCCCAAAGCTAAGCCAATGATGCAATGATGATATTTTTTTTTTATCAATATGAGTATTCGTAAGTTTCTATGAGTTGATATTGCCATATGTTGAAATATATACCGGTATCATACTGGTATTTTTTTTCTACAACTTAGGAGTACAGATCTGTGAGAACTGAAAATAGAGTAGTGTGTCATTAAGTACATTCAAATGTTCCTGGTGAACTGTATGTTTCTTGTGGATGTAAGAGGTCTATTACCTGTTCTGCAGATGCCAGGAGGATAAAGGCTTAAACTGTTCACCTATGTAACTCAAAGATACTTTGAAGTATGGTTTGAAGTTGAAGGTTAAGGTTACAGGTCAAAGGTTATGGTTAAAAGTTAGCTTTTGTAACTTGAAAATAGTGTCAAGAGTATGGTTTGAGGTCTGAAGGATAAGGCTTTTTCTAACTGCACTACAATTTAATTCAGAAATACTGTCGCAGCATTATACTGGTTTCTAGTGGCCCTCAACCATGAGATTTTTTATTCATTTCTTTTAAAAAACAAACTTTTTAATGACCGAATATTACATATAAGACATATAAGATTTTGATGATATGATGACTATAAACTTGGACTTAACATGTAAACAGGTATCAAGTATCAAGTAAAGAGGAAACATTTCAAAATCGCCATTTTTTCTTGCTCTGACTATAAAAAAGTTTAAAACTTCAGTCTGTTTATATCACCCTCTGTAAAAATATCCAATGAGTCAGCTCAAACAGTAAACAAAATATACATCAAATAATGAGAACTAACATGGTACTTATGGGTGGCTGCACTGGGGAATGACCCTTGATGAGTGAGTGAGTGATTGATTGATGAGTTCAGTGAGTGAGTGTCAGTCAGTCAAAGAATAATTCTGAACCGCTGATTTCCTTTCTCACAACTAATATGCCATAGTTACATGAAAAAGCAGAATTCAACATGATCATCTATAAAATGTTTTAAAATAAAGGGTTTAATTATCTGCATACCACTTTTAAAATATAAACAATTTTACAATAAAAACTTGTCCGATTAGTATTTAAGTGAGTCACAAGTCAAAGTTCATATGACGAAGAAGTTAGCAAGTAATATGCGCAGGGCACGTGGGGTATAAGCTCTTTTACTTGATGTTGTTGGGAACTAGCTTGGCACCGAGTCTTTGTTGTAGAATTGAAGTCCACACTGTAGAAGTCACTAATAATTTCTTTATTTAATAACAACTTGTATTTAAAATAGTGTTCCACAAAGTAAATGTCACAATTTTTTTGAACACAAAGATAATAATAAGTTATTTTTAAAAGTCCATGAGTTTCACAAAGATTTTACTTAGAATTAATTTTAAGTCACAAAGAGTCACTAAGAATCACAAAGATATCAAGTAGTAAGTCACATCAAGAAGGTAGAATTTTCTATATATTATTATCTTAAGTCAAGAAAACAAACTGTTTATATACAAGAAGAAACAAAGCCAAAGGAATTTGAAATACTGAGAAGTGTAACTTAACATAAGAATTTCGGCAACAGGTAATCAGTAAATAAAAACAGTCAATCACACCTTTCCTTTGAACTTAGTAATACTAATTTCTAGTTGATTGTTTAAGAAAACACAGAAGGTGCTGCTAAGTAATAACTGACAATTGAGGTGACATAATTTTCTCACCAAGCCATCTGCTTATGATTTAAATTCTTAACAAATTCTGATTTAAAGTGTAAGATTTTAACATGTTTAAAAAAACAGAATTCAATGTAAAAAATGCAAAAATAACAAAAGAAGCAAAAGATTACTCATTTACCATTCTCAGGTTTAAGCAAATTTAATATTTCTAAAAATCTACTTTTGTGATGTCTGTGAGGAAAACTAAAATATTGAAAAAACTGCTGCATAATACAAGCACCTTGAGCAGGAAAAATAACTCTGTTTCAATATTTCATAGATACTTTTATCTATTACCTCCCTTTGACAGTATGATTCAAATGTCTGTATCTTTTGGAAAAACAGCTGGCAAATATACCGACTACAAATGGAGAAACTTGTTTCTCAAAAATATTGTGCAAAACTGCCTGACTGCCAAACCAATAATGGCTGTATTGATCAAAAGTAAGACTTCGGAAGGATTTTCCTCTGTATCTACAAAATCTAGACAAGATTTTGATTTTGTAACATAAAGATGTACAATAGTATAATAAAAATCTGTTTCATGAAAAAAAACATATCTCTATAGAGATAAAGAATGAAGCAATCTGGTACAGGAAGCAGTAGCAGTGACTTTATGTGGGGTTTAACATAAAATTCTTTCTTTTAAAGTTATTTTTCTAAATTGCACATTTTGTACATGTCATGAACATATCATATATATCATGTTATATTGAAAACCACAAATATAAGATGCTAATAAGTAATCTTGCAACTAAATCGTAATATCTGGCAATGAAAATTTTTTAGGATGCCTAGAAATTCAGTGGTAACTTTAAAGAAGCTAAAATATTTTTTACACAATCGTATTAGTAAGACCATAATTTTTTTTTTTAATTTCTGTTTAAAAGCACAGTTCAATCCATGAATATTTCATGCTGTTATGAATATTGTTACGGGTGAGTGCAATCACTTCGATTTAATGGAACTTAACCTCTGACAAATGCACTGAATCCAGAGTCTTAAAGCGACTGACTCACAGATGGGCAGATGATGAAAAAAAAGAAAATGTTTATACATCTAGAAATTCTAGCCGTAATTGTGAAGAACATATCTAAACTAAGTCACTGACTCATTTATTGCAATAGAAAACATCAAAATATAAAGTATTACACACTTTTATCGGTAAAAAATCCTGGTTAGTCAAGGGGTAGATATTTAAGTTGTACCATTAATTTTGATGAAACTTGATAACTTGGCTCTGTGGCTCAGTTGTGTTCTAAGCTTGTCGCTCAATATTTTACTGACTGCATTGGTTCGAATCCTGGTAAAAGCAAAACTTGTTTTTTCAATTTTCATGGTGTATAGAATACAGGCTTGAGTTTGAATCCCATAAGTATTCTGAAGCATACTTGTGCTACTAATGAAAGCTCACAAGAAATCTGTCTCTTTCACATCCGGTTCATTATTTAGTTAATGTATTCAGTTAATTAAGTTTATGTTCATATTGTAGCAAAAAAAAAAAAAAAAAAATTAAAAAACAAGGAAGATTCTAAACAGTTTTGTTATGTGGCTTTGTAAAATTCTTGGTAGGCCTATACAAGCTTATAGTCAGACCATACTAAGGCCTATATCTAATGGACCTGCAAGAAATCAGGCTCAAGACCATGACTGTCATATGTTTTGGTCTATTCAGTTTGATCTGGGCCTGTGGCTATTCTGGAGCCATTAGCCCAAATAGCCTACACCCTAAGAAAAATACTTAGCAGACTTTAAGAAAAATAATGCAATACAAGACATTATACAAATCCCGCCATAACTTTGCCAAGAAGAAACAAATCCCCAATGACCTATAAAAGAGCTTCCTGCATTAAACCCTGACAAAGTAACATTTTGTAAAATAAAATCTATAATAATGCCAAAAATGGCTTTTAACAGTCATTACTACAAGGCAATATTGATGCATGAATTCAATTAACAAAAATATCAGCAATAAAAGCTAAAGATAACACCAGATATAAACCAACTTACTTGATTTGCTGCAGACATGTCCCATCTTCAAAACTTCAAACAGACTCCCTACTTAAAGTAATTTGACATGAAATAAACGACCAATTATTCGGAATATTTAAAAACTGTCCCTTCTATTCAATGAAACACATTCCTTTGAGACCCTTACAGTTGCTAGATATAAATGCTGTAATATATGATCCTTGGATCCCCACTGAAATCCTGTAATGATGTCTTTAACAGCTAATAATCTCCACTAACTGTAAACTACACAACATTCACCAAGCTATCTTTTTCCTCAAGACATTTTTCTCTAAACATATCTCCTGTCATTTGTTATTCTATCTGGAAAATAGTTTTTCAACTGAAACACTGTTTAATTAACTTAAAAAGTTATCCTTCCAGATGGATTTCCGTGCAAAAGAGCTGACTCAGTCTTTGCACAGATCAATGTAAGAAGCACTCTTTACCAAATTAACGTCAGAATTTTTTTTCCGGCCCGGTGTAGCAAACAATTTACTACGATCCCTTACTAATAAACCAATTTATTCTCTTATTTCACACAAAGTCTGCAATTTACTCATAATTCTGGGGGAAACATTCCAAAATGTAGGCGATAACCCGATTACTACAGAACTTCAATTATTTCTATATTAGTAAAATCAATGTCTCTTCTCCCTATAACTATGTAGCCGAGAGCTTTATACTTTCTCTAGAAGTCTGTTGATTACAGATTACACTAATAAAGAAATGAAAACCATCAACTCAAGCTGATGCATGAAACTAATAATTAAACAAAGCAAAAACAACAGAAATCTCTCGTTTACAAATGAGATATCTTACAATGATATTCCTATAATCAGTGTATTCATGGTTAACACTTAATCAAGTATTTACTCTTACTCTACGGTAAAGTTTCGAAATGATTTGTGTGATCAGTTGACAGGCTGATTTTCAATCAATACAGTGCACTTGCTTTAATGGTTCATATATTTTATGACAACAGATGAAGAAATTTGCAAGACAGATGGGGACAACTACAGGATTTGTGATTTTCTAAACTTCAAAATTAAAAGGATAATACCCAATTCAATAGTTTGCAGCAGAGCAATTACTAAAATTCAGTAAAATAATGCAGATATATGACCAGTGACAAGGATCATGTCTGTTCTTTAATGAAAGTAAAATATCCCTTTTTGAATAGTGTGTAACAAAAGCATTTTTTCTTCCAGGTTTGTTTTCTTATTTTTTCTTAATTCACATTGCTGTGGCCATTTTTTAAATCTTCTTTCTGTGCATGTTCCAAAAACTGGCAAGTATCAAAATTGCTTTCATTAAAAAATCTAAAACAATGTACTTGACTGTGACCAATGACCTACTGTCCCAAATGAAGAAAACAATACCAGAGCCTTAAACTAATGCCCCCTGCCAAATTTAATGAAAATCTAATGAATATGTTCTCCTAAAACTAAAGAATTCAACTTTTTATGGGTAAACACAGAAAAAGCTGACTATAACTTTCTACTTTCTCAGAGAAAGCCCTTATATTATCCTACAGACTTTTTTTTCCAAATATAACTCTTCCTAATAATTGTAATATTGTGATACAGACATTTTTGACAGACCATTTATTACTGAATACAATCAATAATACGCTCTGAATACTTGTAATTTTTCCCAATTATTGTGGTAACCTTCCAAGTATTCATTAAGCCTTCTTACTCTTCTACGTAGAGACCGTGCGTCATGACAATCAGTCTCATTAATATAAATTCTCAACAAATTCTACAATCACTCTGTATGAATGAAGGTTGTTAAAAAATTATCTCTCTTTTCTGTTTGAGGACTGGTCAGTATTGGGCATAGTCAACAAGGTTACGTTTAATCAAAGTATGGAAATATATTTTGACCAATGGGGAAGCAGTATTTTTTTGAATTGGTTGGGTTTAATTTTGTAAACCACAAGGTTTATGGGTTTACTAATAAATGCTCGGAATTAACTGCATCTGTTATAAACCTTTGTACAAATGGGCATTGAGGCAGGATCAGAAAACATTCGATTGCATCATGTCTATCTTTAAAACAACACTTTGGAATCCAATTAGCATAAGCATTCTCGAAGCTTAATTTGGTTGGTTAACCTATACATACAGTAGCAACTGCTGTCTTTACAACTGACAAAGAAAATTAATATTCATTAACTTAATGAATATATATGAAATGTAAAATCTGCCTATTATGCACCATGCAGTTCATGTGCCCAAGATCAGTGAAAAAGCGCAAACTGGTTAAAATATGAAATATTACGTCCTAAATTTTTTTATTCATGCGCATTAAAACCAAATTTCATTACTGCAGCATCAGAATAAACAAAAGTAGGTCAGTAGGTCAAGACTTCAGATGCTGAATGTTAATGATTGCTTGTTCTAGATTTCCCTCCTTGCCGGTTTCCTTAACAAAATCTACTATTTTTGACATACAGTGCCATTTTCATGGTCAAAGGTAAAATAGGTTACAGATATATTAAAATAGGATAAGATGAAATAGCTTTATTTATCTGTCTAGGCTATTCTGAATTCTTCTTAAAAATTTATCATATTTGCACTGATAATTTTTTCAGCATAACAAAATCATAACAATCAAAACACGGCATTTTCATAATGCTTTTTAAATTTTTATGATGGCCAGTTACCAATTACCAACTTTCTGACTTTACTTAAACAAAGCTGTCAGAAAACTAGAGTTTGCCAACTCATATAAACACTTAGTGAACTGCAACAGCTTTCAGGCATACTGTATTTTTCAAACCTGCCTTTAATCATAGGCCCTTTTGTCCAGTGGTGATAAACATACTATTTCATTTATTTTGACAATATTTCACAACCTGATGAAGAAAACAAACACAAGATAAACTTCATCTTTTAAAACCGGAAGAGAGGCAGACAAGTAAGACACATTGCAAAAGTGTTTGTCTTATCTGACATATTGAAAAAAAGAGAGTAGTAGTCGAGATATTGATGCTGTGTCTGTGAAAGTGTTATAAGCATTTGAAGTAAACAAGAGGGCAATGATGGCCTTAAATTGCTCCCCTGGGTGTAACAGCTAAACACAACAAATGCAATGTATTGCATTATAATAATAATAGATAAAAAAAAGAACTTAAAAAATGCTTTAAGACAATATCAAAGCTTTAGGCTATTTGGTTAATGAAAAAAAACTTGAAAATGTTTCCATATGTTTTTGTAATTTACTTTACAATTTTACGTTCAACATGCCACCCCTTGGAAAGAGCCAAATATCCCCAAAGGGCAGAGTTTGAACAATGTTGGTATAGGTCAACTAGACAATGCCTTGTAGAATAAGACCATTCCAGCAGGACCAGTAGTGATACCAGGGCCATAAAAAAAATGTTAAGTCTACCAGACAATGCTAAACACCAAATTTCAGAGTTTTGGGTTTGCTGGTTTTAGATAAGAATAATTTTAAAATTTTTTCATTCAGGTAGCCAAAGCAACCAAAGTTCTGCATGCTTTGAAATTCTCTGGAAAACTTTGGTAGAGCTTTATGCCAGAAACATCACTGGCAAGTTTCATCAACTCTGACCTAGCAGTTTCAGATGAGATGTTGTTTAAAGTAAGTGGTGGATGATGGATACTGGGGTGAATGTGTTCATATTATATGACACTGAGCCTCTGGCTCAAATGAACTAATAAAAGGATAACTTTGTTTTAATTTATTAAAAGCAATTCATAAGGCTTTACGGTCTAGCAGCAGTAATAAAAATTTCATAATTTGATTTTTTCGTATTTTTTTTTTTTTCATATTTACATGACCATTGGGCCTAATCTTACATATTTTGTAGGCCTGAACAGAAAATATAAGCCATGTTTCCCTTGCATGTGGCTTATAACACAGACTGAAAAAAAATACAATAACAAAATAACAAAAACAGACAGGACTTGTACACAACTTAAGAGTAGAAAGATGGAGATTCATCAGGGTAAATTTCTGCAAAGTTTAGTTGAAATCAAATCATCAAACTTCTGGATAATGGAAATCGATACAGACAGAATTTTCTAATTGATGAACAGACAAAAAGACTGACAGACCACTAGCATCATAACAATTAATTCACTCAGCAAGAAAAAAAACAACAAGGAAAATGACCCATTTATATCTAGATGTTATATACTGTCTGAAGTAAGTGATATTTATATTTTGCTTTTCTGTAAACTTATTTTTCATGCACGGTCTACTGGTAATTATTTCAGTTCAGTAAGACAGAAAATTTTGTTCACATTGTACATTATGTTGTTTTTGAAGGCTCTGTTTATATGGCATCATAGCTTTCTTGTAACTTATACAAAAACTTTTTTTTAGAAAAAAAAAGAGAAGGAAATTCAATAGCAGATGGTGTGATTAAAATAAAATGAAGCAACAGTGAGTTCTAGTCAGATGTGCATACCTGCCATAATTTTTTTGGCCATTTCCGGGATTTTGATATCGAATTTCCGGGATTTTAGCCGATTTTCCGGGACATACAACTATTCATGTACTTTCAATGCCTTACCGTTGGCAGTACACAAAATTGTACGGGATTCCGTTTTTGGCGGGAAAAGCCGTGCACGTCTTTCAAATACACATCAGTACCATCAGTTTCATACCTTTTATTTTAGTTGCAAGAGCATAGTAATTGTCAGGCTTGCAGAAATGTTCAAGCTCAATCGACGATTACTCCCCCACCCCTCTCAACCACTTCAGAAAAAAACGTTCGCTCGTACTGACGAGTGGAGAAGGTAGGAGGACGACTATAATTTTCTGATCGATCATCCTGCAGAACGAGTGCAAAAACCGCAAGAAATATACCGATGGATGTGTATATCATAACGTCACAGTTTACCGACAGTAAATTGTGTAATACGCTGTCAAAACGAAACCGGAAGCGTGAGTAAGGGGGAGCACTGCGCCTTTTTTAATATCAGTAAACCGCACAGTACCGTTGATCTTTTTCTCTCCTAGGTCTCCAGGTGGTGATGCAGGACGAGTAGAAATTTTTGTCACAATTACTAATTGTGTAAAATAAAAAAAAATAACTGTGTACCATTAATTAATTAACATCATAAACTCGAATTCAAGTTGAATCACGGGCGTTTGATGACAGCGTCGTCTATGCTTCATATTACAAGTATCGGCGCGATTTGATCAAACATTACAATATTCACCACGAGTTTTATGCGCGTTTGCATGAAATTTAATTTTAAGTAGCATCTCTATTAACACCAATTACCGCGGCGACAGTCTTTGAAAGGGGCAGATATCTTACAAATTAATTAATGCACCGCAAGTCAATAAATCGATAGCCGATAGCGGTCATTTGTCAATTGGTTATCGATGACATGCGGTGTATTCACCGAATCGGAACATTATCATAACGAACAATTAAAGAATTAGCGGCGTGTCAAAAATTTGACGGGCCTGATCAAAGGTATGCGCGTTTTTCATGTTTTCCGGGACATCGGGTGTCTTTCCGGGACTCCGGGACGGGCCCTCGATTTCCGGGACAATCCCGGACGATCCGGGACGTATGGCAGGCCTGCAGATGTGGTTTTTGCATGATGAACTGTGCAGCCATGACCAATTTTCAAGGAAAATTTACTTTGGATTTGAGTGAACACAAAAGGAATAAAAATCATGAAGAAGTTTGGTAATTTCAGTACAGAGCTACAACTTATGTTAAGCTATATATTTTTCCAAGTTATAAAGTATTCAAGTGAGCCACAAGGTTTCATTTACTATAAAGACAGATACAAAATGTGAAAGTTGAGAAAGTATATCAGAGTTGTAAAACAACCTTTGCCCCAATTATGATTAGTTAACATAGTTTAGACTTATTTATTTTTACATCGATTGCGATACAAGTTCTTACAACTTAGATTCATCACGCTCGATGACTGCTTCCTGGGTTCCATACCAGTATTCGCGCAGCCAATTATGATTAAGACCAATAGAAACATTCAACCAAATGATTTAACTTATTGTACTTTGTAGCCTAATTTATCATGCTTAAAGCGTTAAACCGCTTTTATAGATCTGATATTTTCAATTACAAGTTCAACCTTTAAGCTTAATTTTAAACTGCATATAACTGAGCGAAAATCTTACAGAAGAAATGCTTTGGTAATTTCCTCTGCAATCACATCATTACTTTAGTCACAAGGGAATTTCGATTGCCCAAATTTTGGTGAAGTAAACAAAATTTGAACAATTGTCTTGAAACAAGCTGAAACTTATTCATGTAGACATGTCACTATTCTCACATAAATTAAAAAAATCATAGCACTGACTACCACTGACAAAGAATACCAAATTCAGTATAACTGACTGTTAAGACGTATCTGTACATCAGTTGTTTTTTTTTTCAAAGTCTATCTATCTTCCTTTCTGTCAACGCCTGCCATGGACACAATCAACTCTCAAGACAAAATCATTTAAATGGAGGTTGTTATACATACCTTCTCTGACTTTAAGCAACTGTTCGAAGTATTTTGCTCCAAATTCAAATGGATTTTCTGGCTGATTGCGAAGTACTTCTCTTGCTAGACCTTCCAATATATTTTGGAATCCTTTTGGCACTCGCAATTTGGTGTTTGAGAAAGGAACAGCCATGATTCTTATTCTGTGTCTCTGTAAAGGTTTATAAAATGTTATATCTGTTTTCTTTATAAATCAAATGTCTTCTTATTTTTGTACAAACAAGGAAAAGTTTTTTTGTTTATATTCGAAGCATGTGCAGTTTTGACAGTTTACACCGTTGTCTATGGTAACGTGATGTCGCGAAATATTTTAATAGCGTTTTCAATAAAATAGCTGCAAAATATCTGGTGAAATTGTAAGAACATTTGCTATGATTAATGTTTTATCAGTGCAACCTACAAAACTTAGTCACCTAAAAGTAAAGTTCAAGAAAACTAATTTAATTTACCTAAACTTTTCAGACGACAACAGGTTCCCGTGCCGATAAAATCCGAGTAATCCGTTATTTGTTTGGCATGGTATATTTCTCAACGAATACCAACAAAAGTTGTAATCTCCTCGCAGTGATCTCCCCTTCATTGTTTGGAAAGACTATGAAAGGGAACTAACCGCTGTGTGGGGTTTGCACAAGTTGTTAGGTAGTATTCTATAATTACAAAAAAAGACACATTGACATGCGAAAAAGAAAATGACAACAGTTTTGCATACTTTGATACAACCTTTATTTTTTATTTTCTTTTTTGATTTTGGTAAATATATACATTCTTATTCTGGTCGTTCTAAGTAAAATGCGTGTATTTTATATCACTTAATGAGATGATAATTAAATTAAAGTTTAGCCTACCAGTGCACTTCTTTTATTTCAGTCTTGATACTTGTGATTAATCAACAATACAAAATCTGAAACAAAATACTATACAACAAATAACAATTAAGAATGAAACATGGTTAGCATTTTTCAGAAAAAACATAGGTATAGGTTAAAATGATAAACAAGACGACTTTTAAAATTACCAGATAAAATATTGCACGATGTCAGTTCATAAAGCATTAATCATTTTGACCTCGAAACAAACTTATATTTATTAATTAGCTATTTTATTTTCGGAACAATCGTGTTTCACAGAAACGTAGGTCTGAAACCTTGAATATTCTTTGCGATATTCTTGCTCTGGAACATATTATCAACAGTCCCGGCCCTTCCTTTAAATAACAGTCACTCATCTGCAGAAGAATAACTTCATGGTTGTATACATGTTCCATATAGGATAACCATAAATTGTTTGCTGAGGAAAAGCTCAATAAGTATAAAATGCAATATTACTTATATAAGCCCCCCCACCCCCACCTCTCACATAAATTTGAGATAACTCCCGATCATCATCCAACGTGGAGGAAATATGGATGCGAAATAGGATATTTACTTTTTACTTTTTGACATGGATTATTTGACACTTAGAGAAGGAATTAAATTCCATATCCCACTGCAATTCCTATTTTCATTAGTTATTCCGGTCATACCGTAGGTTGCAGGAGTCAGAGGTTGGCATAGATATTATTATGCAGTTTTTGTCTGCAAACAGACGGGTTTTGAAGCTGTTGTTTTGTAAGAAATTAAAATAGAAGCTAGGAGCAAGGAGTCCTAGAACTGAACCGTCGGAAACACCTAAGGATACTGGGATGACATTACAAGTACCAGTTAAGAAAACTTAACGAAGTTTGTCTTAAAAAACGTTTAAATAATCAAGTTCCTAGTGGGATTTGAACCCGCACCGAAAGAACGCCTTAGACGACTCGACCACTGTAACCCCCAACCCCACCCCTCTCAAAAATATAAGGTAGTGCAAATAGCCGGGATATAAGTGTCCACCTCACACCTCACCGGTGACAGGCGGTTCATGACAACACTGACTATATGTACAGGGAGAATTTGTACGGCCGCCACACTGCACAAATAGCGCTGTTGTGAATTATAAATAAGTTCCCAGTGAGAGTCGAACCCGCAAAGGCCAAAGACAAGCGCAAAAATATAAACGCCTCATCAAAATAGCCACAATGAACTGATTAAAATGGTTTTGTAATTGAGTTACGAAAATATTGCTTTTGATGAAGTGTATAAATATCAGTACATATATTTTCTATTTCGATCTGACTGAAGTACACGATCTAACTACAAATACATCTGAAGGCTATTCATTCAATGCTATCTCCTTGATAATCTGGATTTCCAGTATTGTAATTTATATTCCAGCCAATGAGATTGCATCTTATAACACGTCGTACACACGGCGTGTTGAAGTTGAGTGTGTAAACTTTTGTAGCATGTTTAAATCATCTTGAATATTTTGAAAATATTTTGTGTTTCGAAGGATAAATGAATTCTCATTCGATTAATATATGTTTTTTTAAAGTTTCTATTTGTATTTACTAAATGAATATTAATTAGAATGTGCGCGTGCTGATGAAAATATTCAAGTAAACGGGCCTGTTTATTTTTGGTATACTTGCAGTATCTATCATATGTCAAAAGTTACTGGAAATTTTCCCATACATACAATTATCTCAAAATTTTACAAGATTTCCTCAATTAACTTTGACGTTTATGGCAGAAAACAACTGAGTTACTAGGGATCCCAGTTAAATATAGACATTTCACATGCGTTGAAAACTTCAAATGGTTAAAAATCAAAACTGTTTCACTTTCACTGATTTAAAGGTGATCTTCTTTTGGTGACGTTCAGATCCTAATAGGAGAGCGTTGTTTAGAAGCTGATTTTAATCAGATTGGCTCTATTTTCTTTACCTATCCCTATGCACAACGCCCCCTTCAACCCCGCCCCCTAAATAAACAACTTTTTTTTTTGGTTCCTTGTATTTCAGAAGTCTCTTTAAATGAGCATGTGTTAAATTCAGCGTATAAACATGTTTTAGGTCAACTAATCACACACTACCCATAACCATGACTGTAAATGTAGGAGATTTTATTAGTTTTGTGTCCTCAAAAGTCTATGTTGATTTACCGATAAATATGACCCGGTTTGGTTCCCATGGCATAAGTTTAAACACCAATAAACTCCAAGCAGAATGAAAACCCCTTTCGTAGCAGTACAGATAATATTCTATGCCAAAATTGACACTTAAGCTCCCATTTCTATTTGTTGAGCATGTGTCCTTTTTATTGCTGTAACAACCAGAGTTCTGCATGAAAAGTGAGCTTTTACTTAAACAGCATTGGTGAATGGCTGTTCGAATGCACCTAACACGCTCAGCAGACACAGACCAAACCGGACTGAACAGACAGAATGACGGACATAGGGCACTTTGCTTAAGTGAGCTTTAAATAAATGACAATTAAATATATGACAATCAATAAAGGATTGCAAAACGAAGCAACATTTTCCAGCTGTTTGGTTTTATGTCAAAACAACACGTTACCTTATTGATTATGATTATAAAACCCCACAGATGTGATTTAAAGCTAAAGGTAGGAATTTTAAGTAAAGCATAGGCTTAGGTGTACATTAGATTAAAATAACTTTATCAGAAGTTATGAAGAGATTGCCTGGAAAAGTGTTTAGTTTTATTCAGCAAATGATGGCGCAATCAAATCTGCAATCATATTTGCACAGGATAATCGGCATAGAAATGTTTCTTACCACTACTGTCGCCATATCTGTCATTTATATATTGATGTACTATGTAACTCAGGAATACTGGAAAATGACATTTAAAACGGTATGGAAATTCTGTTTACTAGAATTGAAATTTACAAAAAAACAGAACAGACGAAAACCTGTATTTCTTGTTCAATATCAATTTTCGCGCGACGACTTTTTCAAAGCTTTATTCGTTTAGACTCATTTATTTTACATCAATCGTGATACAAGTTCTTACAACTTAGATTCACCACGCTCGATGACTGCTTCCTGGGTTCCATACCAGTTTTCGCGCAGCGGTGAGGAATGTAAAGATCGGGAGAGAATCTCGCCTCTGACGGGATTCGAACCCGCGGCCTCCGGATCCGGAGTCCTGCGCTCTACCCCTGGACCACGGTGCCTCCTCATTCGTGCCAGCTTTATTCGTATTCCATATTGCCCAGAGGGTGGATTAGTGGTCCAGTGGTAACGCATGGGACTTAGAATTTTGGCTTTGCTGGCCCGACGTTCTCTTCTCTTCTTACTCGTACAGTTCTGTTCGGTTGAGACATCAAACAGAGGTCCTATATATCGGTGCTATACAGTAAGCATGTGAAAAACCAGGGATTTCTCTTGAATATGACGATATCTGTAATCTGAACTGTCCCACACACTATAACAACTAAACTCTTTAGGGGGCAGGACGTCTATGATATGGGAAACAAGTACCGATGATAAACTCGAATAGGTGGAACAAGATCCATGAGATATGGCTGAAAACCTTTGAATGTCAAGGTATTGAGTCTTCTTCATGGTCCGTTCTTAAATTAATCCAAAGAATCACATTACATGTATACTTGTGGTTGCCATGTGGGAGTGCTATATGTGATGGCTTCATCACCTCTAACACTGTGATACTCTATCTTTTCATGCAAATCTATTCAAGCATTTTATGTTGTTTCTTGGGGTTCTTTTTTGGCGATTTTGCCTTAGTTCTAACATTCAAACATGGCCTGAAGTCGGCCTGGCTAGCTCAATCACTGATTCAGTAGAGCATCGGATTGTCAATCTCGACGATCCCGGTTCGATCCCCATCAGGGCCTACACACACTATAGTTTCTCCGTAATAATTGATCTCAGACAATGCGTCTATATGTCATTTGTCCGTCACCTCTGAAGTAAATGAGGAAGTAGCCAGTCACTTGCGGAGAAATTGGTTAGTAAACAATAACAACGGTTAGATGAACAGACCGCCGGGATATGACCTTAGCTGTTAAACTGGCGTTAAAGCCCAATAAAATCAATTAAACATGGCGTGCATAAGTTTTAAACTTTGTCCCCTTATTCAATTCAGGTAGTTCCTCTATGATGTTCATACATCAACGCATGAACTAAGTAAGAATGTGTTATGCAATGACCTTATATACGATGGTACATGGTATTTAGGTCTTTGCATTGTTTTATTTTAGGTATTTGATTTACTTGAAGTAAAATTATTCGTCTTGCAATGTAGTATTTACCACTGTGCTGAATGATTCGTAATGTCTTTCTTAAAGTCGATGTTATCTGCTAGACATATGTCACTGAAATGTTATTAGTAATGAAATCGGATCTAATCAATATATCAATAGAAGTCATTCTGTGTTTTTATACATGTAACCCGGAAAAATCCACATTACCCGAGCTTGGTTTGAACTCGGGTACCCTCAATTGCAAAGCGGACACTCTACCTGCCGTATTATACCTACATAGTGAAACCGTGTGCAGATGAAATACATAAGTGAAGTTAAAGTAGGTTTTGCGTAAAAGCGGAAAAGAGGGGAAAAAGAGAAAATCCCGGGATCCGGGGTCCGGGACGCCCGGGATCCGGGATCGTATTAAACATATAGGAAACAGTAAACAGAGTCGGTTTTGATATTTGTCGTAATTTGTGGCAATAAAAAAAGTAACATTATTTGATTTTTGTGATAATGAAATAAACAAATGTTTATTCAAAACCTTGTTTGCTTAGATATTTTTTTTATTACCACGTACTTTTAGAAATGCTTTATAAAGAATTTCAGTACACATGTTAATACGATATTAAAATGCTAATATAATAATAAAAAGAATGTCGCAACTTTATTCAATATAAAAAATAAAATCCGTCAACGATAAAATTAATTTACTGAAAAGAAAAAGATTTTCACGACTACAATATACATGCTTATCTATAGACCGTTCCAGAAATTAGTACCTACCTGATTACCTCCCTTGCGTCCGCCATTAAGGGACTGCGCAGATTGAAGCCGTTTATAATGTGGAGCTTAGAAAAAGTCCCATTTTCATAGCTTTTATGTGATTTTGGAGTTGTATGTTAGAGAAACAGATACATATGAACAACACGAAGCATTTATTGTCAATAAGGATCTATCCCAAGCTCTTTCTACTGAAAAAAGTAGATTTGTAAACGATCTTTTGCAGACATCTCAATCTATTGAACTGTTAAATAAAGGTCCTGTGATATTCTCCAGTAGATTAATTCTTTTTATTTTATCAAAATTTCACGAAAAACTTTTAAAAAGTACATGTATCTATCTTTAAAAAATCTGACCAAAAGGGTACAGTTATATAGGTATCATAATAATTTTGTTTTGCGTATTACAAGAAATATCATCAACAATAATGTTTAAATTAAGAAGAAGGGAAGCAAATGTATTATTTTGAGATCAGTTTCTTACAAACGTGTAGCTTGCAGCTATTACTTCTTTTTGCATACACAAACTCACATATTGTACATATCAATACTTTGCGAAAACGGATTTCACAAAAGCAAGAAAGAAAGAATAGAAAAAAAGATCTATATGGCAACAGATGCTAAATTTCATACGGTCTTGAAAATCTTTCTTTTAAGGAAGAATATGTATCATGAAATTTCATATAACAAACAGGAACATATAAACCCTATGTTTTATAGCCTTCAGGCATTTTCTAAATTGCAAATTTCATTATTACAGTGTTTTACTGTAACTGATCAAGCAAAGCCGACAATGCCAATTAACGGTGACTTATCAAAACAAAGACAGTATGTCACCCCCATATTACATAATCACATTCCTTCACCACGGGACACCGCGAAAGACAAAAGACAGTTTGATAATTAAAGAAGCATTTAACAATGCATATTTATTGCCAAATATTCTTTTAAAATGTATCAAAGAATGAAGCAAGTTTTAGTTAAAACAGAATGATCACGTGATGAGAGAGATGTTTATCAACTTTCGAAAAAGAAAACAATGCTTTCAATATTATTTGCGTTTCACACATATTATATGGTTCACACAACTCAAGCTTTCACTTTGAACAGTTCAAATTCTTGTTCACAGTCTTTCATGTGTTAAATAATTCAAGTTAATAATATGTTCAAGTCAGGAACATAACATACAAAATAGTAATAATAATAATACAATAACAATAAAATGATCTTTATTCTGCAACAAAATTCACGCGATATAAGGCAGTATGTCAACATGAAACGGAACTTAAGCATCATAGCGACATTTAGCAGTCCTTTAATGGCGGACGGTCACGTGATCTTCATAATGGCGGCGGTCAATTTATCAATTCTGGAACCGTCTATAACAAAAGGCAAGCGATAATCGATAATATATCGATGAAACCTATGGCAGATGGTCCCGGTATTACTATATGTTTAATACGATCCCGGATCCCGGCTTTTCTAAAGACGATCCCGGGATTTTCCCCTTAGATTTTATACACGTAGAAAGTACCGCTACTAAATTAAATTTCATTGATATTTTTTGTTTGTATGAAAAATAAAAGAATGAATCACTTGATAGATGGGTCAAAAATAAATGAATGATTAAACGAATCAACGACCGATCGAGTGAATAAATGGCTTGATCTAACCCTTTGCACAGTTTTTTATGTATCTGGTTTAGTGAATGTTCTACATTACCGTTTAATTGTTTTGTAATTACTAACCCATCATACAATAAAATAATGACAAGAAATGCCTTTGCCGTACCTTAACAGAGATTTGCATGGTAAGAAAACTACTTTCATTGTAAAAACAGATATCACCATTAATTTAAGATATAAGTTCAAATCGGCTTTTGCCATTTTCTTATACAGTTATCAGCACAAAGTTTATACTAAGTTCATAGTTTATCTCGAGTAAAATCTCGAACAGACTGATTCTGTGTCCTTAAACATAATTCTTTAGAATTGCCAAACACTGCATATAATAAAAGTAAAAGATATCATAAAGTAAGCTCCATTTCTGTACTCGGCGAATCTAACAGTCTGTGTTAAGAAAGTCAGAACTTGCAGATAGTAAATATATTAGTCCAACCGAAACGTGCACACTCCCGCCATCTGTCACTTCCGCTCATTATGCTCGTAATATATTTTATAATAAAATCAATATTTTGACTTCATTAAAAGCCTTTTCTTAAAGATGAACCCAGCTGCTGATCCTCAACAATTGGTAGATGTTCAAGGAGATGGCAGATGGATGAGTCAAGTAAGCTTTTCTTCATTATTTCATGATAAGTTGAATCTCTAAGTGTAAAGGTCTTCGGATAATGCAGAGATTAAAAGAGTTTTTAGCATTTGATGATTTATATGAGTTCATCCGCCAGTCTTGGACGAAGCATGATTTGAATCATGGTTTGAATAAAGACCACAATACGTCTAAAGTTGATGTTTTGTTTCAGCAGAGACATAGATAACAGAGATAAGCAGCTCCTATTTACTCCATTGCAATAGCGCACATGCCTCTCAAAAAGTGAAAAAATTAGGCATTTTGTAGCAATTAAAACTCAATGGCTATTTGTTCGACCCTTTTAAGGTATACATCATCTGAAAACTTAAACAGTGGTCTATAGCTGCAAGTTAAAATACTGGCAACTTTCTAGCCCTTTAATTCAATATAACTTGGCAGAATATACCCACTATCCCAGTTTTTCACCACCTTTATAATTTTGTGAAAAATGATTAAGTTACAGTACTCTTTAACACATGATGCATCATTTATTTTTACCAGGACTAAAATTATTTTACCTGCAGCAATAGACAAATGACTAGGCCTTCAGAAAATATATAATTTGATTCAATTTGGCAACTAGTTAACAAGTTATAATTGCTACAAGACACTGTCTTAGCAGGCACGCGTGAGACCTTAACTAGCTAGGAAGTTGCCTATCTCTGTTATCTATGTCTCTGGTTTCAGATACATTTACAGAACTAGAACATAATATTAAACAGACATAAAATATCAGTTTTAGGTCTTATTGCAGTTAAAGTTACACAGGTCACCTTGCGATTAATTTTCTTCATATATTTGTTTATTAACACTTTTGATCTATCTTTTTGACTTGTTTTAAAGGATATGTGTTGCCTTGTATATAACCAGTTTTATATTTTAGCACAACAGATTCGTTTTTGAAACTAAGGAAAGGGAACCTGAAGTTTTGTTTATTGGAGATTCCCTTATTCAGCAATTAGCAAGAACAGAGGTATCATGTTTACTCAGATTTGCCTAATATTGTTTTGTAACTAGTTGCTTGACTTGAAGATAGAGATTGAACTTGTGAAGGGACTAGCCATGGTGCATTATTCAAATTTCGAACAGATCTTGTTAAATATGAATTAATAGAAGACAATCCGATTGTACATATAGAAGGCATTTTGACAAATTTAATGACGTTGTTAGGAGAAACTGATTTGTAATTTACCTTTTAAGCTATGGAAGAAGATGTTTGAACCCCTTCACTGCATGAATTTTGGTATTGGCGGAGATCAGACTCAGAACGTTCTCTGGCGAATTCAGAATGGTGAATTAGACAGTATTGAACCCAAGGTATTTTTAACATCTGTCTTATTATTTGATGTGTTTTGCAGTCTTAACCCTTGCCATGCTAAATATTTAATATGGACTTGTCCATCTTTCAATTTGGACAGATCCATTAAGTGTTTATGGGGGTGCTTATTGAAAATTAACTGACTGAATGGCGAATAGTGTAGACATTGATCAGACTGCACTGATGTCGATCTGTTACCTCCAGCAGATCAAGGGTTAAGTTGATGCAACTACTTGAAACTATTCTTTATCATTGCTTCTTAAATAACTGGGATATAGGCATTATAATACACAAAAAGGAGCAGAGACACTTTAAATGATACATAATAATGTAATAATATCCATCAATTTATGTTCAAGTTTCTTTAAAGCACAAGTTCATAGTTCAGTGGTCTAAAACTGAAATTCAGTTAAAATGCAAACTTTCGTGTCCGTAACTCACAAAAAGAAACAGTTCTATTTCATATTTTTAAACATTTAACTTGCCAGATACCTAGAATATGTAAACCCAATTCCCACTAAAAAATAGAATGTTAACACTGTCAAAATTTTGCAGAAGGTCCACAAACTTCTTAGAAAACAATTAAAAATCTCTTATATAAATTCATAAAAAGACTGGACAAAGCTTAATGTATATCTACCCATTTCCAGTCTGCAGAATAATTTTTCTTATCTGCAGGCCGTTCCAGCCTTTGATCCCGAAAAATATACAGGCCTAAAGTATGGAATACACTCTTCAAAACATCAAACTTTTTTATGTCATTGTACTAAAGCACATCAGGAAATTAACACACAGCTTACAAGTTACTAGTATAAAAACAGGTAGAATTTCTGTTCCTAGTTAGGTAAGACAATGATGTAATATCGAATTCCATTGTAATAGTTTGACTTTGCTATGAAAGATGTTAATCTGAAGGTAGATATTGTTAAGCGGGCTTACAGTATAGCAAAATCTGTAGGTTTGAACAGAATTAAACAAGCAATGGGTCTTGGATCTCTGGCTTTTTTCACAGATTCCATTTATGGGAATCCAAAGAAGAAAGTTTCATGTTTCAGGGCCGATGACTTTGTGTATTATTAAGCGTGTTAGGATAATTCATCACTTTTTATATTACAGGTAATAGTGCTACTGATCGGAACAAACAACCATGGCCATTCTGCAGAACAAGTAGCTGGAGGTATTTTAGAAATCGTTGCAACTATTCAACAAAAACAGCCCAAGGCACAAATAATAGTAATGGTAAGTGTGCCAGATGCTAACCAACATTTCAGACAGGGTTAAATTACTATAGTGATTGATTATGACACATTCAATTCTGAAACATAATTTTACAAAAGTGGCTTATCTTGAATAATGTAAATCAGAACTATATTCACTGAAGCAGACGAGGCTCTAAGAGTCTGTCTTGAATGTTTGAACAACTGCTCTTGCAGGAAAAGTAAAGTCCTACCAAGAAAATCAAGCAAAAATTACAGCACCATTAGATGTTTTACTAATTTTTGTCAGGCCTTTTCTTTCGAAGATACATCATGTTTTGTTTAATTCTGGCGGTAATTCCTTGGCTAGCGGTATCTTTTTTTCCATAAAGGAATAAATTTTATTCATCATTAATTTTTAATTATCTATATGGAAAAATATAGAACTTGGAATGAAAATTTCAGGGCATTCCACCTAGAGGAGAAAATCCGAACAAATTGCGAGGAAAGATTGCAGAAATCAATGATAGACTTAATGTGGAACTTAAAGATGTTTCCAATTGCACATTCCTGCCAACAGACCCTGCATCATTTATAAGCGCAGATGGAACCATAAGTATACGTGACATGTATGATTTTCTCCATTTTACGAGTCGAGGATATATGAAACTATGTGAGCCACTTTTAGAATTGATACAAGATTTACTGCAGAATTTTGTAAAGGTTGAAAACACCTCACAGGACTCTGATTCTCTAGCAGGTGATTTGGCCACAAAAGCTCCATGAACCTGTGGACAAGTTATTTATAGCATCTTTGTTGTGGAGGTTTAATGTGGATTTGTCTCCCTTGAATTATTTTTAGCAACTGTTATGATGATGAGGTTTTTAAAGAAAAAAAAAAACAACTTGTAGTCAGGAGTTCTGTGAGTGAAACACTGCAGTGTGCCATAACCTCGATGTAGAAGTAACTTTCACCTAGAAATCGTGTACACATGGACACTTAAAAAACATTTATTTTAATGTGACATCTTTTTGCATTTAAAGTACATGTATACCTTCGAAATTAATATAGTGAACATATAAAAAATATGGGACAAAATTATCATTTTCAGAGAGTGCTTAGGTTATCAGTAACTATCTTACAATAGGCGAGAGCTGTTTTTAACATCAAGTGCAAATCCTTATCAGCTACATGTAGATATTTTCATCAGTTTTACAATTTATTGAAATGCTTGGCCTGCATATTTTTGTGAAAGTGTAAGTCTTTGCCTTATACATATACAATAGTGTGAAGTTTTGTATAGTAATTGTATTTTACAAGTGTGATATGCTTTTACTAGTAGCAAAGACATTATAAATATTCTCCTTTGAATATTCAAGATGCCAGGAATGTCAGAATCTGCTCAGTATGACATATCATTCAGTGATAAATTCCATGACATACACATTAAAATACATTTCAAGTGGTAACAGCCAAAATGGTCAAAGTGGTAATTCATAAAGATTAGGTTTTGAGGTAATAGTACTTTGTTTGGTCATAATTATAGAAATAACATACTGAATATAAGCAAGAAGTTGACTAGTCAAGGTATTACAGACATTTCGTTTTGTCCACCAAGCTTCTTAGCTAAATTACTGTTACAGTAGCTTGTTAACAAAATTTATTTTACACAGGTATCGTTTAAAGCTGCCAGGTTTGATATAAGACCCTTAAGTGTGTGCATTTTCCTTGCTGTTGTAGTAAAGTAAAGCTTTGCTAAAATAAATCATGTTGACAAAGTAAATGTTTTATATTAGGTGTGATGCATTATTAATTAAGAATGATATTATTTTTGTATTGGCATTAATTAACAGCAGGGTTGGTAGTTTTTTCTTCGTTTTAACATCTATCTGAATTTTTTTATATATATATATATATATATTTCAACTACGTAAAACCTCTGTGCTTTCAGTGTACCTATTTGTAATATTCTATATACAGCAGTGGTAATGTTTTTTTCTCAAGGAGTGGGAGTGGGGGGTCAGGGGATAGAACATGATTTGACCAATAGAATTAGCATAGTTGTTGAGCATATTTTAATCCATACAACATAGACACCCACCTCCATGGTTGAGTAGTTTTTATAGCTAACTTATTATCACTAAACCTCCTATTGATTGATGGTTGTCAGTTTGAGCCCATGCGATGGCCATGATTATTAATATTGCAAAGTTGGCAGTTTCTTACTAAGTATGGGAGTCTAGTACAGGTCCCTTCAAGAAACAGTACGTGTTTATGTAAACTGTACACCAGATTATGTTTTTGAGTGTAAACAAAAGTAAACCAAACCAAAACCTGATATCACTGAAACTGGGAACTTCTGAAGTTTTATCTTTACTCCAAAATCTAGAAAATAAGTGCGTCAAGAAACTAGTTACTGAAAATCTTTCTTTATAAAATGGTTCCATTGTTTTGGACTTTAACGTTAAGCATCAAACTCCATGCAGTGGTTACTTCCCTTTCAGTACATTTATCACTGCTGCCAGGCATATCACATGATGATGGTTAAAAGTAAATAAACAAAATGTTAAACTTTTTTTTCGAATCATTTTTTTTTAATGTTAAACTTCTAGACATGTAAATCTGATGCATTTCCCATTTATAACTAAATAAAGTAAGAGATAAGAATAATCTTAAATATATATGAACATAGCTGGAAACGAGCTAAAGTTTACCTATGGCAGCAGAGATCTTTGCCGGAGAATAAGGGGAGATCACTGCAAGCAGATTGTTAAAGCATCTGTGTTCTTTAGCAATAAGAATCTCAGTCATAAAATGTTAAGCACAGTTTTGTTGGCCTCAAGATTTTGAAAGAAATTTAAAAATTAGGACATAATTTTGGTAGTTATTTCAGTGTGTGTTGAAACCAGAATTTTAATTTTTAATGATATATTTGCCAACCTGTTTCACCTAGATCATCTGGGCAAACCTGAAACCTGAATATATAGTAACCAGTACAGTCACACTGTTTTGTGGCGAAACATAGGAATGTTTATTTTTACACAAGCTTGCAAACCCATTTGCTGATTGAAGTGTTAGAGCTTTTTGAATTCTTAAATAATTGGAGCATTTTGAAACTGCCAGAGCTGTGTTAATGGCCTCACTTTTTTATGACAGTAAAATGTTCTTACTGAGTAACTGGGATTGAAGTTTTAGTCAGTGCACTTGTATAAGAGAGAAATCGGTCCTTTAAAGTTTTGTTTTTTGCCGTTAAACAGGATAATATGATTATTATGTACATTTTGTTATTAGACGGAATGAATTTTGAAATTATATATCTTTGACTGTATACACTGTATTATAGGTAAAACCAGTATACAACAGTGTATGAACATATAAATTGCCTAGCAAATGGGAATGTTCATGTCTTTTTATTGTTGTTAGAATGTGTCGGTATATAAATGTACAATAAATGGAGAATAACTTAACTTCAGAAGTTACAGATAGAGTTTTCACTAATTTGTCACAGCCAGTATGTGTGGAGATTTTTTTAAGGTAATCCATCACTAATTCATCACAACCAGTAATGTTTGTTGAGAATATATTGAGTAAAATGCTTCAATAGGTTTTTCACAGCTAGTAATGTGTGTTGAGAAATTTTATCAGGTAATCCATCACTAATTTATCACAGCCAGTAATGTGTTGAGATTTTTTTTTCAGGTAATCCATCACTAATTTATCACAGCCAGTAATATGTGTTGAGAATTTAGTAAAGTACTTCATTAATTCATCACAGCCCAGCATGTGAGTTGGAAATGGTCCTTGAGACATTTTGTCAATAAAATAGCTTTTTGAATTCATCACAGTCAGAAATGTTATTTAGAATTTTTACAGTAAAGTGATGCACTAATTCATCACAACTAGGAATAGAAGTTGAGAATGTTTCCTGTAAAGTGCTTGAATTGTTGTATTTTCACTGTTAAATGATGCATTGACTTAAACAGGAGTGCTTAGTGCTAAATTCTGTGGTTTATTTTAGTTATAGACTTATGTTGACATAGTGTTATATCATACACACCTTCGCATAATGATTCATTAAAATTTTTCATGTGATTATTACTTTTTGCAGGTGTAAATCACTTTTTACAGACCCGATGCTCTGAACCACAGGGGGCTGGCTTAGTGTGGATGATGTTTTATGATTGATTGTGATCCAAAATGAAGAAACAAGCACGAATATATGAAATAGTATCATCGATCAATACAGGACTCATGCATGTTTCTTCATTTTAAGACAGAATCAATCATAAAACACCATCCCCACTCTGTGCTAGCCCCCTGTGCTCTCAACCAATGAAATGAGTGCATTACAGTACAGTATATGATATTGTCTGATATTTACTGACGTAAACTTTAGAGATATCTTTTCAGTACTACCCTTGTGTACCTTGTCCATATTGTTCTGTATACATGCAACTTATCCAATTCTTTTTTGGTAAATACTGTTCCTCATTGTATATTGTTTTACAGAATTGAGATTAACATAGGTTGTAGTACGTTTACAAAATTATGTGTCCTTCTTAATTTTAACCAACTTTTACATGAAGCTGGATTCTCCATTGGGTACAAAAAATTACTCATGTTTGACAAGGAAATTGCTGGATTTTCCAATTATTTTAAGCAAAGGCCTGAAATACCATTTTCAGGTCTGTGTTTTAAGTCTTGATGCAATATTTCTCATACATCAGAAGCCTAACCTTGGTACAAGGTGGAAGAAAGTCAGTGGGCCATGAAAGGTTTTTTTTTTTTTTTTTTAACAATAATGTCTGAAAAAACAGAAAGTCGTCAATTAAGCAACTTTTTAGCTCACCTGAGCTGGCTCAGGGTGAGCTATTAGGATCGATGATATCCATCGTCCGTCGTTCACACTTAGTTCGTTAACACTCTACTGGTCACATTTTTGCTCCAATTGTCACGAAACTTGGTCAGGATGTTTGTCCCAGTAATTACTCGGACGAGTTCGAATATGGGTCATCTGGGATCAAAAACTAGGTCACGGAGCCCAAAAATAGAAAAATCTTGTTAACACTCTAGAGGTTACATTTTCAGCCCAAATAATCTGGAAATTTGTCAGAAAGGTTGTTTCTACGATTTCTAGCTCAGGTTTGAATATGGGTCATCTGGGGTCAAAAACTAGGTCACAGTGACCAAAAATAGAACATTCTTGTTAACACTCTAGAGGTTACATTTTCAGCCAAAATAATCTGGAAATTTGTCAGAAAGGTTGCTTCTAAGATTTCTAGCACAAGTTCAAATATGGGTCATCTGGGTTCAAAAACTAGGTCACAGAGACCAAAAATAGAACATTCTTGTTAACACTCTAGAGGTTACATTTTCAGCCCAAATAATCTGGAAATTTGTCAGAAAGGTTGCTTCTAAGATTTCTAGCACAAGTTCAAATATGGGTCATCTGGGTTCAAAAACTTTGTCACAGAGACCAAATATGGAAAAATCTTGTTAACACTCTAGATGTTACATTTTAGCCCAAATAATCTGGAAATTTGTCAGAAAGGTTGCCTTGAGGATTTCTAGGTCATTTTTGAATATGGGTCATCTGGTGTCAAAAACTAGGTCACAGAGCTCAAATATGGAAAAACCTTGTTAACATTCTAGAGGTAACATTTTCAGTCTTAATAACCTCGAAATTTGTCAGAAAGATTGTTTGTAGCTCAGTTTTGAATATAGGTTATCTGGGGTCAAAAACTAGGTCACAGAGCCCGAAAGTACAAAAACCTTGTTAATGCTCTAGAGGTTACATTTTCAGTCTAAATGTCCTTGAAATTTGTCAGGAAGGTTGTTTAAATGATTTTTAGCTCAAATTTGGATATGGGTTATCTGGTGTCAAAAACTAGGTAACATGGCCCAAATATGTAAAAACCTTTTTAACACTCCAGAGGTTACATTTTCAGTCCAAATATCTTGGAAATTTGTCAGACAGGTTTTGTTTGATGATTTCTAGCTCAAATTGGAGTATGGGCCATCTTGGGTCAAAATCTATGTCAAAGAGCCCAAATATGGAAAAACCTTGTTAACACTCTAGAGGTAACATTTTAATTCCAAATAAGCTGGAAATTTGTCAGAAAGCCTAATTTTATGGTTTCTAGCTCAAGTTCAGATATGGATCATCTGGAGTAGAAAACTAGGTCACAGAGCCCAAATATCGAAAAACTTTGTTAACACTGTAGAGGCTACATTTTCAGTCCAAATGTCCTGGAAATTTGTCAGAAAGGTTTTTTGATGATTTGTAGCTCAAGTTTGGATATGGGTTATCTGGGGTCAAAAACTAGGTCACAGAGCCCAAATATCGAAAAACCTTGTTAAAACTTTAGAGGCTACTTTTTCAGTCCAAATGTCCTGGAAATTTGTCGGAGAGATTGTTTCAATAATTTCTAGCTCAAGTTGGAATATGGGACATCTAGGTTAAAAAACTAGGTCATAGAGCCCACATTATGGAAAAACCTTGTTAACACTCTAGAGGTAACATTTTCAGTACAAATAACCTTGAAATTTGTCAGAGAGATTGTTTCAATAATTTCTAGGTCAAGTTCGAATATGGGTCATCTTGGGTCAATTAATCAGGTCCATAGCAACTTTGTTAAAAGCAGTCATACTCAGGTGAGCGATACAGGGCCATGATGGCCCTCTTGTTTCTTACATTATCAGTGCACCATGGTGAAAATTTTTATTAAAGTATTAACATTTAATCTTGAAAGAAGACTTTTGTTTTCATGTCTCATTTTTGGGTCACAGTATTTTGACAATTATTCAACATTATTTATTTAAAATGTTGACCATAGTTATCAAACATGGTATAAAGTTTTGTAATAATTGAGAACACATTTTTGTAAAAAAAATTAACGTCACTTGTACATGTTCAGACTTGTAACCTTTTGGAGAGAAATTTTGAAGAGATGAGTTACCAGTATTGTTCTAATAAACATACAGGTCCACTTTTTGCTTTTTATATGAATTTTGTCAAGTTCTTTAGGAAATCTGCATGTGTAAGGAAGACACAAGTGTTTTGTAATTCACTGGCTGAGTAACGGGTGATTTGTCTGGTTTTTTTTTTTAATGATTATTGTAATATTTTAACATTCGGCAATGTATTGTAGCTTTCACATAAATATTGTCATATGAGATTATGTAAAATAAAAGCACAAACAATCCATATGGCTTTTGAATGTTTCTTTAAACTAGCAAGTACATGGTACTGACCAAACCCCTGATCTGAGAAAGTGGGTATTTTCTAAATAATGAGGAAAAGGTGTCTAGTAAAGGCCTTATCTGAGATGAGATAAACTATGCACCTGGCATTTGAAATGCTGCTGAAAAAAGGCAATTTACATCAAGAATTCAGGTCTTGTAGGGTTACATTTAGCATAAAAGATGAATGCGTTTATTTTCTATTTCTTCAAGATTAAAAACACTTGATATGATAAAACATTTTTCCACATTTGTTATTTTACATTGGTTGAAAGCCATATTGTCATCAAATTAATGATTTTTCTTCAGGTTATGAAGAATTATAAAATTTTGTCTAAACCAGGATTTATCTATTCATCTTTTTTTATTAATATTAATGCAATCCAGTACAGGTAATGCAATCCAGTATAATAACTTAGAGAAAGCTGCAATCACTCAGGTTGATAATTAATAACAATGATTGTTCTGTATATAGCTCATATTTTATCTATTATCAATTATTTTGCTTTATATGGGATACAACTGTCATGCTTATATATTGTGTATTTTTGTGTGTGTGGAGATTTCTTAGTGTCACAAATACTGATATACAAGGACAAAAGCTGTGATCTTGAGATGGTTACTGCTTATTCTGTGTACAAAAACTACAGATTGTTCACAATTAATGACACCATATCTTTGTCAGTACTACTGTCACAAGCCTAATTAACATTGTTGTAGCTTGTTATAACGTGTACAATGCACGTGTATTTAAATACACGTGTTATTACTTCAGCTTTGATAAAATGTTTAAAAATTCAGGTGGCTTTTAATGTATAAAATAAACAGAAAAACTACAGTGTTGTTTATTAGTATGCCTTCTTGATGAGAAAAAGTGTTGTTCCATTTCAGCCAGTGTTGTCGGACATAAAATAAAAAAAGAACCAATGATTGAAGTTAACCCCATTTTAAATAAAATGAAGTATTACCATTTCCCTGGGAGAAATATCACTCCCGAATACTTCCGATGAAATACAGACTACCATCCTAGTGCCTGCTTTGGTTTATGAGTAGCAAATATAAACAAATGTTCGTATCGGTCAAACCAATGTTTGTAGCCTTTGAACCACCAGTGTTCATAGCCTTTAAACCAATGTTTGTAGTCTTTTAACCACCAATGTTTGTAGCCTTTAAACCAATGTTCATAGCCTATCAACCGCCAATGGTCGTAGCCTTTAAACCAATGGTTGAAGTCTTCTAACCACCAATGTTCGTAGTATTTAAACCAATGTTCGTAGCCTTTAGACCACCAATGGTCATTGCCTTTAAACCAAGGGTTGTAACCTTTAAATAACCAATTTTTATAGCCTTAAAAACTATGTACTAGCCTTTTAACCCCACCAATGGTTGTTGCCTTTTAACCACCAATGTTCGTAGCCTTTAAACCAATGTACGTAGCCTTTTAACAACCAATGTACTTAGCCTTTTAATTAACATTCGCAGCTTTTAATCCATCCATGGTCGTAGCTTTTGGTAGTCATTTAACTATCAATGGTCCTAGTTTTTTAGAACCAATGTTTGTAGCCTTTAATCCACCAATATTCGTAGCCTTTAAACCAATGTTCCTAGCCTTTGAATCATCCTCGGTCGTAGACTTTAAACCAATAGTTATAGCCTTGTTATCACCAATTTTCGCAGCCTTGTAACCTATCTTTGTAGCCTTTTAACCAGTATTCCTAGTGTTTAAATTATTCATGGTCGTAACCTTTAAGCACATGGTTATAGCCTTTTAACCACTTATGGTCGTAGTCTTAAACCAATGTTCCTATCCTTTGAACCAATGTTTCTAGCGTTTAAAACTATGGCCTTAGCATTTTAACACTGGCCTTAGCGTTAAAAACCAGTGAGTGTAGCTTTTAACCAATGTTTGTAGCCTTCAAATTAATGTTCGTAGCTTTTAATCAATCCATGGTCGTAGCTTTAAACCAATGTTTATAGCCTTTTAACCACAATTTTTTGTAGCTTTTTAATCAATGGTTGTAGTCTTTTAACCACAAAATGTCTTAGCCTTTTAACGAATGGCAGTAGCCTTTGAACCACAGATGGAATAAGCATTTAAACCAATGTTCGTAGCCTTTTAACCATTTATGTTCCAAGCCTTTAAGCCGATTGTTATAGCCTTGTAATCACCAATGTTTGTAGCCTTGAAACTTATCTTCCAAGCCTTTTAACCAATGTTCCTAGTGTTTAAACCATTCATGATCGTAGCCTTTAAAGCAATAGTTACAGCCTTTTAACCATTAATGGTCGCAGTCTTTAAACCAGAGTTCGTATCCTTTAAACCAATGTCCCTAACATTTAAACCTATGGTCGTAAACTTTTAACCAAAAATGGTCGTAGACTTTTAAGCAATGTTCGTAGCCTTTAAACCAATCTTGTTAGATTTTAAGCCAATGTTCTTAGCCTTTTAACTAACAATGCTCGTATCCTGTAAATCAATGTTTGTAGTTTTCAAAGCAATGTTTGTAGCTTTAAACCAATATTCATAGCTTTTAAACCAATGTTTTATAGCCTGTAAACCAATGTTTGTAGCCTTTAAACCAATGTTTGTAGCCTTTAAACCAATGTTTGTTGCCTTTTAACCTATCCACGTTTGTAGCCCCTGAGCAAATATTCTTAGACTTTTGATCTGTGTTCATAGCCTTTAAGTTTACGTAGAAAATTGTTAAAACAATGTTCGTAGCCAGTGTGTTGAGTTAAGTTCACGAGGGTATCTCTTGTTCTGTTGCACACATCCTTAAAAAGATTATACGGATTTTAATTGCAACCATGAAAATCACTAGCGGCCAGGAAGATTTTTTTTCTAGGGGTTATTATAGTACCGTTTAGTTTGGAATAAAAAATAAAAAACAAACTTTGTGGTTCCGTTAACGCTACAATATCACGGCCTGTAAACTTTTGTGCCATTACATTTTGGCACATTTGTTGTTTGTCGTTTGCTAAGCAACGTAAAATCATAGAGTTAAATTAGCAACGATGCATGTCGCGATTTAATAAAAAGTACAACATAGACTTTGTCCCGAGGAAAAACTATTGTAAATGAAAACTGACAATTCTTTCTCGTGTTATGAATTCTTACAGAAAAGTTTGATTAACCGAGTCTTATTATTCGCTTTTTAAATGTTGAATTCTCTTGCAACGCACATATATACTTAAAGAAAAACTGAACAGGAAGGGCACAACAGGGTGCATACTGACTCAGTCTCAATATTTGACTACAAAAGCAGGTCTGCTCAAAGGATTGAAAGTATCTAAAGAAGACTTAGCAGTTACATTAAACTATCTCGAATTGAAATGTCAAGTTAATTGTACATTTAAAATTCAATGGACACCAGACAAGTGGAAAGTACTTTCATTTAAATAAAACAACTTTTTCATACAACACTTAAACTATAAAATATTAAACGTTTTGTATGACTTTGTTGTTGTTGTTTTCTGTGGGCAAACTGACGTTTCAGACGTTACGTTATTATGACGTTACTTTTAATGTTACGTAATCTGCCCAAGAAATAGAGCACGCATAATGTTTACTTGGGCATAATACGCCATAAAATATCACAGCACAATCAATACCTTCAAAAGTTTAAACGAAAAAAAGGAAAAGAAGAAATGATTTCTAACGGAAATAATTCCATCTGGTATGTGGAATACACGGCGGCGTATTAATACTAACGTCGACGTCATTACGTCATAGTAATTTGCCAATGACAACGTCAACAGAAACGACAACGATTTCAAGCAAGCAAGCAACGATTTTCTTTTCAAATATTTATCATGAAATTTCCACATCCTTAATGGAAATACATACAACAGAAACAACTGGCAATACTCTACAGGTGTCAAGGTAATTATTTTTTGTCTGGGCAACATAAATTTACCAGAAACTGGCAACAGTAGAAAAAAAAGTAAGCTCGTTAATTTTATAGTTTATCTTTCCTGAAATATATGAGTCGAAAGACAGAATCAAGCGCTTATTTGATAATAATATTATAAGTTAAACGGCAAAATATATCAAAATTATTTTAGAAAAGATGACATAATTAGTTTAAACATATCTTATTTCCAAGAATGTTTGACAACAGTGTAAGTTTGCATCCATTTCAACACAAACAAGGAAGAAGGGTTAGGTCACATGTTCTAACAACATTAAATACGTCATGTCCCTATTGAATAATATATTTACATAATAGATGGTATCAAACGTTTCCAAATACTGAATGGAAATAATGTTATTTAAACATGAAAATCCAAATAGGGTTGGAGAGGCAAAATACTGTCAGAATAAATAAATAGGTATCATCTGTCTAGCATTGAAGAGTTGGAAAAAATTCGTAAACGATAATGAAAAAAAGAATCTAAGTTGAAAAAAATATATTAAAAGATAGAGAGAATGATGACATAAAAAGTCTAAGAAATATTAACTGTATGCAAGAAAATTTGTATGGCCATAGGACACTGTTTCAAAAATCAAGGTCGTTAAAATAAAAATGGTGAAAAAACTCTGACTGTTTTCCTCTCCTCTATAAGATATCTGTAGAATGGATAATGACTTTTTTCCCCTTAAATGCAAAACCCACTGCCTATCTTCTTGATTCTTGAGCAATTTATGTATTACAATTCCTTTTAAATTAAGTTCATTAATATTCGCTTAGTGCATTGGTAATAAATATAAAGTCAGACAGAGAAATTCATTTCTTTTTTCAAATAATACTCTGATTAAATAAGCGCTTAGTTTGAACTAACTTACCAGTCCAAAAATTCTAGTTAACCCGTGCAATTCCCAATGTCGCCGAGCATTTTCATTCAGGAAGTTTTTGTTTCCAATTTCAGTCTGTCACAACTTTACCATGCCAAGGAATGTGCTAATTTTTGTTTGTGCTGGACCTGTCCACGTTGCCATCCGAACGTGACTGCCGAAATTTGTTTGAAGAAACCAATACCACATACAAAAACTCGACTCTGACTCAAGAAAATTCGGGTTAGTAAGAAAACTCAGGCACCTGATCGAATTCCTTTGTTATTATCTACACCAATGAAAATTAGGTAAACACAACAAATTTGAAATCGACTGTCTGTCTGTCTGTTTGTTTGTTTTATTTCTTCTTTCTATTTTGTTTTTTTCTTCTATTTTTTTCTTTCGTTCGTCTGTATTGTTCTCAGCATTATCTTTCATTTCACAGACGAAACTGATGAAATTAAGAAAAATCTTATCACAAAGGAGCCCAAAGTGACGACGTGCAGTACGTCCCCTGACAGAACCAGTTCCGGGTATGATTCTGATAGCGAAGAGGAAGTACAGGCCCCAACAAACAAACGACGGAAGATTAGAAATAACAAATACAAACAAGGTATATACAATACTACAATATATTTTCAAAACCTCAATTCATAAAATTTATTTTTATCTATATTTGGAATTATTTTGTTCTAAAATAACGAATGTGTAATTCAGTCTCTGCATTTTTCGGTTGAAACAAAGCCTTGTCACACCTACAGAAACATATTAAAGTCAGCTGTCGCTGTAAGGTTGCAAATGAATCATAATTAATCTTATATATCTTGAAAATAAATGTTTTTACAATAACCTTTTCTACGTTCATGACAATTTTTGCATTTCTATTAAAAGTGTTGACCATGTTATTAACAACCATCTTTATAATGCTTATTTCAGACGAGAGCATTCAGTTAAAGGGACAGAAGAGAAAAAATAACGCAGACGACGACTCTAATCTAAACTGCAAACGAATGAAAGCTACATCGTCCTCGGGTTGTTACAACTACCATGCATCAGTTGCCAGCTCAAGCAGTGGCAGTGATTATAGCTCATCTAGCTCAGATTCGAGTTCCGATTCCAGCTCTGATTCGAGCTCTGATTCAAGCTCATACTCTATGTCGAGCTCTGATTCGGCCACAAGCTCAGATTTCTCAAGCTCTGATTCGGACACACAAAGCGATGATAGTGACGAATATTCATTTAACCCATGCAAGTATCTCAACACATTCAGAAGGAAGACCCTTTGTCCAGACTTTTGTGTTTGTAATGCCGGACCAAGTCGGCCTCCTCCACCTATACAGCGAGAGAAGCCCACCCCTGTGCCATTATACAAGAAGCTTATGCATCGTCGTCTGCTGAGTGTGGCAAACACGGGCATTAGTTCATGCTGCAGACGACACTGTTATCTACGATGGCTGCGACAAAGATGAATTGTTATCTACATAAATAAAATCAGAATGTACACCTTGAAATTGATACAAACTGTGATCGAAATTGTCAAGCTTTTAAGACTTTATTATTCAAAATATTTTGATTGATTTCATAAAGTTCATACTGCCTATGCTGTGTCTGCCTTTTTCTTTTCTCCAAATGGTTTCCTTTTCATCTGTCATACGTGCCTCAGTTCAAGCGGGTGATACTGAAACTTAGTAGCTTCTCTTTTTCCATTTTTTTCCAATTTTCTAAAAATGACATTTATATATACCTAATTTATTATGTTGTAAAATGTTGCGATTAAATCGAAGAAAATATAAACTACATTTTAGTATAGAATAAGTCAATGTACGAAGGAATACTTTAAATTAAAAGTCTTTCATAATGTTCCATGGTGGAAATGTTTGACCGAATCCCTGGCATGAAGCCATTTTATGTAGTGGTTGCAAAAGAGTTCTAAAGCGATTTGAATAGAGTCTTATTGTCTCATGATTAATAAAAACTGTCGTTTCTAAAAATGCAGGACATGTAGATACGATGGGAAAGTTCATCTAAAGTATACTTGCAAATCACAAAGAAGAAAGAGTGAAGTGTTTTCGATGCAATATTGCCAAAAGCAGCCATTTTTGTTCATTCGATTGCAATACCACAAACACCTGGCATAACTCGAATCCACTCTTCAGTCCTGGTCAATTTCTCTATACGTTTCGTAATTCATTTCAGCCAGTGTTGGTGTTTTTATCAAAAAGGACACAAAATTCAAAAAGAACCAATAATTGAAGTTACCACCGTTTTGAATATAATGAAGTATTACCATTTCCTTCCGAAAATATCACTCCCGAATGACATCCGATGAAATACAGACTCCTAGTCCCTGCTTTGGTTCATGAGTATTAAACGTAAACCAATGTTCTTGTCCTTTAAACTAATGATCGTAGCCTTTTAACCAGCAATGGGCGTAGTCTTTAAACCAATGTTTGTAACCTGTTGACCACCAACGGTCGTAGCCTTTAAACCAATGTCCGTACCCTTTTGACTACCAACGGTCAAAGTCTTTGAACCAATGTACATAGCCTTTTAATCACCATTGGTCGTAGCTTTTTAAACAATGATTGTAGCCTTTAAATCAATTGTTGAAGCTTCTATCCACCAGGGGTTGTAGCATTTTAACCACAAATGGTCGTAGCCTTTAAACTGATATTCCAAACTTTTAAAACCAATGCTTGTACCCTTTTAACCACCAATGTTCGTAGTCTTTAAACCAATGTTCGTAGCCTTTTAACCAAAAATTGACATAGTCTTTAAACCAATGTTAGAAGCCTTTTAAACACCAATGGAGGTAGCTGTAAACCAGTAGTTGTAGCCTTTTACTAATCAGTAGAAGCCTTTAACCATCAAAGGTTGTAGTCTTTTAACAACCAATGTTCGTAGCCTTTTAACCACCAATGGCTGAAGCCTATTTTAAACCATTAATGTTCGTTACCTTTTAACCAATTGTTGAAACCTTGAACCATCAAGGGTTGTAGCTTTTTAACCACCAATGTTCATAGCCTTTAACCAATAGTTGAAGCTTTTCGTCCGCCATTGATCGTGCACTTTAGACCAGTGATCGTATCTTAAACCAACAATAGTCGTTACCTTACAACCAATTGTGAGAGCCTTTTAACCACCAATGTTCGTAGCCTTTTAATCAATGTTCGTAAGTTCTTAACCAATTGTTGTGGCTTTTTAACCATAAATGATCAAAGCCTTTCAACAAATGGCTGTAGCTTTTGAACCACTGATGGAATAAGCACTTGAAGCAATGTTTGTAGCCTTTTAACCGTCCATGGTCGTAGCCTTTAAAAATGGTTGTAGCCCCGTAATCACTAAATGTTTGTGGCCTTAAAACTCATCCTCGTAGCCTTTAAACCAATGTTCCTAGCATTTAAAACATCTATGGTCGTAGCTTTTAATCACATGGTTATAGTCTTTTATACACTAATAGTCGTACCATTTAAATCAATGTTCGTAGCTTTTTAACCAATGTTCATAGCGTTTAAACCAATGTTCTTAGCCTTTTAACCAACAATGGTCGTACCCTGTAAATCAATGTTCGTAGCTTTCAAACCCTTGTTTGTCGCTTTTAAACCAATGTTCATAGCCTGTAAACCAGTGTTTGTAACCTTTAAACCAATGTTCGTAGTCTTTTAACCTATTCATTTTCGTAGCCTTTAAGTCAATGTTCATAGACTTTAAACTATTGTTTGTAGCCTTTTGACCTATGCTCATAGCCTTTAATATTCTGTACATGATTTTAAATCACTGTTATTAGCCAATTTAATGAGTTAAATTAACAAGAATATCCTTGCATTTGGTTTTCTTCTTCTGTTGCACACATCCTTATAGAAGATTGTAAGGATATTTAATTGAAACTATGAAAATTACTAGCAGAAAGATTTATGCTTTCGTCGTTTGGAAGTTGTTGTTTTTTTCTAGAAAAAAAAATGGAGTTATAATACTACCGTTTTAGTTTTGAATTTTAAAAGAAATGTGAAATAATTACTATGTGGTTCGTTTATACTACAGTATCACGGCCTGTAAATTTTTGTGCCATTACATTTTGGTATATTTACTGTACGTCGTTTGCTAAGCAAAGTCAGATTATAGAGTTAAATTAGCAACAATGAATGTCGCTATTTAATAAAAAGTACAACATAGTCTTTGTCCTGTGGAAAAACTATTGTAAATGAAAACTGACAATTCTTTCTTGTGTTATAAATTCTCATAGAAACATTTGATCAACCGAGTCTTATTATTCGCTTTTTAAATGTTAAATTCTCTTGCAATGAACATATATAATTAAAGTAAAGCAGAACAGAAAGAGCACAACAGGGCGCATACTGGCTCAGTCTCAATATCTTGACTGCAAAAATCATATCCGCTCCGAAGAGTGTAAGAAATTTAAGATTTGCATTAAACTATTTAAATTTGAATATCAAGGTAACTAAACCTTTTAAATTCAATGGACAGGAGACAAAACAGAAAGTAATTACTTTTAAATAAAATAAATGTTACCATGCAATGCTTAAGCTATGACAAAATAGACATTTTGTTTGGGTTCGTTGTTGTTGTTGTTGTCTGCGTCCGAACGGTCGTGTCAGATGTTACGTAATATTGACGTTACTTCTAACGTTATGAAATCTTCCTTAGAAATAGAGCACACTTAAAATTTACTTGGGTATAATACGCCGAAACATATCACGACACAATCAATACCTTCAGAAGTTTAAACGAAACTTATATAGAATACACAGCGGCGTATTAATACTAACGTCGACGTCATTACGTCATAGTTATTTGCCAATGACAACGTCGACAGACATGAAATATAAATTTGATTTAATGAATGCCTTTTTAACTTAAATTGTAACATTTGCATTGATCGAAGGACTTTAGAAGCGGACGATAAAATTTTAGAAATATGTTCGTCCCAACTTCCATCGTTGCTTAATGTAACACCTAAATGTTTGTGATGATTAACATATGTTAGTTCGTTATTGTCAAAATTAAGTCTCGGAAAATCTCTATCACTAAGAGAAAAAGCTATCACTTCAGTTTTCGTTGGATTGAAATTTACCAACCATTGTTTTGACCATTGTAAACTTTTTCAAGAACAGAATTTAACCGTGTTTCAATGATATCCTTATTATGAGAATTTTCGGAAAGAGACAAGTCATCTGCAAAATGTCGTGCAATGTTTTGTAACGAGTCAACGGTGTTGATATTTTTAACAACTAAATTTTTTAATAAGCTCAGATATTTCTTGTCTTGAGATAGTAACTTCTGTTAAAGACGCGTTAGTTTTCGATTCAAATACAGGAAGATGAGTTGACGTATCATTTATTGTAGATATTGTGACAAAGAAATCATTATAAGTATTCACTATATCACTTTCAGAGACTGAATATTCGCCGTTGTCATTCTTCAGTGGGGGTATTGTTGTGGTCTTACAGGAGTTTTCCTTTATAAAGTTTTTTCCAATATTGAGATGGATTATTTGTAGATAATTCAAAAAGGGAATGTTCGAGGTAATGGAAATATGTCTCTTGTGCATGTTTTTCATATTGTTTACTTTATTTCGGATAAATTTATATTGGACCCAATCTGAAGGCTTTCGTGAGACTACAGCTTTACGTTTTAAGCGATCACGTTTTCTAGAAATCTTTCGTAGATCAGAAGTGTACCAGGGTTTGTCATTTGGTCTTACTAAAGTATAATAATTTGGAATACATTCGTTTGCCATGTTTTTGAAAATACTAATAAATTCATCACAGACAGTTGAAATATTGCCATTTGTAAGAAACGACCAATCGTATGCCGCAATACGGTTATTCAATTTAACAAAATCTGCTTTTTTGTAATTCCATACATGCCGTTTGTACGTTTTTCCAAAGTCAAAATTTACTTGTAGATGAATATAAGTAGCAAATTGGTCACTGATAAGGTTATCCGTTTCAAAAATACCAGCATCCATTGATATTAGATGATTAGAAACAGCAATAGGAACTAACAGTGTACTAGTGTCGTTAGTAACTCTTGTTAATGGAATTTCAATGACAGTTTTAAGATTATTAGTAATTAGTAAATCGCGGAATTTTCTATTTTGCGCTTGTAAAATATTTTCATTAATGTCTCCGTTCATAATAATGTTATTATTCAGTTCATTTGCCCTTTCTAAACATAAGTTAAACCTATCCCAGAATTCAACGGGTGCACTGGGTTGCCTATATACCGTACAAAGGAAATAAGACCGAATTTTGTCTTTTAATTCAATCCAGATTCTGGTAAGATTGATTCGAGATCTATCAATCGTTTTGGTCTTAAATAAAATGAGACGTACACTAAAATTCCAGACGAGTGTGCCGTAAAATCTTTACGAAAAAAATAGTCGAATGTATCCAAAGATAATTTATTGTCGTTAATTCGATCGGTTAAATGTGTTTCTGTGAAACAAATCACATCGAAATCTAAATGTTATTTTTGATATAGTCAAATTTTTTACCGTATCGAACGTATGTTTTGATGGATAATGGACAAACAGTTATCAGTGCTTGTTTCAGGACCAGGATGTGTTTCGATATCATTTGATAAATTAATATAATTTTCAAGGAACAGTACCAAAGATAGATAAAATTGGTATTTTTTGTCGTGCATGATTCAGATATAGGACTGAAGGTATTGACTAAGCATCGTTCTAGAATACTAGAAAAAATAAGCATGGCAGTCACTGGTATAAGTGATTGTTGTAGATCTCTTAACATATTGTAATGTTTTTGAGCCGTTTTCGAACCCCCCAAAAAAGGAAAATTCCGACCTGTGGGTGCCTCGATATTATACAACAAAGAGCTTGTCTATGCTTAAGAACAAATGATTTATTAAGCTAAAGAATCTACAGTTATTGAGTATAATGAATAAAATGACTTATTAAGAAGATAACTGTGTTAGATATGTTACTAAAGGTAAAAAAAAAGCGTTAGTTACATCCGCTCCATCTTGTGTTCCACTGCAAGAATCCAGTTTCAAGAAAAATGCCCCGTGAATTATTTAGAACAAAATCTAAACCTTTCTTATCTCTTATGAAGCTTAATAAAGTCTAATAAAAAAAACAAAGTGTCTGAAACCAAAGTTTACTACTGAAAGTCTAAATCCAGAAAGCCCCTGAAGAACGCCGTACGGGCAATATATTCAAATTCCCCGCCTCGAAAACTTGCAAATCACTGAGCGCTTAAGCACCGCTACGCTCTCGCCCAATCAGATTGTAGAACGTCCATTTTGGCGCCAAAGCTTTCCATCTCGACCAATGGCTGGTCGTTCGGCACATACACCGAAAGAAAATAGATCCGAACAGTCCACGCAGATTCCAATAAAATAACTTTATATGGTCGTCCAAGCAACCCCTTAAGTCCCTTTAATTTAGTAATTTCTAATGTAAACATTCTGGTCCGTAATTGTTCAGGTTTTAGACAAAACCAAGCATGCACTGTGACGTCAGTGTTTACAAAACACGGAAGTAGATTAATTCTGCATTTCATTATGAAAGGAAAAGACTCTATCCATATGTCATTAAATATTTGAGAGAGGAATATTTTCTCTGAAACATATAGTTTAAATACATGCGTTCATTGCATCAGTTCCGTTAACGATTAATATGGAAGTATGAATTGTCATTAATTTTCGTGACCTGTCAAAAGTCTACCAAAGTTTACAAACAGCTATCCTGGCATCCTGAGTATACTATAACACTATGAAGCTTATCAATGTGATGATTTACACTGTCTCAAGCATCAATAAACTTAGCATACGTTTTAGAAAAAGTTCTACATAAGGGGGGTATTCATATTACACTCTCCCCACCCTAGTAAAAGTAATCCTCCTGGATTACAATCATCAGTACCTAGAAATAACTAAGGAAATGAAAGAGAAACAATAGTCTTTTGTCAATATCATTTAAACATATGCAAGCAACAATTTTACAATTGAAGAATATCACATATTTTAACAAAGTTTAGTACATGTGAACATTAGTAAATTAAAACAAGCAACTAATTTAATTTCATCTGAACAATGCTTAAATGCTTAAAGAAAATAACTACTCCCTAATCATTCTGAAACAACCTCAATACAAGTGAAGAGTTTACATTTTGCCATTACATTACTTTAAATTTTTACTTTTATGCCCCCTTCCTCCAACACTTTAATTATGTCATCTGTGTCAGTCCAACGGTCAGCTTTTTCTAAGGACTTAACTATTGACCAAGCTTGCTGAGAATCTGGGATTTCGCTTTTAATTATTCCCCTCAGATAAGATAAATTATATTGTCTAATTTTGTCAGGTATTTTCTCTGCTTCACTGTTACTGACTACAGGTTTATCTTGGCCATCAAGCATTAAAAATGAATATTTATCACACAATAACTTTTTAGAAATGACAGGAAATTCCAGATTGTTTTTTCTTTCTAAAAACAAAGCCATTTGTTCCATAGCAAAAAGTCTGTTTTCCGGGGTGAGCTCTCGCCAATTCCTGGGTGGCCATTTCATTTTAATGTCCAAAACATCAACTTCAATTTCCCGAGTCCAAGCTCTCCTCGCGTGAGGACAAAGAGGCATCACCCCCATTTTCAAAAGTTTTATGGCTCTATCCCGCAAAGTTGAGTGTGACACACTCAAACTGGTTACTGAGGATGTGCCTGATGACGATGACGAGTCAGTCGTTGAAAGTGAATCCTCCATTTCCTGACTCCTATTTCCTACTTTGATTTCCCTAATGTCCCCCATAGATCTTTGTCCCATATTTTGTTTATTCCCCACAACCTCCTTACTTCCGTATTTGATTCCTACATTTGCCCCAATTCCTCCTTCACAACCTGTTCCCTCACCTCCAGTGACAGTGTTAACTTTTAAGTGACTCTCAATCCCAGAGTTCAATTCTTTTTCAACATCTTCCGAATCAAGAAGAGGAAGAAACTCCCCTGTCCTATAGTTTAAGCACAGTGTCGCATCCCCATTTCCACAAACCTTCGTAGCCTTAAATTTATCAATATTGTCTTGCCCTGAACTATCTGCATTTTCAATTCCTGATTCACCCATATCCCTCAATATCGCCTGAACTGCAGTTTCTGTTTCCGGTCTCTCCTCTGCCACTTCACAATCAAATTCATAGTCATAGAAATCTCCTTCCTCTGATGTCTTTTGTTCCTTATATGCGTCTCCTTTTTCTGATATCTTTTGTCTTATGTTATCTCCACCTAGTGTGTCTTGTTTCCTGTTTCCATGTCCTGTTTCTGATTGTCTTTGTTCCCTATTTGTATTACTGTCCAATATCTCATTTTCCTTGTTTTCTGCTTTTGAGTCATTTTCTAATGTCTTCCGCTCTTTGTTAATCTTTCCTTTTTCTGATGTCTTTAGTTTCTTTTTCATGTCACTCTCAAAACACTCTGTTTGTCTCTTTCCTCCTCTGTTGCTCCTTGATACCTCTTCATGTTTGTTCATAGTCTTATTAGGACATTCACTGCTCACTGACCTTCCTCTTCGTTCTTTCTTCCTAGACCATTCTTCCCCCTCTTTCCAACCTTTGTTCAACTTATCCAGCCTATCTTTCCTATCTTCAAACCCCTCTGCCCAACTCCTGAACTCTTTCCTTATAGAGTAAGCCAACTCACTGTCATATGGGATGACGGACTCAGTTACCTTGGCGTAGTCGATGGGATTCACCGCAAAGTAAAATCCAGCCTGTCGGGAAAACATTTCCTTGCTTCTCCAGGCTTCATCAGTATGAGCGCTGCCCCTTACAGGACTTTCTAAGTCTGAGATCCTGGTAAACGTCTTCTCTTTTCCTGGACACCAGGGGCACAAAACAGTCAGGCACCGATGAGCAGAACCAATCAAATGCGACTTGAGGGCTCCCCACGTGCGGAACATAGCAGGACAAAGCCAACATGTTTCCCTATAAAGAACGTCTGTTGTTAGTTTTTTTTGTTACAGTTAGCACATACAATGAAAGATTTTTGTAAATACAAAGAAAGATAAAGGTTCGGCCACCCACAGGAGTTGCGACGAAGACTATACCTGTTCTCCCGAAAAAAAATGAGCGAAAAGCTTCTGTAGACAATATTTTGTACTTGTCAAAATTCGAAAAGTTTTTATTTTTTATTTTTTTTTTATTTTACATATTGAACACATATTTTACACAATTCTACACATGTTGCCTGTTGAACATATTTACTATACAAACCAAGTCATCGACAGTCCTTGTCACCAAGAACGGTCCTTTCCACTTGTTGACGAGTTTCGAACTGACTCCGACTTTTCTCGTAGGGTCATGTAGCCAAACCAACTGTCCTTGCGAATATGCCTTGCGTTTCCGAGATTTGCAGTCATAATGCTTCTTTTGATATTTAGCTGCGACCTTCAAATTTGCCCTAGCTATGTCATGACATGTCTTCAGTTTGTCTTCGAGATTCATGACGTACTCGTTTAAGTCGGATTTGTTTTCCGATTTAGGACGACCGATAAAGGCATGCATCGGTAACATTATTTCTCGACCGAACACCATCTTATTTGGACTTAATTTTGAACTACTATGCGGAGAGCTACGGTACGCCATCATTACCTGTTGAAGGTAAGCATCCCAGTAGTTCTGTCGATCACTACAGTATGCTTTCAGCATAGAAATAAGAGTCTTATTGAAGACCTCAATTGAACCATTTGCCTGGGGGCGCAGAGATGTAGCATGTGTCTTCTCTATATCCAAAAATTTACAAAGATCCTCCATTAGCTTTGACTCGAAACATTTTCCTTGATCTGTATATATCTGTAAAGGCACGCCGAATCTGCATATGTATGTCTCCACCAGTGCCTTAGCAACAGTTTTTGATTCTATGTCAGGTAAAGCCACACTTTCGGTCCACTCTGTGAACCAGTCCGCCATCACAAGGATGTACTTGTTTCCGCAGGTGGTAACCGGAAGTGGCCCAAGAATATCCATCATTAGCCTCTCTCCTGGTTCCCCGACAACGTACTGTCCTAGAGGAGCTTTGTTTGCAGTTCTTGATAATTTTGCTGCTGCACATTCGTCGCATTCTAGACAATATCTCTTTACCGTGTCTACCATCCCTGGCCAATAGAATGCTTGTCTAATCTTTCCAAGTGTTTTCTCTATACCGAGATGCCCACTGCACCGTGTGTTGTGGTGATATCTTATAACATCGTGTTGTCTATCCTTTGGCGTTACCAGTTGATAAATTGTATCTCCGTCGTCAGTTTCAAATCGCCGGTAAAGAAGATTCCCGATGATTTCCAGTCGATCCCATTGCCGCCATAATGTTTTCAGGTAGGAGGAACAAGCAGAAATTTCTGTCCAACCGGGTCTCTTTTCACCATCCTGCAAGTCCATTTTGATCTTGGCTATATCTATATCTTGATTCTGGCTTGTTGATAAATCCATAGGGTCCCACCCATCTAAGAGAAAGTGATTGTTTGACAATGCAGATGATGCATCCTGTGTCTGACTTCTGGTAAAAACCCTGATGTGCTCTTCCTTGCATTCATTGGACGTCTTGTTATTTTTCTCAAAGTCATTCTGTATCTCTTGTTGGTGTTTGCACGATTTACAGGGCCTTCTCGAGAGCGCATCGGCATTGGCATGGCTCTTCCCACTTCGATGTACAACAGTTAGATTATAGGTGTTCAATTCTTGTAGCCATCGAGCGACTTGTCCAGTTGGAACTTTAAGTGACCTCATCCAACTGACGGCTGAATTGTCAGTCCTTAAAAGTACATCCTGGCCATATAGATAACTGTGGAAGTGTTTCAAAGCCGTAATGACTGCTAGCATTTCTTTTCTGGTAACACAATAAGACCGTTCGTGCACGTTCATGGCTTTGCTCATGTAGGCGATTACCCTTTCTTTACCATCCTGCATTTGGCTTAGCACGGCTCCAGATGAAATATCAGAAGAATCAGTATCGAGTATGAATGGTGAGCCTAATACCGGATATGCAAGCACTGGCGTTGTGGTCAGTGCTTGTTTGAGCAGGTCAAATGACTCCTGACACTCGACTGTCCAAATGAACCTACTGTTTTTCTCACAGAGTTTGTGCAACGGTCTGGCTACATTTGAAAATCCTCTAACAAATTTTCTATAATAAGAAGCTAACCCAAGAAAACTGCGCACTTCCTTACAGTTCCTTGGTGTTGGCCAATCCTGCACAGCTTTGATTTTCTCAGGGTCTGTTTCGATGCCCTCCTCTGACACGACATGACCAAGAAAACGTACAGATTTTTGGAAGAATACACATTTTGATGGCTTCAGTTTGAGTCTCGCTTTGCGAAGCCTTTCGAAGACATGCTCTAGACGGACTAAACATTGATCAACTGACTCTCCTGGGGTTATTATATCATCCATATAAAGAAGTGATTCAACCCACTGAATTCCTCTCAAAACTGTCTCCATTAGTCTTTGGAAGGTCGAGGGAGAATTAACAAGCCCGAATGGCATAACTCGGAAATGAAATAAACCCTGGCTACTTGTCGAGAATGCAGTCTTTATTTTGTCTTCTTCCTCCATTTCTATTTGCCAGAAACCACTACAGAGGTCCATAGTGTTGAACCACTTGGATCCCAAAAGAGAATCAAGACAATCATCTACCCTTGGTATGGGATACGCATCTTGAACAGTCACCTCATTTAATTTCCGGTAATCTATGCAGAATCTAGTTGTTCCATCCTTCTTCGAGACAAGCACAACAGGAGAGGACCAAGGGCTGTTTGAAGGCTCGATTATTCCTCTGTCGAGCATTTTATTCACTTCCTCTGTTTCTATATCACGCTTCCCATAAGGTTGTCTTCTAACTGGTTGTCGTATGGGTGAGGAGATTCCTGTGTTGATTTTGTGTTTCACCAGATTAGTGCATCCAAGGTCATCGAAGCCTTTCGAGAAGACATCCAGATATTTGTAAAGCAACGATGCAAATTTCTCCCTGTCACCTTCATTCAAATGTTCTTTCCCTTTGTCAAACATTGACTTAATATGTTCCGGTAAAATATTTTGCCTGGATCTTCCAGGATCTTCGATATCGCTGTGCATTGTTGCAGCACATGTTTGTACCTTCTCAGTGTCCGTATTCATTTCTCCTGAATCTTCCTGTGTAGGATAACACTGACCTATTTCTTGTCCCCTTTTCAAAGTATACACTGCGTCACTATCATTCATCACTCCAATGAACGCTTCATTTCGATGAGGGTCTAATAATCCATTGATTATCTTTACTTCAACTATTTTCTCCATCTTTGTCTCACTTACAAATGCAACTTCGGGAAGCGTTTGGTGACTCGGTATCTTCACTGGCACTAACATGTAAGTGTTTGATGGTACTTGAATTTCTTTTTCCACTATAACTCTACAAACTCTGTTGTTGTCATCTTTTATCATCATACATTGTATGGTATGTCCACTCCTAGTACCAAGCTCCAACGTTTCCAGGTCCCAATGTTTGATATTTTCCATAATAAAATCCTGACCCAAGAGGCCTGGCAAAGAAATATCACAAACGATTAGAGCCATTTTAACTCTGAATCGTCCAAATTCTATTTCTACCTTTATCAGACCATGTATTATAATGTTGGTGCCATTAACTGATTGTACATCAATTTTCCTTTTATCAAGTGGGTACCTGCCTTCTCCTCCGCATTTATCATACGTTTCCTTAGATATCAAAGATGAAGTGGCCCCGCTGTCAATCAAAAAGTCTACATGTGTTTGATTCATGCTACCTCTAACATATAGTCCATTATCCCAAGAAAATTGTTTTCTTTCTACCTGGCCAATTCTAAATGGCTTGATATTTTGTTTGAATGTTGTTTCACAATGACTAGGTCGATTTCCCTCCAACTCAACTTCCGTCATCTCACGACCTACCGAGATGACGGTCTGAAGTTTTCCTGGTTCATAAGGTGGGTTTTATTTGGTTGCCTATTCTTTTGTGGACATTGCCTCCAAAAATGATCTCTGGCTCCACATGTAAGGCACGATCTGTCACTTATAGGCTTCGTATCAGTTGCTTCAAGTTTATCTAGACGTGTCTCAATCCTCTGGATTGCTTCTTTTATGGTCTTAAGTTCTGTGTCATCTTTCAAGTCGGCAGGTTTCACATCCCTCAACTTCTCTGCGGCTACACCTCTGATCGTCCCAGCAGATGTGCTTGCTCTCCCTAGCACGTCCTCGTATCGTTCGACTATCTCCACTGCTTCCCTGATTGTTCTACAGCTTTTATCCATCAACCGGCACCTCATTTCCGGCGAAAAGCTTTTGTAGAAATGTTCCAGTGCTAGCATCTCTTGAGCTACTGGATCAAGTGACACATAAGCCTTTTGAGCATACAGCCGAATCTCGTCCCAAAATACGGCCACTGTTTCATTCTTTTGTCTAGTACGTGTCTGAATTTTGGATAGCCATCTATTAGCCTGTCTTTTGCTGCCAAACCTTTGTTCTAGATGATTTGTAAGAACTTTGTATGAACGTTTTTCATGAGGCGCCAAGGAGCTATAATGAAGCCTAGCCTGTCCCTTTAGTGATGTTGCTAGGTATAAAAGTTTCTCTTTGTCTGACCATTCTGCAAGTTCTGCACAATCCTCAAAATATGCCTGGTATACATCCCAGTCGTCTTCTCCAGTAAAGGAATCAGGCTTTATATTTGGTGCTTGGCGTCGTATATAATGTTGCCTTGCAATGTAAACATGGTCTCCTTCATCTCCCATGTCTCCAGCTTCATCATTCCCACCTTGATGATTCATATTAAAATCTACTTCAGAATCCGATTCCTGTTGGTCAGCCATGCTAGATGTTATTTGAGCTTTCTGTTAAGTAATGAAATGAAGAAATAATAAAAGAAAACACAAATACTGCAATCTCTTTCTTTTATTGGTATATTATATTATATTATGCAAGCGTTGATAAGAACGGATGCGCAGCGTCGAATGTGTGTGCGTATCCGAACGTGTGTGCGTATCCGAACGGGGGCGCGCATTCAAATGTGTGTGCTTATCCGAACTGGTGTTCGTATCCGAACGGGTGTGCGTGTCCGAACAGGTGTGTGTATCCGAACGGGTGTGCGGCGTCAATGTGTGTGCGGCGTCGAACGGGTGTGCGTATCCGAATAGGTGTGCGTATCCGAACGGGTGTGCGTGTCCGAACGGGGGCGCGTATTCAAATGTGTGTGCGTATCCGAACGGTTGTGCGGCGTCGAACGAGTGTGTGTATCCGAACGGTTGTGCGGCGTCGAACGGGTGTGTGTGTCCGAACGGTTGTGCGGCGTCGAACGAGTGTGCGTATCCGAACGGGTGTGCGGCGTCGAACGGGTATGTGTATCCGAACGGTTGTTCGGCGTCGAACGGTTGTGCGGCGTCTTTTTCTTTTCTTTTACCTATCCAGATTATATGGGCCGTGTAGCCTTCAATTATGTCGCACGGATGTGCGGGTCCGAATTGGTATCTAAAAACGTCCGAAAATGGTCCGTGATTTTGAAAATATATCAAAATCCCACTCTTCTGACACCAGTGTAATGTTTTTGAGCCGTTTTCGAACCCCCCAAAAAAAGGAAAATTCCGACCTGTGGGTGCCTCGATATTATACAACAAAGAGCTTGTCTATGCTTAAGAACAAATGATTTATTAAGCTAAAGAATCTACAGTAATTGAGTATAATGAATAAAATGACTTATTAATATGTGTTAGATATGTTACTAAAGGTAAAAAAAAAAAAGCGTTAGTTACATCCGCTCCATCTTGTGTTCCACTGCAAGAATCCAGTTCCAAAGAAAATGCCCCGTGAATTATTTAGAACAAAATCTAAACCTTTCTTATCTCTTATGAAGCTTAATAAAGTCTAATAAAAAAAATAAGGTGTCTGAAACCAAAGTTTACTACTGAAAGTCTAAATCCAGAAAGGCCCTGAAGAACGCCGTACGGGCAATATATTCAAATTCCCCGCCTCGAAAACTTGCAAATCACTGAGCGCTTAAGCACCGCTACGCTCTCGCCCAATCAGATTGTAGAACGTCCATTTTGGCGCCAAAGCTTTCCATCTCGACCAATGGCTGGTCGTTCGGCACATACACCGAAAGAAAATAGATCCGAACAGTCCACGCAGATTCCAATAAAATAACTTTATATGGTCGTCCAAGCAACCCCTTAAGTCCCTTTAATTTAGTAATTTCTAATGTAAACATTCTGGTCCGTAATTGTTCAGGTTTTAGACAAAACCAAGCATGCACTGTGACGTCAGTGTTTACAAAACACGGAAGTAGATTAATTCTGCATTTCATTATGAAAGGAAAAGACTCTATCCATATGTCATTAAATATTTGAGAGAGGAATATTTTCTCTGAAACATATAGTTTAAATACATGCGTTCATTGCATCAGTTCCGTTAACGATTAATATGGAAGTATGAATTGTCATTAATTTTCGTGACCTGTCAAAAGTCTACCAAAGTTTACAAGCAGCTATCCTGGCATCCTGAGTATACTATAACACTATGAAGCTTATCAATGTGATGATTTACACTGTCTCAAGCATCAATAAACTTAGCATACGTTTTAGAAAAAGTTCTACATAAGGGGGGGGGGGGGGGGTATTCATATTACACTATAGTAGTAACAAAACGCGATGTGAAATTGGATTGAAGAAAACACATCACAAAGTGTTTTCAAAATTATTTCGAATATGCATCTGCAATGCAGAACTAGAGTATAGTTTCTAGAAACCCTCTGTCTTCTATTATAATATAGTCCAATTGCCGCCCTCCAGGCAACATAGCCATTACCCATTGTAAAAAAAGTATTAATTGTTGAAAATGGAGGAACGGGAACAGGACCATATGAAAAATCAAAATGAGTGGGGACCCTGGCGTCAGGCGGCACAGTACAACAGTAACAGAAACAATGTAAAAGATAAACATTAATGAAAAAATTTGTGATAACATTGTCACTTACAACACTGGTTGAAATTAAATGACACTGCTTAGTCCGAAATTGTTAAAGTGTGGTAATTACAATTGGAAAAATATACAATTAATTGAATTTTGCATGTAAACGTAGCAAAATATTATGTCAGTACTCTTATCAGTATTTGTCGAAAAATTAATTAAATCTAAACAGTAATTTAGTATATTTTGTTTTCGTCTCAATGTGATGACTATTTGTGGCAAAGTATATCAAAATCATATTAAAAATTTATAAAAATGGTCAACTTGAAGAGCAAATACTAATTGTACGAGGATAATCTATGTTATTTGTCTGTTCAGACGAACAGACAGAGACACAAATGGTTTGCGACACGTGAGTATTTATGTCATTTTACCGAAATCCTTTGAATTATCACAGAGTCACAGAGCGGACAGGAACGTAATAGCTAGTTATAATCTATATCATTGAGACAATAGTTTCTGACCTTGACCTTTGAAACCCAAGTCTTCTTTTCTACATGTCGTCTTCTATGATAAACAGTTGTGGAAGTTATATTAAACTCCTATTCAACTGGCAGAGTTACAGAGCGACAGACGAACGGGGCTATTACTTTATGCCCTCCATCAGAAGCATACAAATAAAGAGACGTAATAAATTAAAATAATACTGATTTTGTTTCTTTAAATAAACTTAAAAAATACATCTGAAGTATTCACTATATTTTCCTTTATATGTCAACCAGTGTTCCTGTTTCAGAATTTAAAAAAAATGCTTTGGAAGTTTTTTTCCTTTATAATAATTAACAGTATTACAGATTTCATTAACATAAAGGGGTAGATCGGGGATCCAGTGTTAGTCCAAAGATTTGTAATCCAGGGTTCGCGAGGTCGACCCCCCACTCGCTCTTCTGCTAACAATAAATATCTTTCGGATGAGGTGCTCTTCCCCTAACAATAAATATTTTTCGGATGACGTGTTAAACCGAGGTCTTATCAGTGCTAAACACCGAGCATGGGAAAGAACCAGAAGTGATTCTGAAAAGAGATGCTTTCTATTTTGAACTATCCCCCAACAATTTAAAATACTTAAACTAGGGGAGTCCGTCATATTGGCAACTCCTACCGACCATAATTTAAGTCAGTCAGACTCTACTAAATGGCGAAACAGAAGTGTAGTGTTATCGCACAAGATTTGTAATTAAGAAGTCGTAAGTTTGAGCCCCTGATACTGTAATTCAAATAAAATTTAAAACAGAGAGACAGAGACAGAGAAGGAGAGAGAGAGAGAGAGAGAGAGAGAGAGAGAGAGAGAGATGAGGAAGAGGGGGAGGGACAAAAACGACACAAAACAGAATCCCATTTATACCCCTTTTAATTGTAATATCGTAATATCGTACAAAACATGTGAAAGATGAATAATATGATTTCTCTTATTCATTGATCCATTAAGATTTAAAATTAAACATATTTCATTCATTCTTGCACACAATTGGTACAATACATCCAATATGACACAAGTTCCTGACACAACGTGAATTTAGTAAAAAAAAAAAAACAATTTAAAGTCAGTGCAAGCCACTGAGATGCATTCTCAAGTCATGCAATATGCAAACACGAACTCTTCACTTCTAGAATGAAGGGAAACATTACACTAAAGATATTACAATAAAATCAATATTATCAAATACACAAAAAAACAACATTAAAACTGTTTAAAGTTGAAATATTATAACATTAAAGTTGAAATATTATAACATTAAAGTTTAAAGTTGAAATATTATAACATTAAAGTTGAAATATTATAACATTAAAGTTGAAATATTATAACATTAAAGTTGAAAGTTGAAATATCATAACATTAAAGTTGAAAGTTGAAAAATTATAACATTAAAGTTGAAATATTATAACATTAAAGTTGAAATATTATAACATTAAATATATAAATAACAACGAGTTGATGAGGTAATGAAAGATACATTACATCTCTCTGAATAAAACCAATTTAATCAAAAACAAATAAGAATGAGTTTAAAATTTGTTGAGAAAAAAAACAGTGACATTTCTGTCTGAATAAAATTGAAATTATAGTGATAAGAAATGTAAGAACAATGAAAGAACTACTTAAAGTACAAGATAAATATGAATACAAAGAAGAAAAAAATCATCATTACACAAATGATCATCATTCGACAAATTCAATGTTGTCTTCAGCTGAAACTTTATGGCAGAAATACAATAGAACTTCTATTGTCAGTTAATGTACCAAAAACTTCGTAAACTTCATTAAGTAATAAGTAGTGATAAATGTGTTCACTCTTGAAGTTATATAACTCTGAGGATTTGTTGTTAAAACACATTGAGATTTGGCCTTTGATTCCTTCATTCAAGGCTTCATTCAGTTTCATATTTCCAGGGTTTTCTTAAATCATGCGGCCATTTCTCTGTATTCTCGAAATTTATTGTATTGATTTGGCGTCTGATCTTTGATGATACGGCTTGGCGCTTGATTTCTGAAATCGCTAAATTTCTTTAATTGTTTCAAAAGACAAATTGTTAAATTTAGTACAGTTCAACCTGTTAAAGGCTTTCGTCATACATATGAAATAGAACATCTCTGATATCTATGAATTTCTTATTTGTATTTTTTTGGTTATATTTATTCAATTCTCGCTGCCCTTTGAGCTCAAACATTTCGAATGCTCAAATTCCTCTGCAAAATTTCAAAAAAAAAAAAAATTACATGAAGCCGTAACTAATAAAAACTAACAACAACAACAGAAAAAACGAAAATATTGATGTTTACAAGAGGATCTCTTTAAACTGTGTGAAGATCTTTAAAACTGAACAAGTAAGAATATATAATTTAAAAAAGTGTCAAATTTAAAAACAATCATTCATGTATATTCTTAACATTAGTTGATTTCGAGGTTACAAAATGACCTTGACCTTTATTCACAGAAGCCGCACTAAGTACCATATATGTAAAGATTAAAAAAGTCGGCTAAAACTTGTGAACAACAATGTTTCAAAGTAACATACATTCATACTTAAAAATTTTGATTAATGTTTTGATATTTACATAAAATAGGGCGATACACACAGATATAAAATTGTTATAGAATTATCCAAATCAAATGAACTCTTGATGACAGATAATGTAAAATCAAATCTGCAACAAATTCAATAAATATACACTTAAATCCCTTTCACCAAATCCTTAATATACTTTTCATAAAACACTAATTGTGAAAAATACGTTAACATAAAATATCACGGCTAACTTTTGACAAATACTCCCCTGAACGCTCCCGAGAAAGCCCTGCACGCGTTAGTGTAAAAATTAACATCACATAAAATTACCAAGAGTACTGCAAAAGGTTAAATTTCAATGAAAATCCGTGAAAATGGTTTCCAGAAATATGTTGTGAGTCCTTAATGTTGTACAGGAAGACACCGTGTGTGTGTTTTTCTTTGCATTCTCGATGTTTCAGTCGAACATGTTATGCACATTTCGTTTACGCTACTTCGTGACGGCAACGTTGATAACAGCCGTTGTTTGGAATAAAATCATTTCTACTCAGCGGTTACTTTCAGCAGAGCTAAAAAATAAAATGAAATAAACAAATGTAGGACAGTTTTAACAATTTACAAACAAAGAAAATGACAAAAGCACCAGATTCGACATGAAAATTCATTAATGCTACACCAAGCAAACATGTATAAATGTGGTTGACGTCTAGCAAAACAGTATTTTTTTAGAAATTCAATCAGCAAACTTATATATTGTAATACTGATGAAATGGTGTTAAAATCGCGTAAACAAACAAATGAGTTTCGACACAAAGGGAAGTTACCGAACAAATACAAAACAAATATTTTATTCAAAACTACAATAACACTCGAACACACATTTGAAGTACACATTTTTCTTGTATATTGCGTGGAGTTCTTGGCAAGAATAGTTCAGAAGAAAAATAGACCTCATTCGGTGAATTTACTAAGATTCAAAAAGCTAAGATCATTTAAATCTAACTTAACGAAATATCCGTTTAACAATTACGACATACCAATGATGTATAATGTTTCATTTTAATTCGAATCATTTGCCTTTGAATGAAAAATATAGAAACATGTCCAGTGAATTATAATATTATACTCGATAAGAAGATTCTTTGTTGTCCGTACTGTATCGCCTGGTTATAAAATACTTTCATAGGAGTTAAATCAATGCATAAAGCCAATATTTGCATATAATAGGCAAACTTTGTTGGCAATTCAAAGATTGCCCAATACCGTACAGAAATACAGTTGAGATAGTCATTTTTGTGATAAAGTTGCATTTATTTATGAGCTAAATTAAATATAATGTAAACCGTACTGACAATCACCACCACCAAAATAAACTAATAGGAAGTTGGCAGTAGCAGTACGCAGTAGCAGTTGACAGTAAAATTTAAATCAAACGTGAAGTTGGCAGAAGCAGTAACAGCAGTAGCAGTGACAAAACGTGAAGTTGGCAGTAGCAGTAACAGCAGTAGCAGTAGGCAAAACGTGAAGTTGGTAGTAGCAGTAACAGCAGGAGCAGTAGGCAAAACGTAAAGTTGGCAGTAGCAGTAACAGCAGTAGCTGTAGTCAAAACGTGAAGTTGGCAGTAGCAGTAACAGCAGTAGCAGTAGGCAAAACGTGAAGTTGGCAGTAGCAGTAACAGCAGTAGCAGTAGGCATAACGTGAAGTTGGCAGTAGCAGTTACAGCAGTAGCAGTAGACAAAACGTGAAGTTGGCAGTAGCAGTAACAGCAGTAGAAGTAAACAAAACGTGAAGTTGGCAGTAGCAGTAACAGCAGTATCAGCAGGCAAAACGTGAAGTTGGCAGTAGCAGTAACAGCAGAATTGACTGATTAAGCCTGATAACATTGCTTGAATGTTTGAGACTGATAACCTAGAATGTAAGTTTATTTCAGATAACACTGATTGCTTGATTAAGCCTGATAACATTGCTTGAATGTTTGAGACTGATAACATAGAATGTTAGTTTATGCCAGATAACACTGATTGCTTGATTAAGCCTGATAACATTGCTTGAATGTTTGAGACTGATAACCTAGAATGTTAGTTTATGCCAGAAAACACTGATTGCCTGATTAAGCATGATAACATTGCTTGAAAGTTTGAGACTAACAACCTAGAATGTCAGTTTATGCCAGATAACACTGATTAAGCCAGATACCATTTCTTTAAAGTTTGAGACTGATAACCAAGAATGTAAGTTTATGCCAGATAACACTGATTGACTGATTAAGCCTGATAACATTGCTTGAAAGTTTGAGCCTGATAACCTAGAATGTCAGTTTATGCCAAGTAACACTGATTGACTGATTAAGCCTGATAATATTGCTTGAATGTTTGAGACTGATAACCTAGAATGTAAGTTTATGCCAGATAGCACTGATTGCCTGATTAAGCCTGATAACATTGCTTGAAAGTTTGAGACTGATAACTTAAGATGTTAGTTTATGCCAGATAACACTGATTGACTGATTAAGCATGATAACATTGCTTGAAAGTTTGAGACTGATAACTTAAGATGTTAGTTTATGCCAGATAACACTGATTGACTGATTAAGCCTGATAACATTTCTTGAAAGTTTGAGACTGATAACTTAATATGTTAGTTTATGGCAGATAACACTGATTGCCTGATTAAGCCTGACAATATTGCTTGAATGTTTGAGACTGATAACTTAAGATGTTAGTTTATGCCAGATAACACTGATTGACAGATTAAGCCTGATAACATTGCTTGTATGTTTGAGACTGATAACCTAGAATGTTAGTTTATGTCAGATAACACTGATTGACTGATTAAGCCTGATAACATTGCTTGAATGTTTGAGACTGATAAGCTAGAATGTAAGTTTATGGCAGATAACACTGATTGCCTGATTAAGCCTGACAACATTGCTTGAATGTTTGAGACTGATAACCTAGAATGTAAGTTTATTTCAGATAACACTGATTGCTTGATTAAGCCTGATAACATTGCTTGAATGTTTGAGACTGATAACATAGAATGTTAGTTTATGCCAGATAACACTGATTGCTTGATTAAGCCTGATAACATTGCTTGAATGTTTGAGACTGATAACCTAGAATGTTAGTTTATGCCAGAAAACACTGATTGCCTGATTAAGCATGATAACATTGCTTGAAAGTTTGAGACTAACAACCTAGAATGTCAGTTTATGCCAGATAACACTGATTAAGCCAGATACCATTTCTTTAAAGTTTGAGACTGATAACCAAGAATGTAAGTTTATGCCAGATAACACTGATTGACTGATTAAGCCTGATAACATTGCTTGAAAGTTTGAGCCTGATAACCTAGAATGTCAGTTTATGCCAAGTAACACTGATTGACTGATTAAGCCTGATAATATTGCTTGAATGTTTGAGACTGATAACCTAGAATGTAAGTTTATGCCAGATAGCACTGATTGCCTGATTAAGCCTGATAACATTGCTTGAAAGTTTGAGACTGATAACTTAAGATGTTAGTTTATGCCAGATAACACTGATTGACTGATTAAGCATGATAACATTGCTTGAAAGTTTGAGACTGATAACTTAAGATGTTAGTTTATGCCAGATAACACTGATTGACTGATTAAGCCTGATAACATTTCTTGAAAGTTTGAGACTGATAACTTAATATGTTAGTTTATGGCAGATAACACTGATTGCCTGATTAAGCCTGACAATATTGCTTGAATGTTTGAGACTGATAACTTAAGATGTTAGTTTATGCCAGATAACACTGATTGACAGATTAAGCCTGATAACATTGCTTGTATGTTTGAGACTGATAACCTAGAATGTTAGTTTATGTCAGATAACACTGATTGACTGATTAAGCCTGATAACATTGCTTGAATGTTTGAGACTGATAAGCTAGAATGTAAGTTTATGGCAGATAACACTGATTGCCTGATTAAGCCTGACAACATTGCTTATAAGTTTGAGACTGATAACCTTGAATGTAAGTTTATGGCAGATAACACTGATCGCCTGATTAAGCATGATAACATTGCTTGTAAGTTTGAGACTAACAACCTAGAATGTGAGTTTATGCCAGATAACACTGATTAAGCCTGATAACATTGCTTGTATGTTTGAGACTGATAACCTAGAATGTTAGTTATGTCAGATAACACTGATTGACTGATTAAGCCTGATAACATTGCTTGAATGTTTGAGACTGATAAGCTAGAATGTAAGTTTATGGCAGATAACACTGATTGCCTGATTAAGCCTGACAACATTGCTTGAATGTTTGAGACTGATAACCTAGAATGTAAGTTTATGGCAGATAACACTGATTGCCTGATTAAGCCTGACAACATTGCTTATAAGTTTGAGACTGATAACCTTGAATGTAAGTTTATGGCAGATAACACTGATCGCCTGATTAAGCATGATAACATTGCTTGTTAGTTTGAGACTAACAACCTAGAATGTGAGTTTATGCCAGATAACACTGATTAAGCCTGATAACATTGCTTGTAAGTTTGAGACTGATAACCTAGAATGTGAGTTTATGCCAGATAACACTGATTGCCTGATTAAGCCTGATAACATTGCTTGAAAGTTTGAGCCTGATAATATTGAGCGTAAGCTTTAGCCTAACAACATATACGTATTAGGTCCCAGGCCTAATAAAGAGAAATAAAGGTCTGAGTCAGAAAACGTTGAGTGTAAGTCCAGCCTGATAACTTTGAATGTAAATTTGAGCCGGAAAACCTTGCATTGAGTTTTTTTTTTTCAAAAAATCTTGCTACGCTATGACCCCATAGGGAGATTGTGCACTTAAGTGTATTTTAGTCACATTAAAGACTAAAACAACCTTTTAGTTTTATAATATCGAAATGATACTTCATCATTTGGTTTGCTATTTTATTTGTTATTAAAGCGCCATTTCAACATTTGCCTCTCCAAGAAAGTTTTATAGAAAATTTATACCTGTAGTACACCTTTTCCGATTTTATTTCTTTGAACACCTTTCTTGTGTGCCGTCGCCGATTCAGAATCATGTTTTGCTCAAACAGAATTCCACAATAGAATGGATTCATGAATAATCTGAAACAGTAAGTAAAACTGAAAACTTAAATGTAAATTCATTTGTTTACACATCATCAAGAGATTGAAAGGTATCACCATCTTTTGACAAGAGGGCGATGTTGACCCTATATCGCTCACATGGAAACCATTGCTTTAAGGAGTGCAATGATATGGACGACGGGCGGAATGGTATCATATTAGTTTATCCCTAGCATCTGCTCAGGTTAGCTAAAGCATTTAACTGATAAGCTTAACTGGCATTCAGTGAATAAATCATTCATCCAAAGAAAAGTGATCATCAAAAATCTGGCTATTCAAGCCTCTAATGAGTGATACTACATTTCAGAAAACTGGTTTCTGTTCAGAAGTGAGATCCTAAAGAACATGCCATATTAGTTTTAGTTTTAAACATTAAACTGTTAACTTAAAAATCACCTTTACAGTACCATTGAAAATTCAAAATAAAAACATATTTCTTTTAAGAAAAGGTAAGTTCTGTTTCATAAATATTTTTAAAGAATAACAAAGCGACGTACCTCTCAGTTTTTGCAAGTCGTTCAATATTTGGGTAGAATATGTGTCGACATAACCAGTATATGGAAATCCATAACACAAGTCCACATAGGTAATCGTACCAATTTTCATCATAATCCTCTTTTTCTTTACAGTTGCGGCCCTCCTTTGTAAATGGCATAAGAATGCCTTTATATTTGTAGCAGTCCAAATTTGCTATTATCACAGCCACTGGCGTCGACAGTATCAGCGGAATATTGAAAGAAAATTTTTGTAGTTTCAGCTTGCAGGCCGTGTATCCGACGTAATGGCCCACGAACGCTGCCAGCGTCAGAAAAATAATGGCGGATTTTTCTTCAATTGGCACGTCGCCCAGTTTATCAAACGCTTGTCCGAAAGTGACGTTGGCGATGTGTTTTGCGTTATCCGCGGACAAATTTTCCGGATGGAATGTCTTAATAATCCACGAAAATAGTATTGTCAGCCCTATCTTAATAAAACTTGTACATGTTGATATTATAGGCCTTGATTCTTGTAGATCAAACTTTGTCTTTAATATAAAAGTTATCCAGCAGCCTCTCTGACTGGTCTGCCCGCAGAATCTGTCATCGACAAAATTTTCCCACCAAGAAAAGGAAACAAAAATCATCGCAACAACAAACAGTACGATGTCGTAGATCCTATTGTCCAATTTACTGTCTTTTAAAAAATGGCCCATTAAAAGAACCACAAGTATGTAACCAAACTGTACTAACATCGTTACTATATTTAGCGCAAAAACAGCTATTTTCCTGCTCGCTGCGACTTTCTCGCTTTTTTTGTGAAGCTTCACATCAGAGGCACAAACTGGGAACAGAACTGCGGGAATGATCGCCACAGCATTGAGAAGAAATATGCCACGGACCATGTCTAATTCGGGAAGCACTATGAAGGTTATAATGCAAAGACCAATAGAATGCATTATTTCGACGACCAGACACTGAAATAAAAGCAAAATAGATAAAGATAATAAAGAAAAACAAAAATGTATGGGTAAATGAATTGGTATAATATAAAGACATAATGTCACTATTGGAAGACTGACTAAATGATGGAAACGTAGACGGATGGTTACATGAAAAAGGACCAGAAATGAGTTCAAATTTATGATGTATATATGCCCATTTCCGAACCCTGTTTTTGAAATCTATAACAAAGCTTATCTTTCACCTAGCAAAGCAATGTAAAAGACGGCAATTACATAATTACATATATAAAACATTGTATCTATTTCGTTTTTTAGGATCTTACCAAGAGAAATGTTGAGAGTGCTGGTACAGGTAAGTTACCAAACATCCATTTGAAAATGCCGCCCAGAAATATCAAGCAATAAGGAATAAGGATTGCAATAGTAACAAGTATATGTCTGGCGGCGGCTTTGTGAGCATCATCCTACAGTGAAATAAAAAAATAACTGACAATAAGAAGAACATTTGTTGTGCTTAGATGTGTGCGAAAAAGGACAAAATGTATACTTTCATTTGTTTGAAAGGACAAAGTTTGTTGGATTTAGATATTCTAAGTAATCAAAAGTTGTCGAATACAGTTTGTGTACAGATTTTTACACATTTTACTCCTTGTTATTCTGCAAAATAAATTGTTTTGCTTTGCATTTACTATTTTAAACATATGGATTCGTTCTTTGTCTATCAAAATCACGGCATTTGTTTTGCTCTTCAAAAAGAGACAAATGTGTATCAAATATTGTTATATGCAGAATGATACTACCTCAGTTTTAGCAGCTGTCCGGTTTTCCGTGCGTTCATACTGCAGCGAGACGAGAACCATTAAACTAAGCTTCTGGGAGACTGCGCACCAGAGTACTAAACAAAACAACAATATATAGGAGACCACTTTGATGACTTGGAGTCCACGGTCCTCGTCCACGTCCCTGATCTTCCGTACTCTAGCAATTATCTGGCACACATCCCAAAACCTGAAGGAAACAAGAAAAACATGTTGTCTTCTGCTTACGACACGATATTAAAATAGTATCTTTTTTCAAGTGAATCTTACCATTATTTGGTAAGTACATTCCTTTAACTTCTTCTCTTGAGTTTTAAATGAGTATTCAATGATTGGAAAATGGAAGTAAGTGGGAATAGCACTTCTAGTATGGAGGAGGTGGATTCAAAAGTTGCCAGCGGAATTTAGCCGTGACCGTAAACGTTACCATTTTCAGAATAAATATTTCTGAGACCTTCAGGAGCTCGCCATTAAGAGAAGTAAACGTAGGTTAACACGATTTTGTTCTGCGAAGAATTCAAAACTTATACCTTTGAACTAATATACTATACGTATTCTTATTTTAAGGGCATGCTTTAGCCTTTCTTTAAACAAGAACTTCTTTGAGAACTAATATACTATACGTATTCTTATTTTAAGGGCATGCTTTAGCCTTTCTTTAAACAAGAACTTCTTTGAACTAATATACTATACGTATTCTTATTTTAAGGGCATGCTTCAGCCTTTCTTTAAACAAGAACTTCTTTGAACTAATATACTATACGTATTCTTATTTTAAGGGCATGCTTTAGCCTTTCTTTAAACAAGAACTTCTTTGAACTAATATACTATACGTATTCTTATTTTAAGGGTATGCTTTAGCCTTTCTTTAAACAAGAACTTTTACACATACGCAGTCTCAGTCTTTTTTCTTTCTCTAGCAGTCTCATCGCCATGGTTACCACTAGGCGGATGATGTTCCTGAAGTGGATCAATATGAACAGGCGGCGATGGCGGCCGATATTCCCATCTTCCTACAATGCGAACTGTTTCTCGAAGCTTATTGAAAAGAAAAACATTTTATTATTATGGGTCATCCGAGGTCATAACAGCTCAAATTACCTGCACATAATACTCGAAAGATAGTTTTGGTATTGCAGGATAGATAGATAGATAGATAGATAGATAGATAGATAGATAGATAGATAGATAGACAGACAGACAGACAGACAGACAGACAGACAGACAGACAGACAGATAGATAGATAGATGGATAGATAGATAGAAATGCAGAACAACATATTATCGTTCAATAGATAGATAGATAGATAGATAGATAGATAGATAGATAGATAGATAGATAGATAGAACATATTACCGTTCAAGCACTTAATCCTTTGTATAGTCGATATTGTTAAAATGTTACTATTTTAGACATGAACACTTTCATTCTACTGTAAAACACCTTGAAATCATAGCGCTCAAATCGACAGACTACTAATACTTCCGGCTTTACAGAGGGCAAAGGTTTATGCCGATGATCAAAAGTTCTTATGGTCATTGTTCATTCGCAGTCGCGGAATCAAGGAAAGTGTTCAGTTCAAGTCATCTAAATAACATTTGAACCTAATATAAAAGTGGCCGTGGTATAAAAGTTATTCACTCGTGCGTTCCTTCCTTTCTTTCTTCCTTTCTCCTTTACTTACTGATCATTTGGTGACTTTCCTTCAGACTGATTTGATATAATGTATACATTTTGAGGCTAAAGTTATTGGAGACTTTAAAAAGGAAAACTAAAACTCAAAGCACTGAAGGCACTCAAAGCACTGAATTTGTTTGGGTCACAGAACCAGTAATCAGTGTTGCCAATATTTTCTTTTCCTTTCATTTTGCAGAAAGGTTGTTTAAAAGTGATCATATCTCATAATTATTGGTTGATCCCATAAGAGACTAAATACTCCTCTATATGCTGCACCAGTGTACTCGTTATTGAACTTTGAAAACCACTGTCCTGTCGAAAATATTCCCACATATCACTTTGTCAGTAAAGTATTATGTAGTTTCATGTTAATACATGATATTGCCTTAAAGTTATGAACAATGAATTTAAAAAATTACAACGGACATTAACTGCAAAATTATGCATAAGAACATCATGTTCATACTTCAGCACTGCACTTTATCAATGAAATTTATCAAAGTCTGAAGTTTCAAGTTGATATATCCAATACTTTTGAGTGAATCACCTGCCATAAATTAAGGATGAAAAATCACAAAGGACAATAACTGCAAAATTATGCTAAGAAAGTTGTGGTTCTTTGACACTGCGATCTCCTCAGTAAGATCTGTCCATCTACGTAGGTAAGTTTGATAAATTACAAATGGCAATAACGTTAAAATTATGCTAAAGAGATCTATATTTTCCCAATGAGGTCTATCCATCTGTCTGTCGTTTCATCAAAGAAGTTTCAAATTGATACCACCAATAATTTTTGAATTTTGCCCTCAACAAATAACCAAGCCAGGCAGTTAGCTGGTCAAGTTGATTCCAGTATCATCCCCGCTCCCTCCCTTTCCTGTGCAAGAGGTTGGCGGGTTGGGGGGTTATATAGTGATATTCAAGTAGTAATTGCCTAACATCAGGTGTATGAAGTTGAAATACTAGACAGTTAGTGTTAGTGTGCAAACCAGTATCTATAAGTAACAAAATTGCACCTACTGAATGCTGTATTAATGGATTTTTGGTCGGTCAATATAATATAATTCAGATATAATATAATTCAGATTTGGTACCAGGGTTCTAGCTAGCCTATTATCGCTTGTCGTGTGCGACATGCCTTCAGGCTTAGGGCTGTGTTTCCGATGTGCTTTTAAGTCACCTACATCCCTTAATTGTCAAAGGGACATATCTTTGATATTCAACAATTACATCAGATAGTTATCAGTAGAACACAACGTGCTCTACGTTAATTGATTTCAATCAAAGCGACTGGGAGCGTTCAACCAATGACAGCTTACAACACGGAACGTGTGACGTTAAACATTCGGCAGCGTTATTAAGCACCGCCCTAATTTTTTTTGACGGGTATTTTCTTTGATGTATCGACAGATGTAGCTTGCCAGCTCCTAATTGTTAGAACTTGTATTGATCGGAATATTTTCACGGGTTTTCATTTTTTAATCATTAGCTAAATTAAAGATGAGACAACACAAGACTTTTGAAGATTAGTTTCAACGTAAAAATGTTTTTCGCATGTAAAGTCAGGATAAAGACAATGCCGGGTGCTAAGTTGAAAATTACTTATCTGTTAAATTTTACCAACAAACATTATCGCCGCAATTTTGTTCACATGTATATGTCTTGTTTTCATGAGTGGAGCAACGGAGAAACAATGACTATTATGAAATTCAGAGTAATATTTCACTGGCGTCACTTTAAAGAACTTTTACATTATAGAGAAAACTTCTGGAGCGGATGTGGTCCAGTGGTTAACTCGCTGGACTGGTAAACCAGGGGTCCCGAGTTCGAACCCTCGCTCCTTCACTAACATTACTTATAGTCTAACTGAAGTCCCATGTATCAGTGCTTTACACTGAGCATGCAAACAAACAAATTCAAACCTGTTAAATGATGGATCAGACACGAATCTGTTTTCCAATTTAATATCTTAGAATGAATTAACACCGTTTGCTGAATTTCCATTTACATTTTTTTGAAATCTGCCATTGGAAGTAAAGGGAGGTGTATTTAAAGTTATATGGCATTATCTTTGATAGTATTTAAATAAATAACTTTAGCAACGAACTTTACAACACTTTGTATATGAATCTCTTCAGGGGGCGTCGGTCAAATTGGCAACGAATACCGATGATAAATAAACGCAAATAGATAGATATCTTTCTTACTTTTACTAGTAAATTTAACCATTATTGCTGTCTGCTTATCGTGCATATTCTTACATAAAGTTACATGAAAAGAATCTACAAACTTTTCATGAGCGTGGTAATCTCTTCTGTTTACTTTCGGCGAGGTTTCGTCACGTTACAAATTAATGCGTAATTTCATGTAAACGAACGCCTTTTCATTAAAGAGTACGAAATCGGCATGTTATTAAAATTCAAGAATTTTTAGGTGAAATGACAGGTGTTAATCTTTGCATTACATCATATTATTTCGGAAAATTCATTGCTTTATAGAGGTACAGTATAATTGTTTTTCAATAATACGGTCTATTTATCATTAATTTTGCATTCTTCGCATTGTAGAGTTGTTGTCAATCTGCACTACTTTATTCAGGTTAATCAAGTTATTATGCTTAGTATCGTTGCCAGAATGGTTATAATAAAATGCGTATTTCTAATATAAAAGAAATGAAAAACTAAACAATAAAATAAAAATGCTTTCATAAATTGTAAAATATTTATGATAATAATTTTTGCACTTTTTAAAATCCAAATTCATAATCTCAGTATAAACCGCGATATCTGGTGACGTCAGCTTGTGCAAAATACTCTAAATTAACCGACGTTAAAACCGACGTGTCTCTCGACGCCTGAATTTGATTTCCGGTACTATAGACTGTCGGATCAACGTTGACAATATAGATTTATTTAATTTGAATCATTGCGGTTTAAAGCAAGTTTTATTAGCAGTCAGTCCAGTTAACAAGTGTTACTGGGTATCCAACTAGTTAATTAGCCAAATTCTCAGAGGTGAGAGACAAATAGCGCTCTGTATGAAATCAGTTACCACGTAGAAATGTTACCGGCCCTTATGGATATCAAACAGGCAACTCCAGAATTGCCCATCCAATGCTCTACCGATTAAGCTAGCCGGGCCCGCTGGCAATTTTAAAGACCTATTTGCGTGCCTCCAGTGCTTTGATTTTCCGGCGCTCAAAAACCTGTTTTTCTTGTAAATGTAAAACAAACAAAAAATACTTTTTATGTAAGATACGTTAAATCGAAGACCGATATGGCAAACGAGTAAAATACACAGCTTCAAATTAAAAATGAACTGTCAACAAAAGTGAAAGACAATTTCATTGTTGCTTCATTTGTATGCACACCATTTAAATACAAATGATAAAAAAGTGCAATGTAGAGTGTATTGCCAGCACAACATTCAAAGTTCGACTAATTTAAATTTCGAATGTCAAATATCGTGCTACCACGACATTCAAAATAAAAGTTTTTCTAATGTCGAATAGCGTGCTAGCACAACATTCAAATACAAATGAATACAAAGCTGAATGTCGAATCCCAAATGTCGCTTTTAAGCAAACTTAAAATGCATTTCCCTATCATATTTGCTAGTTGTCAGGCTGACAGGCAATTCATATAGATCTATCCTCTAATAGCTCACCAACCATACTTTTAAAGAAACTTATAAATATCCATGCAGTTAATTATACACTTGTCATAAGCAGTCGTAAGTATTGGTAAAATTTGACCCTGACAGATCTTATTTGAATGAGCTTATTCGAGTAGGGGTGCTACGCTACAATGCCTTTGCAAAACAATTTTCATTTTTCCATATTTTCAGTTAATACCTTATACAGATCGTTCAGCATTTTGAAAATTATGTCTACTATTTGATCAAAGTTTCAAGCGATATACTTCTTTCGGTAAAGAGCTTTGAAAAGCGGTATCTTTTATTGTGACAGAAATACGACATTTAACAGACACGGCTATAGATGTTCAAAGAGTATCTAAACTTTACACAATAAAGTATAGAAACATGGAACACAGACAATACTGTTAGCGTCCACCTACTCCAATTTCTTCCTGCCTTATTGCTTCTTCTTCTTTCTTCCTTTTTTCCTCCCCTATTCTCTCTTTCCTTTTAATTTCGACCACCCTGCGCATACACGAAGTAATGGCCCTTGCAGCTGTGTCCTGGCGACATCGCTCAAACCAGTCATGCAGGTCACTCGTCATGAATATCTAACAATGATATCATATGTGTTATACATACAACGTAAATCTATAAGGTCTGTTATGGTTTATTTCATTTGGAAGATGAAAGTTACATGCACTTCTTTTCTTTTTCAAAACTGACATAACTGACATAACGATTGTGTGTAAGTTGACTGTAATAAAAACATTAAATGAATTTTCATCTTTGTATTTCATAGTTATTAATACTTAAGCTATTGGCATGTTTCAGTGCAACAATGATCACTACAGACAATTACAGAAATCAGGTTACTCAGTCAGAAATATACAAATAAGTAATACCCGTGTTTTTCCACAACGGAAATATCTGTGGTATGTCGCTGGCACAAGAAGTAAAAGGCTCTGGCTAATTTCCTTCTTTTCAAGTGACGGCAAGGACGGGAACAAGCCTCGGTATCTAAAATATATTATAAACTGAGCCGTCTTTTTACAGTGAAATGATTATCAAACAAGACTGGCTACCAGTTGCCAGTTGCAAATTCACTTATATCCATAATTCATGATACTTTTTGAATTGGCATCTGGCTACCAATGGACAGCTGAAGATTCGCAAACTTTGACAAACTTGCGTCTGGGTGCCAGTTGCCAATTCGCTCAATGGTCAAAATTCATGATACTTGTCGAGCTGGCATCTGGCTATCTGTTGCCAATTTAAAATTCGAAATATTTTACGAATTGGCATCTGGGTTCCAGTTGCAAGTTGTCAATTCACTTAATATCAATAATTCATGACACTTGTCGAATTAGCATCTGGCTGCCAGTTGCCAGCTGCCAGTTGCAATTTCACTGAAAACTAATTCATGAAAAATATCGAATAGGCATTGGTTACCAACTGACAGTTGGCAAATTGCAAATTTTTGTCAAACTGGCATTCATGTTCAGAATTCATGATACTTGTCAAATTGGCATCTTGCTGCCAGTTGACAATTCGCGATCTTTGACAAATTTGCTGCCAGTTGCCATTTCACTTAATATTTATAATTCATACCGAATTGGCGACTGGCTAACAACTGACAGTTCACGATTCGCAAAATTTTAGGAACTGGCATATGCCTACGATTTCATATAAATTTGAATTGGCACCTGGACTATGAAGTTTGATGCCATTTACAAGTTGCCAATTCAGTTGGCAGATGACAGCTAACTTCAAGCACATCTTACTTTTATATTAAACACATATCCGATGTAATTATTTCTTCCTTTGAGGCATGCCAAAAATGTAATTCAGCAGCATTAAACAGGTGAGTTCAATTTTGGTAAACGAATTGTTTGCAACTTTAATTTCGTGAGTGACCTTGACCATGGAGAATACGTTCTGTCCATTGTACAGCTATACTGAGTATTCCTAACAAGAAATTTCAAAATCCTCGCTTTCAAGAGATATTGAAAGGACATAGAATAGAGGACGGGTGCAAACAGATCTCATGTTTGATCTTGACCTTGGATCGAGCCACAAAATCGTCCATTCTGCCAAACATGTGTCCATACTTAAATTTTTACGGTAATTTCAAAATCCTTAAAAGAATTCAAGCAATATAAAGTGGAGTCGGAACGGATGGACAGACGGACGAATAATAATATTACTATATGCCTCCCTCCCTGTGGCAGAGACTACCTTCCACATACCTTTCGAAAAAGTCTCTATAATCTTTTCTTACAGCAAATCCCATCTTTCTGATTTTTGCTATTTCAGCCAAACCATTGTATTTTAGTTGATCAGACACTACAACCTCGTCAAAGTTGTTGGGTCGAAGGCTGGAATTGGCTTTAATACATCTGCAAGGGACGAAAACATTTTTTTAGAAACGTTATCTGTGCTCGTGATAAAGTGTAAAGTATTTGACAATTTCATTCTTTCTTTCTTTCTCTCATTCTTCCTTTTTTTCTTTCTTCCTGTTGTTCTTTTTTTTAGCTCACCTGAGCACTTTGTGCTCATGGTGAGCTTGTAGGATCGCCTTGTGTCCGTCGTGCGTCAGTGCGTCGTGCGTCATTGCGTCGTCAACTTTGCTTTAAACAACATCTCCTCCTAAACCACTGGGCAAAAGTTGATGAAACTTGCCATGGATGTTCCTTGCATAAAGCTCTTCCAAAAGTGTTAAAAAAAATAATTCCATGCAGAACTCTGGTTGCCATACCAACTAAAAGGAAAAACTTTAAAAATCTTCTTGTCTGAAACCACAAGGCCTAGAGCTTAGATATTTGGCATTTAGCACCATCTAATGGAATTCTACAAAAACTGTTCAAATTATTTTCCTGGGGTCAAAATTGGCCCCGCCCCGGGGACCCTTGTCTGAAACCACAAGGCTTAGAATTTTAAAATTTGGCATGAAGCAAGCTTTATCAAGCTTTTTCAAATTATTAGATTAGGTTAAAGGACATGGAGGCTAAAAATAGATTTATCTACTGTACCTCATAGAGCCTTCATTTATAGACCAATATCTTTGATATTCAATATATAGGTTCCTTGCATGGACCTCTATTCATAGGTAGGGTTTGAGGTCACTGGATCAAGGTCAAGGTCACCATAGCTTATAAAAGATATTTCTACTTTCTGTCATAGAGCCTTTATTAATTGACTGATATTTTATATATTTGGCACTTATATATGTTCAATTAAAAAATGAAATACTGCTTAACAGCAAACCTACAGCCAAAGTAATCAAGTGAGCGATCCAGGGCAATCATGGCCCTCTTGTTGAGTGTTCATGTATTTCTTCGTTTGTTTTGATGTTTTTTCGCATTTATCTATCATACTAAGTTTGTTTGTTAGTTTGTCGGTGTTTATTTGTTCGATTCTTTCTTCATTTCTTAGTTACTTTTGTTCGCTCCTCTTTCTTTCATTCCTTTGTTTGTTTCAATCTTATTCTCTAAGTTTTGCTTCTTCTTTATTCTGTTTTATGGTGTGTTTGTTTTCTTTCTATCTGATTTTGTATCTTTCGTTTTTGTTCTTTTTCCTTTTCATGTTTTTTTCTCTTTTAATCAGATTTTAACAAGTTTTAAAAACAAACCTCACAAAGAATGGGTCACCATCACCCAGCTTATCCAACAGCTGTATGAGGGACTCCTGGAAAAAAATGAAGCAAATTAGAAACTATTGCCTAAAAACTTGTGCACCAATAATATTGTGCAAAAAGATGATCCCATATCAACATCTCGCGACAGAACCGTTAACAAAACCAATCACTTGTTGGACCTTTAAAACTCAGTGATAAGGTCACTCGGTTGGGTTGGTCCTGAGTTCAAATCATACGCATGCGATGTGACTTTGGGCAAAACACTAAATTCGCATGTCCTTTAGTCTACCCAGTTGTGAATTTATACCAGTAACGAAACATTGATGTTTTGCAGATAAAATATATTTAAAGTAAAATTCGGACGAATATTATAAATTTAAACTGACCTGACTTCAACAGAATCAGTAAGTTTAATGAAAAGTTGGTTTCATGTTTTTGATATAGTTAACATAATGGTACATTTTTCTTTGATTTCATCTACAAAAAAAATTTCTTACTCTAAAGAAAGACACAAGTGTAGAATGTTGTATTCCAGGTGTTATTTGTGTCATGTCGGATGGTCCCTCTATAGTTTCGAATTTCTTTCTGAGACTTTTACCCAGCTCCATTGCCAGCTGAGCCCCTTGCAGTGTTGGCTTAAGTTTAGGCTGACCAGGAACCATCACTTTAACCCCTCGACGAGATGCTCGGAACTGAAAACCTGGTTTCCTGAAATGTTTAGGAAATAATTATAATTTTCCCCGTAAGTAGTTTCTTATCAGTAATTAACTTAAAATGGAACATCTGTGTAGAACTAATATGTAAAGCTTAACTTTATGCTAATCATTTTCATTAACTTAAAACTTACCCCATTCATCAATATTATCATAAACAAACATCAATCGTCGTTGAACTCCTCCTCCTCCTCCTCATCATCATATCAATAATGTCAAGATGATGGTGGTCATGGTGCTGCTGCTGCTGCTGATGTTGATGATGATGAAGGAGAAGACGATGATGATGAATCAATAACCATCAAGATCAACAATGTCATTATCTTTATCATCAATTTCATTATCGTTTCCCCTCGTTTTGTTGGTCATCATCGTCATCATTTTCGTCATATACCTCTTTATCTTCAACTGGATCATTATTATTTGTTCGGGTCAGTTGGGAGATCTTTTTCTTCCCATTGCATTTATCTCATTGTATCATCAAACCTACACAAATATAGACCTTTGCACAGGGTGATCAAAACGAAAGTTATCAAGTGTTGAAGCATCCATTTTATGAAATACATATCTATTTAAGCATCACTTACATTGAGATTGTCCCGGTTGGTCCTTTTTTTATTGTGAACAGGTCACTGATGAATTCGTCTTTGCTCTCTTTCATAACCTGTACAAGTTCATCATTCAGTCTGTCTCGGTTCTTCTCCACAAAGCCGTCAGCGTTGTATGGGACCTGGAATAAAAAACAAGCTAGGATAACTCATGATCTGAATCTCCATTCCTTCATAATCTTCATAACGCTCTGGAAATGTTACCGTTAGAATAAACGGTTTACAGCACACAACATTTCATTATCATGAACATACGCCTTTTCAGTAAAATTCAACGCTTTGTACATTTCAGAATGGTTGAGGACTTTATAATGCATCAACTGACTTCTGTCTTTAAAATGGACAAACAATGGAAACAAATAAATTAGGGCCGGGTACGAATAAGGAATTTGATGTTCGAATATTCGTTTTCCATGTTCGAATATATTCGAATATTCGTTTTTACAAAATTTGTTCCAATATTTCTCTTTTACGTAGTATCCGAAATTGATTAGGTCGAATACTATACTAAATTAATATGCTGAAATAATCGACGATTAAGAATACCTTTATTACTATGTAAAAGTTTTTTGTTTTATTGATAGTAAATCGATTTATATGTTTATATTCTTACTTTTGAAATAAATTCATAATTTGATTGTCAGTTTATCCGGCTGCTGATCCTTTGTCTTATTAACGGGAGGTAACCCACGTGACTTGACTGACAGTAATATGAATCATCGTAGGCTCTTACGAACAGGCTGAATATTTGTTTATGTTCCCCTCCTTTTGCAGTCTTTCAGCTTTTATAATTTTTTCCTGGGTCACACCAGTACTTGATTACAGTAATCATTAACGTGCATTGTTGCACAAAACTATCTTATCCGGACAGTAATAATCCTTTAGACTTATCAAGAACGTGAAAAGTAATTCCAAACACGTGACGGCATTGCGATATATTGACTTTTGATTTTTTCAACAGAGTGAGAAAGATACAACCAAAATCATCCCTTTAAAAAAATCTGAAAACAATGTTTGCAAAAAGTTATTGCTTCCGAGTAGAGCTTTAAATTTCCATTGGGTGAAATAGAGTTAATTTTAGAGTGATGAATATCGATTGGTCGATTGTTCTAGCATAATTAATACGTGCCGATTTATTCTTCTTCACAAAAATTATGACAATTATCGATTGATCGGAAAGATTAAAGCACAGAAAACAATAAAGTAAGATAATTAAAGTTGGAAAAATTTACATTATAAACTGTTAACAGGTAAATTACAAACTGTGAAACGGGTGCTCTTTTGATCAACTATACCCCAAACTTTTCACAGTTAATTGGCGATAATCGTTGACATGCGTTATACAAACATAGGAACACCTGGTCAAGTGAAGGTCAAGGGTTTAATTTACGATCTTTGAAATTTGAAAGTAAAAAAAAGGAAAAAAATCAAAACATTTTTTTTTCGAATATTCGTATTCGTTTTTCAATGTTCGAATATTCGATGGTGTTTCGAATATTCGAATATAATTCCTGGCCCTAAAATAAATATCAAAATTAATATAAACCGATACAAATATAAATCTACATAAATATAGACCGACACAAATATAAAACTACATAAATATAGACCCACACAAATACAAAACTACATAAATATAGACCCACACAAATATAAACCTACATAAATATTGACCAACACAAATATAAAACTACATAAATATAGACCCACACAAATATAAACCTACATAAATATTGACCAACACAAATATAAATCTACACACATGTAAAGCGTGCAAAGACATAAACCTACAGAAATGTTAACCTCTAAAAATACAAACATAACATACACAAATGGACTTAAACAAATATAGACCAACACAAATATAAACTTACATAAATATAGACCAACACAAATATAAATCTACATGAAAATAGACCAACACAAATATAAAATATAAAAATTTGAGCAAACACAAATCTAAACTTTTACAAAAACAGACCCTTTCAACAACAAAGGTCATGTTGACATGGCCATCCCCCACCAATTGTGTTTGTTTAGTTATCATTCTTGTGCACAGCACTATCCCCCAATGATATCTATTAACTTATGAAGTTTCAAGTTGATATCTCAAACACTTTTTGGGTTATTGTCCGAACAAAAATTAAGCATTGGAAATAATAAAGGACAAAACCCTATAAATATTGTAAGGTAGACTTATCATTCTTGTGCTCTGCACTTCTCCTATATGAGATACATCCACCTATGAAGTTTCAAGTTTATACCTGAAATATTTTTCCAATTATACTCCAGACAAAAATTATGCATGAAAAATAACAAACGACAATAATTAAAAATTATGAAGGATATGGTAATTTTTCTTATGCAGTGCATTCCTGCTTAATGAAAGCTATTCACCTTTGGAGTTTCAATTTGATATCTCAAATACTTCTCAAGTTCTGCTTCGGACAAAAATTATGCATGAAAAATAACAAAGTGAAACAACTCAAAAGTTATGAAGAATAGAGGTATCATTCTTATGCACTGCACTCATCCTCCATTTATGAAGTGTCAAGTTGATATCTCGAGAAGTTGTTAGTTATGCCCGGATAAAAATGTGGACGGAAGGACGGACAGGCGGACGGACGGAAGAACGGACAGAGACTATAACTACATCCCCCTGCCTTTATTGGCGGGGGATAATTAACCTATTTTAAATAGCTTTAACCTACCATAGCGGCAAAATGCTTTATACAGAAGATGGGTCGGTTTCCGGGAGGTTGTTCGAACAGTTCGTGTTTCCCGTGCTTTGATACCAGGTGTTGAACAAAACCCTCGTCCGTGGCATGTTGAAGGTTGGAGTTCTCGTCAAGAATTGCCAACACACCGGTTTTGGGCTGGAAGTGAAAAAAAAATGATTAAAAGTTCCATCTTAGAACAAAATTTCAATTGTTAACTTTATACTTACTTTGAAAAGCATACTGACATTTATTTCTTTTTTTTTTTCTTTTAGTGATAATTATCATGAACATGATTATGATTTTAAATATTATTTCCATTATTGTTGTTGTTGTTCTTTATTAGAAAGATTTAAATCGAGCAGTTGATATTTCATTTTAAAAAGATACTTTTAAAAAATAGTTTTAGATGTTAAGAAAATAATTTCCATATTTAAAAAAAAGTCTAAAAACTTATGTCTGTGCATGTAAAGCCAAAATCAGAGTTTGTAAACAGAATGTGAGGAGAAAATGTTACTGTCTTTAAAAGTTCAATACTTGTACACTTGGGCTAAAAAATGATCAAGAATAAAGTCAGCTGGAGTTACAGTTAAAAAGAAACACGATTAATTTTTAAGCGAAAAACAATAAATATTGTTTGCTTCCTCAAACGTTCACGATAAGTGGTCTATACTAGTGGCCACATATTTTCAAGTACAGATAAGAATGCTGATTTTGACACCTACCTTTTCAAACATGGCCAGCAAATCTTCATTATTTTTGAATTCAATGCCATCTAAATGAATCCCTTCCTCTTGGTATATTTCTATCTCCATGGTGAAGATTTTCCGGTTCATAAAACTCTGTAGCTTTTCGTTCACAAGGTTGATACAGAGCTGTTCAAAGCTGTTTACCTGTAATTTCTCGAACCCAGCAATATCAAGAATGCCTATGTTGGCTGTTATTTTCGATCTGAAACCAAACAGAATTGTATCAGATGTGACTTCATTCCACGCTATAGTAATTATTAATATTAGACAACAAGGCTTTCCTTTCCTCTTAAAGAGACATACTCTTAAGTTAATCAACAATATACTGCATATTTACAATGTAAATGCAAACTCTACTGAATAAGAATGATAATAATAATAATCAATTTTTTTTAGTTTTATTATCATCATCATTAACATCTATTTAACTGGCTCATTTCTTGTAACATAAAAAATAGAAGAAGAAAATACATTCAAAAAATGTTCCTTAAGACATTACGACGCTAAGAATGGCCTCATTTGAAATAAATGGTTATCCACCAAATAATGAAGCAACAACAACAACTCTTTATATAAAGACTAAAGCTAATGCATTACTCACACCTTGACATTCAAAACTATTCCTATATACATGGTTTAAAAGAAATCCGAGGAACATAGTCGAGGGGTTTGAACGCCAGACTCCCGAGTGGGACTGATATTAGCTGCAGGAACTTGCTTCCCAATCGATGTGAAATAAAATAGGTTTAAATAGAAACCGGAATACTAAAAAGTGAAAAGGTATGCTTTTTTAAACGCCTGATTATTTATAAGAACCAACCGAAAATAACTCCTCTGACAGTTCCGTATAACATACTTGACCGTTTGAGGCTTATATTTTACTTAAAATCCTCGCATTTATTACAAAAAAATGACAATTTTTACAATTTATTACATTGCTGAAATTATAAACTATACGTATTTATGTTGTTTTATCTATCTGTAGAATAATGCTATTGTCCGCTATTTTAAGGAAGCCCTCATTTATATATACATGTATAGCCTTATATAGTTGTATAGCTGTAGAATTCGTAAATTATAGCACGGCCCTAACGAAATATTTACAACATTTTCCGTGTAAAAACGATTACACTGCACATTCTAGCATATGGCTTTCATATGATGATAACCGCGTATACTCGAAAACTAGTCCTGAAAAAAATCAACAAAAGCATTTATAACATGGTCAATGGCCGACTTAGCAAGCTATTCTTTTTCCTTGTTAACTTACCTGCCAATGAATGATGGTAACAAAAACATACTTTATATTATAAAGCACAACAGTGGAACACAATTGGTAATTGAATGAAGAGAAAAAAAACAACTCAATAAACCTAATGACGAAATAAGCATGAATTTCTGAACCGCCTATTCGAGATGCTTTACATAAAATAGGCGGGAGACAACAACGATTCAGTTGCTTTCCAGTGTAAAATAAAAAAAACAGTTCGACAACGATGTCATTGTCCAAAAAACCCTACCCTAGTCTGTTAGGGTGTAGGTCTTGATTTATCGTCCTCATCAACCAGCCAAACATTCTCTCGTACAACATTTTAGCAAGAGCATCCCTGCTATCATTGGCTTGTTTAACTGTCTTTTGTGTGGCTATGCAATCATCTGGGAAAAACACAGTAATGAAATATAGAAACTCTCTATTCTGAGTAAAAATATAAAGAAATACACCTTAACTGCATTGCACTGTGGTCATTCATTGCAAAATTGTATCATCACACCATGAACTTCAACAAAATATCAATAGTTTTTTTGAAATTAAAAGCTATGAATATTTTATCTCCATTCAAATGCAATTAGAAAGATTTGTAAGAAGCTTATTCTCACTGATAAATGAACAAAAATGTAATGTTATACCGATTTACAAATTTTAAGTTGTCAGTGCTTACAAACCCTTGTCAGTGCTTGGAGAGAAAATGCGGATTACCTCTGAATTTTCTCTTGCTGGTAATAAGCGCCTCGCCAAACGAGATTTCATCAAGGCTAAGCAAGATGGCAGCTGAAAAAGACGATATTTCAGTAAAATATCAGTGTTTGGTTTTCTGTAAAGCGACTGATTCTCAGAATTAAGCTTAAAATGCAAATTTACTAAGTCAGGCTTTCTTCTACCATTTTCATAATTTGCTACTAAGAAAAATTATGTGTGTGTGTGTGTGTGTGTGTGTGTGAGATGTAGCTTCGACAATATTTTAATATAGAAGTTACAGCAAAAAATGACTAAGGGCCCATAACACTGCCAAAAATAATCCGACCAGAAACTCCTGACGATATGCACAGCTAGGTTTGTTGACAAACATTCCTGTATAGTTAATGAAATCCTCCAGTGGTTTTGGAGATGAAGCGTGACCAAGATTTTAATATTAATTACTCTCTTTTTCCGAGGTCAATGAAACTTTAAAAGGTATGAAAAACGACAAAAGTCCTTGGTCAGATGGTTTCTCTACTAACTTTTTAAAAGTATTTTAGAAGAAGATTGGTCATTTTGTTGTGAGAGCAATTAATTATGCCTTTGTTAAAGGAGAATTATCTGTAACACAAAAAAAGGTATTATAATATGTATACCTAAAGTTAACAAACCAAGACAATTTTTAAAGAACTGGCGTCCCATAACTTTGTTAAACACTGTATATAAATTAGCGTCTGGATCGATAGCAAAGAGGTTAAAATCAGTACTAGACATTATTATTAGCACAGATCAAACAGGTTTTATTAAAGGTAGATATATCGGTGAAAACACACGCTTATTGTATGATATTATGCAATTTACAGAAACTAATAATATACGTGGTCTACTGTTGATGATTGATTTTGAAAAGGCCTTTGATACATTATCCCATCACTTTATTAACAAAACTTTAGATTTTTTAAAATTTGGTCCTATGTTTAAGAGATGGATTTCACTTTTTTATACTGATATAAAAACATCCATTCAATGGAATGGTTATCTTTCAGATTTTTTTAATTGTTGGGCGTGGTTGTCGTCAAGGTGATCCTATCAGCCCCCATATTTTTATTCTCTGTGCAGAGGTATTAGCTCACAAGATTCGAAGTAATACAGATATAAAGGGCATCACAATACACGGTACTGAATATAAGATCAATCAGTTCGCTGATGATACTTCCTTATTATTAGATGGAACAGAAAAATCACTGAACTGTGCTCTAAATACTTTAAACGAGTTTGGAATGTTCTCAGGTTTAAAGGTGAACTTTGAAAAAACACATGTGGTTGGGATAGGGTCACTGAAATATACCACTAGAGCAATAAAAACTAAGTGGAAATTAAATTGGGATACTACAGTGTTTAAGCTTCTTGGACTGGTTTTTCATATAGACTTAGAAAATATGATAGAACTAAACTTTGTAGACAAAATTGAAAAAATAAAAAATGGTATTACATATTGGAAGAAAAGACAACTTAATCCTATTGGTAGAATAACAGTTATAAAATCCCTGCTTTTACCAGTTTTAACACACCTTTTCATATCTTTACCTGATCCGTCAACACACATTTTACAACAAATAGATACCTTATTTTTTGAATTTGTTTGGCAGGGACCTCCAAAAATTAAACGTTCTATATTTGTTTAAGAATATTCAGAGGGTGGTCTTAAGCGACTGACTCACAGAATTTCAAGATGTAAGAACATATTCTTTTTTTTATCGTCGGCCCATCTGTGAGTCTGTCGCTTTAAAATGGTTGATATTGTTGCCTATATGAAAAGTTTGAAACTTACATGGTTACGAAGATTAGTTATTTCTGAAAACAGTAAATGCTTCGATTTTATTGATAAGATTTTAGATTTCGAAAAATTGTTCAGTTTTGGTAAAGATTATATAGAAATTTTACAGAAGCAATTAAAGAATTACTTCTGGAAGGATGTGTTGAATGCTTATTCTCAGTTAATAGACTGTATACCAGTTAAAACTATGAATAATTTTGTAGAATTGCCACTTTTTTATAATCATATGATAACAGTAGATAAAAAGTCAATATACTTAAGATCTTTTTATGACAAGGGAATAAGATTTATAAAAGATGTTGTTAATAAAAATGGTGTTTTTATAGACAGAGAAGAACTGGAAAGAAAATCAGATTTAAAAATCAATTTTCTCACATTTGAAGGAAATAAAAGTGCTATTAAAAAGATTTTGATAAAGACAGAAAAGAATGAAAATGCTCAAGTGTATGATGATCTATGTCCTGTAATACCTTTGTATCTAAAGCCCATAATAAGTGAAAGAAAGGGTATACGTCATATGTACAGTATTTTTTATAGAAAACAAGGATATTCCCGTATTATCGAAAAATAGTCACAAGTTTTTCAAATTGAAAATTCAGAATGGAAAAACATAAATAAATTGGTTTTCGAAATTAGTCAAGACACTTATTTACAGTGGTTTCAAACAAGAATAATTCATCAAATATTGGGAACAAATGTATTATTATTAAAAATGCGGATAAGCAAAACAGATCAATGCTCTTTTTGTAAAAATGATAAGGAAACTGTACTCCACTTGTTTTGGGAATGTACATATACACAATCGTTAATTACAGAAATCCAAACCGCCGTAGAATTATTAGACGTAGATTTTTACATAAATGCTTAATCTTTCATATTTGCTTATACAAATCGAAGTTCAATGCATTTTAATATATTATGTTTAGAAATCAAAAAAATACATATTTTTGTGTAAAAGACATGGTTTTAAACCGTCTTTGCAAGGACTTAAAAAAAGCTTAAAGCTTGCCTCTTCAATAAATAAAAAACCCATAAAACTGGAAAAATGAAAGAATATTGGTTTCTAGTAGAAAAATTATTTATCAATTAATTATCTTTTTATGAAGTTACATTGTATGTGTTACATTTTATATGGCGACTAAGTTAATATTCTGTTCTATGTACATAATTTTGACTTTTCCTTTTTTTTTTTGGTAAAATAAAACGAGGTTCCTGAATACAATATTGGATAAGTATATGTCGATTATAACTTATTATGTGTTAATATTATAATAGTAAGTAAAAACTTTCAATATATTATGATTTATATATTCTATTCTATGTATTATGATTGTAAGGTTAGTATGGGATGGTTCCCCGACCCATACATAACCATGTAACGGGGAGAATAAAGGGGGTAACCCAAAAGGTGCCTAAAAAAAACATATAGAAGTTATAGTAAAAAATGACTAAGGGCCAATAACTGCGCCAAAAATTATCTGAGCAGAAACTCCAGACGATATGCACAACTAGGCTTGGTGACAAACATTCCTGCGAAGTTTCAATGAAATCCTCCGAGCGGTTTTTTGAGATGGTGGACAAAACTTTAATAAAGAAGTTAGAGTAAAAAATGACTAAGTGCCCATATCTCTGCCAAAAATATATCGAGCGGAATCTCCTGACGATATGCACAACTAGGCTTAGTGACAAACACTCCTGTTAAGTTTCAATGAAATCCTCCAAGCGGTTTGGGAGATGGTGGACAAAACTTTAATAAAGAAGTTAGAGTAAAAAAATGACTAAGTGCCCATATCTCTGCCAAAAATACATCGAGCGGAATCTCCTGACGATATGAACAACTAGGCTTAGTGACAAACACTCCTGTTAAGTTTCAATAAATCCCTGAAGTGGTTTTGGAGATGAAGCGAGGACAAGATTTTACCGGACAGACAGACGGACATACAGTGATATTACTATATGCCTCCCTTCGCAGGCATAAAAACGAACTAGTTTTAAATATATTATTCATGGATAAGGGGTGCAGGGTCGGGGAGCAATCATTGTAAGACTAAATATTACACTTAACAAAACTCAATATATCGGTTACCTCCCTTTCAGTACGCTGAAGAATGGAGGTGAGATCACTTGGAAGATTATATGATTAAACTATGCTGTGGACTTAACAAAAAACTATGGATCGCTTACCCTCCTTTAGGTACGCTGAAGTTACTGAAGGGAGGTTATCATTATGAACTGAACATTACACTGTACCTTGGATTTGAACAAACCCTGTAGATCGGTTACCTCCCTTACAGTGCGCAGAAGAATAAAGGGAAGATCAGTGCGAAGAAGATGATGAAGGGAGGTAATCATTGTGAACTCAACTTTACACTATACCGTGGGAGAATGACGCTGCGTCTGTAATTTGTGCGGCTCCTCTGTCATCTTCGTAAAACTCTATTTCGGCAATCAATATAACAGCGGCCAGCATCGCCTGCAGAATTTCTCTGTCCTGCTTAGGAAAACGACAAAAATTTTAAACAACCATTTTCTTCTTGACCTCAACGTAAATAAACAACATTCGAGAACGTGGCATATTGTGTAAAAACAAAATATAGATGTGTAAACTGCATTTCACAGATGAGCCTGGGCATAGTGATCCATCTGTGGGCCTCAAACACGATGAGATTGAGAACACGACATTCCTAGGGAGTTTATTTCATGTCTATAATGTTTTATATGGGGGAAAATGTTTGTAGTTAAAAGGACTGCAGTACACATGACATTTTTTGGATAACTACATAAAAATCTGGCTTTTGACTTTTTTCTTGACCTTTGTTATAACTTACCACATTCAGTTTGCCCAGTATGTCCATACTATCATAGTACATTATCCTGTATTTGTCAACTTCACCCAGACTGTACGGATCGCTTTGCAAAATTCTGAAATATAAAAGTACACCTAACCTTAACATCCAAACATTTAGTAAGTGTGACGTATATCTTTGGTTCTTACTCAAATTGTAGTTTTTTAAAGCATTTTTAAACCACACAATGTTCAAAGATCGCTCCGTTAACTATCAACAGTGAACGGACCTAAGACTTCAGCTTCAGTTCGTCAGTGTTTTCGGACTGACTGGTTGGTCACTGTACTGCCAGGTCGTCCACATCAGTGTATATAAATTCTTATATTATACCGCGTATTATTTCTAGCTTTTAGTTCATTTTAACCTCCAAACTAAATGAAGACTGTGAGAATAACATGATGCTTGAAAAAAATAAACACATCAGATTTATTCAGGTCACAAACACCTAATTATCATCGAGCCCCTGTACTGAAATAGTGACCAGCTTTTAATCAATTCACTATACTGATTATTAAAACGTTGTAAAAAATACTTAAAGGCCACAGACCATTCAATAAATTGATTAAGGGACCACTGTTTCTTGCATACCGAATTATCGTAAAGTATACTAGCAAAGTTTAAACAAGAGTTCAATTTATACCTGTAATGATCTGCTGGTTCGTGGAGAAATAGGTCTTCACGATTTTCTCGTGGACATCCGGCAAAGAGAGCATAAAAGATGTGAAAGTTCCCTTCACCATCGTTCAGACGAACAACACGAGACTTCTCTAACATGTAGTCGAGAACCACAGCTAAATTAATTATAGAAATTTTATTTTTTATTCAGAATTGTGTTGATATAAATACCGATCTGGCAAAGACGGGCTATTATCGGCAGAAGTTATGACAGGCAGATACAAGGAAAGACAGGCAAATTTGTACCGACAGCTTGACCGTTAGTCAGTATATAATTTTTCTAATTTTTAAACCATATTTACAACAACCGTCAGTTGACATAATTCTTTCTATAAAAGTTGGAATTTTGGTACTGGCCAGGCTTAAAAAGAAGTATTTTGGTTATGTCGCATGTTAGCAGATTTTAACCATATAATTCTATTTCTGTGAAAGTCAGAATTAATACCTCCTGCAAGTTCTCCGCCCTCTTTGAAACCCAGCTCCAAATATTTGGCGTATCTGCTTGAGTTGTCATTCATGATTGTTTTCGCATTGCCGAACGCTTCAAGAAGTGGGTTTATCTGTAAATATATATACTATATGAAAGTCCGTAACAGAAAGATTCAATGCAATGCATCTTAGAATACACAACCCAGAGCGGGATTCAAACTCCACTCTCCCGCGTGACACGCCAACGCTCCAACCACTGAGCCAAAGAATCGATTCCCTAACGCATCTATCTATCTATTTGAGCTTATTTATCGTCGGTACCGGTTGCCCATATGACCGACGCCCACTGAAGAGATTAGTTATTTTATGTTGTGGGGGTAGTGCAAGATACAGAAAGCATCCCATTCCAGAGACACCCCTGGTTCTTTTGCATGCTCAGTGTATAGCACTAATACATGGAACCTCGGTTTAACGTCTCATCCGAAAGTCTATTAGTAATGTTAGTGGAGGAGCGAGGGATCAAACTCGGGACCCCTGGTTTACCAGTCCAGCGTGTTACCACTGGACTACATCAGCTTATAAATAAAGAGCTCCCCGACGGGGAATCGAACCAAGGTCTCCCGCGCGACAGGCGGGGATACTTACCACTAACGCAGTTGTCAGAGGTTGTATTTATACAATAATACGAAGGTGTGCACTAGACCGTAACAATCAAATAACATTAAACCTTTGCAATAAATGCCAGTTTTATTTTTTGTTATTGCCACTTTAGTTCGCAAAACATGAAGATACAATTAAAAAGTTGCTAATGAAGGTATGTTAAAGCATACACTGAGTGAAAGAGGCAGACTCAAATGCTACAAACTGTTCTTGACAGATAAAAGTTTTGTTCCCTTAAGTATGAAAAAAGTCAACATGGGATGCTTGTGTGCGATAGGGCGTGAAGGTGGTGTGGGTAGGGGCGGGGAAAAAGAAGAAAAAAGAGGCCATATGAAGCTTTAGGTAATAAGTATGTGAATACAAAAGAATTTCCAACACTTTTTTTATTTTTAATGTTTTCTCTTGTAAGAAAATATAAAGCATGTATATATAATGTTTCAGAAGCACATATATTTAGAATCTTAATTCCTCTTTGTATTTTCAATTTATAATTACACATATCTTAATTTTTCAATTTTACGCATTTCTCTTCATATAAATTCAATATTTGGAGAAACTTTATTCTGGTTATAAGACTGATTTGCCTAGACAGTACTACGTCATAGCTTACCTTAACGATTTTCTCGTGTAGCTTCATTTCGCCTCTTTGACACATATGTACCATGTGTTTTACCATGTATTTTGTGCTCTCTGTTTTACCCGCTCCACTTTCACCTGATACAATGATGACCTAGAATAATTAAAATGTCACTTTTTAACAAGTCCATTGATAGGAATATGATAGCAAAATACATTTCAAAATAAAATATTAAAAAAAAACCGGAAAAACTTGTCTTTCTATACTCTAAACTGAGGCATCAATGGCATCCGCCTCCTTGCCTTTTGTGAAGTCAGATTTTTCTACAGGCAAAGTTCACGCTTCTATATGTTAGAATCAGAGTTTGAAAGTTCAGTCCCATCTCCCCCACAAGCACAACTAATTGTCTTTTGAATGTGAGGTCCTCTATATCGTTTCTATTCACTCAGCATGTAAAAGGAGTGTTTAATCCATTTATGCCCAATAGATTATGCAATCCTTCTTAGTTAGGCGAGTCCATTTCAATTAAAAGGGTTTCTTGTATAAATTTTCAATTTCATTCTATTTAAGAAAGTCCTTTATGCAAACAGTGCAGACCCTGATCAGACGCCACATGTTGCGGCGTCTGATAATATCTGGCGTCTGATCTGGATCTGCACTATATGCCTTTGTCTAATTTTATGGACGCTAGGCATTAATGGGTTAAGGAATCGGATGCTTGCTGAATAACTTAACTCTTCAGGAGGTGCCTGATATCTGACAACCAGTAGGAACAAGCAAGAACATAAAAAGACAGTCTGAAATTTACTTGAAAGTTAAATTAGTGGTCAAAGTGTACGTTTAAACTCGTCGCGACAGCAAATAAAACATTATTCAGTCTATTTTCAAATGAAAAAAAAGATATTGAAAAGAAATCATTTAGGTTTGAATGACGAGTTTTGTCAATCTTAGAAGAATTATTTTAAGACTGCATTTCAGCATCTATTACCTGGTTTGTATCATTTTCAATCATCCGTCTGTACGCCGTGGCAGCAACTTGGAATATGTGCGGCTCCAGATCCTCTCCAATCTTGTCCACATTGTATTTCTCATGCGTCTAGAAGTTGAAAAAAATGCAGTTAATAGATATTATCTATAACATATTTATTTTTCTGAAAATAATATCTTTATTTGTTCATTTCGATTTGTCTTTCTTTCCAGATAATTTCTTCGTTTGTGAGTTTATTTGTCAGTTCGTTTCAATCTTTTCTTTCATCTTTTGGTAATTTTGCTCTTCGTGCAGTCATCTTTTTTGTTTTCTTTACCAGTGTATCTACTTAATGCCTACTGCCATTCCCGTTTTTTTTTCTAACTATTATAACTAAACAGGAAAATATTATTCTGAGTTATTTTCATTACTTTTTTTGTAATAGGGCGTTTTGTTACTTCCGACTTATGTACAATGTTATTTTTGACGTTTTTCGGTTATCAAATAACATTCAAGGATATTTTCATTCAATCATACAAATTGGTACGCCCAAACTCGAGAGAATATTATTGAAAGTTTCAAATACATTTACGCAGACAACATTCTTTAATGAGATTAATGAAAATTGGTGGTAAAAGAAAACTTACCGCTACATCATAAATTTGGAGAGGTTTGCATGGGTTGATCGCAATCAGTATGTCACTAATGTTTGTCTGAAAACAACGAATTGAAATGACTCTATTATAACAAATTATTGTAATCATTGTTATTTTAGATTTATAAATTTATGAGTATATACATTTAAAAATTCGTATTATCAATATCCGTTTCGTTGGTTTTAAGACATTACTGCATTTGTTAGTAAAATCATTAACATTTTACTTGATTCGAACCCCCGAGGCGCAACGGAAGCAGAATGCACTTCAGTCACAACAAAGTTACCGTGTGTTTATTGTTAATAAGTCAGTCATATGGAGCAGATCTGTGGTCCAGTGGTAACGCGATGGGCAGGTAATCCAGGGGATGCGAGTTAGATACCCTACTAAAATTACATGTTGACTTTTAAATGAGACGTTAAAAGGAGGTCCTATGTATCAATGCTTTACACCGAGCATGGAAAAGAACCAGAATAGTTTCTGGAATGGGACATTGAATGGGATACTTGCTTTAATCATCTGTATCTTGCACCATTCACCACGACCTTAATAACTAAACTCTGCAAGGGCATATGGCCAACCGGTACCAACGATGAAAAATCTCAAATATATAAATGTTAGCACACACACAGAGGTTTCTTACAGTTAATGAATGTCTATTGCCACTGACCTTTTATGGCGCTGTATGACCTAAAAATAAAACAACAGCACAAAAACAAAGAAAAGGACAGAGACGTTAAAGAGAGTTAAGGAGACAGCATTATCAGTTAGTTTCCATGGTTTATGATTTTCTAGAACAGGTCATCTCCTTCAGGGGGCTTAAAGTTTTAGAGCTGAAATATATGTGTATCATCTGCTGGCTTTTTAGATTGATTTATTGTTTTAATTTTTTTATGTAAATTTTGGCACTTGTCAGTTGTTCTAGCTTCTATTTAACTATTTCCGTTTTTTTTCGTATACGCTCTCGCTTTCATGCTAAAAAAGCTTAAAAAAAATTAAAATGCAAGGAACACTCTCAGTGTTATTTTTTTAACGATTATACCAGTGCGTATGTACTCCCATAGCATACTGCTCCCATTGTATTTGTATTTGTCGAAATAGTTGACATATATCAGATATCTGGAATCAATTCAAACACTATTATATTAGTTAAAATGCTTGAATGCTTATTTCGTTATTGTTAAAAGGGTTCGAAAATTTGCATAGTGTATAAATGGGCATGATTTGTCAATTTCTACAATGTGAAATAGCATACAGAGTCGTTCAAAGTTGATAATTAAATTTTAGGGATTTTTCTTAACATATTTTTTCTTACTTGCCTATAAATTCCAACTTTTTGCTTAAATTCAGCCTACGAGTCTAACTACTTTTGATGCAAATTTTAAGGTACAATATGTAATTTCGCTGCATTAAGATTTGCAACTCTTTATATAGAATGTTTACATACGTTAGTTAGGCATGAACGTCAATTTGGTAGGTAGTTGGTAGTTGGCAGTTGGATATTCCAATAACCAACTACCAACTAGTTGGTAATTCGTAATACCCAAATATTTAATAGCTGTAGCAGATAATTAAATTTAATATGTTCTAAGCTACCGTACTCTTTTCAAAAAAGAGAATGAAGCAGGCGATTTAGTAACTTATTCGTGTGAATCCCCAACTACCTACCAGAGAGCAGTTGGTTATTCAAACTTTGCATGTATTCCCATCAAAATACGACACTAATGTAACTGTAACAAACAAATATATAACTAGTTAGATGTAATCTACAACACGGTAATACTCCTTTCTGGGTATATGCATTATGGGACTCAGTTGGTTATTTGCTTGAATCCCCAACTACCTTCCCGTTGGAAGTTTATCTGTCATTTGACCTCTATGTGTAACATTGACTTTAGCCACAGGGACCTGAATTTTGCGCGCGACACTCCGCCTTACAATGATAAACATTTGTGCCAAGTTATATTAAAATCCTTCAATGCATGTAGAGGTTTCGCTCTAGACAAGCTTTTTCATTTGAACTCTAAGTGTGACCTTGATTTTTGACCAAGAGACCTGTTTCATCTGCTCGACAATACGGCTAATAATGCTGAACATTTGCGTTAGGTAATACTAAAATCCCTTCATGAATGTAGAAGATATGCTCCGGACAAATCTGGACATTTCATAATCTCTCATGACCTTGACTTTGCATATATTGAACTGGATTATGCGTGTAACGCTCGGTCTTATGATGGTGAACATTTGTGATGGCATCACTCAATTCGTGATTACTAAAAGGTACGTACACACTTTTTATATTCTTATCTGACCTTTGACCTCTGTGATCTTGACCTTGGCGACACTCCGCCTTACAATGATGAAAATTTGTGTAAAATAATATTAAAATACCTCTATACATGTAGAAGTTTTGCACCAGACAAGCATTTTAATCTGGCCTCTTATTGTGACCTTGACCTTGAGACCTGGTTCATGCGTGCCATGGACGTTTCTATAATACGATCCGTTGTTTTCAAAACGGGCGTATAAAAATGAATAAAAATAGTTCGGCACCCACTATTCATCTTTAACTGTCAACCCCTTTTGGTTATATTCCAACAGTCAGTCCACCTAACAAGTGTTCCTAGGTATCCACCCAGATTACTAATAACCTACTTCTCGGCAAGCGGCTGACTGCTTCCCCGTTTGGAGGTGAAAGACAAATCAAGATTTCATTAAAAAATCTGTGAACAACAGATAAACTTAATGCATCTTTCTTATAGAGAGCTTTGGGTGGATTGAGATTTATTTTAGAAATGAACACTTTAAGCCTGACGAAAACATTCTGAACATACAGTTTGCTTTATATTCTACAGAAATGATGAGCCAATAACATATTTATGCTATAAATCATCAGTAGGCTTTAGGGTATGTCCCTTTAAATGTAGTTTCAAGAAAATAACACAAGCCCATTTTCTGCTTGGTTTCAAATGATTAAGAATATTTCGTTTTTTATTTACGTGACTAAATTTGTTTAAAGATATATATACACGCTTTTTACTTTAAAAGGAAGATTTTCAAACAATGATATCATTTGCCTAGTATCATACATTGAAATAGATTGCAATATGATATACACCTTTGTATTTGAGATTAAAGCACTTTTGGTGCATTTCAATACACATTTTGGAACACATTGACATTTCTCGTCTGCTTAAATCTTACATTAAAAACTGGGACCGACATTTTCTATCGATTCATTTTCAGCAGAACTTCCTGATCTGCCTAATGATTTATTTCTTATTAAATATCTGTATTTTTGAACAGTGTTATTCAAAGTCAACCACTATATAATTATACCTAACTATGTCATAGAAAAAAATGAAAAGAAGTTTCTCTGAAGGTCGAGAAATTCACATATATGGTTGGTTACCAATAGAAAGTCAATGGTGTACCTGTGTATAACCTAGTATGCGAGAAAATCTCCCCCCCCCCCACTGTCCCCTGCCACCTCCCCCTCCAAACGAAAGATAATGCGTTCTGTATTTTTGTGCTAAGGACATTATTTATTTATCTTAACTAAGGTATTAACTTTCTTGAAACCAGACATTGTCCATTCTCAAAGCGACTGATCACCACACGCCTATGCACAAACAAAAGAAAATATTTATACAATTTAGAAATTCTAGTCGTATTTATGAAGAATGCATCGAAACTTAGTTACTGACTTATTTGGGTCACAATTTTTTTTCTTTTATATTTTTATCAGTATCTAACGCTAGTCAAGAGGCAGAAACTTGTTTTTTTTGTGGTAAATAAGTGCTCAGCGCTCAACATTTTACTTAACCAAGGGAGATGGGTTCGAATCTCGATGCATATATGAGTTTATTTTTTTTCCGTTTTCAAGCCATATAAAACAATAAAGTTATGTTTTTAAACACTGTTTTAATTTATCTTTAATTCTGAGAAAAATGTTTTTAAGCTGAAATCTTGAAGTCAGAAACTTTTAACTACCACAGTTTTATTTATTTGTTACATTATCTTAGCACATGCTATTACAAATGTATGTTTTGTAATCCGTATTTGACTGTTCTTTTAATAATTGCAAATCGAGAGCTCATTCTAAGTATATATAAAATGAGTCCTGGAAATGTTTAGCAATGTTATATTGGTTCAGTGTTACAGCCTTTTGTTATAAAAATACACTTTCGTAAGTTCTATGAACGCAGCCAGAAATATTGTATCCTAAAAATATCAACTTTAAAACCGAAATAACATTGAACATTGAATGCAACATCAAGGGGAACAAATTAATGTCATTTTTTTTTTTGGTCATATTTTATTAAGTAGTTTATTTAACATTTATGAAAGAAATTGTACACCTGTTTATTTGTGTTAATAACCATTGTGACTGAAATATAGGCAGGGATGTTTGCGTTTCTACTTAAAATAACGAGTATGCACAAGGTCTTGGTTCTATTTTTTATCAATAAGCACATTCAAAAGACTTAGGTGGTGGAGAAAAAGTTTACGAATTTGTTTGGTTTTAACATTATATGAAACCGTATTTAAAGAAAAATAATTCGATGTAGGCCTACGAGTATTCTAGGAAAAGAAATTTCGTGTACATTGCTTTCATATTTTCATTGTTTATTTTTCATTTATCTTTTTTTATCTTCATTTCAATTAAAAGGTTGTTATCCACAATGGTTACCTTTAGATAGGAAGATTAGATTCTTTCACAGTTACCCTCGGAAATATTTGTGTAAAGCAAAAAGAATGTACCTTGTAATAATCAACAGTTTTTGATGAACTGTATAGAACAGAATAACTTTTTACACGTCAACTAAAAATGCAAATCATAGCTCAGGGAATAGACTAACTGCGCAGGTCAAAGAAATGCAAGTACATCAGTACGGAACGGACACTGGATGGAACGGGATAGGACAAAACGGAACGGTTTGGATTGACACTGGACGGAACGGGATAGGACAAAACGGAACGGTTTGGAACATAACAGAACAGAGCTGAACAAAGCGAAATGGAAAAGAAATAGAAGAAAAGACAACAGACCAACAAACTGAAAAGGGCAAGAAACAAAATTTAATAATAATATCGTGACTTAATTTTTACACATAAAATGAGAAATAGATAAAGTAAAATATTATAGTAGGGAAAAAAATCAAACCTGCTTTCGCTTTGAGTGGTAATTTGTACTTACGTAGATCAGGTCTCGTTTATATCTCTCTCTGAGACATCTCTGGATGCTGTCGATGGACAAATCGTCCATACGAGACAGATCATGTGGCAGATAATATGTCACCTCCATTCTGATTGGTCACTTTCCAAGAACGGTCACCTTAACTTCATTATAGCTGATAAACTCATTCGCCGCTTTTTATCTAGGTGACTGGTCGATGTTCTAGTAGTATTTCTGAAAATTTGATTCATTACAACTATGCCGTTTTACCTTTAATTTAATTTATCTGTAGTTTATTAGTATTCTAATGCCTTTGGTTTATTTAAAATGTCTAAAACAAGAACAATTTCATGTACATTTAGATATGCGGAAGCCTTCTCATTTTTGAAGTCGACAGTTGCAAATAGATATATAAAAACAACCTTTGGGTTCTTTATAAGTGCACTGTGTCAACGATCCATATTCGCAATTACATTCCAAAGGAAATAAACTGTACCCTCTAAGCGTACATAAAAAACCCAACTAATTTTTGTTATACCTCAAAAAGTAAGTACTGAATTTCAAATATTTTACACAGAATCGTATTCAAAATGATAATCATAATGATTTTGGTAAAAAAGCACCAATTATTACGTTTCAAATTACCAAATGTTTGAAGGCTATGGCGCATATCTTTTCATTGTGAATAATTTATACATAGTGAGCTTTGGAATAGTTTCAAAATCGAGTTGAATAACAGCTCGTGTTTAATACAGGCCTTTATTACTCCAGAAACTTTAACTACGGTATTTTTATATTTAAATATTATTTTAGCCTCTGCATTTTTTGCCTTTGATCCTATCACGCGGAACTTTCTGGAAATTAACCTTAATTGAAAAATGTCATTCCCCTTGTTGTTTTTCCTGCCGTGTTATTCTCTACATTAGAATGGTGTTGTTGTTATAGAACACTTTTACGTTGGTTTTCTTTTCATTGAAACTGCCAGACATATCAATAGGACAAGCTATGCTACTGTTTAATCTATATACCATTTAAAATCTGCCCTCACAGCTTTTGCTTTACCCCACTGAGTTAATAAAATTGAATAATATGCACATTTCCGAACTGCGCAAAAAGGGCATAAGGTCAACTTCTTGCAAGAAAAATGTTCTTGAAACCTGCATAAAGCTTTACCATGTTTTAAATGATCACCATGTCATTTTTTTACTTTTCAGTACTTTACGACGAAAAATAAATTCGAAGTTAATGGTTATTTAAAGTTTGTTATGGTTTATTGACAAAAAAAATGAAACTCACTTACATCAAATTTACACTTTTTAACACCTTTCCGTTAACACATGGTTTTCTTAACTGAAAATCATCAGCTCACGTAGAGATATTAGATAAGGCGCAGAATTAGTTAAGGAGAGAAATTTACCCAACTGGGTTAGAGAAGTAACCCGTAACTGCTTTATTGTTTACGTAAGACACAGTCGGGCGTCGAGTTTCAATAGTTTGTTCAACGCTTGACAAAACCCATTCAGATAGAACAAGGAAGTTGAAACGATTGGCTAAGATTTCTACTGGGGTATTTTGTCTATTTGGCATTCCGTTGTTTTAAAAGTTGAGCGGAATATATATTTTAAATAGTTTAAAATCAATTGAGTCATGCCTCTATTGTTATGTATTGATTGAATAATATTTAACAGGTTATTTTTAAATTTGAAAATTAACGTTCAATAAAGGAAGAATAAACTAGAATTCCATTTAAGTATCACACAATCAAGTGTAACGCTTTAAGTATGATACAAAAATGAAAATTTAACTTAGATAAGCTGTCTTCATTTTTGGACCTGCGTTAATTTCAGATTAAGTATCCCCTTCTGAAAACCACGGTACTTCTGCTAAAACTAGAACGAATGATGAATGTTAACGGATTATGTTGCACTTGGGTATCCGCTGATAATTAAATACAATGTATATTTGTCTCGATTTAGGTTCTGATGCCTCCACCACTTTGAGGAAGTTTGGGGGGTATACAGATTTGCCCTTGTCCGTCCGTCCGGCTGTCCCGCTGTCCGTACGTAGACCTGTTTGTGTCGCGTGAAACAACTAAAGCCATGAACCTTTCTAAGAATAGTGTTAGCTCGTTCACTTATGCACCTAGGTATTTTGACAAAAATCTATTGGAGATCGGCAAAGTTATGCCCCTTGATTAAGTAAAAAATAGCGTTTTACACCTGTGTTGTGTGTAACTCCAAACGTATAGCTTTCTAAGAATACTAAGAATAGTTGTCAGCATGTTAACTTACGCACCTAGGTATTTTGACGCAATTAACGCAATTTTTTGGAGTTCGATAGATTTAAGCCCCCTGTTTAAGCAAACTGATAGCATTTTTAGACTCCTTAATGTTAAGGACAATGTTTATACGCACCTGTTTATATACAGGATTTTTTGTGACAATAAAACGGCATCCGTGTCCTATAGACACATCTCTAGTGTAAAGGACTTATGGACATGAAAATTGCAATGCATCTTGAAAAAGACCATACAAAGCGAGATTCAAACTGAGGTCCTCCCGCATCAAAAACCAGTGCTGTAGATCATTTAGCTAAAGAATCGATTCCCCGACGCACTTGTAAGGCTTGGTATTTAAATGATAAAAGGCCGGTGTGCACTTCACCATAACAAAAGTCAAAAAGTCTCTGACCTAGAACTCACAGAATCCAAATCACTGCAAGGGAGTCATGGGTACAAGTTCTGTCTCACACTTGCCTATGAGAGATTGTGGACAGTTTCTAACGAAATTTGGCGGTAAAGTTCTTGTTCAGAGAAATCGAATTCAAATTTTGTATTCTGGAATCGAAACCGAGTGAGAGATTAATTTGAATTAAAACTTGTCTTCTATCTTACTTACTGATTTGTTTAATTAATTAATTAATTACATGTAATTTATTTTATTTTATTTTTTTGTTTTGTTATTCGGTTAATTTACCCATCCATGAGCTCAGGCATTTTGACGGATCGTGCGCTACTGTAAATGAAAACATATAAACTGAAAACGTTTCCTGACACAAGATTCTCTCTGACCTCTTCCCGTCCATATTCTGATTCTATATGCGAACACTGTCGCATTTTGAGGATAAATTATGTAATCGTGTTGAGAAATATTTAGTCACATAATAGTATTGACAATTGAAGGAAAGTGAGTTTATTCCACGCTGTTGTTAAATTTATTTGACAGGCAAGAGTTGATTTGAAAAGAACCAGCTATCAAGTTAAAGAAGTAGAAGCAAGGGACGGGTCCAGGATTTCAGGTGGGGGCTGGGGGGGGGGGGGGGGGCGCAAAATGTTCGGCCCAATTTGTGTCCGTTTTCTACCTCATTTCAAAAGTTGTGGTTATGCTAGAGTATACTGATTTGGCAATATCACATGGGCTCTGATTATTCAATTCAATGTTGAACAATAAAGTATACATCATTTAAAGACATATTCAAAATAGACCTACAATAACACCTATGGTCCGGGAATTTTATGGGGGCGCCGGGTGCGCCCCCCCCCCCCCTTGCTCCGCTGGTGGAAGCAACTAAAAAGATTCTTTTTAACTGTTCGAGCGTTTACAAGAACGTATTCAAGGTCAAGAATAAAAAGCTTTTAAGCTCTCCAAAACATTGGCTATATTTCTAGTCTATTAAACTGTGTGCCTCTTGTCGCTTTCAAAGTTTTATCTATTTTTACTGTCTCATCTATTTATTTATTTATTTGTTCATTTATTTATCTATGTATTTCTTCATTTTCTTCCACTCATTTCTTCATTTTCTTCCTTCCTTCTTTCTTTCTTCCTTTTTTTCTCATTCTTAATCTATTTATCAATTAATAAATTTACTTATTTATCAACTCAACTATTCATCTAAGCATTTACTTATCTTTTTTGCCTTCCTCCTTTTTACTTTTTTCTTTCTTTTGTTCGTGATTAATTTATTTCCTTTTGTATTCATTTCAGTCTGTGCATCTGTTTTTCAAAAAAGTGAATGAGCATATTAAAGAATAATGTGTATTTTCCAACCGGTTTCACTTAAATCATCAGGGAAGAAAACAAAAAACAACAACAAAAAAAAACAAAAAACAAAAAAAAAAAAAAACAAAAAAAAACGTTTATACAAAAATGTTTATAGAAAATATGCCTGGAAGGTCGCAAATCAACATTTTTAAACATTCAATGTGACGTAGAAATAGGAAAGAATTGAATTATCTTTAAACTGTCTGAAACTAATTACCAGAACAACTTCTTACCAAACCAATTATCTGGTTTAGATGTAGAGCAAATTTGACCAGAAGTACAGTAGATGAGTTTCGAACCGGTCGAACAGACTTTTCATAACCATCCATCAAATATTCGTACAGCCTCTCTTCGTCTGGTACCAGTGTTGGAAACCCGTTCGATTGATCTTGGCTGCTTTCTGAAAACAGTATAGTAAAGAATAAAGATCACTGGCTGAAGCAACACCCTTAGTGACCTTTTTCATGTCCTACAAAACGCAGCCTATGACACTTAAACAAGAATTGTCGGAAACTACCTTTTGGCAGTTAAAATACCATGAGAGCGGTTTGCTAAGAATTTTATGAACGAGACAAATTGAAAAGAAATTAACGTTTAAAGGTATAAGATAATAAAATGAGCATTAGTATATCAAACTTTACAAAAGTCTACATTACATAAATGATAAGGAACCCCTTGTAAATGTCATAAGTTGTGTTAGTTTAGATCCATACTAACAAGTCAAGTTTTTTCTTACATTTTCCAATAGACCGGATAAAGGAAAACATTTTTTTACATTTTTTTATTAATTTATGTTTTTCCCTTGGTTATCTTCTGATTGTAAAGATTTAAACTGTCATTTACTTTATAGTTGTTTTAGGGTTTTAAAGTTTATTTGCCAATTTACGGTTTGAAGACATGATTTAGTTTCCGGTTTGTGCTCTGGTGCAAGATGGCAAAACGCGTCAAAAAATAACGATAATACATGTACATGTTTGAAATAGTACAACACATAATTTGATGGTACATGAACAAAATTCCATGTGAAATATGTCGTCTGGTAGAAAAGACTTTGAAAATATATTCACGACCTTTACAAGGCTACATAAAAGTGCAGTAACCAATATATTTGCAAATTTCGTTGACAATCCCACTGCAGCTTTCTGACTGGAGTACTTAAATAAACCAAGCAAAATGACATGCATCATGTCAAAGCATAAAACGCGGATATTTACAAGAAGTGTCACTCAAGCTTGAAATTACAAGTATTAGCATTTCCAAAAATGCTTGAAATCGCCGTTCAGCCATGTATGACGTCTTATCCATAGATGAATGTATTTCTTGTTTTTTATTCATTGATTTGATAATTTTATAACATGCTTTGCAGTGAAAAGCGAAGTTATATTTGATAATTTTCACACAAAAATAATAAAGGAGATGAAGTATACATTGTAGTTTTTATTGTTGCTGGGCTATTTTTGAAAGCGGATGATTTGGCTTTTTTATGAAAAGCAGGTCAATATCTTTATACATCATGTTAAAATTTGCAGCATTAAAAACTTTTTAAATAATGCTTTGCTGTAAACCAGTTTACGCATAATTAATTAGCTATTTGCGTAGTTTTTTACTTTATTTATTACTAAAAAGTGTATACTTAACATAGATATATAGATAGATTCTTTTATTCCTCCAAATTTGAAGAGTACAACGTATATACATGCAAAACAAACAAGTGTAAAGACGTGAACATAATATACAGCGTACATAAACAACTTTCAAAATTCCTAATAATAGACCCAACGGCCTATATATGCATATAATGTTATGAGCATAATCAATCAAGTGTTTGAAATAAATATGGCTACTCTCTACAAAAGAATGCATATTACTCGTAGTTGAAGTTTAAGCATAGAATTAGAAAATTTGTTTAACAAATTTAACAGCCAATTATAATCAAAATTGAGCACAATATGCTTTAATTTATCTAAGCATGGAGAGGCAAGTGGAAAATTGTTGTGTATTTCTTAGTATACGAGAATATTACCAAATGTACAATAAAACGATATTAACAGTGTCATATTAGAGTGATTTTGACATCAATCAAGAGAATTGAACAATATATGTTAATGTATGAAAATTATACAATTAACATAGCGATATGTACCAAGGCAGAAATATTACTATTACTGCTACTATATTATTGCATTTTGACTTAACTGCTTAAGATTTTTGCATTTAAATTCATGTATTTCCTTTAAAGGTCATGTGACACGACTATGGCAACTTTGTCTATTCAAAATAATCATAATGTACTGATTAAAATGGTTTAACTGCGAAATTACGAAAATATTGCTTTTGATAAGAAAAAACGTGTTTTTGATGATCGGCTGTTTCCGTTTCGACATCGGTAGTTTCCGCCGCAATTTTTGGCTGTGACGTAGATTTATCCCTACTGTACCAGGCAGTAGTGCAGAATTACACTGCTCATAACAAATGAAAAATAACACTAAACCACATGTGCAAGATAAAGGCAAACATATAAAAATAACATGCTATAAATTGTAAATTAAATAAGATAATGTGATTACTTCTCGATTTTTATAAGTAAATTCAAACATTGTGCCGAGAGATTAATAAATATTCCAATTTCTTCCATGTTGTGGTTCTATATAAAACTATCTCCTCCACGTTTTTACATGCTGCGTAACACTTCCTCACCAGATGTTTACGTCATAAACTAGTCTTTTTCATTTAAGTGTAGTAAAATTGAAGTGAATTTAGGTGATCTTATGTGTTAACAATTGTTTCACTGGAATGGAAATTCACACTACAGTGTATTTTCACGTTGGGATAGTGTTTGAAAAATAATAATATGGCATGTCCATCAAGTAGGAATTTGTGTCTGCTTATAAATTAATATCCAATGAAATGTTAAAGATCCATAAATCACGCCTTATACTGTGGGATTTATGCAAATTAACCTGCCCAGATGGGACCCTTGTATATTCTGCATAGCTGTCAAAACAAAGCAATTAACTTTTTTATGACCCAATCAATGATAAAGTTGAGACAAATAGCAATTTTTTATGGCAAGTGAACTAACAAATTGATTGTATTACTTTTGATCAGTCACACTTGTGAAAAAATTATGTAATAGCTTGTTCCAATTAACCTGTCTGAATGATTTTTAGTTAAGAAGCTACAGTTAAGTTAAGTTAAGTTACCACAGACAAGTAAGCAACACATCACTGTAAGGAGAATGTTTTTATGAACAGAAGAACAGAACAGAACAGAACGTTTATTAGACGTGTACGAAGTACATTGTCTTGGTAACATAAATACATGTATATACAAAGAACAACATAGTCAACGTGACAACGCAAAATACAAAGAAATACAAAGAAAACACAAAGAAAATAATATACGCAGTAAATAATGACCTTGAGGATGAACAAATTAGCTTAAAACGTTAAGAATGTTATTTCTTATGGTTAATGCTTCTTTAACATACAATGATAAAGCGATGATTTCTTTTTTGTTATTACTTTGTAAAAGTTGTATATATTTGTAAACAGACGGTCTAACAATATAAAACCTTTTAATATATTTATTTCTGACATCGGTATAGCACGGACATTTACAAACAAAGTGAAATTCATCTTCTATATCATAAGAATTACAGCACAGACAGTATCTTTCTTCTCTTACAATTCGATTTCTGTTATATCTACCTGTTTGAATTCTTAAAGGTAGGACCGAAAGTCTTAATCTGCAAAAATAAAACCTTAAACTTTTTGGTAACAAATCTAAATATGATTCATATTCTAGACGACATTTAAATTCTCTGTAGAAAAACAATACTGGGCTATTCAATGATCGATACCAATCTTGTTTAAAACAATCAATAATTCTACCTTTAAATTCTTGCAAAAATGATTTGATGTTAACAGTGTTGGCAATATCAAATATATAGGCATATCCATAATCACTTAATAACTTTTTAACATTATAAACCCAGTTTATTTGACCATTTTTACAATCTGTCAAAGCTTGGTTATAAACAGTACGTAAAATAATATTATCAGTATTCACAAGTTTCAACCAGTATTGTACAATTCTGACAAATCTATGGATATAAAGAGGGTATCTACCCAATTCACCATAAACACTTGCTGTACACGTGTTATAATTAACTTTTAACAAGCGTTTGCAAAATTTTAAATGAACTCTTTCTATTTCTTTCGATTTTGTATATCCCCAAATCTCTGAAGCATAGTTAAGAACTGACAGGACAAAAGCATCGAACAACTGACATAATATTTTCGGACTCAAGTCATATTCTTTACACTTGCATAAAAGTACTTTTAAAGATTTCAACGCCTTACCAATTAAATGCTCTTGATTTAAAACAAAGTTTCCCGTGTAATTAAAAACAGTACCCAAGTAATTAAAATTATTAACAACTTCCAACTGTTTATCGTTATATGTCCAACTTTCTGTAGGTAACAAACCTCCGCGCTTACGAAAAACCATGATTTTTGTTTTTGAAGTGTTAACAGTCAGGCCCCAAAGACTACAATATGAAAAAAGGTTATTTAAATGATTTTGGATTTCTTGTGGTGTTTTACCAACAATTGCCATATCATCAGCAAACAACAATAATAATAGCATAACGTCATCTAGAAGTAAACCGGAATGAATATCGTTTTGAAGAAATAGTTCTAAGTCCTCTACGAAAAGTGAAAAAAGCAAAGGGGACATTACTTCTCCCTGACGTAAACCGACAGCGTAATTGAAATAATCTGAATACTTGGAACAATGTTTAACACACGACCTTACTTTCTGATACATATCTCTTACTATTCTAAGTATTTTACCCTGGATACCACATTTATACATTTTTAACCAAAGGGCGTTTCTATTGATAGTGTCAAAACATTTCATCATGTCAACATATATAACATACAACCTTTTGTTTTCATTTAAATACTTTTGTACTAGAGAGTGAAGAATAAAAATAGCGTCTACGGTAGAACGCCCTTTCCGAAAACCAAACTGTGCGTCCGAAATTATGTTATTTTCGTCACAAAAATTTTCAATACGTTTATTTAACACTGTAGTAAATAGTTTTGACATGCAACTTACAAGCGTAATCCCTCTGTAATTGTTTACATCATCTGTACAACCTTTTTTGTGCAATGGTATAATTATACCGTCCATCCATTTTTCAGGGTAAAAACCAGAGTTCAAAATACTGTTAAATATGTCACAAATATGAGAAGACAGAATATCGATACTCTCAATAAAATACTCGTTTAGTAAACAGTCACTGCCAAATGCTTTATTACGCTTTAATAATTTTATCGCTGATTGAACTTCGCTTACTGTAATTTGTCTGTCAAGTTCCGGAAATGAAGCATTTTCGGTATCAAAATTATTATTAAAACAAAAGTTTTCTGCTTCTTCGTTTATGCACTCAAAATCTCCATTACTAATATTTGAAAAATATTCTCTAAAATTTTCAATTGGTATTTGATCACTAACAGACGTAGACATTGACTTAAAAAATCTCCAAAATTCTCGCGGTTTTGCTTTTCTAAGATTTTCAATTTCTTTCATCTTTTTCTTATAAAATACATTTTTCCTTTTACGTACAGTATTCTTATATACCCGTTTACGTTCACATAAAAGAAGTCTATTGTTTTGATTTTTTTCGTGATTAAAATTATTTAACGCTTCTAAATATGAACGCCGTGCATCTCTGCAATCGCTGTCAAACCATTCAGAATTTTTAAAATTAGATTCTACGTTAAAATAAGGAACATTTTTGTGAACATAGGTTTTTGTAAATAATGGGTCAGCTACGGAACGAATAATATCCGAAAACTTATTTACACAATCATTTACAGATTTTCTACAAGAACAATCTATAGTATCAACAATATGGTTAAAAACTGGCAGATTGGCAATTAAACCTGAGCGAAATTCTTCTTTATAACTGTCATTCCATTTATACTTAGTTTCTGAGTAATCATGTTTCTCAGGTGATCTGTTATTACAAAGCAACTTAAAGCACAAAGGAGAATGGTCACTCCATTCATTGAACGGCAGTATAGTAAAATCAGTGATCATTGAAAAATGACGTTCAGACAACAATAAATAATCTATTACTGAACAACCGTTATGTCCGAAGAAAGTAAACTGATCAGTATTACCTACTCTTCCATTCATAATACGAAGACAGGATGATTTACACAAATCAATCAACTTTAAACCATGGTTATTATGTATCTTATCAACAGAGGCCCGTATAGATGTACTATCGGGTACATAATCTGGGTCATCGTATAATGAATTTAGGCCATCATAAATAACAAAATCATTTTTATTTCCAACACGACTGTTAAAATCGCCAGAGATGAACACAGAACCTAAATTACTATATGTAAATATATCATTTTCAAGCGTGTCAAACAGGTCAACGTTAAGAGTATTATAAGCTGGCGAATCTTGACCCCAAATGTAAACACCACACAAATATATATCTCCAGGAGATAACTTTAAGTTCATCCCCATCATACCCCTAGTCTCTTACCGGTTTTCCCTCAATATACAGGGTATCATACGCTATCCATGCCTTTTTTCCCTTGTCTCTTGCTTCCTTCATTTTACTTACGAGCTTACGCCGTTTATCTGATACTTCTTTCGGAAATTGTTCAAACATGAAGTACCCTGTACCTTGAAGGTTTCTCCATTGTTTACGTACAAGTTCACGGTCCTTGAAATAAGTAAACTTGGCAACAATTGCCCGCACTTTGCCTTTAACCGGATAACTAGGCGTTCTATGCACTCTCTCAAATTTTATGGCGTCTACTGTTTTCTTATTTAACTTAAGAACATCTTTCAAATGCTTTCTCAGTTTTGCCTCTGTCTGTTCAGGCGTTTCGTTCTGTATTTCACCTTCAACTTCAGACTCAGACACATGACTGCTTGCACCATTTGCCTGATTTTCGCTTTCGCTAGAATCACCATCATCATCATCACCATCAGACACTATACATTTGCCCTCTGGTATGTTCGTAAACACAAGATTGTTGCGCATAGACTGCGACTTCATGTAAGACATATCATCTTGAAGAGTCTGTCGCTGCTTTTCTAAAGTTTCTACCCTGCTTGCTATCATTGCTATATTAATGTCTGACCCGTCTACCTTATTTTCAATCCTATCAACTTTGTCGTCCACACGTTTGACTCGATCATCAAGGGCCGTCCAAATACTCTTTAACTCCTTTTCGAAACTTGTGGAAAAAAATCTCTCGATTGGAGTTAGTTAATCAAGTCTTCCAACAAACTGCATCGGATAAAAATAAGCATATTCAAAATCTTTTTGGATCAGTTACTTGAAAATTATCTCTTAGTCTAGAAATTTTCACCGATGTATCTTTTAATTCTATAACCCTGATTAAACTAGCCTCTATATAATATTGCTGCTTCGTAATTCCATCAAAATTTCAAATTATTTATTTAAAAAATCTTCAATGTATATTTATGATGTTAGCTTAACTTGTTCAATTTTGTTTTTTTACTATATTCAGTCTACATTTTCACTTTCCATCATAATTTTAAAGTTTTGTTAACAATCCAGGCAGCTGTTTAAAGTGGCAAGAGATAAATGTGCGTCACTTCCGGTTTCGCTCGTGACAGGTGCGCGCGACCTAGTGCGTAAAATATGGATTTTAATTTGCTATAAAAACATCTTTAAGATGAACATTACCTGCGGAAATTTGTAAAACAGTCATAGTTAGATATATATTTTTCGCTCATATGAAAATTTCGAGGTCAAAAATTCGTGTCACATGACCTTTAAAAGACAGCATTATGTCTTATATAGATTCAATATCTTAAAGCCGAAAACGAAATTACTTTAAGAACTAGGTCTATGTTAAGCACATTTTATACTATCATGTCTGCCATATTAACGATAGCCTATGCGGGCCGAATCGAAAAAAGTATAGGCTACTGAAATGACATAAGGTATTTGACACTGATAGAAATGCTAATACAATACTGTTTGTCTTCAATCATTTACAAGTAACCTTACTATTCGAGTATAGTATTAAATGTAAACAAGTAAGTTCGTAAATATGCATTACACAGTTCCAAATTATAGCACAGAAAATCGGGTAAATGTATTTCTAAACATGTTATGGAGCATTTTCAGTAGTGTGTACTGACGGCAAGTCGCTTGATTAAACGCCAACGCTATAAGCTTATCAGTCTGCCTTTCTCGAGCACACATTATCCATTCTGCATACTCATTAATCCCCATAGTTTCAAACATGTAGGACTAAAGCGATTGTCGGATATCTATCACTTCACTACAAAAGTTCAGAACATGGTCCACGATATTGAAGCACATGGCGTAGCACAGAGAACAACTCTGAACGTATTGTCTAGAAAACAAGTTCCCGACGACCGATACAAAGGACATAATCCAGAGCCGCACATCTTTTGAGTATATTTCACGAGAGAAAAGTGCAGATGGATTATTGACCTTTGGAAGGAACTCTGGAGCTGATGGCCGTAGTTCTAAAAGGGCGTTTAGTCTTTCAGATTTAGCAGGTATCGCTACACATCTTTTTATGACATTTTTCCACTGACATTTAGATGGAAATCTTCCGGTTGAGGTGTATGTTTGTAACACATGTAATAGGTTATATTTCACTAGAATTCTATAGATATCTGGAATAAACCCCATTATTTGTTCGTCGCAGTTCAAATATCTAGTAAGACGATTCAAGAAGACGATCTTAGCCAAATATCGAGTCGGTAGTCGACAGAGCTGGCCAAAGTGCTAGTTTTGGAAAAAACAAACAAAACATACTCTTATTCAGACTACATTATTTAGTTAGAAATGACAAGTAGCAAAAAATATCAATGCTATCCTGCAAGAGCCTGAAGACTGGTACTGAGTTCGTACATTGATGGTGGAATTTTTTAGTTGTAAGAATAAGTAACCCGACAAACATGGCGGTTGGGCGAGTCCATTTACGCATCCCTTGCCGAAGATTTTTGACGTCCATGTTGTTATCATGTGATACGAAATTATTCGCTTTGATTGGCTAAAGGCAGGCGGTGTACAGGCAAAACTGTTCAAATCTTGTTAATTGTATATATCGCCGTCCAGGAACGGCGATAAACATGTCAAATGCTATAATTATTATTATTCTGTTCTCTCACTGAAATTACGTTCTCTTTGTGAAACAAATACGCAACCATAGTATGCAAACGTGTCTGAAATAACTGAATGAGTAGGTTTTATTTTTCTTAATTACATGGCTTTTTTTCCAGGGAAAAAGTTGTTTACACAGAGTATGTCTCGAAGTTTGATTTGACAAACAGAAAGAAAGCATTCATGCATTCAGGAAAAATTTGCATTTAGTTTTAGAACAATGCCTTTTTATGCTTTATTTTATTTTTTCATTTTCATTTTGTTTGTGTGTATTGGAGTTAAGAACACGAAAACATAAATATAATATATAAACTAGGATCTATGCGTAAAAATCAAGGTGTTGATCGGACTGAAGGAAAAATGGGTGAGAGAAAGCAATATTGACATTGTCTTACTTACTGAATGAAAACACTTTGTATATAAAAAAATAGCAGATTCATAATTTGCCTTAAAATCTACTGCGCACTGTACTATAACAGTAATTATTTTGAAATGCCATTTTTAAGTACATGTAAAGACTCACCGGTTGTTTCTGACGTTGAAGTTTTTAGGTTATACATGACGACTAAACATTGCCACAATAGTAAATTAGGTGACCTTGACATGGCAATAATGAGTGCCGACATCTTTGTCTAAAGGTCTTTGTCTGTTAAATAACGCAACAGTCAAACAAACTGATAAAGAAATATTCAAACCATGTTTTTTCTGTTCCTTGAAATTAATGAAACTTTAAGTGTATTCATAAAAATATGCTTCATTGTTTGATTTTAAGAGCTAATGTAAATATCAAGAGAAATAATTAATATTGAGCATGTTGAGAGCAAAATTAATATAAATATTAAAAGCAAAGTCTTAAGCAAACGACGTATGATCAGGGTCTATACTGTTAGCATAAAGGACTCTCTTCTATAAATAGAATGAAATAGAAAATTTATACCAAAAACCCTTTTAATTGAAAATGGACTCGTCCAACTAACAAGGATGGCGTAATCCATTGAGCATAAATGGGTTTATATAAAGAGCAAACTTTTTAATAATACTATAATCAGTTAAAGAGGTTTTGTAGTTTTAACCCAAAGTCGTTTATCATACACTTTGCGAAGAATTCGTTTTCGAGTAGGTAATGTTATCACCCGTTTTGTAATAAAAACGAGAATTGTAATAATTATTACAATTCTCGTTTTTATTACAAAACGGGTTGTAACAAAACCTGTCTTCCATTTCATATCAAACAGATTGGACCGGTTTAAAATTCATTTCTCTTGTACAACCACGTCAATATAATACCGGACCTCTGTTCAAAAAGTTGTTTATGAGTGTAATGATTGATGGTAATTCGCTCGAATACCCAACTAGCGACAAGAGTGTAGTTGGCAATTCAAAATTTAGTAATATATAAATGCTTATTTCTTTAGCAATAAGATAAATGTTATATATAAACGCACATGAAGTTAGAACCTCAACATGACAATACTATCTTCGCTTCACTGGGTTGATCAGGTTACTCACTCTGTTATTTGCTGGACTATTTCAGATATTTTGTTAAACGCTTAATGACAACTTTCCATCGGTTGATTGCCATAATAATAATTTCTTCTACAATCTTATAACAGACATATCAAATATTTGATATGATTTTTACAACGTTACCGCATGCAGACAATTGCTGTTATCTTCAACTTGTCCGAATGTATCATCCTGTAAACCACAAAAAATATCAATCTTGTCTCAAAGGATGGAAAGGAAGTTACTTTCGAATAGACATATCATTTTTTCCGGATAATATGATTAATGACCGATGTAGCCATGAAAAACAAATGACAACAGTAGACGAAAAAAGATCTCTTTTGTGTAAGGAAGCTTTGTTATTCAATAATTCATTTTTACTCTAATCTACGTTCATTTGTACAGTGTGATCGTCTAATATACATGTTTTCCTTTATAGGACCTGACACAAGTCTTCATATCATATCAACCGTTACACAACGAGTTTAGGATTAATTAAGCCAACCTCTTGTGAGCTTACAAGTTGAATAAAAGTTTATATGAAATGAAAATTCGTGACAGATGATTTTTATCACATGAACAAAACAACCATAAATGGGTCTTAACCGTAGCTATTTATATATAGCACATCTCTTTGAAATATGACATCTATATAATAACAAGTTTCAACAAGATGGCCATGATGGCCTTGGATCACTAACCTGAGTACTTTCGCTGTGGGTCTGCTGTTGAGCTAACACCAGAAGCAGTATTACAGTTTCTCAATTGAAGATTTTCAAACATTATAAATTTGTAGGGGCAATGCCAATTTTGACCCAAGGGACATAATTCGAGCCAATTTGTGAGTAGCAAAATGTTGACAATTTTTTAATTAGTTATGGCTGCCATTTTGTGCATTTACAGAGTGGAACTATTTAAAAAAAATTAATAGATATATATATATATATATATATATATATATATATATATATATATATATATATATATATATATATATATATATATATATGATAAACATTCCTGTGCAATAAGATTAGAAAAGATCTTGCAGTTCAAAAGCAAATGTCATTTGTATGTTTTTCTATTTCTGATTTTGAAGGCCTTTACGTGCAATGGAGAGGAGCCTTTTGAGCATATTTAGAAAAGGGAAATATAAGAAATATTTCTGTGAAATTTTATATAAAAAAGACCTTGGGTTTAGGAAAACACTTTTTTCTGTTTTCTATTTTTAGCTCTTGTGGCCTTCAAATGCAACGGAGTAGAACTGTTTGAGCAATTTTAATAGATACTATATATGAACATTTCTCTGATATTTAGTGGAAAATGATCTTGCAGTTTAGGACAAGACATATTTTTTCTCTATTTCTAGCTCTTTCAATCCAAATGTTCAATGGACCGGAAAGGATTGAGCAATTTTAGAAAAGAACAAGATTATGAACATTCCTATTAATTTTGGTTGAAATGGCCTTGCAGTTTTTGTGAGGATATCATTTGAAGCCAAAAATTGACGAAAATATTTCTGTATGGTTTGATTGAAACTGATTTAGCTTTTTGGTATATTTTGGTAGAAAATGTCAATTAAAGCCAAATATAGATGAAAATCTATTTCAGCTCTAAGCTGCCATTTTGTACAACGGGGAGAAACAATTTTAACAGTTTAAATAGATGGCTATATAAGGAATATTTTAATGTCCTTGTAGTTTAGTGGGATGTCAGCTGAAGCCAAATATTAATGAAAATCTATTTTAAGCTCTGGTGGCAAGTGAAAACCATTTGAGCTATTTTAATATAGAGTGCTATATAAGGAACATTTCTGTGAAATTTGGTGGACAACGAGTTTGCAGTTTAGGAGGAGATGTTAAGTCTTTTCTTTCTATTTTTAACTTTTGTAGTTCTTTCGTGCAACAGAGCGGAACGGTATAAGCAATTAAAAAGGGCAATATAAGGAACATTTTCCTTACGTTTGGTTGAAAATGACTTAGCTGTTTGAAAGGAAATGCCATTTGAAGAAAAATATGGACAACACACGACCGACGCCGGTCATAAAGTTATCCCAACAGCTCAACTTGTGCTAAAATGACAATAAATGAAAATAAATTGTTACAAGGAAGAAGTAAATGCGTAATGTTTTGTTCGCCGTCATATTACACGTCTGGAATATAGAAAAAAATGTTATGGTTATTTTATTATATTACGGTCGGTCACACGGATAAAATTTACTGGAATGATAAACTTATATATAGAATAATACAAATGTATTTTTATATACAATACAGTTTACATTTTTGTGTAAATTCACACAAACAAACAACATTTTTGTTTTGTTTTTGTAAATTCAATAAACAAGCCTTTCAGACAGAAAAAAGGAACACCATCCAAACATTATAACCTGACTTAATCTTAAATTTAAACTCTCAAAAGATTTTAAGGATAACATAGGGTCACTATTGGGCTTGATAAATGTTTGATACACATGAGCAAAAACAAATGAACATCTCGTCTGCAAGTAATAAATCAGGTGAACATCTCGTCTCCATGCCTAAATAGTTATTAACGACTTTTTTGTTTTCAACGTGTGATTCAGCGTGAATCTGATTCACATTCAAATTAGCTTTTAATTGAAGATAATTGGAATTGCAGCAGAAAATTTACTGGGTGGTGTTTCTGCTTGTGCTTTCGTTGTTTTAACTGTTAAATTTGTACAAATGCAATTGTTTTCTAGAAGTGAACACCAGTTCAACGCCCCTTTCAACAGCAAAGGTCATATGTAAACAGGCTACAATATGTAATCGAACCGCGATCTTCAAATTCGTGGTCAGACCCGCCTATTGTTTTATATTAGCCAAGTTTATACAAAAATCGAGGACCACATAAATGAGTCCGTCAAATACAGATTTTTGCCCAAAAAATCTCTGTATTCTGGTAGCTATGTAATTATAAAATAAAACAGTCTGATTTACGTAAATAAGACAATGTCATTAACAAGGACGTGAAATTCTTTCTAGGACATTTTTAAGTAGATACAAACAGTCAAAATTGTGAATGTTAATGCCTCACAACTAGTGAAGTTTTGTGCTTATCTTAAAGATAAACATCAATATGTTTATTAATGCTGAATCCAGACTGCTCTTATTTTCTGAATGGGCGAAAAGCAGGTCGTCATATGGCGACAAGCCATGCTAAGAGATGTTCAGGGGGTGGGGGAATCTAATTAAATTCAAGAAATAAATCCTTCCGCCGAAACATATTCCCTCTCCTTGATTTCAGAATAAAAGCTAAGGAAATCAAATCGGACTAAATAATAAGTTTCTGGATTGAAGGTGTTCCTTCAAATCATCTGACAATTAGAAGTATAGTCAGCATGTCTTCAGCAACAGAACTTAATTTTCGAAAAGGAAAATCTAAACATCTTCAGGATTTTACAAATCCTGTACTTAAGAGATTGTGTAAGGTTGGTAGTTTAACCTACTGCACAAAAAATACTATTCAGATGCATTTTTTATTATATTGTCCAACATTTTCTTTACTTTTTGTAAAATAATAAATCTGTATCTTGAATCATTAACACTAGCAAACTTTTTTGACAAAAAAAAACATCCATTTCATAGATTTAATACGTATAACTTGCAAAGAAACTCTAAATGTGTCTGCCAATGTCTCTTTTATGCTAAAATCAATTCTTAAAACCAATGATGTCGGATTAGTCTTTATCTGGAACCGATTCCTTCTGCTTTCCTATCATTCCCACACGGCAATTTGAACCTTTTCACAATAAAACATTTGGTAAAGTTTCTCTTATTCTGATAAAATCACAATGTTCTTTTTGTGGCAGTAAAAATACAAACCAAAGGAGCATACGAGGGGACGTGTGCTTTCATTCAATTCTGACAAGTTTTCATACAGTACAGAGGCCTATTAGTTTTGACTACCAAAAATTGCTAAAATTACCCCATATCATTTTAATAGCAAAATGGGTTAGCGCTAACCAGTTTGGTTAGCTAACCAAATTGGTTAATCCATTTGTATAAAACTTTTTAACCAAATGGTTAGTTAACCAAAATTGGTTAATTTTAACCCATCTCAATTTTAACCAAGGCTCCCATAATGCATCACATTAATCCCGAAATGCATCGCTTCTCGAGGTTCCGTTTGCGTAATTTTCCCGCAATCTGTCACAGCTGACGAATATTGAAATGGAAGATAAGACAGTAGCTCTACCAAAGAAACCAGATGAAATAAGCCTTTAAACCAATGTTGGTAGCCTTTTAACCATCTATGGTCCAAGCCTTTAAGCCGATTGTTATAGCCTTTTAATCACAAGTGTTTGTATCCTTGAAACTTATCTTCCAAGCCTTTTAACCAATGTTCCTAGTGTTTAAACCATTCATGTTCGTAGCCTTTAAAGCAATAGTTATAGCCTTTTTACCATTAAACTATATATACCTATTACCGTTTAGTTTGGAATTTTAAAAGAAAAATGAAAGAAAAAAGAGAGAAAAAACACTATGTGATTCGTTAACACTACAGTATTGTGCCATTACATTTTGGTACATTTGTCGTTTGCTAAGCAAAGTCAGATCATAAAGTTAATTTAGCAACAATCCATGTCTCGTTTTAATAAAAAGTACAACATAGACTTTGTCTCGAGGTAAAACTATTGTAAATGAAATCTGACAATTTTTTCTCGTGTTATAAATTCTTACAGAAAATTTTGATCAACCGAGTCTTATTATTCGCATTTTAAATGTTAAATTCTCTTGCAACGAACATATATACTTAAAGAAAAGCAGAACAAGAACAGCACAACAGGACAAAGACTGACTCAGTCTCTATATTTTGACTGCAAAAGCAGATCCGCTCATAGGATTGCAAGACTCCAAAAGAGATATGCAGTTACAGTAAACTATTTTATATTTGAATGTCAAGTTAATTATACCTTTAAAAATCGATGGTATTACGCCCAAGCAAACATTATGTGTGTTCTATTTCTTAGACATATTACATAATAATATAAGTAACGTCATTATAACATAACGTCTGAAACGTCAGTTTACTCACAGAAAACAACAACAACAATAAATTCATTCAAAATGTTTAATGGTTTAAAGAAGAAATAGTCTCCAACGGAAAAAAGTACAACTGTTATCTGGAATACACAGTGGCGTATTAATACTAACGTCGACGTCATTACGTCATAGTAATTTGCCAATGACAACGTCAACAGAAACGACAACGATTTCAAGCAAGCAAGCAACGATTTCTTTTTCAAATATCTTTCATGAAATTTCCACAGCCTTAATGGAAATACATACAACAGAAACAACTGACAATGCTCTACAGGTCTCAAGGTAATTATTTCCTGTTTGGGCAGCATTACTTTACCTGAAACTGGCAACAATAGAAAAAAAAGTAAGTCTTTTAATTTTATGGTTGATTGTCCTCGAAATTTATGAGTCGATGGGCAGAATCAAGCGCTTATTTGATAATAAGATTATAAGTATAACGGCAAGATATATTAATGACATAAATAGTCTAAGAAATATAAAATATTTGCAAGAAAATTATGAATGCCCATAGGATCTCTGTTTCAAAAATCAAGTTCATTTAAATATTTATTAAATTACCTCATGTTTACTTTATTAACATTTTTAAGATATGCAGTCCCGTACAAAAAAGTGTTTTTAAGATATGCAGTCCCGTACAAAAAAGTGTTTTCCTCTCTTCTATTTGGATATGACCAGCTGTAGATACTGACCTTTTTTCCCTTTAATGCAAAATCCAGTGCTTATATCTTTGATTCTTAAGCAATTTACATATTATTATTTCATAAAAATTTAGTTCATTAAAATTCGCCAAGTGCATAGGCTATAAACATAAAGTCAGATAGAGAAATAGCATTCATTTCTTTTTCAAATAAAGATGTGATAAAATATTAGTTTGAACTAACTTACCAAGTCAAAATTTCTATTTAACTCGTGCAATTCCCAGTAACGCCGAACATTTATATTCAGGATGTTTCTTGTTTCCAATTTCAGTCAGTCACAACTTTACCACGCCAAGGAATGTGATCATTTTGACGAGTTTGTGCTGGATCTGTCCACTTTGCCATCGGAATGTGACTACCGGAACTTGTTTGGGGACACCAATGCAACATACAAAAACTCGACTTTAACCCAAGGAAGTTCGGGTTAGTAAGAAAAGTCAGGCAACTTATCAAATTTCTTAGTTTTAATCTAGACAAATGACATAATGAAAATAATGAAAACACAACAAAATTAAAATTGAGTGTCTGTATGTCTGTCTGTTTGTTTGTTTTATTGATTTCTTCTTCCTATTTTCTTTTTTTTTTCTTCCATTTTTTCATTCCTTTCTTTTATTTGTATTTGTCTCAGCATTATCGTTTATTTCACAGACGAAAGTGATGAACTAAAGAAAAATGCTATCACAAAGGAGCCGATCGTGACCCTGTGTGGTATTTCCCCTTACAGTACCAGTTCCGGGTATGATTCTGATAGCGAAGAGGAAGTACAGACCCTAACAAACAAACGACGGAAGATTAGAAAGAACAAATACAAACAAGGTATATACAACACTACTTTATATCTTAAAGACTTAATTCATAATGTTTATGTTTATCTACATTTGGAATTATTTTGTTTTAGAATAACAAATGAAAAATTTAGCCTCTGCAATCTTCGGTAGAAACAAAGCCTCGGAAACATATTTAAATCAACTGTCGCTGTAAGGTTGAAAATGAATCAATTAATCTTATATATCTTGAAAATTAATGTTAACAGTGATTTTTCAATAACCCTTTTCACTTTCATGACAAGTATTGCATTTCTATAAAAAGTGTTGACCATGTTATTAACAACCGTCTTTATAATGCTTATTTCAGACGAGAGCATTCAGTTAAAGGGACAGAAGAGAAAAAGTAACGCAGACGATGACTCCAATCTAAACTACAAACGAATGAAAGCTACATCGTCCTCGGGTTGTTACAACTACCATGCATCAGTTGCCAGCTCCAGCAATGACAGTGATTACAGCTCATCTAGCTCAGATTCGAGTTCAGATTCATGTTCTGATTCGAGCTCTGATTCAAGCTCATACTCTATGTCGAGCTCTGATTCGGCCACTAGCTCAGATTCCTCAAGCTCTGATTCGGACACACAAAGCGATGACCGTGACGAATATTCATTTAACCCATGCAAGTATCTCAACACATTCAGAAGGAAGACCCTTTGTCCAGACTCTTGTGTTTGTAATGCCGGACCAAGCCGGCCTCCTCCTCCCATAATTCGAGAGGGGCCTACCCCTGTGCCATTATACAGGAAGTTAATGCATAGTCGTCTGCTGAGTGTGGCAAACACTGCCATTAGTTCATGCTGCAGACGACACTGTTATCTACGATGGCTGCGACAAAGATGAATTATTATATACATAAATAAAATCAGAATCTACACTTTGAAATAGGTACAAACTGATCGAAATAGTCAATCTATTAAGAACTTTTTATTCAAAATATTTTGATTGATTTCATAAAGTTCATACTGCCTATGCTCTGTCTGCGTTTTTTTCTCCAGATGGCTTCCGTTTCATCTGTCATACGTGCCTCAGTTCAATTTGGTGATATTGAAACTTAGTGGCTTCTCTTTTCCCATAAGAATTTTCTCAGAATCGGCTTTTATATATATATTATGTTGTGAGATGTTGCGATTAAATAGAAGAAAATATAACTACATTTTAGTACAGAATAAGTTAATGCACGAAGGAATACTTTAGATTAAAAGTCTTTCATAAAGTTCCATAGTGTAAATGTTTGACCGAATCCCTGGAAATAAGTCATTTTCATATAGTGGTTGCAATGGAGTTCTAAAGCGAATTGAATAAACTTTTATTGCCTCAGGATTAGTAAAAACTTTCGTTTCTAAAAATGCCTGACATGTATGTACAATGGAAAATTTCATTTAAAGTGTACTTGCAAGTCACAGAGAAGAAAGAGCGAACTGTTTTCCGTGTTATATTGCCCAAAGCAGCCATTTTTCTTCATTCGATCGCGATAACACAAACACCTTGGATAACTCGAATCCACTCTTCAGTACTGGACAATTTCTCTATATGTTTCATAATTCATTTCAACCAGTGTTGGTGTTTTTATTTAAAAGGAAACAAAATCCAAAAAGAACCAATAATTGAAGTTACCACTATTTTAGATATAATAAAGTATTACCATTTCCTTCGGAAAATGTCACTCCCGAATGACTTCCGATGAAATACAGACTACTAGTATTTGCTTTGTTTTATGAATATTTAACGTAAAACGGTGTTTTTATCCTTCAAACTAATGATCGTAGCCTTTTAACCAGCAATGGACGTAGTCTTTAAACGTATGATCGTAGCCCTTTAACCAGCAACGGTCGTAGCCTTTTAACCTATGATCGTATCCTTTTAACAAGCAATGGTCGAAGTCTTTAAACCTATGATCGTAGTCTTTTAACCATCAATGGGCGTAGCCTTTAAACCTATGATCGTAGCCTTATAACCAGCAATGGTCGTGGTCTATAAACCTATCATCGTAGTTCTTTAACCAGCAATGGTCGTAGTTTTTAAACCTATGATCGTAGCCTTTTAAACATCAATGGTCGAAGTCTTTAAACCTATGATCGTAGCCTTTTAAACATCAATAGGAGTAGTCTTTAAACCTATGACTGTAGCTTTTCAACCAGCAATGGGCGTAGTCTTTACCCCTATGATCTTTGCCTTTTAACCAGCAACGGTCGTAGTCTTTAAACCTATGATCGTAGCATTTCAACCAGCAATGGTCGTAGTCTTTAAACCTGTGATCGTAGCCTTTAAACCAGCAACGGTCGTAGTCTTTAAACCTATGATCGTAGCCCTTGAACCAGCAACGTTCGTAGTTTTCACACGTATGATCGTAGTATTTAACAAGCAATGGTATTAGACTTTAAACGTATGATCGCAGCCTTTCAACCAGCAATGGTCGTAGTCTTTAAACCTATGATCGTAGCCCTTTAACCAGCAATGGCCGTAGTCTTTAAACCATGATCGTAGCCCTTTAACCTGCAATGGTCGTAGTCTTTAAACCAATGATCGTAGCACTTTAACCAGCAATGGTAGTAGTCTTTAAACCAATGATCGTAGCACTTTAACCAGCAATGGGCGTAGTCTTAAAACCTATTATCGTGGCCTTTTAACCAGCAATGGTCGCAGTCATTAAACCTATGATCGTAGACCTTTAACCAGCTATGGGCGAAGTCTTTAAACCTATGATTGTAACATTTTAACCATCAATGGTCGTAGTCTTTAAACCTATGATCGTAGCCATTTTACCAGCAATGGCCGTAGTCTTTAAACCTGTGATCGTAGCCTTTTAAACATCAATGGTCGTATTCTTTAAACCTATGATCGTAGCCTTTTAAACAGCAATGGACAATCTTTAAACCTATGATCGTAGCCATTTAACCAGCAATGGTCGTAGACTTTGAACCTATGACCGTAGCCCTTGAAACATCAATGGTCATAGTCTTTAAACCTATAATCGTAGCCCTTTAACCAGAAATAGTCGTAGTTTTTAAACCTTAATAAAATCGTAGCCTTTAACCAGCAATGGCCGTAGTCTTTAAACCTATGGTCGTAGCCCTTTAACCAGCAATGGTCGTAGTCTTTAAACCTATGATCGTAGTCTTTTAACCAGCAATGGCCGTAGTCTTTAACCTATGATCGTAGTCTTTTAACCAGCAATGGACATAGTTTTTAAACCTATGATCGTAGCCCTTTAACCAGCAATGGGCGTAGTCTTTAAACCTATGATCATAGCCCTTTAACTAGCAATAGTCATAGTCTTAAATCCTATGATCGTAGCCTTTTAACTTGCAATGGTCGTAGTCTTTAAACCTATGACCGTAGCATTTTGACCAGAAATGGTCGTAGGTTTTAAACCTATGATCGTAGCCCTTTAAACATCAATAGTCGTAGTCTATAAACTTTTTATCGTAACCGCTTTGCTAGCAATGGTTGTAGTCTTTTAACCTGTGATCGTTGGCTTTTTAACATAAATAAGCGAAGTCTTTAAACCTGTGATCGTAGGCTTTTAAACATAAATAAGCGTAGTCTTTAAATCTGTGATCGTAGCCCTTTATCCAGCAATGGTCGTAGTCTTTAAACCTTTGATCGTAGCCTTTTAAACATCAATGGGCGTAGTCTTTAAACCTATGATCGTAGCCTTTTTTCCAGCAATGGTCGTAGTCTTTAAACCTATGATCGTAGCTCTTTAACCAGCAATGATCGTAGACTTTAAACCTATGATCGTAGCCTTTTCACCAGCAATGGTCGTAGTCTTTAAACCTATGATCGTAGCCCTTTAACCTGCTCTCGGCGTAGTTTTTAACCTATGATCGTAGCCTTTTAACCAGCAATGGTCGTTGTCTTTTAACCTATGACTGTAGCCATTTATCCATCCATAGTTCAGCCTTTAAACCTATGATCGTAGCTTTTTAAACAGCAATGGACATAGTCTTTAAACCTATGATCGTAGCCATTTAACCAGTAATGGTCGTAGTCTTTAAACCTATGATCTTAGCCTTTCAACCAGGAATGGGCGTAGTCTTTAAACCTATGATCATACCCTTTTAACCATCCATAGTTGTAGCCTTTAAAAATTGTTGTAACACTAATGTTCGTGGCCTTAAAACTCATCTTCGTAGCCTTTAAACCAATCTTCTTAGCTTTTTAACCAATGTTCATAGCGTTTAATCCTATGGTCGTTGCCTTTTAACAAACGATGGTTGCACACTTTAAACCAATGCTCGTATCCTTCAAACCAATCTTCTTAGCGTTTAAACCAATGTTCTGAGCCTTTTAACCAACAATGGTCGTATCCTGTAAATCGATGTTCGTAGCTTTCAAACCAATGTTTGTCGCTTTTAAACCAATGTTCATAGCCTGTGAACCAGTGTTTATAGCCTTTAAACGAATGTTCGATGCCTGTAAAATTTAAACCAATGTTCGTAGCCTTTTAACCTATTCCTTTTCGTAGCCTTTAAGTCAATGTTCATAGTCTTTAAACCATTGTTTGTAGTCTTTTGACCTATGCTCATAGCCTTTAAAATTATGTACATGATTTTTTAACAACTACTCGTAGCCAATTTGATGTGTTAAATTAACGAGGATATCCTCAGCTTTGACTTTCTTCGTCTGTTGCACACATCCTTATAGAAGATTATAAGGATTTTAATTGCAACTTTGAAATCTACTAGCAGAATGATTTATGCTTTCGTCGTTTGGATTTTTTTCTAGAAAAAATGGAGTTATAATACTACCGTTTTAGTTTGGAATTTTAGAAGAAATGTGAAATAATTACTATGTGGTTCGTTTATACTACAGTATCACGGCCTGTAAATTTTTGTGCCATTACATTTTGGTATATTTACTGTTTGTCGTTTGCTAAGCAAAGTCAGATTATAGAGTTAAATTAGCAACAATGAATGTCGCTATTTAATAAAAAGTACAACATAGTCTTTGTCCTGTGGAAAAACTACTGTAAATGAAAACTGACAATTCTTTCTTGTGTTATAAATTCTTACAGAAAATTTTGATCAACCGAGTCTTATTATTCGCATTACAAATGTTGAATTCTCTAGCAACGAACATATATACTTAAAGAAAAGCAGACCAAGAACAGCACAACAGAAACAGACTGACTCAGTCTCAATATTTGACTACAAAAGCAGATCTGCTGATAGGACTGAAAGTATCTAAAGAAGACTTAGCAGTTACATAAAACTATCTCGAATTGGAATGTCAAGTTAATTGTACATTTAAAATTCAATGGACAACAGACAAGTGGAAAGTACATTCATTTAAATAAAACAACTTTTTCATACAACACTTAAACTATAAAATATTAAACATTTTGTATGACTTTGTTGTTGTTGTTGTTTTCTATGGGCAAACTGACGTTTCAGACGTTACGTTATTATGACGTTACTTATAATGTTACGTAATCTGCCAAAGAAATAGAGCACGCATTATGTTTACTAGGGCATAATACGCCATAAAATATCACAGAACAATCAATACCTTCAAAAGTTTAAACGAAACTCAAAAGGAGAAATGGTTTCTAACAGAAATAATTCCATCTGGTATGTAGAATACACGGCGGCGTATTAATACAAACGTCGGCGTCATTACGTCATAGTAATTTGCCAATGACAACGTCAACAGAAACGACAACGATTTCAAGCAAGCAAGCAACGATTTTCTTTTCAAATATTTATCATGAAATATCCACAGCCTTAATGGAAATACATACAACAGAAACAACTGACAATACTCTACAGGTCTCAAGGTAATTATTTTTTGTCTGGGCAACCTAAATTTACCAGAAACTGGCAACAGTAGAAAAAAATGTCAGTTTGTTAATTTTATGGTTGATCTTCCTCGAAATTTTTGGGTCGAGGGGCAGAATCAAGGACTTATTTGACAAAAACCATATAAGTTTACCGGCAAAATATATTAAGATATTTTTAGAAAAGATGACATAAATAGTCTAAGAAATATAAAATATTGTAAGAAAAGTATGTATGCCCAAAGGATCTCTGTTTCTAAGATTAAGGTCGTTAAAGTATTTGTTAAATTAGCTTACTTTGTTAACCTTAAGATATGACAAGCTGTAGAATAGACAATGACTTTCTTACAGTTATGCAATCAATAATTGATACAGTTTGGTTTTAAATCGTGCATTGTTGTAGAATTGGGACCAGGCTTAATTTGAGCTGTTTTACTTATTTGGTATTTTTCATAGAATATAAATGTTTATAGCTGACATAAATCGGGGACTTGAAAGTGCAAGTATGTATTTTTACCGTAGCGACTTAATGTTCGCGGAGTTCGCGGTCGTTATGAGTGCGCGAAAGTTTGTCTCCGCGAAAATGTCGTTGATCAACAAAACGCGAAAATTTGTATCCGCGGACATTTCTAGGAATACAGTAACTTACCAGTCTAAAATTTCTATTTAACTCGTGCAATTCCCAGTAACGCCGAACATTTTTGTTCAGGAAGTTTTTGTTTCAAATTTCAGCCAGTCACAACTTTACCATGCCAAGGAATGCGATCATTTTGACGAGTTTGTGCTAGATCTGTCCACTTTGCCATCGGAATGTGACTGCCGGAACTTGTTTGAAGACACCAATACCGCATATAAAAACTCAACTTTGACCCAAGAAAATTCGGGTTAGTAAGAAAACTCAGGCAACTTATCAAATTTCTTTGTTATTATCTATACCAATGACATAATGGAAATTAAGTAAACACAACAAATGTGAAATCGACTGTCTGTCTGTTTGTTTCTTTGTTTTATTTCTTCTTTCTATTTTCTTTTTTTCTTTCTTTCTTTCACCTGAATTTTTCTCAGCATTATCGTTTAATTCACAGACGAAACTGATGAACTAAAGAAAAATGTTATCACAAAGGAGCCGAAAATGGCCCCGTATGGTCCGTCCCCTGACAGAACCAGTTCCGGGTATGATTCTGATAGCGAAGAGGAAGTACAGCCCCTAACAAACAAACGACGGAGGATTAGAAAGAACAAATACAAACAAGGTATATACAGCACTACTATATATTTTCAAAGACTTAATTCATAAGATTTATTTTTCTCTATATTTAGAATTATTTTATTTTAGAATAACGAATATAAAATTTAGCCTATGCTTTGTTCGGTTGAAACAAAGTCTCTAAAACATATCAAAGTCAGCTGTTGCTGAATCATGTGTTATTTTATATATCTTGAAAATAAATGTTAACAGTGATTTTACAATAACCTTTTTCACTTTCATGACAATTCTTGCATTTCTATAAAAAGTGTTGACAATGTTATTAACAACCGTCTTTATTATGGTTATTTCAGACGAGAGTATTCAGTTAAAAGGACAAAAGAGAAAAAGTAACGCAGACGACGACTCTAATCTAAACTGTAAACGAATGAAAGCTATATCGTCATCGGGTTGTTACGACTACAATGCATCAACTGCCAGCTCGGGTAGCGACAGTGATTATAGCTCATCTAGCTCAGATTCGAGCTCTGATTCAAGCTCAGATTCGAGCTCTGATTCAAGCTCATGCTCTTGGTCGAGCTCTGATTCGGCCACAAGTTCAGATTCCTCAAGCTCTGATTCGGACACACAAAGCGATGACAGTGACGAATATTCATTCAACCCATGCAAGTATCTCAACACATTCAAAAGGAAGACCCTTTGTCCAGACGTTTGTGTTTGTAATGCCGGACCAAGTCGGCCTCCTCCTCCCATACAGCGAGAGAAACCCACCCCTGTGCCATTATACAAGAAGCTTATGCATCGTCGTCTGCTGAGTGTGGCAAACACTGCCATTAGTTCATGCTGCAGACGACACTGTTATCTACGATGGCTGCGACAAAGATGAATTGTTATCTACATAAATAAAATCAGAATGTACACTTTGAAATAGGTACAAACTTTGATCGAAATAGTCAATCTATTAAGACTTCATTATTCAATATATCTTGATTGATTTTATAAAGGTCATACTGCTATATTGTGTCTGCGTTTTCCTTTCACTGGTCTGCCATTCGTGCGTCAGTTCATGCAGGTGTGGACTGCTTAATGGCTCCTTTTCTTCAGAGAAGTTTCTGAAGAGCGACTTTTATTATGTTGTGAAATGTTGCGATTAAATCAAAGAAAAGTCTAAGAAGGAATACACCTTAAGTTTAAAGATTTTTATTAATGGTTCGTGGTTAAAATTGAAATATATGTGTTTGACCGAATCCCTGGCATAAGTCACTTTTTTATAGAATCATGGCAAAAGAAATTTCAAACGGCTTGAATGAACACTAAGTGTACCTCATAATAAGAAAATGATGCCGTTTCGAAAAATCTCTGTGTGGAATATTCTGTAGAAAATTCCGATAAATTCGCTCGATGATTGCCGCCATTAAATGCGCTCGTGCAAATCATGAAGAAGAAAGAGCGGACGGTTGCCGTCGTTACATTGTTATACGTAGCACTTTGTTCATCTATAACTCGAACACCCATCCACTATTCGGCCCCTATCCTTCATAATTCATTAAAGAGCTTTACTGAACTAGTAAATGTTAAAGATGTAAGCACCGCCGCAAAGGCGTGAATTTGTTCACCTTGTTTCGGTTGCTGCTCGATAAACTGATATTCATGCAAACAGTATTAAAGAAAAGATCTTACAAGCTAAAATTGAGACGGTATTGCATGCCTGCACGTTCGATAGATCGTTAATATAAGCTCCGCCTGTAAATTTATTTTCTTATAAACTTCTACAGTGTGGACCGCGAATGAAACGCACTTTTACAATATTGTTTGTGGAAATGTCTAACAGAACTCTACCCTATGCACGATTTATTTTTCGAATGAAAAGATCTGCTAGTTCATACATAATATAGTGATATAAATTCTATATGATAAGGGAAGTAAGTCTGCTTGGATATTGTTTCTGTTTAAAGCATACTAACCTCCCTTTAATACTCCTTCCTATTTGGTATACAGTTAAAGGGGCTGTGCTCCAGATGACACAAAAAAGAAAGTTTTCTTGTATTATAAATTCCTTGTGATATTTATGATTAATGCTTAAAAACTGACTTACTGACAAAACATAAGTCAGGTAATCACATTATAAATGCGGCGATAGTGGTGACAGTTAAAGCGTTGTTAATATTTTGATAACATGAGGGTCCATAGTTCAAATCCGGCTGAAGCGAATATATTTTGTTTTGTTCTATTTTGACTTTTATAATCAGTTTTCAAGTAAAATATCATGTTGTTATGATCTCACGGCATCTAGATATTTAATTTAAGTAAAAAAAAAAATTATATCAAATTTGGAGTTCAGCCTCTTTAAGTTCGCGCGAGATGTGTATAAAAGAAAACTGATACTGTGTAATGAGTTAGAGGAGCGGATGTGGTCCAGTGGTGACGCGCTGGACTGGTATACCAGGGTTCGATCCCCCGCTCCTCCACTAACATTTTTACAATAGTCTTTCGGATGGGACGTTAAACCGAGGTCCCATGTATCAGCGCTATACACTGAGCATGTAAAAGAACCAGGAGTGTCTCTGGAATGGGATGCTTTCTGTATCTTGCACTACCCCCATAACATAAAATAACTAATCTCTTCAGGGGGTGTCGGTCATATGGGCAACCGGTACCGACGGTAAATAAGTCAAATAGATAGATAATGAGTTAGTCAGCTCTGACTTCATCAGTGAGTCTCTCCGAAAATCGCCAATGTCACGGAAATTTCCGGAGATGGTCGAGTCAATACTATTACAGAGTTCGTATGTTGCAATTATATTAATGAAATTTCTCTATATGTTTCCAGCGTTATCAGGCCTTTAAAGGAATCGAAAGAAACCTCTTAAATCCGATTAAATTACAGCGTGAAAATCTCATTTTGCAATTTGACGGCATGAGTAGAGATTATGTGACTGCAAATAGGTCAGAAAAGCTGTGAGAACATACTGAGAAAATCTTTATTGAACTTAAGTGACACACATCAGTGGTAAAACTTGAGAAAAGGCTAAATTTGTACTGTCAGATATATCCAAACGTCAGTCATCGTAAATTGTAAGTGGGCTTAACTTTTGTTTATGTATCTATTAAACGTCAGCGTCAGAATTGTGTGACGTCTAAAAAAATTTGGAATACGAGTAAGTATTGCTAAGTAGACGTTTAATATGTTATTTCAATTCCGTTTTGTTCCACCTTTTTTGCCTTAAAGTACGAAAATTTATACGGCAATGTAATTCAACAAAGATTTTCACTAGTACCTTTTCCATCAATATTGCTATTTATTTGAACGGCAAAGTAATTTACTTCAAAAACATTCCTCGAACCAGTGGTATAATATATCATTGTTATTAGTGTAAGGACAAAGTCAATTACAGATAACGTGACTCAAGAGGAGTTTTTTCATGAATAAAATATCTGACAAAAATCCCCAATATAGAAATGGTGATCCCATTTAATTAAAAACTTGACAAGGAAGTAATTCATTCTTTTTTATCACTCAGCAAACAAGCAAGAATATGGCAAAATCTGATAAAAACCTCTTTAATATCGATGTAATCTTCCCTTCTTCACCAACTGGTAACAAAATTATGGACAGCTGTTCTTTACACCTAACACTTCATTTATTTCTAATACATTTACATTAACCGAACGTATTATTCCTTATAGTGAATGAAATTTACGTTTTAAAGGCATAAAATGTTTCGTGTGAAAAATAAAATATTTCCTTGCAAAAGTCTGAAAATAATTCATACTACTTTTATCTCCAAATATTCTGGTTGAAAAAAAATACAGGACGCAGCCTTTAACTGTCGCTGACAAAAAATTTCGATTTAGTCAGTTTTTTTTTCTCTCCAAGGTCCAGCCATGCTAGAATTGTTAGTTTCTAAGCCATACGACCTTTCAACACTTTGATTTTTCACCGTTACACCAATAAACAGCTGTTCTCCTTACAACAGACCACCAAGCCGGCTTTTTCCTTACTGACCACCAAAATTATCGTTATGTATTCTATCAAAAATCAATACATTTCTATTCCAAGTAAGACAGGAACTGTTTTTTCCGCCGCCTCTATCGCTTGTCCCTGCATTGATGGAATAACGACAACATGGTAATTAGTTGCCATAGCAACGTTAACCTTCTACTTCCTATTGGATATTTTGTACGGCAGCGGTTATGTTGTTTCACGGATTTCTCTGTCTTATTGAAATTTCAAAGGCAAATAGTAGCGTATGATACAAATAAACTGGTGATTTTGTGAAACTAGAGCGAATAGATCAGTGACACCTATATGGATTTTTTCAGATAAAAGCGAAAAGATGATTTAGAGCACCAAAGAAAAACTCATTAACAAAAGGAAGGAAGAACGAAGCAATAAATATACAAGATGGATTTATATATAGAAAAATTCTGAAAACTGGTAAGTACATAGAAAATCAAACTTTAATATTATGGTTTGTTGTTGTTTTTGTTTCTTAAGGCTATCGTCATGACTCTTTGTACTTCATGTATCTATCTTTGGTGAGACTCAGTCAACTGAAAAGCGATCAGAACAATGCCTTGTGTCGGTGTTAGCACCAAGTCAGTCTCGGTATTTGTTTTGGTCATTGTGGATAAGCTGGAGATGGTGGTTCCCAAGCGTTTCCTATCTATATTTCTACTGCTGCATTTTCACGGGAGTTTTTTTCCCCAATTTTTTTAGCATCTTCTCAAAACAGTGCACCATACTCATCCGTTTATGTCAAGTAAGAAACTCACATACAAGTACATGCTACATTTCTACGTGGACAGTTAGCATACCTCCCAATGCCTAAGCTTTCAAGAATTTTTATGAATAGTGTCTCGTGAGAATTGCCCTGCAGCGTTGAAGGTCTATATACTGTCCCCATCCCCCCACTCCCCACCCCCCCCACCCCCAATAAAAAAGAAGGAGAAAAAAACCGCGCATACTTTACTTATTTCAAAACTAGTACTGTACTTTTTAATGTAACAGTGACTTCCACGAGTGCTCTTTTCCTGTTCGGTATAATTTTACAGTTTTTTTCAAGTTTTTTTTGAGAGCTAACATTCTGTAAAGTACTGTTAAACTGTATCCTGGACGGTGACGCAGGTGGAAAAAAAGAGATGTTTTCACACGATTGTATTTCTCTAAAAAAAGGAACTTGGTTGTGAAAAAAAACTGGATTTTTTTAGAATGTACAACCGTACATACGAGTATAATGCAGAACGAGGCCGGCTTATCTACTTCCGCTTTATGTGGCTGAGAGCTGATTTTCACACAACGGAGCTCAAATGTCTGTCGATAGTGAAAACTAGTATACTTACCTTTTCGTCCACATGTATTTAAACTTTTGACAAGAGTTCAAGCAAATTATAGGCGAACGGAGGCAATAAAAAAAGAATAAAAGACCAAAACTATTCCGTACACTATATGGCTATAATTACTTATTGATCAACATTATCTAGAAGAATCACCGTGGTATTTTGAATGAGGTAATTATGAACATACACAAAAATTGGCGGCCATAAAAGAACACTTTTGCTTAGGGGCTTTTATGCCAATTTTCATAAAAGATATTTTAATGTAATGTTTCTCATCCCACCGTCATATCTGAACTGTGGTGCAGACTTCTGGCGGCTAAATTGACGAAATAAAATCTCAACAGAGATTTGTCTCATTTGGCTCAGATTTCAGCTTCAAACAAAACTAAGAACTGGACTGTAACTGACCGTCTTTCTGCCCCCTTTCATTTCTTGTGAAATGTCATTTAAAATGCTATTTCCTGGATCCGTTTTGTGTACTATTTTCTGTATCTTCTGTCTTTTAATATAAGTTCTGTTCTGCTCTGTTCTGTTTTGGTCTGTTGTGGTCTAGTCTGAACTGTCATGGTATATTGATATAGTATAGTATTATCGCTCGATTATTTTATCATTTATTAGTTGAAAAGAATCATTATAGAGTATTTTGAAGTAGCGAAATAGAAATGAATGATTTTTGAAATGTCAAATATTTTGAATCTTCAGTGTTTTTTATATGAATATATGTTTTATTCTCTCTCTCTCTCTCTCTCTCTCTCTCTCTCTCTCTCTCTCTCTCAAAATAAATATAGTTCAGCTAGACCGCATCCAAGCTATTTCGTAAGCTTGTCTACATGCAAGTAGACAGACAAATGAACGGCTGGACTTGCACGATGCATTGTCTATCACTTCTTTACAACAACTGGCCTCATTTAATAAAGCAGTCCTTAAAAAGTGAAAACACGAACTATATTTTATTCATTTGATCACACGTGATCCCTGTTTTCTAGTGAAATGTTTCTCACAACTTGTCAGACGCCTCCTGATTAGATCAAAGGAATCAGACGCAGAAACACTTTCTCCTCTAAGAATTTCCTGGTTCGTAATAATTAATGATCTTCCTTTCATCTGGCATTGATCTAGAAGTGTGCATACTGTAGCGCTTTAGTTGTTTTTCTTTAAAATAATCCAGAATTTTCTACTGAACTCTGTACTAATATGAATCAAACTGGCGAATGATACGGGTTTTCCTGTTTTACTTTGCTTTCAATGAAATGGAAATGCAAAGTCATGTGCGCCAAGTAAGCATATAATTGTGTTTTGAAAATTTTGTCATTTGCTGCTAAAACGTAAAACTGAAAGAACATTCTGTATTATAATTGACGAAACTAAAGATATTAACCTAATATACAAACATTTCACTGCATTTTTATTTTTTCTAAAAAGCGGCATAAAATATTGAAAATGATATAGATTGATTAAATTTAAGCAAAAATGCCACAAGCATTACAAATAATTTTGCTTGATATGTTTAAGACCTGAACAGATCAAGGTCAGGGAAGGCAAGTCAGTTTTGATTGGAAAAGAACGAAGTTTTTATTGGCTTAACTTAGAGTCATATTCCATACTCTATTAAAAAGTCGTTCTTTTATTTTTTTTCAATCAATCTTTCTTTCTTTTTCTTTCTTTCTTTCTTTCTTTCTTTCTTTCTCTTTCTTCGTTTTTTTTCCTGGAAAGGTGTTATATCCTTGGATAGAGATGTGTGTGTTCTCTTGAGATGACATTTTTCAGAGAGGATTTTTGCAGATCTATAAACTTCTGAAGACAAATGCATTCTGTGAAAATAACACATCTTGATTTTTATTTCAAAGAACACAAATCAATTGTCAAACAGTACTCGAGCAAAGTTGCTTCATCACTGTCAACATTTGCATTTAAAACTCTTAACACCTCTAAAAGAAGCAAAACCAGAAAACAACACCGCGTTAACACGCATATTTTGCATCCATTGCCATGTTTATTCAAATATTGTCCATGACAATAGCTGGCCATTTTTTCCAAAGATTATTCATATCAAAAAGTTATAAAGAGGCATACACTAAATTTCGGATAATTTTGTTTCTTTTAAAATCAACGAATTATTACCCAATGGCAAGGTGTCACGCAAAATTCTCTTCGTTCCTTAGGGGGTATCCCTTTAAAGAGAAGGCACCGATGGCATTACTAGTAGAATCTATTATCCTTTCGTGTAAAATCCTTATTTACGAAATGGGAAAATATCTATTTCAACAATTAAGCCCAGCTTAAAAAGGTTACCAGTGAGTAATTTCCAGTGCAAATGCTCTGTATTATATTTGTATTACCTGTTTTAAAAACCTTGGATAAAGTTTTTGAATTTACAGAAGGACCACAAGGCATTTTTTGATCCCTTTTTCCAAGGGTATAACACATCTTAGATAAAAGCACCGTGGTCCAGGGTTAGAGCGCAGGTGGATCCGAAGGTCGCGGGTTCGAATCCCGTCAGAGGCGAGGTTCTCTCACGATTTTCACATTCCTCCATGCTGCGCGAATACTGGTATGGAACCCAGGAAGCAGTCATCGAGCGTGATGAATCTAAGTTGTAAGAACTTGCAACGCAATCGATGTAAAATAAATGAGTCTAAACATCTTAGATAGAATAACAGTTAGGTGGATATTAAAAGGACGCATACAAGAAATATTTCAAATATGTCTAGCAAAGAATACTTCAAGCCAGACAGCCAATACATTCATGGCATGACATTTATTGTATTTTCAGACAAGGTGTTGGGTGTTCCTACAGCGAGAAATAATATAATCTGTACTTAAAGCAAGATTAGAGATTATATAAAATGCTGGCCATTTTTATATCAATGAACAAGATATTCTTTGTGCATTCTTAACGGGTATGTTACGCCATAAAATTTTATGTAGGACTGGAGGCAATATAGTTCAACGTTAGACATTTTATTTTTATAAAGATAAACAGTAAACCTCAGACATTTTAAACAATGACATGACAAGGTGAACTTTCAAGAAGAAATACTGTTCTACGAGTTTATTCTTTACAAAAAAAAAAATAATAAAATAAAATATTGTTTGTTTTCTCTCCCGCGACCCATGCCAGTTTGGGTAGGGTAGGTAGGTAAGTAAAATACTTAGTTTTTAATCTGAAATATTTTTTATTGATTACATAATTTATATATCTGAATTATATGGATTTCAATGAAACAGAAATTGTGAGTGCTTAGCATCTGTTCAAAAAGTTAAGAACCGAAGTTTCAAAGTTATATTCAATATTTACATCCCAATTTGTATATTTACAATGCAAAAAATATCACTCAAATATATAGATGAGATTCTCATTGACATATTTTGCTTCCATGTTCAATAAAAATTGTGTTTGTTTTGCAATAATATTTTTGGGTACCTATGATTTTTGTGGGTAGGTAGCGGAAGGGGAAAATTTTTTTTAAAATTTTATTTTACGATTTACCGTAGTATTTTATGACAACGTTATTGTTTGATTTCTATGATATCATTTTTATCATTATTATGTCTATGCCACAACAACAAAAAACCTACCAGCTTCTCTGTCAATTGATATGACGAATTGACGACCAAAACAGTTATTGCCTGACATTTATGTGCATCTCAAGACAAGCCCGTTCTCAGATCCTGTAACATGATTATATCACAGGCTAGACTCCATTATGTCAGAAAGAAAATCAATCGATATGAAACATTGCTGGTGTTCCGAAATACTTTAGGTATTTCTTCTTGTGAGTGAAAACAACCCTTTTCCCGGAAACTTCGATGTTTGTAGTAACTTGGAAGAAATTAGATAAATAAATCAAATGTTCCTGCTAAGGAAATACTCTCTCGTTAAAACAGTTTCTTACACTTTATACAGTTTCACTATTCTATGTCAGCTGCTCGTGCTTTTAGTTGGCTTGTTTATGCTATTCTTTGTTTATGCTATTCTTGGTTAATGCTATTCTTGGTTTATGCTATTCTTGGTTTATGCTATTCTTTGTTTATGCTATTTTTGGTTTATGCTATTCTTGGTTTATGTATTCTTGGCTCTGATTTGCATTTTTATAGAGTGAAAATTCAAATTCAACTTAACAATCGCTTAAATGTTGTCATATCTATTCGACTCAATTAAGCTAATATTGTTACACGATAAATGATATGACATAAAGAAATGACTGACTTAGAACATTAAACTGATAACAAAGGTGTTTCAGTCCAGTCTGCGAATACAAGCGATAAAATTACTAGATCCACTCTTCTATGATGAGCTACGGAGCTGTAGTCTAGTGATATCGCGCTGGACTGGTAATCCAGAGGTCGCGAGTTGAATCCCCAGCTCCGCCACTAACATTATTAATTGGCTTTCGGATGAGCTGTTAAACCCAGATCCCATGTATCAGTGCTGTACGCTGAGCATGAAAAAGAACCAGGGAATGGAATGTTTCTAGAATGGGATGCTTTCATATCTTTCACTATCCCCCACATTCTAAAATAACTTCTGCAGGCGGCGTCGAACACACGACTCAAATAGATAGATATGATGAACTAGCATTTCTTGATATAATGTCCGTACAGTACTTAATATTGTTGAAGTAAATTTGGATGCAACCTGTAGAAAGCAATTTTAAATGTAAGACGTTCAGCAAAAAATGATCTATCTACATCAATGACGATTTGTAACTTTCTTGAAAAATATGTCAGTCTTTTCTCATAACCTGTCAGACGCTATTGATATACCCCAAACATACTGGCTATTTAAACACTTCTTAATCATTTCCTAGTTCCCAATAATTGTCCCTCTGCCAGTCATTACGTTGTGTGAAAATTGCAGATTTCTATGGTTGCCGATGCATTTTAGTAAACGGAGAATTAGAAGGAATCATGCACGGATTTAAATAGAATTTTCGCCTGAGTAGGTTGTCAGTTATTTCGCATACCCGCATCACTGAAGTAAATAATCAAATGCACAATGCGGGAGTAATTACAGATTTTTGACTTTTGTTTTGCGGTACTGAAAGGGTAACCGAAATTATATATACACATTTTAATGACACATTAAATACACGTATTTAACACAAAAATCTTAATTTCGAGTATTTATTTTACATTTTCTTTCTGACACTACTGACTGAAAATATAAAAATAAAATAAATGACAAATTTACTGAAACAGAAGCTCAACTACTGCCTTATTGTGTTCATGAGAAAAAACAAAAAAGAAAACAAAAAAACAAAAACCAAAAAAAAAAAAAAAAAAAAAAAAACAACAGAAATATTAATGTTAGTCCAACTTCGACTCACTGCACAATTTCTCTATATAGAACGCAACTACACAAATAAATGCATTCGTCCTGGGTTCACCCTTAACTTTTGAGCTTAGATAAATGAATATCTATCCAAACATAACTTTTCCTAAATGCTTGCACTACAATAGCTTTATGCCTCGCTACGCTAGTAACGTGAGGTTTTATGCCCACAAAGAAGGGCATAATTGTTGTGTTTGAACTGTCCGTCGTCTGTCACCCTATCAGTCAGTCATTCTGTCCGAAAACTTCACCAGTGCCCATAACTTCCTAATTAGTTATTGAATTTACTTCACAATTGAACACCCTTTTAGACAGGACCGTCCAACTGACACATATTTATTTGACCTTGACCCTTGAATGTCCTATACCTTGAATATCCTATACCTTGAATGTCCTATACTTTGAATGTCCAATTTTCAGAAAAAAACTTAATGGTCGCCATAAATTTCTTGTTACAAAACAGAGTTAGTTCATGTTTGCACACAACAACCATTTGTGGAAGATCTCCCAAAGGACATATATTTTTACCTCGATTCTTAAATGACCTTGACCTTTAATATTTAGTAATGTTGGCATACAACAATCCATTTGGAGAGATCTTCCAAATGGCAGTTTTTTACTTTGAATCCTAAATGACATTGACAAAATACAGATGGTAAAACAGACCTTCCTTTTCTGAAGGATCTACAATTTATTTTCATTTGATTTTCAGCTCAAAGGTCAAAGCACCACTTCGGAGGCATTGTCATTTTTCAGTGACAGTTCTTGTTTCTTTCAATGATGCCGTCGCTGAGCATTTTCTAAACACAAATAGACCTTACACTTTCTGTTCCTCTAGAAACGTATATTTTAAGTTAGACAAAATTTGCGTAATTGGCGATTTGATACATTTAACTGCTTTACATTAAAAAAAAAAAAACAATTAAAAAGATGGCGGCCGCCAAAAAATTGGCAAGATGTCTTGTTTAAAAAAAAAAGTAAACAAGAAATCTTAAATCCCGTAGCAGATAAATATTACAAATGTCTGTACATATTCCCTGACATTTGTTGTCAAGACAACGTTTTGACTGGTATAATTATTAGCAGGGTTTTACTGCGCATTTATTGACAAGACGTCCTGTGTTCCTGTAGACAGAGGTAGAGTATGCCTAACTAAAACCAAAATAAAACGTCATAAAATAAATTGATGCAACTTTTCTCTTCTTTTATCTTTTAACATCATTCGTAAAGAATGCAGAATATATTAAGATCAAACAGTATATGTTCAATTAAATGTAAAAGGCAATTAAGATTATATCTTGAGATTTCATTTCAGATCATAGACTTTCAAGATTGTGTAAGAAATGAGATTATTAGGCTGATATACAGTATAATTAGAGCAGGCTCTCCCTGCATCTAATATTCCTCCTTGGATACAGCAATTTCAATGACAAAACTGACTGCTAAATATACTTGGAAATTTAACCAGGCTGGTGTCAGATTGTTTAATACGGTCAGTGTTTAGACTGTATTAAAACACTGGGAGAATAGATAATTTTGATAGGTTGCCCATTGTACTGTCCGTCCTAACTTTCTCACTACATGCAGACATTCGTTTGCATTTATTAAAAAAAGACAATTTTTTACGTTTTGTCATTTTTTATTAGTTCAGCTGAGCATAAGCTCAAGGTGAGCTATTGGGATCACCTTGTCAGGCGTCCAGCGTCAGTCGTTAGTCGTGCGTCGTCAACATTTTACTTCAAATGACATCTTCTCCAGAAGCACAAAGCAAATTTCCTCCAAACTTGACAAAAAATGTTTTTTAAATTGTCTTCTTCTAAACTTTCTCAAACCGTTCCACACATAAGGACTTCGAAAACTAAAAAATAGAGAAAACGTTAAAACGACATCCAGGTCATTTTCCACCAACTTTCAAAGAAATGTTCCTTATACGGTCGTCTATTTAAGTTGATCAAATGGTTCCCTTTCATTGCGTAAAATGGCCGCCAGAGCTAAAGGTTGATTTTCATCAATATTTAGCTTCAATTGACATCTTCTCACAAACCACTACGCAATTTTTCATGAGACTTTAGAGAAACTTTCCTTATATTGCCCCTTTTTGTTATTGCAACGGTTCTGCACTGTTGCACATAAGGGCTGCATGGAATTTTCCTGTTACTATCTTCATCTGTGCGTCAATTTAATATCACGTGTAAAATCTTTATAAAAAATGCATATCATAATTTTCTAGAGAAAATGTTTTAAGAACAAAGATTCAAATGTTTCATCTGGTTGTCTACTAAAGAAAGGGGTATTTATGTTTCAAGTTTAACCAGATTCCAAGGAGACGTAAGATTCATAAGCTCGTAATACAACGAACGATGTAAACATTTTTGTCTTAATTTTAACCATATGGTATAAAAGTCTAATGACAGCTCAACTAGAAACTCCAGATTAATCGTTTCAATGAATGTAATTGAGTCAAGGAATGTATAACAAATCTGCTAGCCGAACGGGTGAGCTTCTCTCTCGAAATTAATAATATAAGTAAGCAAAGTATTTTTAGCTTCATAAGGTAAGTTAGTTTGTCTGCAGTTTCATCACTTATGACATAAGGGCATTCTTGCTGCAGCACGCACTTTATTCATTCGTTTTGTTCTTGGGATGATCATTAGATTTATGGCACAAGGAAAATTAAACAAATACGTATCTACCTTTGCTGCGCACTTTTACGCATTATGATACCTAACCAATCATGCATGATAATAACTGTCCTTTCTTTGATAAGATTTGAGCATGTGAGCAACTTTTAGAGGTTACTACTAGAAGAATATATATCTTGCAACCACAACATACACCAAACAGGTGTGCGCTTATCAGTTATATTCTCTATGTAAATCTAATAAATGATGCCAGATTGGTGGTTAGTCAGTGTGTATAAACAATTCATATTTACTCGTATCCCGAGGTATATCTTTGAGCACCTGCTCTTTGAACTCACCACCATCGTCTGTCTCGATTCCACAGATCGAAGCAATTTCTTGCCGTAATGATGATTGATACTGCAAGAACATGTTTTATCGTGTGTAGAAGTCATTGCATTTAGAAACAAATGATGTAAATTTGTAGATTTTTGTAATCTTGCTGCAGGACGTAGAATATAGTGTCTGTTATGATGCAATGAAATGTATTGTTTAGTTGTTTAGAATGATACTTTATACTTTTTAGCAATGAACAATTTCTTCGGAAAGGACTTAAGTTATAAATGAAAAAAAACCTATAGAAATAAAATGAAAAAAAATGATGGAAAAATAAAATAAGGACAGGCATGGGTCAGTAATCGTTTTCATTTTTTCATTATGCTAAAAAGACAATTACATTGCGGAACTGTCTTTCATAGAGTCGTTACATTTTCTCTTTTAGATAAATTAATGAATATTATAGTACTAAATGAAAATATCGCACAGTCTAAAGCAACCAATAAGTAAGGTTTAAACAGTTTGTTAGCGTTTTTTACATTTACCGAAACAGGAGTAAACGTGCCTAGAATTAGTAATAAATTAACTCGCATATTCTGCACATTTTGTGTATGGGATCGACACATTTTAAGAAATTTCAAGGCAACTGGAAAAAAGAAAAAAAACACAAACAACAACAACAAAAAACGTTTATTTTCTCAGTGTGCTCAGAAGATAGGCAAATAGTTCTGTGAATATTTTTGAGTAATTTATATAAGAAAAAAAAACACATTTCCGAAAAAAATAGTAAAATTTAAAACAAAAACATTAGTAAAAAACAATGGTTTTCAGTTCGCGAGCTTATACTCTAAACTGAGTCTTTGAAAGAAAACGTTCAAGAAACTGGGGCCGTATTCATAAAGCATCTAAAAAATTTCTTAGGTGATTTATGAATACGCCACTCTGTCAACGTAATGGACTATTTAGAAATCACTTAAACATAAAAGCACTCTATACGATTTCAATGTCGAGTTCTTAATGTTCATACGTGTTTTACATAAAAACCCTGTTAAATCAGCAACAATAAAAGCACATTAAAAGCATGCTCGAAAGTTGCACAATTATTGCTAAACGATATGTAGATTTTATTCTCTTCAACAATGTGTTGTAAACTTGTTGTATTACGTTTGTCCTTTGATTTCGAGGTGATAATGAGGTGGACGTATTGATAAGAAATCTCTGTATGATTACCCTGACAAAAAAAAAAGTAAAGAAAAAAAGAAACCTGCTATTTCACACAAATTGGTTTGCATACAGTTTTCTTGAAATGGGGGTGGGGGGGGGAGTATTGTGAGTTTGTAAGACTGGAAGCCTAAATTTCACTTTTCGACATTTTTAAAATGTTCATACATAGATATACATACACAATATTCTGTTAAATTCTCTTAACTAAATTATTGTGGCCATTAAGATCGTCTTTCGTTTTTATCAAATTCATTAACAGGATGTCTAGGGTTCTCCTGTGGTAAATGTGGTCCCTGAGGCGGCACACATTTATTTCGTGACATTTAAAATGCACCACGGATAACATTCCTAGTTTCATAACATATTCATATTACACGCTAGACTCCATTATGTCTTTTTTTAGAAATTTGATCACTTTTATGTGCTGCTAATAGCACAAACCTTTCTATCTCCGCCGTGATATTCATGGATTTAATCTCCATTAATGGGCACAATTCTATATATAAAATCTATGAGCAGCTTTCTTCCCACAAAAGAGATATGTCTAGAAATTGCAGACCGTTTTCGCAAAAAAATTGTTGGAATTCCTATATCTAAATATGATTGTGATGGACAGTTCTAATTCATTCTACCGCGCAGAGGTTAAGTCACCCGACAATGCGGCATCTGGCGGCACATTTGTTTTAACTTATAATAGCAAGAAGCAAAAGCCCAGCCTTTAAATCTTCAAACGTAACAACCTGGTGTTGACATATATTCTTATTAACTGGCTTATTATATGAGAATATATTAGTTTTATTCTCAGTATTTGAACAGTTTTGCTTGCAACCTGTTCAGTATTAGCAGTTATGTGGCCTCTTGTCACGTTCCGTGGCTATAAATAGAAACACATTCCGGGCTGTCAGGGGATGTTTGGTGCTTTTATTATTTAGTAAAGTATAGTTTTAAAGGATTTTTGATTTTACATTTACTTCTACAGTTTCGTCTATGTGTTATGTTAATTTTCAAAAACCATGTGATGGGCCTCAATTTGAAAGACGTCTTGGCTTTCAGTGTGAAACAGTAGTCATAAGCAAAGTCGTTTTAATGCAGTTTAGATGTTACTGGCATACAGACGTACACACTGACGGTATGTTTATTTCAGTAATACCTTCCCAAGTTTACTTATATGATACAAAACTGCTTTTTGTCGGAATAGTGAATATTTTCATAAACAAAAATGACATTTTAGTGTCCCACTTTCGGTCGTTTCACAAAACCCTGTGTATAGTTACCTAAAAAATAAGTAAAAAAGTGGAAAGGATTTCGTAACATCATTATCAGTATACGAGTCTGCCAGCGTCACGTGCACGGTGCATGTTTAAAGAAGACTACTGTATTCCATTTTCTTTAAATCGTGTAAATGTGAATGTTCTTGAATGAATTATAACCCGAAGACAAGCTGTCAGTCAAAATTTTTAGGACAACTGGATACAGTTATATCTTTATATAGTGTTTTGTTTATTTTCAGTCTTTATATAGAGTTTTGTTTATTTTCAGTCTGAAATATTTGAATTAAGACTCCATAACTGATTCAGCAAAACAACTAACTGGAAAACAAAACTGCCGTAAACAACCACTTAAGATGCCAATGAGATTTTCATTCAATTTGTTCACGCATGCTACATAGTTATCACGCAGACTACTTAAGCGTCTCAACTTCGAAATTATAAAGAATAAAATTTATGAAATTCTAAAACTCATCTGTGTAATTTTTTGTAGTATTTAGTCATAGCTGCCCCTATCTTGTGCATTAGTGTTTCGACACATGACAACTAAAGCACCTCGCGGCCTCAAGTAAAACTCCAAGGAGGAGGTCTGTCTCAGACATGCGGTTGTACATGCCCTTCAAAAGATCCCGTTACGGTTAAATAGCCCTTGTTTCAAGGACAGGTTTCTGAACCAGAGACTATGTGAGAACGAAACTGAATTAAAACCTAGAAATTTCAAGACAGAGATATTTGGCTATAGTTTGACACTCTCCTAACAACCTTGTGTCTATTTGACCATTTGACACTCTCCTGATAACAGTTAACATGACTGTTTTCATTCAGTGTTCAAAGCATCGAATTCTGCATACAATGAAATGTTATATTTTTACATGAAAGCGTGTATTCAACGATATAGCGTAATATGTCGATGTTAAAGCTACTGTTGGTTAATCCAAGCTTTACTGAGACTAAAGATTTTCTACAAAAATAAAATCACACACAGTTTAAGGCGTTTATAATTTCTGTCAAATCTTGAGTTTCAAAACTCTTAAATATGTTTATTTCAATTTACGCTGCATTTAGATAACTTAAAAATTTCAATCGATTTGTTTATAAATTGTATTGACCCGTTTTAGTATGGCAGTGAGTGTTGCAACGGCACACATTTATTGTTAAAGTCAGGTATAACAGAAATGAACTTTTATAAGTTTTACCACCTAAGACCCCAGATTTAAGAATTTCTTGCAAAACAAATAGTTTTAATTGGATATTAACTTTACTTTGATACTGCATTGATACTCTTTTTTTCATTTACAACAGACAGGTGTGTTTTTAATCAGTTAATTATACTCCATGTTAAACTGATAAATGCTGCCACATTGGTGCCTTCTTTATTTATGTAAACATTTCATATTAACTCTTATCCAAATAATATATCTCTGAACACGTGCTCCTCAAGGTTATTTTTAGAAAATGTTTATTTTTACACCGATTGAAGCAACGCACTGGGGCAATCTCTTTAAATTCTTTGCTATGCAGTAGTTTATTGGTCAGCTTACCTACCACACGGTACTTTACGGGTATCGTGATGATCGAGGTATCATCTATCCAGTGATTTGTTTGCCTAGAGATATTTTCTCATTAGTGACGAACGAACAATGCTAATTAGTAGTCCTTCCAAAGACAAATAAACAAAAACAAAACAAAGAATAGTGCAAAATAAATAAATAAATAAATAAATGAATGAATGAATAAAATATGCTGGTGATCCTTCATTGATCTCTTCCAAAAACGACAATGTTAACGATCTTTATATGAATGAAGATATTTTAACAGGAATTTATTGTTTATATAAATCAACATCTGTATAAATAAATAGTACTGAGAAATGCCGTTGCTACACTGGCTGTCGCATTTAACCGCCAAAAGCTTTTAAAACAGCATCCGGCAGAAATAAACATTATCTACCAAGTTCGAAAAAATAATTGCGCCTAACGGAATGTTCTCCGTACAGAACACAAATCATTAATTTGATAAATTCAAAGGAATGCCGCATGAAAGTGATAAAATACAGAGTGGCTTGGTTCCAAATTAAACCTTACCCCATCCCTATAGCTGACTGGTGTGAAATAAAAATGTTAAAAACTAAAACTAGATAAACTATCTACGCTATAAAATAATTGATATATCTGTTGAGGGACGACAAATCGAACAATACATTTGGAAAAAAATCATTTTAGGAAGACTTAGAGACATACAACATCTTTCTATATTCTATTCAACCATGTGGGCCCAGCTTCCCGGAAAATATTCTAGATCGGCTTATTAGAAAATAATTTTGTAACCAATATTCCTTGTGATCCTCTGATACAGGCTTGATAACATTTAGTGATTTATGAGGTTGTTTAATATGCTCAGTGTATACCAGTTGTCTTTGCGCGGGAAATTTGGCATTTCTGTTGTTTTATTGTCAAGTACCTGGCATAATTGTTATAGCATGTGTCTTCAGAAAAGGAGAAACAGTCAGATGTGTAGAAGTTCATATGTTTAATTTTAGTTCGATAGAACTACTTGTAAATTCTAGCATACGATAACATATCGAATATTGTCATTTATTGAATAGTAGAAGGGTTGATTATAAGAAACATATTTTACAAAGTTTACTTATTTGTGGTGGTATTTTAAATATTCAGTCTACAACAAGACATATGTTTACTTTCAATGTGTCAGTGTTACCTCAATCTACTTAAATTACTCGGGTATTCCCGTTCTATTTTTAAACTCCTGTTTTGGGTTTTCAAGTTATTTACATGTAGTAGAATTTACCTGTATATTCTAAAATGAGAATTCTTTAGACTTACCTGGAACACATAAAAAGGAAGACACTTTGAGACATAAGCAGTAGTGGTTGAAGTTATGACGTATATATGTTAGTGCTTAAATGTGATGGAGATAAAGACAGCATTAGATGACAGGTTCTTATCTGTATCTAATCATCTTTGATGTTTTATCAGTTGGGAACAACTCTCAGTTCTAGGTTCTACAGATAAATAGCTGACAGATGAATCCTTACGTTCGTCTTTATTCGGGTTTAACCCCAGTTTCAACTTCATTTTAGTCATATTCCGGCGTTCAGTTCATTTAACAAGTGATCCTTGGTATCCAACCAGTTTACTTACCAATGTCTCCACAGGCAACTGTTCACGATTCCATTAAAACATTCAAACTTTTTGGTCGTTGTAGTTTATGAACTGGAGTCAGGTTAAAGTTAAATGTCTTCCTAGAGAACTAGAGACCTTCTTAAACAGATTATATTCCTGTTAACAAGATATTTTCAATTCCATTAGCAAGATTAGTTTTGATACGCTAGACTGATGAAATGTCATTAAAGTAATATGAGATTAATCTGATCAGCTTTGGTAACATGATCGCATGATATTTGTTTCTCGATCCCGCTTTAAGTCACTGATTTGATTAAACATATCACGGCTTATAAGTTTTGTATTTTATATTTGACTTCACGTACTAGTATTATAATTGCACTAAAATAATCTCAGTTGGATGGCCTTAGTTGCTAGAATGTCATTTATTTAGCATCCTGAATTCAGCCTTTATTATTTCAAGTAGCTATCAGTCTGAATTCACTCTTTATTACTTCAATAAGCTTGGATCCTGAATTCACCTTTTTTTACTTCAATTAGCTAGCATCCCGAATTCACCCTTTTTTACTTCAATTAGCTAGCATCCTGAATTCACCCTTTATTACCTCAATTAGTTAGCATCCTGAATTCACCCTTTCCATTAGCAAGACTAAGTACAGAATTAGCTAGCATCCTGAATTTACCCTTTCCATTAGCAAGACTAAATATTGAATTAGCTAGCATCCTGAATTCATGAAAGCGTGCTCTTTTCAAGCAAAATTTTATCATTTAATAATATTCCCACTGATAAATATTAATTGCTATGATTTGAATCAGTAAGGATAATTGTATAATTTGATATAATCTATAGTACAAATGATGAGATTTCAAGATTTATTTCAAAGTACATATGGGCAATATGCCCATGGGTATATAGTGATAATCTCACATAAATACATATATACATAAACACTACGTCAAGGTCGCGTGTCCAAGTTATACATGAATAATTCAGGAATAGGCATTACACAGTAAAATGTATATTAGACAAAAGGAACAAAAGTGTATAAGACAGCATTGGAAAAACGAAGTACAAGCTTTACAAACGATAGTTTAATCAAATGTCATATCGGTATTTAGAATATTAATTACATGTAATATGTATTAGTTCTTAATTCAAAAAGTTTAAACGTAAACATAGATAACTTTCTAATAACATTTTCACACAAAATAATACGAAACTTCTAGCTCTTGTGACGTTTCTTAATTCTGAATGCCAATTTTGTATGAAAGTATCTGTTAATCTTTGTTTTACTACATTTATAAATATATTTGCATCTCCAACACCCTGATTAATCCAAACATCATTAAAACCTAAAGATTGTAACAAATACAGATCAGATGTAGCCCATGACATAGCATTTGGTTTTAGTTCTAAGTCCCTAATATCATTTACAAATGTATAAGATTTAAAGTAAATGACAATTATTTCACATGCAGCTATAGTGGTGACAGTAAATGAAAATATTTTGTTAACATGAGGGTCCAGAGTTCAAATCAAGCTGAACCGAATATATATATTTTGTTCTATTTTGACTTTTATAATCAGTTTTGAAGTAAAATATCATGTTGTTATAATCTCACGGCATCTAGATATTTAATTTATGTAAAAATATTTTTATCTCAAATCTGGAGTACAGCCTCTTTAATACTTGTCCAGAAATTTTATGTCCAGAAGGTGTTTCAAATGTCATATTAAAAGATCCACTAACAGTAAAAACCCTACATAAAGATGTATACGTGTTAACAATTTTAAGAGGTTGGCCTTTATAGGTAACATTCAGATTTTGTCTTAGTCTACCCCCTTTTAAAAAAAATCAATACCTTTGTCTTTGTACAGTTAACACTTAATTTCCTCCTACCACAATATCTTTTTCTAACAATTCTTATCCTTTATGTAAGTCCTCCTCTGTTTCAGACATAATCACTATACCATCAGCATACAACAATGAAATCATCTTATAAAGTCCCAGATCTATACCTTCAAAACCATTTAACATGAAATATTCGTCAATATCATTTAAATACATGGAAAATAAGAAAGGTGATAATGATTCTCCTTGTCTTACTCCTAAGAAACAGTCAAAATCTTCACTTAGAGTGTTACTGCATTGAACCCGTGATCTCAAATTATTATACATAGATCTAATAATATCTAACAGTTTCCCTCTCACCCCAAACATAATTAATTTATACCAGATAACAACTCTTACTAAGTAATGAAAAGCTTTAGTAAAATCCACAAAAACAGCGCACTTTCTATTATTATTCAATAAATGTGTAATAATACCATGCAATATAAAAAATATTATCAATAGTACCCATATTTTTTTCTAAAACCAGCCTGGGATTCAATATAGACATTGTATTTTTTCAGCCCAGATGTTTATCCTCTAATTAATTACTTTAGTAAAGAGTTTACCAATAGTGCTAAGAAGGGTTATACCTCTATAATTGTTTTGGTTATCTCTGTCACCCTTTTTATGAACAGTTACAATAACACTTTCTGTCTAGTTTGCGGGGAAATAACCTAAATCAAACATTTTATTAAATAAATAAACTATAACATGTATAAAATGATCAGACCCAGCTCTAAACTTGAAATATTCATTCAATAAATAATCAGATCCAGCAGATTTACCAGACTCAAACTTTTACAAGTTTTAACAATTTCATCAAATGTAAAAGGTACATTCAATTCAGAGAACATAGCATATAATCCTCCATTTAGATATCTTAAAGAGGCTGTACTCCAGATTTGACATAAATTTTTTTTTCATAAATTATATATTTAGATGCCGCGAGATTATAACAACATAATATTTTACTTCAAAACTGATTATAAAAGTCAAAATAGAATAAAAAAATATTTTCGCTCCAGCCTGATTTGAACTCTGGACCCTCATGTTAACAAAATATTACCAACGTTTTTACTGTCACCACCATCGCCGCATATGATATTACAGATATTTACTTTAAATCTTATACGATATAGTTATACCGTCGCGTTACGGTATAGCACTTTGAAAGGGAAAAAATCAATTTATAATGCAATTATTTGACTTATTTTTTGTCAGTAAGTTATTTTTTAAGCATTAGTCATAAATATTACAAGAAATTTATAATACAAGAAAACTTTCTTTTTTTGTCATCTGGAGCACAGCCGCTTTAAACTAAAATATAAAATATTTTCATCAGCTTGATAAAATGTAGATTCTTTGTCATTAATAGATTTTAAAAAAATGAGGGCGTTTGCATTTTTTTTGAATAAATATTAACATGGAAAGCTAGTCGTATTCTGATTATATTACTTCCAGCTGAAGTTTTATCTAATATAATCATTTGATATTCAGACCTGGGATTTTTACGGTCAGTGCTTTACAAGTCTCCCTTTTCAGCGACAGACACACGTTTATTTGGTTCTTTACCAAAAACCCTAACCCTAACCCTAGGGAGCAGTAAGTCTGACTAAAACTAAGGTCAATTTATTTCTCAGCGATTTACTTTACACACGTACACAAGACATTGTTACCATGACGAGACTATTTAAACAAGGACTGTTCACAGTATGAGCTTTCTGCTAATATATTGCTATTAATCTTATATCACATACATAAACATTGCAGATTTGATGGAACAGACTGCCAGGACCTTTGCTCGACATATTACATTCGCTCGTAGACAAGTCATTCTCTGTTACTTTACCTGATTATATCACAGACTACACTAATCTATGTTTCTTATCCAATAGATCATTTTGATATGTAACTAATGTTTCCGTCTATTCTCCTTGTAATTACGTACTCTTACTAATTGTAATTATTAAGGAAAGCCAAATTTGTGCAACATGGGAGCAATTTATACGACATAAGTCTGTCTGGTGCTATGATATATGTTTGGTATATTTGTCGACATTATACAGACTGGTATATATCATTCAACATATATTTTTCCTAGTAAATGCTGTATGATCCTTTTTTATTTATGTTATTGCATTGATATATTTAATGTTTTACATCTCTTATAGCAACATTGTTTTCCTCTGCTGGCAATCATATAAGTAATTTTAGCAAAGAAACGATAAATCTATAGTTAGAAAGGGACTTAATAGTCCTTTAGCTTTACATTACTTAGAATTACATTAATTGCTTGGTCTGAACCCAGTCTAAATCAAAATATGCCTAAATTAATACGCCAAAGTATGTGTTTCTGTTTGTTTGGCAAAGCAAACCATCTGTGTTGAAACAGAAATGTCCATAAGAAATGTTCATAGTAAAAAATGGTAAAGCTGTCGTTTTAAGATATTTCCTATTAAAGAAAAATCTTGTATTAGATATAAGTCAACTTGCATTTTCAGTGATCGAATTCTTGTTGAACTGCACATGCTATTTGAAAATCTCTTGCATGAAAGTTGACGTGGTGTTAAAAAAAAAACCAATGAAATTTGCTAAAAGTAAGCTATTTTCGCTTATCAATTTCAAAATGATTAAACAAGTACAGAAAAATAAAATAGTGAGCTTTCAGCCCCTTAAAACATTTTATAAAAGGCCTGTTCCTTTCTATTCAGTTAAAAAAATGGGAGCCTCGGGCAAAAGAAATAATAATGTTTTTTTTTGTTGTTGTTTTTTTCCTGGGTGATTGATATCCGTTTCCAGATGAGATCGATGTCTTTACATTTGTATTGTTGAAAGATTTTGTTTGTTTTGCGAATGCAATACAAATAGTTACGACTACCAGATTGTTTCAGTGATTTTTATAGAATTTGTATGGCGACAAAAAAGCAGAGAACTATTGTTCCTATGACCTCAAGAGAATAACATTCCAGTTGAAAGATAAGTTTTGACTAAAATATCAGCTAGGAAAAAAAATCTTACTAGTAAATATCTTTACATCTCCAGTTTTTAGTTATAAGTTTGAAATTGAAATTTCAAAGACATACACTTGTACTATAACTCGAGTTAGAAGCAAGGAAAAGAATATAAGTATACCAGTATTCCCACGACAAACATCAGGTAAAACAGAAATCCAATTCCTGAATATTTTCCATTGAAGAAAACCAAAGAACGAAAAAACTTGTAACAATAATAAGACAACTGTACATGGCACGGTAATATAATTTGAAGACATTTAATGGATATTGTTTTCATTAATGTCGCTAGCTTATTCTCATTTGCTGTACATATTTTATATGTAATGCATGCTATCCTCTTTTATGTCGTTAATCAGTCATGATTATATAAATAAGAACCAGCAGACCTGTCTAGAGTGGGGAATTTTTCCTCTAGTTTTACAATCTCCTGACATATTGGATATATATTTCACTACAATCTTACTTCAAACTTATTTATATCGATTGGGAAGCAAATTCTTGCAACTTATATTTATCTATCTCAATGACTGCTTCCTGGGTTCAAACTAATACTCGCGCCGAAAGTGAGGAATGTGGAATGTCACTGGAGACTCTCACCCTTGATGGGATTCGAACCAGCAATCTCCGGATCAGGAGTCTGGCGCTCTTACCCCTATACCACTGCTCCTCACAATCTCAATCATAAATCAGATAGATATTTGACTTCTCATCGTGCTATTAAAATGATATGGGGTAACTTTAGCAATTTTTGGTAGTCAAAAATTATGCTTCTCTGTACGAAAACTATCCAGAATTGAATGTATTTTTTTTATTTTAAACAGCAAACGTCCCATCGCATACTCCTTTGGCTGATCTTTTTACTGCCACAAAAAGAATATTGTGATTTTATCAGAATAAGAGAAACTTTGCCTGCTCACCAAACAGTCTGCACAAAACTCATAGATAAGGTCGGCAAATTGGAAAAAAAGTTTTACTGTGAAAAGGTTAAATTTGCCGAGTGAGAATGATAAGAAAGCAGAAGGAATCGGTTCCAAATATAGACTAATCCTTCATCATCGGTTTTAAGAATTGATTTTAGTAAAACAGAGACATTTGCCGACAAATTTAGAGTTTCTTTGCAAGTTATACATCTTAAATCCATGAAATGGATGTTTTTTTTTGTCAAAAAAGTTTGCTAGTGATAATGATACAAAATACAGATTTATTATTTTACAGAAAAATAAAGAAGATTTCGGACAATATAATAAAAATGAATCTGAGTAGTATTTTTTGTGCAGTAGGATATATTACCAACCTTACACAAACTCTGAAGATGTTTAGATTTTCCTTTTCGAAAAATTAAGTTCTGTTGCTGAAGACATGCTGACTATACTTCTAAATGTCAGATGATTTGAAGGAACACTTTCAATCCAGAAACTTATCATTTAGTCCGATTTGATTTTCTTTGCTTTTATTCAGAAATCAAAGACAGGGAAAGATGTTTCAGCGAAAGAATTTATTTCTTGAATTTAATAAAATTCCCCCACCCCCTGAACATAACCCGTCATTTCCATTAGCATGGCTTGTCGCCATATGACGAGCTGCTTTTCGAACATTCAGAAATAAGGGCAGTCTGGATTCAGCATTAATAAACAAATTGAGGTTTATCTTTAAGATAAGCACAAAATATTCACTAGTTCTTCACTAACTAAGCACAAACTCTTCACTAACATTCACAATTTTGACTGTTTGTATCTACTTAAAAATGTCCTAGAAAGAAAAAATCAGACTGTTTCATTTTATAATTACATAGATACCAGAATAAAGAGATTGTTTGGAAAAAATCTCTATTTGACGGATTCATTTATGTGGTCCTCGATTTTTGTATAAACTTGGCTAATATAAAACAATAGGCGGGTCTGACCACGAATTTGAAGATCGCGGTTCGATTACATATTGTAACCTGTTTAAATATGACCTTTGCTGTTGAAAGGGGCGTTAGATCGGTGTTCAGAAATGGAAAAGCAATTGTCTTTGTTCAAATCTAACAGTTAAAGCCACGAATTCAGAAGCAGAATCACCACCCAGTAACTTTTCACGTAGACATCTGCTTTTTTCAACTGCAATTCTGTGAATCTTCAGTTAGAAGCTAATTTGAATATGAATCAGATTCACTCTGAATCACACGTTGAAAACAACAAAGCCGTTAATAACTATTTAGGCATGGAGACGAGATGTTCACCTGATTTATTGCTTGCAGACGAGATTTTCATTTGTTTTTGCTCATGAGTATCAAACATTTATCAAGCCCACTAGTGATCCTATGTTATCCTTAAAATCTTTTGAAAGTTTTAATTTTAGATTAAGTCAGGATATAATGTTTTGGATGGTGTTGCTTTTTTCTGTCCGAAAGGCATGTTATTTGAATTTACAAAAAATGTTGTTTACTTGTTTGAATTTACACAAAAAAGTAAACTTTATTGTATAAGAAATACATTTGTATTATTCTATATATATGTTTATCATTCCAGTAAATTTTATCAATGCGACCGACCGTAATATAATAAAATAACCATGACATTTTTTTTCTATATTACAGACGTGTAATATGACGGCGAACAAAACATTACGCATTTACTTCTTGCTTGTAACAATTTATTTTCATTTATTGTCATTTTTAGCTCACGTGAGCCTATGCTCAAGTTGAGCTGTTGGGATAACTCTATGACCGGCGCCGTCGTGTGTTGTCCATATTTTTCTTCAACTGGCATCTCCTTTCAAACCGCTAAGTCATTTTCAACCAAACGTAATGAAAATGTCCCGTATATTGCCCCCTTTTTTAATTGCTCAGATCGTTACGCTCCGTTGCCTGAAAGAGCTAAAAAAAAAAGCTAAAAATAGAAAAAAACTTCAACATCTCCTCCTAAACTGCAAACTCGTTGTCCACCAAATTTCACAGAAATGTTCCTTATATAGCCCTCTATATTAAAATAGCTCAAATGGTTTTCACTTGCCACCAGAGCTAAAAAAAAAGAGTTTCATTAATATCTGGCTTCAGTTGATATGGAACTAACCTTATATACATCTTCAATTGACATCTCCTCGCAAACTGCAAGGCTATTTTTTACCAAAGAAGAAAAAAATCCAAACAACATCTCCCACTAAACTACAAGGTCATTTTCTACCAAAAGTCAAACAAAAAATTCCTTATACAGCCATCTATTAAAGCTGTTAATATGGTTTCGCCCCGTTGTACAAAATGGCAGTTAGAGCTAAAACAGATTTTCATGTATATACCAAAAAGCTAAGTATATTTTCATCAAACCATATAGAAATGTTTTTGTCAATTTTTGGCTTCAAATGACATCTTTACAATAACTGCAAGTCCACTTCAACCAAACTTAATAGAAATATTCCTAATCTTGTTCTTCTCTAAAATTGTTCAATCCTTTCTGGTCCATTGAACATTTGGGCTGAAAAAGCCAAAAATTAAGAAAAAACTATATCTTGTCCTAAACTGCACGATCTTTTTCCAATAAATTTGACACAAATGTTCCATATAAAGTCTCTATTAAAATTGCTCAAACAGTTCTACTCCGCTGCATTTAAAGACCACAAGAGCTAAAAATAGAAAATAGAAAAAATTCAAATGAGTTTTTTTCCTAAACCCAAGCTTTTTTTATATAAAATTTCACAAAATACTTTTTATATTTCACTTTTCTAAATATGGCCAAAAGGTTCGTCGCCATTGCACGTAGAGGCCATCAAAACCAGAAATAGAAAAATATACAAATGACATTTGCTTTTGAACCGCAAGTTCTTTTTCAAGCATATTTCATAGGAATGTTTAGCATATATATATACCTATTAAAATGTTTAAATAGTTACACTCTGTAAATGCACAAAATGACAGCCATAACTAATTAAAAAATTGTCAACATTTCGCTACACACAAACCATTGGCTCGAATTATGTCCCTTGGGTCAAACCCTACAAAATATAAGATGTTTGAAAATCTTCAATTCAGAAACTAATACTGCCTCTGGTGATAGCTCAACAGCAGACCCACAGCCAAAGTACTCAGGTTAGCAATCCAGGGCCATCATGGCCCTCTCGTTTAAATTTGTTACTTTATAGACGTCGTATTTCAAAGTGACGTGCTCTTTGTTCAGTATTTCAGACATATTGTGACATTTTCTTTGGAACAATTTTTCTTGGCAAATGTTATGTAATAGCTTTTTTCCCCATTATAGTTGATATATATACTACGGTTAAGACCCATTTATGGTTGTTTTGGTCATGTGACAAAAAAGAATCCGTCACAAGTTGTCATTTCATATAAACTTTTATTCAACAAGCTCGCAAGAGGCTAGCTTAATAAATCCTGAACTCGTTGTGTAACAGTTGATATGATATAAAGACTTGAATAGGTCAGATCCTATATTCAGGTCCAAAAAAAGGAATACATGTAAGAGTACATAAGACGGTCACACTGTGCAAATGAACGCAGATTGGAACAAAAAATGAATTATTGAATAAAAAATCTTCCTTTAACAAATTTCTTTTGATCATTAATCGTCTTTTCCGGAAAATATGATATGTCTATTCGAAAATAACTTCCTTCCCATCCTTTAACATAAGGTTGATATTTTGTGGTTTACAGGATGATACACTCAGACAAGTTGAAGATAACAGCAATTGTCTGCATGCGGTAACATTGTAAAAATCATATCAAATATTTGATATGTCTGTTATAAGATTGTAGAAGAAATTATTGTTATGGCAATCAACGGCTGGAAAGTTGTGTTTAAGCGTATAACCAAATTCCTGAAATATTCGAGCGAATAACAGAGTCAACCTGATCAACCCAGTGAAGCGAAGATAGTATTGTCATGATGAGGTTCTAACTTCATGTGCGTTTATGTATAACATTTATCTTATTGCTAAAGAAATCAGCATTTATATCTTACTAAATTTTGAATTACCAACTACACTCTTGACGGTAGTTGGGGATTCGAGCGAATTACCATCTGTCATTACACTCATAAATAACTTTTGAACAGAGGTCCGGCATTAAATTGACGTGGCTGTACACGACAAATGAATTTTAAACCGGGTCCAATCTGTTTGATATGAAATGGAAGACAGGTTTTGCCTACTCGAAAATGAATTCTTCACAAAGTGTATGATAAACGACTTTGGGTTAAAACTACAAAACTTCTTTAACTGATTACAGTATTAATAAAATGTTTGCTCTTTAATAAACCTATTTATGCCCAATAGATTACGCCACCCTTGTTAGTTGGACGAGTCCATTTTCAATCAAAATGGTTTTTGGTGTAAATTTTCTATTTCATTCTATTTAGGGAAGAAAGTCCTTTATGCAAACAGTATAGACCCTGATCAGACGTCGTTTGCTTAAGACTTTGCTTTTAATATTTATATTTGCTCTCAACATGCTCAATATTAATTATTTCTCTTGATATTTACATTAGCTCTTAAAATCAAACAATGAAGCATATTTTTATGAAATGCTGAACCGAGTTAACACAAGATATTTCTTAACGTTTCGTAAATTTCGAGAAACAGGAAAAAACATAGTTTGAATATTTCTTTATCAGTTTGTTTGACTGTTGCGTTATCTATCAGACAAACTTCTACAGTTAAACAGTTTTCGGGTCATTTAGCCTCTCAAAATATGTATTATCCACGCATTGACCGTCTGTCTATTGGAACTTATTCAAGATTAACAAAGAATCGAAAAGTGTCCTTGAAAGGTCAATGAACATTTTTCCCTGTTTTAAATTGGCAGAGATTTATTTATTATGAACTGCTTTAGACGTCATGCTCTAATAAATGTAGTTAAATTTTAGGGAAAACCCGGCAGGATCATGTAGGTCTCACTAATAAATACGGTTGGAATATGACCCCGATGTTATATTATCTATTTATTTTCTAATCTATGCAAGGTTGTCCATTGTTATTTATTTCATGTATTTTAGTTTTTGAGCATATAATGCGTGTTATTTAATTGACATTTCACATTATAATACCTTTCGAATTATCATATTAAAGCAAATTTATCATTTAAAAGCATATAAAAAGCATTGCAGACTTTTTTAGGAAAATATAGTTTTTGTAATTTGATATTATGAAAAAAAAATATTCTAATTCCATTATTATTTTTTTGCAATTATTCCTAATATATATTATATTAACCGGTTTTATAAACAAAATGCTTTCTTTACAGACCTTTAGACAAAGATGTCGGCACTCATTATTACCATGTCAAGGTCACCTAATTTACTATTGTGGCAATGTGTAGTCGTCATGTATAGCCTTAAAACTTCAACGTCAGAAACAACCGGTGAGTCTTTACATGTACTTAAAAATGGCATTTCAAAATGATTACTGCTATAGTACCGTGCGCAGTAGATTTTAAGGCAAATTATGAATCTGGTAATCTTTTTATATACAAAGTGTTTTCATTCAATAAATAAGACAATGTCAATATTGCTTTCTCTCAGCCATTTTTCCTTCAGTCCGATCAACACCTTGATTTTTACGCATTGATCCTAGTTTATATTTTATATTTATGTTTTCCTGTTCTTAACTCCAATACATTCAAACAAAATGAAAATGAAAAAAGTAAAATAAAAAAGGCATTGTTCTAAAACTACATGCAATTTTAACCTGAATACATGAATGCTTTCTTTCTGTTTGTCAAATCAAACTTCGAGACATACTCAGTGTAAACAACTTTTTCCCAAGATAAAAAAGCCATTTATTTAAAAAATAAAACCTACTCATTCAGTTATTTCAGACAGGTTTGCATAGTCTGGTTGCGTATTTGTTTCACAAGAGAACGTAATTTCAGTGAGAGAACAGAATAATAATAATTATAGCATTTGACATGTTAATTTCAAGCTTGAGTGACACTCCTTGTAAATATCCGCGTTTTATGCTTTGACATGATGCATGTCTTTTTGCTTGGTTTATTTAAGTACTCCAGTCAGAAAGCTGCAGTGGGATTGTCAACGACATTTGCAAATATATTGGTTACTGCACTTTTATGTAGCCTTGTAAAGGTCGTGAAAAGATATTTTCAAAGTCTTTTCTAGCAGACGACATATTTCACATGTACCACCAAATTATGTGTTGTACTATTTAAACATGAACATGTATTATCTTCAATTTGTGACGTGTTTTTGCATCTTTGCACTAAAGCACAAAACCAGAAACTAAATCATGTCTTCAAATCGTAAATTGGCAAATAAGCGTTAAAACCCCTTAAACAACTATAAAGTAAATGACAGTTTAAATCTTTACGATCAGAAGATAACCAAGGGAAAAACATAAATTAATAAAAAATGTAAAAAAAAATGTTTTCCTTTATCCGATCTATTGGAAAATGTAAGACAAAACTTAATTAATTTGTTAGTATGGATGTAAACTGACACAACTAATGACATTTACATGGGGTTCTTTATCATTTATGTAATCTAGGCCTTTGTAAAGTTTGATATACTAATGCTCAGTATATTATCGTTAATTTCTTTTCAATATGTCTTGTTAATAAAATTCTTAGCATACCGCTCACATGATATTTTAACTGCCAACAGGTACTTTCCGACAATTTTTATTAGCTCACCTGTCACATAGTGACAGGATGAGCTTTTGTGATCGCTTTTCGTCCGTCGTCCGTCCGTCGTCCGTTTACAATTGTTGTCCGCGCTCTAGCGGTCTTAATTTTGGTGCGATCTTCTTTAAACTTGGTCAAAATGTTTATCTCAATGATATCTAGGTCAAGTTCATAACTTGGTCATCTCACCCTTAAAACTAGGTCACTAGGTCAAATTATAGAAAAAGCTTGTCCGCACTCTAGCGGTCTTAATTTTGGTCCGATCTTCTTCAAACTTGGTCAAAAAGTTAACCGTAATGATATCTATATCAAGTTCGAAACTGGGTTATGTGACCTTCAAAACTAGGTCACAAGGTCAAATTATAGAAAAAGCTTGTTCGCACTCTAGAAGTCTTAATTTTGGTCCGATCTTCTTCAAACTTGGTCAGATTGTTTATCTCAATAATATCTAGGTCAAGTTCGTAACTGGATCATGTGACCTTGAAAACAAGGTAACTAGTTCGAATTTTAGAAAAAGCTTGTCCGCACTCTAGCGGTCTTAATTTTGGTCCTATCTTCTTCAAACTTGGTCAGAATGTGTATCTAAATGATATCTAGGCCAGGTTCGAAACTGGATTATGTGACCTTGAAAACTAGGTCACTAGGTCAAATTATAGAAAAAGCATGTCCGCTCTGTAGTAGTCTTAATTCTTAACTCCGATCTTCTTCAAGCTTTGTCAGAATGTTTATCTCGATGATATCTAGGTCAAGTTTGAAACTTGGTCATGTGACTTTGAAATTTAGGTCACTAGGTTAAGTTATGATAAAAGCTTTTCTGCACTCTAGTGGTCTTAATTTTTGTCTGATCTTCACTTTCATTACCATAAGATCTTGGTTCCTTTCTTCAAATTGCCATATTGCATTATTGGTTCCAGAGTTATGGCCCCTGAAAGTGCCAAAATTAACTATTTAGACCTTGTCTGCAAAATAGCAGCTTCATTTTTGATTTGAATTTAATCAGACTTGTACAATACTTGAGTTAATATAAGATCTTGCAGGGTTGCCAGGGGACTTGAAAAGTCAGGGAAATTTGATTTTTTTTCAAGGTCAGGGAATTGTCAGGGAATTTTGAAAATTGGTCAGTGAAAAATAAAAATCCAGAAAAGTTAGTAAAAAGTCAGGGAAAAATAATTTTGAAGGGCTAATATTGTTCTATTTTATGAAAGATTGCATTAACACATTTTTTCCATTATGAATCTTTTTCTTTATAATTGTGTACATTGTATTTTAATAAAAGTTCTAGTATTATAAATAACATTACTTAAAGACTGAAAGTCTCTGCAACCCTTACAACCAAAAATTATAATAAGTATGTGTTACACTCGAAACCCATGTTCCTTTCTCCAATATCCATGTCACAGCAACCCTCTGAACTTATTAAGTTCTGCTATAAAGGCCTTACTGCTGATAGTTTGTGTCTTGCCCATATATTTTTTGCATCTATGGGTGGATTTTAAAATAATTAGCAGAATTGGCAATAGAGTGAACATGTGTCATGTACATAATCCCTGTTTGGAACTGTGTTCCAACATTCAGTTCACAACAACCTAGTTTTTTTGTATAACGGCAGGATTTTTTAAAAAATATTGCGGCACAAACTTCTACATTTTTCAAGATACTGCTATGAAACTTTAAACATTTTAGGTATCATGTGTATACCTGCCTGATATATTTTTTATGAGGCTCAGTCCATTACAGTCCACGTTGTGCTTTAACAATCCTGATGATGCACGACATCTAGTGAAACTCTACCAAAGATGACCCCATGGTCATAATTGCCTGCACCCTTTGAGTCAATTGGCAATTGCATTTGCATCCACTGACTCTTGCAACCATTGTGCAGTTGTTGGCAGGTGAGCGATCCAGGGTCCCATGGACCCTCTTGTTTGTTAAGTGTCATAGGCTGCGTTTTGTAGAATATAGTCTTAAAAAGGTTACTAAGGTTGTTGCTTCAACCAATGATCACAATTCTTTACTATACTGTTTTCAGAAAGCAGCCACGATCAATCGAATGGGTTTCCAACACTTGTACCAGACGAACAAAGACTGTACGAGTATTTGATGGATGGTTATGAAAAGTCTGTTCGACCGGTTCGAAACTCATCTACTGTACTTCTGGTCAAATTTGCTCTACATCTAAACCAGATAATTGGTTTGGTAAGTTGTTCTGGTAATTAGTTTCAGACTGTTTACAGATAATTTAATTCTTTTCTATTCAAGTCTGCGTCAAATTGAATGTTTAAAAAATGTTGATTTTCGACCTTCAAGACATACTTTCTATAAACATTTTTGTATAAACGTTTTATTTCTTTTATTTTTGTTTGTCCTGATGATCTTAGTGAAACCGGTTGGGAAATATACATTTAAAAACCCAAGTAATATTTCTATATGTTCAATCTAAGAAAGTTTCCCGTAAATGCGGCGATCTTTTCTCATAATTACATTAACGAGTTTGTGGTTTTAATGCAGAGACCACAAAATTCTTGATGACAGAAAAAATAGAAAGCGATTTTCATTTATGATTGAATATTTGTGGTTTTCTCTGTCAAGACCGAAACATAAGATTTTAGAAAACTTTAATTAAAGCTTTTTGGTTAAGTTATTGTAGACAGTTCAAAATGAGGCCAACCATTTTAATTCTATTGTAGACCGAAGTTTTAGACATGTTTGTATTCTCTAACATTTTTAATTGATACCTTATAATCGATAAGCAAAACGATAACATGCTTCGTTGGCAAAAATGCTTTAAAGTTAATATTTGACTTTTACGTATTGTCATTCAGTTGCAACTGAAAGTGTTAACTATGTAAAACGTTAAAGGAAGCCCTTCAAGTGTCAAACATTATTTGAAAGAGTATTTTATTCTCTATTTCCATATAACTGCTTTACAGACATTTCTTTTTTCAAAGGGGTATAAGGAGGACAGAAAACAACATTGACCTTTAATTATGCCATAAAAGTACTTTCTCAATACTTTCTATAGATTACCTCATTTACTGCCATTCATCAAATATCGTCTATCAAACAATCTCGCCAGTAATTGCTTTTTTTTATCCCAAACAGAAAAATAACTCCGTAACAATCAACCTTGAATATGTATTCTAATACTGGGCCCTAGACCAAATACAAAATGATTATTAAGTATTTCCCATAGGCGAATTTCTATTGAAAGGTGATTATAAAAGTGCGTGTATTAAGAAGAAACATTACCGGCGAAATGGAACAAAACCAGTTGAACACAAATAAGTCAGCAAATGTGGTAATGCAGTAAAGGTGACATTATTCTGTTTTCATCTGTAATACAAGTGGTATTAAGTAGTCCATTGTGTTTTGCTACCTTTTTTCTTTCTATATAGTACGCCAGAAATACAAGTCAATCGTGTAACTTTATTGTATTCAGATCGATCTGAAAGTACAGGTTGATAACTTCCTCATCTTAACTGATATATAAATTAAAAAAAATTATGTGAAACAAATCAAATTGAATTTCACCATCGTAAAAGGGCTTTATCTAAACAAATCCAAATCAGAATATAGTAATTTGAAACAACATTAATTTCCTTTAAATAAAATTCTCCCATAGATTCAAATAAAGCGCATTTGTAAGAACCATGTTCAAAAATTAGACGAAAATGTAAATTCGTCTTAATAAAATTCAATGTGTCTCAAAGGTATTTATTTTCCCTAGCTAAATTGATGGGTCTTTGATATACGAGTGGGTTACACGCCATTTTGGTTGTACTGGTTGCTCAGTAATTTCAGGATATGTCTTAATATTAATGTCATGGATTTATGTATTTATGATTAGTTTGCGGGTTAGTACAGCTTTATTTCTCTCAGATACTATAGCCATATTTGAGACTCTTTGCAATTCGGAGAAAGGGTAATTTGGTATTAATCCTTTGAGATATACATGTATTTTGACGCAGATTCGCACATAATGTGCACTCAAGTTTGAAATATACTTTGAGGCAGACGTGTACATTGCGTGCACTAAAATTTGATAAATACTTTGACATAGACGTGCACAGTCATGGTGTGCACTAAAGTTTGAAATATACTTTGACACAGGCGTGCACATGGCGTGCACTAAAGTTTGAAATATATTTTGACACAGGCGTGCACATGGCGTGCACTAAAGTTTGAAATATACTTTGACATAGACGTGCACATGGCGTGCATTAAAGTTTGAAATATACTTTGACATAGACGTGTACATGGCATGCACTAAGATTTGAAATATACTTTGACATAGACGTGCACATGGCGTGCACTAAGATTTGAAATATACTTTGACAAAGACGTGTTCATGGCGTGCACTAAAGTTTGAAATATACTTTGACACAGACGTGCACATGGCGTGCACTAAATATTGGAATATACATTGACAAAGACGTGTTCATGGCGAGGACTAAAGTTGAAAAAAAATTGACGCAGATGTACACATGACATGCTCAAACGCTTAAACCATTAGCCTTGGATATAGAGTATTTTTCACGTCAATCCAATGCAATTCCTTCTTAAACTTGTTTGCTGCAGGCTCGATACAATGCTATGGAGAATATGCTTCAAGTCTGCATTTGTAAGAAACTTTTTTTCACGGTGGTGTCTTTGTAAGCAATTTCGAATGTGGTAATAAATAAATAAATAAATAAATAAATAAATAAATTTCAAGAGGAGTTTTTGTACTTGCCACGATTTTCATTTCGTAATTGTTATTCAAGTGACTAGTTCTTTTTAGTACTTCGATGATATATATTTTTCATTATTCAGGACGAGAGACACCAAGTCCTCACAACGAACGTCTTCATCGATCAGGTAAACAAAAACAACACTTAATTATATGAGCTTTTTAACACCGTTTGCAGTCCATGAACTAACTAAAGTAACTCGGAAAAGTTTGGATATCTAGGTAAACATACATTCAGCGACTAGTCAGTACAATTCTTCATTGAAACCCTATGTAACAAGGCAACGAGGGTTAAGGTAGTCTGTCTGTTGGTAACTGAAGTATTGTTTTCGATACCTTTACAAATATGTAAAAACTATATCCTGTTATACATCATGAAAAGTTGATGTAAGTATGGCCCTATTCTATTGATTAATTTAGATACACCAAAGTCTGTTTCATTTCTCTCGCAAAATTGGAATCATTTTTAAAGCGCTGCAACGGATGTAACATCTTTGTGTCACTCCTTTGTATGAATCAAACCGGTAAGATGGTGCTCATGCAAATACTGTCGTTAATGTACCAAAAGATAACAATCAGTCTACAATTTCATGGAAGACGCATAAAACCACATTTTTGTCTGGTTGTTAAAAGCTTTCCTAAATAAATAATCTGGTTACTTCATCTATTTGCTGGGTTCTCTCAATATTTGATGAGTATTTCTTCCATTACGTCGACAGCACTTCAGTCAGTTAAAACAGAGAATATCGCATGTGTAAATCTTTGAAACAAAGACATTCACTTATACAGAAAAAAAATGGAAGAGAAGTAGTCAAATGGTTAAAGCACCGGACTCCCAGTCCGGAGGTCGCTGGTTCGATAAGAAAATTCACAGGTGAAATTCTCCAATGACATTCCACATTCTATACTTCCGGCGTAAGTACTGGTTTGAAGCCAGGTAAACAGGCATCGAGCTTGATTAATATACGTTGCAAGAACTTGTTTCTCATTTGATGTAAAATAAAATAGATTTTAGCTTAACTAAAAACCTAAACTAAGAATAAATTAAGGGTTATTCATTTTTCATTTTATGGAGGATAAAACTATCTGCTATTTTTTTGGTTATTGCAGGAATGGATAGATGAAAGTTTATACTGGGAGCCAGACGAGTATAATAATATCCGGTCGATCCGGATTCCGGCAAGCGATGTTTGGTTACCCGATACTTTCATTTATAACAAGTAAGTATGTCCTTTGCAAGAAACTATGGTAAGCCTAGCGACTCGGGTTATGTAATCTTACTACTGTTAACAACATAATACAGTTATTAATACATCTGTAATTATAGCCTTTCAAAATTTTTTCCAGCGAATTTAAAATACAGTAAAGCTGCTTTCTGTTTATGACTTCCTGGTTTTATCCACGTGGGATATTTTCAAAGCCAATCTTCATATTTCAGCGCAGATGGTGGTTCGACTGGTTTTATGAAAGGATCGTATGTATTGGTGAATAACAACGGGACAGTACTCTGGCCTGTACCGGTGAAACTGAAGAGCTCTTGTAAAGTTGACATCACTTACTTCCCTTTCGATGACCAAATGTGCTTTTTACGGTAAAGAAGGCTAAAAACTGTTTCAGTTATTCATTACTGTAAGTTCAAGTAACAATCGACTGTTTGTCAAAGACCTATCATGAATAAGTAATGGAAAGAAAAAAGTCGTGTAATAGTCAAACATTGCAGATTTATTAAGGTCCTTCTCAATACCAAAAAATGATCATGGGATGTCTGCACAGATTGAAGCTACACATTGAACAATAATTGTTTTTTTTTTTCATTAAAAACGCACTAGTTTAAAAAAATCTTTTATTTGTTTAATTTGATAACATTTTGTTACCTGTGTTAAAGATAATATTCTAGCCAGTGAATGGATGTATGAAACTCTCCGGATACCTAGAATTATAGGAATTTAGGTTTAAGTGCAACATGTAAAGAATACACCATGTTTTTAGACCATTGTTGAAATATTTAGCATTTTTATCAGAACTGAGTTATTGCGTAGTAAAACTTTATAATCATATCATCTGTTTCACAGTCTATCTAACTTGGCTGTCCGAATCTTTTTATGTAAATAATTCACTAATTTACGATAATAAACCTTTTTGTCAAAACTATATCCTTCCTCCGTTCTCTCTATAGGTTTGGTTCCTGGATCTACAGTAGTTTATGGATGGACTATGACACAATGTACGAGAACCGGTCCATTGAACTTTCGACGTATGTCAACAACAGTGAATGGGATTTACTCTCTGTGGAACTTCAAAAGAACATTCGTACCCATACATGTTGTGAAGACCCCTATCCAGATCTCACCTACACCTTACATGTTCGAAGAAAGACCTTTTACTACATTTTTAATATTATTGTACCCTGTATAATGCTGTCTATTTTGACTTTGTTGACCTTTTGGTTGCCGCCTACTTCCGGTGAAAAGATAACTCTTGGATTGTCCGTCTTCTTAGCGTTTTCTATGTTTATGTTGCTCATTGCGGAAGAAGTCCCAGCTACATCCGAGGCTGTTCCTCTTATAGGTATGATTATCAATTTCAGAAAATAACTCTGTATTAAAAATAAATAGATAATAAATTGTGTACATATTTCTTTTTCCGTTGACCTCCTATCGAATAAAAACAGATTTTCATAAAATACAGGAATCACAGAACCACATGTATTTTCATTTATTAAGATGATGTTTTGTGCATCGAAATACTGGCATTCTAGCATTATGCACTGTATGATTCATCTAGATGTGTTGAATTTACACACATATATATGTATTCTTACATTCTTGGCTTTTAGATATGTTAAGTTGTTTTTTTAACCATGGACTTTGTTCAGGTCTCTTTTTTGTGTTGAGATTTTGTCCTTCCATAACTGTTATCATGTACTCTTTTTAATTTTATTCGTGTAAGATATTGTTTACGTAAAACATACACTTATCGAGTAATAAGCATTTTTAGGCGAAACGGGTTTAATTTTCTCCAATTTAACAAATGTTTCAGTTGCCTCCGGTATAGTTAAAAATCACATGGATGATTGAATACCATTTTCTGTTCTTTCAGCTAAAAGTTTAGTGTTGCTTTTCATTTACCTTTTTAGGTTATTAAGTTATCAAAATGATTGAAACTTTTATAACCTTGATATCTTTTCAGGTATTTATCTTTGTGTCGTAATGACCTTGACCTCTTTGTCTGTTATAATGGCAGTAATGGTGATAAACTTGTATAACAGAGGATCCAAAACACGAAGAGCTCCAAAGTGGGTGCGTGTTCTGGTGCTCAAGTGGATTTCATTCATACTGCGCATGCGTCATGACCTAGAAAGAATAGTCGAATCCATAAATTTAGTAAGTATTGAAAGAAGAAATAGAACATCATGGCAGACGTCAAATACAAATACAAAAAGGAAAAACCTCGAAAGAGCAGTAGTTTTCACACTCCGCTGACCTATTAACAAAAACATTTGTCAGAAGTACAGCGTTTCCTTTGTTTTGATACAATTGTAGGCTTTACGGTGCTTTTATAAATGATGTCGTTAACGGTTCCAGAGAATATCTATTATATTTGATGTATGAATTAGAGCGACTGACTCACTGATCGTTCGCCAATCCATACAAAAGAAAATGTTTATACATATAGAAATTCTAGTTGTGTTTGTAAAAAACTTGTCAAAACTTGGTGTCTGTTTCTTTGGTAAAGAGAACACTTTAGAATTAATACTTTTTCATATTTTCATCGGTAAATATTTTACACCGTATATCTTTATATTAGAAATTAAGAGCAATAAGTTAACTAGTCGCCCACCATTTTATGAATCGAAGAGCATAGGTAAGAATCCCGCTACCGCCATGATTTTTTTTTTCTTCAGTTTTTAAGCTATATAGAAACATAAATTATGTTTGTTTTCGAAGTTGCAGTTTTACTTCTCTTTGATTTTAACGAAATGTTTTGTAGCTAAAATCTATGAACCAGTAGCTTTAAACAAGAAATAACAGTTGTTTAACGTAAACGTTTTACTTATATTTTGAATCTGTAGGAAAATGACGCTGAGATAGACACGAGACGTAGTTCTTTCAGAAATAACAGACGGCAAACTTCAATGCGAAGAACAAGAGAATCTGCTTTAACCTCAATTCAAGAGTACACAATATCTAGACAAAACACAATACGCCGTCGTCATAGTAACAATGAATCTCATATAGACGACACTGAAGGTGCCGCAGCAGCGCCACTAACGTCTGCTGAATCTGACAAAGAACAAGACTCTGAGGTCATCTGGATACGTCGTGATGACGTTTATCCGGAAACAACCAATCCGAAAACTATGAAATTCGAAATCGATGAACAAAGAAGCCGAAAGGATTTAAGTCATTCTTCGAATCCGAGAAGAGAACACCGAGAAAATAGGGAGACTAGAAAAAAGGAATTTCGTCCAAGGCAGAAAATAAAGGCACAAAAGGCCACAAAACCATGTATTCTTGAAAATGAAATAAAACCTAAAGAAGGTGATATGAAAAGTGAAATATATTTTCGAAAATTAATTGTGGCTGAGTGGCAGCGTGTTGCCGCTGTTGTTGACCGAGTGTTGTTTTGGGCTTATTTCATAGGAACGATAGCAGCATACATTGTCATTCTTTTTGTCATTCCGAAGGAGAATTACGATTTATGGAACGCCAAAATAAAACATTCGCCTCATATAGGGTCCAGTAGTAGATACACCATGTAATTTTCATATGATTGTATATATTTAGTGCGACGAATGCATGTTTGTATGGTAATTCATGCTTCATTCCATTGTTTTATAAAGACAATTAAATGATTTTATCTTTGTTTTGCTATGATGTATTGCCCTTACACATTATTCTTTAATATGCTCGTTCATTTTTTTTGTAAAACAGATGCACAGACAGAAACGAATACAAAAGGAAAGAAATTAATCACGAACAAAAGAAAGAAAAACCTAAAAAGAAGGAAGGAAAAAAAGATAAGTAAATGCTTAGATGAATAGATGAGTTAATAAATAGGTAAATTAATTAATTGATAAATAGATAAAGAATGAGAAAAAAGAAAGAAAGGAAGAAAGAAAGTGGAAGAAAATGAAGAAATGCATAGATAAATAAATTAACAAACAAATAAATAAATAGATGAGACAGTAAAAATAGATAAAACTTTGCACACAGTTTTAATAGACTAGAAATATAGCCTATGTTTTGGAGAGCTTATATATAATTAAAAGCTTTTTATTCTTGACATTGAATACGTTCTTGTAAACGCTCGAACAGTTAAAAAGAATCTTTTTAGTTGCTTCTACTAGCGGATCCAGGGGGAGGGGGCGCAACCGGCGCTCCGCCCCCATCCCCCAAAATCCCGGACCATAGGTGTTATTGTAGGTCTATTTTAAATATGTCTTTAAATAAAGTATACTTTATTGTTCAACATTGGATTGAATAATCAGAGGCCCATGTGAAATTGCCAAATGAGGTAGAAAACGGACACAAATTGGGCCAAACATTTTGTGCCCCCCACCTGAAATCCTGGGCCCACCCTTGGCTTCTACCGCAAGATGGTTTCTTAAACTTGATAGCTGGTTCTTTTCAAATCGACTCTTGCCTGTCAAATAAATTTAGCAACAGTGTGGAATAAACAAACTTTCCTTTAGTTGTCAGTACTATTATGTGACTAAATATATCGTAACACGATTACATAATTTATCCTCAAAATGCGACAGTGTTCGCATATAGAATGAGAATATGGGCGGGAGAGGTCAGAGAGAATCTTGTGTCAGGAAACGTTTACAGTTTATATGTTTTCATTCACAATAGCGCACGATCCGTCAATATGCATGAGCTCATGGATAAGAAAATTAACCGAATAACCAAAAAAAAAAAAATACATAAATACATAAATTAATTAATTAATTAATTAATTGAACAAATCAGTAAGTAAGATAGAAGACAAGTTTTAATTCAAATAAATCTCTCACTCGGTTTCGATTCCAGAATACAAAATTTGAATTCGATTTGTCTGAACGAGAACTTTACCGCCAACTTTCGTTAGAGACTGTCAACTATCTCACATAGGTAAGTGTGAGACAGAACTTGTACCCATGACTCCCTCGCAATGATTTGGATTCACTGAGTTTTAGGTCAGAGACCTTTTGACTTTTTTATGGTGAAGTGCACACCGGTCTATTATCATTTAAATACAAACTCTTACAAGTGCATCGGGGAATCGATTCTTTAGCTCAATGATATACAGCATTGGTTTTTGATGCGGGAGGTCCTGAGTTTGAATCTCGCTTTGTGTGGTCTTTTTCAAGATGCGTTGCATCTTTCATGTTCGTAGGTCCTTCAGAACTAGAGATGTGTCTATAGGACAGGGAAGCCCCTGTATTGTCACAAAAAAACCTATACAATTACAGGTGCGTATAAACATTGTCCTTAACGTTAAGGAGTCTAAAAAAGCTATTTTTTTGCTAAATCAGGTGGCTTAAGTCTGCCGATCCCCAAAACAATTTGCGTAAGTTTACATGCTGACAACTAACTATTCTTAGAAAGTTTCATGGCTCTAGGAGTTATACGTTGGAGTAACACGCGACACATATCTAAAAAATGCTATTTTTTGGTTTAATCAGAGGGCATAACTTTGCCGATCTCCAATAGATTTTCGTCAAAATACCCAGGTGCACAAGTTCACATGCTGACAACTATTCTTAGAAAGTTACATGGTCCTGCAGTTTGGAGTTACACGCCACACAAGTCTAAAATAATGCTATTTTTTGCTTAACAAGAGGCATAACTCTGTCGATCTCCAATAAATTTGCATCAAAATACCAAGGTGCGTAAGTTAACTTACTAACAGTTTCATGGCGCTAGCAGTTACACACAACACAAGTCTAAAATGCTATATTTTTTTTGCTTAATCGGGGGACTTAAGTCTGCTGATCTCCAATAAATTTGCGCCAAATTACTCAGGTGTGTAAGTTCACATGCTGACAACTATTCTTAGAAAGGTTCATGGCTTTAGTGGTTTCACGCGACACAAACAGATCTACATACGGACAGCGGGACAGCCGGACGGATAGACAGGGGCAAATCTATATCCCCCCACTTCTTCAAAGTGGTGGGGGCATAAAAAGCTATATCAAGACAAATATACATTGTACTTAATTATCAGCGGATACCAAAGTGCAACCTAATCCGTTACCATTCATCATTCGTTGTATTTTTAGCAGAAGTACCGTGCATATCAGAAGGGGATACGTAATCTGAAATTAACGTGCGTCCAAAAATGGATACTTAATCTGAAATTAACGCGCGTCCAAAAATGGATACTTAATCTGAAATTAACGCGCGTCCAAAATTAAGCACAGCTTATGTAAGTTAAATCTTTAAAGTATCATACTTCAAGCGTTACACTTGACTGTGTGATATTTAAAGGGAATTCTAGTTTATTCTTCTTTTCTTGAACGTTGATTTTCAAATTTAAAAATAACCTGTTAAATATTATTCAATCAATAAATAACAATAGAGTCGTGACTCGATTGATTTTGAACTATTTAAAATATATATTCCGCTGAACTTTTAAAACAATGGAATGCCAAATAGACAAAATACCCCAGTAGAAATCTTAACCAATCGTTTCAACTTCCTTGTATTTTTTCTGAATAGGTTTCGTCAAGCGTTGAACAAACTATTGAAACTCGACACCCGACTGTGTCTTAAGTATACAATAAATGCAGTTACGGGTTACTTCTCTAACCCAGTTGGGTAAATTTCTTTCCTTAACTTATACTGTGCCTCTTTTAATATCTCCCCTTGAACTGATAATTTACATTTTAGAAAACCATGTGTTAACGGAAAGGTGTTAAAAAGTGGAAATTTGGTGGAGGTGAGTTTCAAATTTTTTTGTCAATAAACCATGACAAACTGAATAAGCATTAACTTCAAATTTATTTTTCGTCGTAAAGTACTGAAAAGTAAAAATGAAAACAGACATGGTGATCATTTAAAACATGGTGTAAAGCTTAAAGAAGATTTCAAGAATATTTTTTTTGCAAGAAGCTGACCTTATTCCCTTTTTGCGCAGTTAGGAAATGTGCCTATTATTCAATTTCATAGACTTGGTGGGGTAAAGCAAAAACTGTGAGGGCAGATTTTTAATGGTATATAGATTAAACAGTAGCATAGCTTGTCCTATTGATATGTCTGGCAGTTTACAATGAAAAGAAAACCAACGTAAAAGTGTTCTATAACAACAACACCATTCTAATGTAGAGAATAACACGGCAGAAAAAAACAACAAGGGGAATGACATTTTTCAATTAAGGTTAATTTCCAGAAAATTCCGCGAGATAGTATCAAAGGCAAAAAGTGCAGAGGCTAAAATAATATTCAAATATAAAAATACCGTAGTTAAAGCTTCTTGAATAATAAAGGCCTGTATTAAACACGAGCTGTTATTCAACTCGATTTTGAAACTATTCAAAAGCTCACTATGAATAGATTATTCACAATGAAAAGATATGCGCCATAGCCTTCAAACGTTTGGTAATTTGAAACGTAATACTTGGTGCTTTTGTACCAAAATCATTATCATGATCTTTTTGAATATGATTCGGTGTTAAATATCTGAAATTCAGTACTTACTTTTTGGGGTATAACAAAATTAGTTTTTTTTATGTACGCTTAAAGGGTACTATTTACTTTGTAATGTAATTGCGGATAAGGATCGTTGACACAGTGCACTAATAAAGAACCCAACGGTTGTATTTATATATATCTATTTGCAACTATCGACTTCAAAAAAAAGAAGGCTTCCGCATGATTTAAATGCACAAGAAATTGTTCTTGTTTTAGACATTTATAATAAATCAAAGGCATTAAAATACTTATTTGTTACAGATAAATGAAATAAACAGTAAAACAGCATAGTTGTAATGAATCAAATTTTCAGGAATCTACTAGAACATCAACCAGTCACCTAGGTAAAAGCTACGAATGAGTTTATCCGTTATAATGAAGTTAGGGTGACCGTTCTTGGAAAGTGACCAATCAGGATGGAGATGACATATTATCTGCAGCATGATCTGTCTCGTATGGACGATTTGTCCATCGACAGCATCCAGAGATGTCTCAGAGAGAGATATGAACGAGACCTGATCTACGTAAGTACAAATTACCACTCAAAGCGAAAGCAGACTTGATTTTTTTTCTCCTTCTGTAATATTTTACTTTATTTATTTCTCGTTTAAGTTGAAAAGATCAAGTCACGGTACTATGATTCAATTTTGTTTTCTTTGTTCCTCTGTTGTCTTGTCTTCTTTTCTTTCCATTTCTTTTTGTTCAGCTCTGTTCTGTTCTGTTATGTTTCAAACCGTTCCGTTTTGTCCTATCCCGTTCCGCCCGTACTGATGTACTTGCATTGCTTTGACCTGCGCAGTTAGTCTTTTCCGTGAGCTATGGTTTGCATTTTAGTTGTGTAAAAAGTTATTCTGTTCTATACAGTTCATCAAAAACTGTTGATTATTACAAAGTATATTCTTTTTGCTTTACACAAATATTTCCGAGACCAACTGTGAAAGAATCGAATCTTCCTACCTAAAGGCAAACATGAACTGAAGATAAAAAAAATAAAAAGATAAATGAAAAAGGAAAGTTCAACAATGTAAATATGAAAGCAATGTACACGTAATTTCTTTTCCTAGAATACATGTACTTGTACATCAAATATTTTCTTTAAATACGGTTTCATATAATGTTAACACAAAACAAATTCGCACCTACGTCTTTTGAATGTGCTTATTGATAATAAATAGAGCCAAGACCTTTTGCATACTCGTTATTTTAAGAAGAAACGCAAACATCCCTACTTATATTTCAATCACAATGGTTATTAACATAAATAAACAGGTGCATATTTTCTTTCATAAATGTTAAATAAACTACTTAATAATATATGACAAAAAAATTATGATAAATTTTAAGTTTAGGCCGCCAGGCCGCTAGGCCGCCAGGCTTTGAAAAGTTAAATAAAATCAAAGCTAGTTCTTGTTGATATTTTACTTAATCATCAACTGAAATGTAATTTACAAAGAGTACATGGGAGTAAATGTACAAAGAGATTCCGAGTCGTCTTTGCAGATAAGCTACAACTTTGTTAAATAATTTATTTTAAAAAATAAAAGCTAAATCATGTCGATAACTTTCTTATACACCCCTGCAATTTACATTATATGCTGTAAAAATAGATTTCAATCCGTTTTTAAGATCAACCTAAATTGCGATAAAGGCAGCCATCTTCACGCCGCTAGGCCGCTAACTTCACGCCGCCAGGCCGCTAGGCCGCCAGGCCGCTAACTTCACGCCGCCAGGCCGCTAGGCCGCTAACTTCACGCCGCCAGGCCGCTAGGCCGCCAGGCCGCAAGGCCGCTAACTTCACGCCGCCAGGCCGCTAGGCCGCTAGGCCGCTAACTTCACAAATCTAAAAAAATTGACTTTAGTTTGTTCCCCTTGATGTTGCATTCTTGACTGTCATAAAATTAATCTTTTCTAACAAACTATTGCAAATTACAGACATCCAATGTTATTTCGGGTTTAAAGTTGATATTGTTTCGGACACAATATTTCTGGCTGCGTCCATAGATCTTACGAAAGTGTATTTTAATCACAAAAGGCTGTAACACTGAACCAATATTACATTGCTAAGCATTTCGAGGACTAATTTTATATATACTTAGAATGAGCTCACGATTGGCAATTATTACAGAACAGAACAGAACCTCTGTTGTCAAATACAGGTTACAAAACTTACATTTGTAATAACATGTGCTAAGATAATGTAACAAATAAATAAAATATATATAAAACTGTGGTAGTGAAAAGTTACTGACCTCAAGATTTGAGCTTAAAAACATTTTTCTCAGAATTTAAGATAAATCAAAACAGTATTTAAAAACATACCTTATTGTTTTATATGGCTTGAAAACGGAAAAAACAAACTCATATATGCATCGAGATTCGAACCCATGTCCCTTGGTTAAGTAAAATGTTGAGCGCTGAGAACTTATTTGCCACATAAAACAAGTTTCTGCCTCTTGACTAGCGTTAGATACTGATACAAATATAAAAGAAAAACAAATTGTGACACAAATAAGTCAGTAACTAAGTTTCGATGCATTCTTCATAAATACGACTAGAATAATGGTTAAATATTTTTGTTTGTGCATAGGCGTGTAGAGGTCAGTCGCTTTGAGAATGGACAATGTCAGATTTTCTTAAGTTCTGGTTTCAAGAAAGAAAATACCTTAGTTAACATAAATAAATCATGTTCTTAGCACAAAAATACAGAACGCATTATCTTTCGTTTGGAGGGGAATTTTTTCGCATACTAGGTTACACACAGGTACACCATTGACTTTCTATTGGTAACCATATATGTGAATTTCTCGACCTTCAGAGAAACTTCTTTTCATTTTTTTCTATGACATAGTTAGGTATAATTATATAGTGGTTGGCTTTGAATAACACTGTTCAAATAATACAGAGACTTTAATAAGGAAAAATCATTAGGCAGATCAGGAAGTTCTGCTGAAAATGAATCTATAAAAAATATCGGTCCCAGTTTTCAATGTAAGATTTGAGCAGACGAGAAATGTCGATGTGTATCAAAGAATTTTGAAAGTGTTCCAAAATGTGTATTGAAATGCACCAAAAGTGCTTTAATTTCAAATACAAAGGTGTATATCATATTACAATCTATTTCAATGTATGTTACTAGGCAAATGATATCATTGTTTGAAAATCTTCCTTTTAAAGTAAAAAGCGTGTATACATATTTTTAAACAAATTTAGTCACGTAAATAAAAAACGAAATATTCTTAATCATTTGAAACCAAGCAGAAAATGTGTTTGTGTTATTTTCTGGAAACTACATTTAAAGGGACATTCCCTAAAGCCTACTGATGATTTATAGCATAAATATTTTATTTGCTCATCCTTTCTGTAGAATATAAAGCAGACGGTATGTTCAGAATGTTTTCTTCATGCTTAAAGTGTTCATTTCTAAAACATATCTGAATCCACCCAAAACTCTCAATATAAAGACTAAGAAAAGAGCATTAAGTTTGCCTGTTGTTCACAGAATTTTTAAAGACATCTTGATTTGTCTTTCACCTCCAAGCGGGGAAGCAGTCAACCGATTGCCGAAAAGTAGGTTATTAGTAAACTGGGTGGATACCAAGGAACACTTGTTAGGTGGACTGACTGCTGGAATATGACCAATAGGGGTTGAAAGTTAAAGGTGAATAGTGGGGGCCGAACTATTTTTATTCATTTTTATACGCCTGTTTGAAAAAAGGAACGCCCATAACACGCATGAACCAGGTCTCAAGGTCAAGGTCACAATTAGAGGCCAGATTAAAATGCTTGTCTGGTGCAAAACTTCTACATTCATAGAGGTATTTTAATATTATTTTACACAAATATTCATCATTGTCAATCGGAGTGTCGCATGCAAAATTCAGGTCCCTGTGGCCAAGGTCAAGATCACAGAGATCAAAGGTCAGATAAAAATATGAAAAGTGTGTACGGACCGTTTAGTAATCATGAATTGAGTGGTGTCATCACAAATATTCACCATCATAAGACCGAGCGTTACACGCATAATCCAGTTCCATATATGCAAAGTCAAGGTCATGAGAGATTATGAAATGTCCAGATTTTGTCCGGAGCATATCTTCTACATTCATGAAGGGATTTTAGTATTACCTAAAACAAATGTTCAGCATTATTAGCCGTGTTGTCGCTCAGATGAAACAGGTCTCTTGGTCAAAAATCAAGGTCACGCTTAGAGTTCAGATGAAAAAGCTTGTCTAGAGCGAAACCTCTACATGCATTGAAGGATTTTAATATAACTTGGCACAAATGTTTATCATTATAAGGCGGAGTGTCGCGCGCAAAATTCAGGTCCCTGTGGCTATAGTCAGTGTTACACATAGAGGTCAAATGTCAGATAAACGTATGAAAATGTGTGTACGAACCATTTAGTCATCATGACTGAAGGAATTCTATCACAAATGTTCATCATCATGAGACTGAGAGGTACACGCATAATTTATTGTCCAGATGACACAAATTTACTATAATGTCATTGTCCTTTTTGTGTCCATATATTCATGTGATCATACATTTTACAAATTTATCGAAAAAGCATGAAATAATTACTTCAGCAAATATATGCATATTGAACTTGTTCTTCAATTATAACCTTCTGGTTTTAAATAGTGTTACATTCTTTGGTTGCACAGTTTCACTTATGCTTGTTTACATCTGAGTACTGAAGGTTAATATATTCCATTCTGAAACAAGAACATTTGTTGACATGCTTTGTGGAATTGTAATTTAGATTTGCACAAATATTCATTATTATCAGACAGAGTGCCTTGTGCAAAATTCACCCCACTGTATAATTTCACGTACTTCAGACCTGGTTTAAATTCATGCTTATAGTTTTGTCCAAATGTCAAATTTCATTGCAATTATTCCCTTTATTGGACTCATATATGGACTAATTTATCTTCAGGTTCATTCAAAATGTATGTTTAACAACCCCGCACTGGGAAAGGTCAAACTTGCTTCCCTACTTACACCTCTTTAATGCATTAAATGTGCCCACATCTTCACCAAAAGGTTTTGTGACGGGCGTATTTTGGCACAATGGCACCCTTGTTACTATTTTTATATGCTATGCACCTATCTATTTATTCATAAGATTTATACATTTACTCTTATGGTGAAGTACAGTACGGTACTGTAAAGTAACAGTAAAATGAGACCATTTTAAATATTTTAGAATTACGTGAAAACCAGCAATTTTCAGGACTCTGTGTCTAAAAATATAGAACAAAAAGGCCCCGCTATAAGGACGACACCACTTTACAGTTAGCCAAGCGTGTCTGAAATATAAAATACCAACTGTCTTCATATAAGACTTACAGGGTAAATAATTCAATGCGTCGGATATTTGCCTAACTAACGTATGTAAACATTCTATATAAAGAGTTGCAAATCTTAATGCAGCGAAATTACATATTGTACCTTAAAATTTGCATCAAAAGTAGTAAGACGCGTCGACTGAATTAAAGCAAAAAGTTCAAATTTATGGGCAAGTAAGAAAAAAAAATGTAAAGAAAATCCCTGAAATTTAATTATCAACTTCGAACGGCTCTTTGTATGCTATTTCACATTTTAGAAATTGACAAATTATGCCCATTTATACACTATGCAAATTTTCGAACCCTTTTAACAATAATGAAATAAGCATTCAAGCATTTTAAATAATAAAGTAGTGCCTGAATTGATTCCAGTAACCTGATATATGTAAACTATTTCGACAAATACAAACACAATGGGAGCATATGCTATGGGAGTACATACGCACTGGTATAATAGTTAAAAAATAACACTGGGAGTGTTCTTTGCATTTTAATTTGTGTGTGTGGGTGGGGGGGGGGGGCTTTTTAGCATGAAGATACGGAAGCTAGAACAACTGACAAAATGCCAAGTTTGCATAAAAATAAAAACAATAAATAAAAAGCTTGCAGATGATACACGTATAATCTGAACTTTAAACTTTTAAGCTCCTTTAAGAAGATGACCTGTTCTAGAAAATCATAAATCATGGAAAATAATTAATAATGTTGGCTCCTTAACTCTCTTTAAAACCCCTGTCCTTTTCTTTGTTTTAGTGTTGTTTTATTTTTTGGTCATACAGCGCCGCAAAGGTCAGTGGCAGTAGACATTCATTAACTGTAGGAAACCTCTGTGTGTGTGCTAACATGTTGTGCACAGGATGGCCAGTTTCTTGAGATTGAGACGAATAAATGATCGCACACTAGTAGTGCTATATTCCCGTGCATCAAACCACGACACAGAAAGCACTGGCGGAATCTATATATTTGAGATTTTTCATCGTCGGTACCGGTTGGCCATATGCCCTTGCAGAGTTTAGTTACTAAGGTCGTGGTGAATGGTGCAAGATACAGATGATTAAAGCAAGCATCCCATTCATCCCATTCCAGAAACACTTCTGGTTCTTTTCCATGTTCGGTGTATAGCATTGATACATAGGACCTCTTTTTAATGTCTCATTCAAAAGTAAACATGTAATTTTAGCGGGGTATCGAACTCGCATCCCCTGGATTACCTGTCCAACGCGTTACCTCTGGACCACTGATCTGCTCCATATGACTGCATCATTAAAAATAGATACACGGTAATTTTGTTGTGACTGCATGTACTATTGATTGGCTGAAGTGCATTTTGCTTCCGTTGCGCCTCGGTGGTTCGAACCCAATAAAATATCAATAACTTTTACTAAGAAATGCAGTAATATCTTAAAACCAACGAAACGGAAATTGATCATACGAAATCTTAAATGTATATACTCATAAATTTATAAATCTAAAATAACAATGAATAAATAATTTGTTATAATAGAGTCATTTCTATTCGTTGTTTTCAGACAAACATTAGTGACATACTGATCGCGATCAACCCACGCAAGCCTCTCCAAATTTATGATGTAGCGGTAAGTTTTCATTTACCACCAATTTTCATTAATCTCATTAAAGAATGTTGTCTGCGTAAATGTATTTGAAAATTTCAATAATATTCTCTCGAGTTTAAGCGTACCAATTTGAACGAAAATATCCTTGAATGTTATTTGAGAACCGAAAAACGTCAAAAATAACATTGTACATAAGCCGGAAGTAACAAAACGCCCTATACAAAAAAGAAGTAATGAAAATAACTCGAAATAGTATTTTCCTGTTTAGTTATAATATTTAGAAAAAAACGGGAATGTCAGAAGGCATTAATTAATACAGTGGTAAAGAAAACAAAAAAAGATGACTGCACGAAGAGCAAAATTACCAAAAGCTGAAAGAAAAGATTGAAACGAACTGACAAATAAACTCACGAAGAAAATATCTGGAAAGAAAGAGAAATAGAAATCAACAAATATTATTTTCAGAAAAAAAATATGTTATAGATAATATCTATTAACTGCAAATTTTTCAACTTCTAGACGCATGAGAAATACAATGTGGACAAGATTGGAGAGGATCTGGAGCCGCACATATTCCAAGTTGCTGCCACGGCGTACAGACGGATGATTGAAAATGATACAAACCAGGTATTAGTTGCTGAAATACCGTCTTGAAATAATTCTTATAAAGATTGAAAAAACTCGTCATTTAAATATAAATGATTTCTTTTCAATATTTTTTTATTTGAAAATAGACTGAATAATGTTTTATTTGCTGTCGCGACGAGCTTAAATGTACACTTTGACCACTAATTTAACTTTCAAGTAACTTTCAAACTGTCTTTTATGTTCTTGATCGTTTCTACTGGTTTTTGTCAGATATCAGGCGCCTCTTGAGGAGTTAAGTTATTCTTTGTTATGAGAGATAGTACAAGATACAGCATGCATCCGATTCGTTAACCCATAAAGGCCTAGCGTCCATAAAATTAGACATAGGCAAAGAGTGCAGATCCAGATCACACGCCACATATTATCAGACGCGGCGTCTGATCAGGGTCAGCACTGTTTGCATAAAGGACTTTCTTAAATAGAATGAAATTGAAAATTTATAGAAGAAACCCTTTTTATTGAAAATGGACTCGCCCAACTAAGAAGGATGGCATAATCTATTGGGCATAAATGGGTTAAACACTCCGTGGTACTTTTACATGCTGAGTGAATAGAAACGATATAGAGGACCTAACATCCAAAAGACAATTAGTTGTGCTACTGGAGGAGATGGGGCTTAATTTTCAAACTCTGATTCTTACATATAGAAGCGTGAACTGTGTCTGTAGAAAAATCTGACGTCACAAAAGGCAAGGAGGCGGACGTCATTAATGCCTCAGTTTGAGTCTAGAAAGACAAGTTTTCCGGTTTTTTTAATTTTGAAATATATTTTGCTATCATATTCCCATCAATGACCTTGTAAAAAAGTGATTTTTTATTGTTCTAGGTCATCATTGTATCAGGTGAAAGTGGAGCGGGTAAAACAGAGAGCACGAAATACATGGTAAAACACATGGTACATATGTGTCAAAGAGGCGAAATGGAGCTACACGAGAAAATCGTTAAGGTAAGCTATGACGTAGTACTGTCTTTGCAAATCAGTCTTATAACCAGAATAATTCTCCAAATATTGAATTTATATGAAGAGAAACGCATAGAATTGAAAAATTTAGATCTGTATAATTATAAATTAAAAACACAAAGAGGAATTAGGATTCTAAATGAATGTGTGTCTGAAACATTTTATATACATTCTTACAAGAGAAAACATGAACAATAAAAAGTGTTGAAAATTGTTTTGTATTCACAACATTATTGCCTAAAGCTTCGTATGACTTCTCCTTCTTCTTCTCTCCCTCCCCCACCACAACCACTTTCACGCCCTATCACACTTTAGCATCTTATGTTGATTTTTTTCATACTCAAGGGAACACAAACTTTTGATCTGTCAAGAACAGTTTGTAGAATTTAAGTCTGCCTGTTTCACTGCTACCTTGATTACAGAAGGTTTTGAATCAAGTCAGTTTATGCTTTATCATACTTTCATTACCAACTTTTTAATTGTATCTTCATGTTTTGCGAAGTAAAGTGGCGATGACAAAAAACCTGGCCTTTGTTGGAAAGGTTTAATGTTGTTCGATTTATATATTTACAGATAAACCCACTTCTTGAAGCGTTCGGTAATGCGAAAACAATCATGAATGACAACTCCAGCAGATACGCCAAATATTTGGAGCTGGGTTTCAAAGAGGGCGGAGAACTTGCAGGAGGTATTAATTCTGACTTTTACAGAAATTGAATTATATGGTTAAAATCTGCTAACATGCGACATAACCAAAATATTCCTTTTTAAAGCCTTAGCCAGTACCAAAATTTCACTATAGAAAGAATAATGACAGTTATTGTAAATACGCTTAAAAAATTAGAAAAAGTATATACTGACTAACGGTCGGACTGTCGGTACAACCCTGCCTGTCTTTCCATATACCTGTCTGTCATAACTTCTGCCGATAATAGCTTGTCTTTGCCAGGTCGGTTTTTATATCAACCCAATTCTGAAAAATTAAAAAATTTTATAATTAATTTAGCTGTGGTTCGCGACTACATGTTAGAGAAGTCTCGTGTTGTTCGTCAGAACGATGGTGAAGGGAACTTTCACATCTTTTATGCTCTATTTGCCGGATGTCCACGAGAAAATCGTGAAGACCTATTTCTCAACGAACCAGCAGATCACTACAGGTATAAATTGAAATCTTGTTTTAACTTTACTAGTATACTTTACGATAATTCGTTATGCAAGAAACAGTGGTCCCTGAATCAGTATGGTGAATGGTCTGTGGCCTATATGAAATTTTCACAACGATTTCATAATCAGTATAGTGAATGGATTAAAAGCTGGTCACTATTTCAGTACAGCGGCTCGATGAGATTTAGTGTTTGTGACATGAATGACCTGAATAAATCTCACGTGTTAATTTTTTCAAGCATCATGTTATTCTCACAATCTTCATTTAGTTTGAAGGTTAAAATGAACTGAAAGCTAGAAATAATACGCGGTATAATATAAGAATTTATATACACTGATGTTGGCGACCTGGCAGTACAGTGACTAACCAGTCAGCCCCAAAACACTTACGAATCGAAGCTGAAGTCTGAGGTCCGTTCACTGTTGATAGTTAACGAAGAGATCTTTGAACATTGTGTGGTTTAAAAATGCTTTGAAAAACTTTACATTTTGAGCAAGAACCAAAGATATACGTCACGGTTACTAAATGTTTGGATGTTAAGGTTATGTGTACTTTTATATTTCAGAATTTTGCAAAGCGATCCGTACAGTCTGGGTGAAATTGACAAGTACAGGGAAATGTACTATGATAGTATGGACATACTGGGCAAACTGAATGTGGTAAGTTTTAACAAAGGTCAAGAGAGAAGTCAAAAGCCAGATTTTTATGTAGTTATCCAAAATACTGTAATGTGTACTGCAGTCCTTTTAACTACAAACATTTTCCCCCATATAAAACATTATAGACATGAAATAAGCTCCCTAGGAATGTCGTGTTCTCAATCTCATTGTGTTTGAGGCCCACAGACGGATCACTATGCCCAGGTTCATCTGTGAAATGCAGTTTACACATCTATATTTTGTTTTCACACAATATGCCACGTCCTCGAATGCCTTTTCTTAATTGTAAGGGTGTGTACACTGATAACAGTGTAAGGAAATCGCTCATTTATTCAAATGTTTATTTAAAATTCTATCGGTGCCCTCGATCCCAGTTCGCTCCTATAACAGGTAAATAAATTTTATTTACGTTTGAGGTCCAGAAGAAAATGGTTGTTTAAATTTTTTGTCCTTTTCCTAAACAGGACAGAGAAATTCTGCAGGCGATGCTGGCCGCTGTTATATTGATTGCCGAAATAGAGTTTTACGAAGATGACAGAGGAGCGGCACAAATTGAAGACGCGGCCTCATACTCCCACGGTATAGTGTAAAGTTGAGTTCACAATGATTACCTCCCTTCATCATCATTATCTTCCCTTTATTCGTCAGCCAACTGAAAGGGAGGTAACCGATCTATAGGGTTTGTTTAAATCCAAGGTACAGTGTAAGGTTCAGTTCATAATGATCACCTCCCTTCAGTAACTTCAGCGTACCTAAAGGAAGGTAAGCGATCCATAGTTTTTGGGGGGCGAATACTTTCGCCCTCCAAAGGTATAACTATGCTTGCCAAATTTTCAGGAAAATCGAGACATTTCACATTAGATTTCAGAGAAGTAGTAATCCTACGCTTCGAAATAGTTCGATCATTTTTTCATAAATGAATTGAAAATTGTTAATCAATGATGGACTTTTTGTTCAGCTTTGATAAAGGTTCTTTATTATGTGTTCATTTTTATTTTCAAATGAGACCAAAAACCGAACACTTTTTACTGAAACAAAGTGATTACGCGCATTGATTTCGCAATGTCGGATTATATATTTCTTAGCTTACGGCCATTTTGGATCGTGCAGCCGAATTGTGATGGAGGATATAATTAATAAAATAAAACAACATTGTAAGTAGTCTTTTTAAAATTATTTTAAGCAAATTATTATTTTCAGATATGTTTAAGGAAATGAAAACAATTTTGTCTTTGAGCGCTTATTCTGAATGTCACGCATCGATGTTAGAAAGTAGGTCAACCTTCTTTGTAGGCTTCAAACTTAATCGTTCGGCGAATTACACTTTATAACAGAGAAAAAACAAGATCTTGGCAGTTGCAAATTTAAGATACGGAGATATCGAGCCATCAACATGGTTCTGAATGTATATTGTCGACATGACTGTTTTGACATACATGTATTGCATCATTTTTGCAAAAAAACATTTACATGATTAAGTATTTATAGATCAGCCAATCGAAACGCCGAAATTTAGACAATGGGAATTCCGGAAGTTATGTTGTAAGAAAAGGAGGAGAAATTTCATGAGGTTTGTGCCTTTTCTGCATAAAAACGTTTGAACTAGTCATTGAATTAACCGCTAGACTGTTCATTGAGTTGAAGTGAAGTTCTGCGTAATGATAATATGGAATCCCCGATTGTAGCCTAGTTAAAGTGAAAGTGAAAGTATCAGAACTGTCAATAGTTTTTCCTTGGTTTTCTCAATAATAACAAAGGTCTGTAAAATGTTGGTTGTGCCTATCAATTAAGTGATAATTACAAGTGTATTCTACACATCAATATTTGTCTAAGTGAAAGAATAAGCTTGAAATTCAATAAGAACACTCAAAATTAACTTGTCGCCACATTTTTTTTGGAGAAATAATGACAGCAGGAGACAGAGATGGGAACTAGTTCCCAACTTCAAGTGACTGTGGGCCCAATTACGTTGGTTAAGTTGCATATTCTGAAATAAAAAACAGAAGAGGGAACAACTTTATTTTCTTCATTTAGAAAAAGAATGAAGAGAACTGCAACTCAGCCAGTTGCGCCATGTGAGTTTTAATTTTGCTTCCCTCAAAAGCACAGTGACACAACAGCACATTGACCAGTGAGCCATGTCCCTGTGCTCAAAAGTAGTATGTGTTCATTGAACAAAAAAAACTACAAAGAACTCTGTCTGCATTTAGGGTTTTTTATCGTACCAGTTGTCCATATGACTGATAGCATAGTTATTAACTACTTATTTCTCTGAAGTTGCATAAAATTAGTTTTCATAGCTGCAAACAAATAACAAATTAACATACAAAACACTGTGTCTTAACCCAATTTAAGGAAGATTGTCATTCTTTTGTTTCATGTGTATCAGTCAATGCTGAGAAACACAAATAATAAAAATAAGCAACTTGCAAGATGAAGATTTAATGCTCGAAATATATGAAAATGATAGCTTAAATACATTAAACTAGATTCTAAGTATTTTTTGTTTACATTTCCTTTCTGTCTGCTCATTTATTTTAATATAGGCATTAAAGATAAAGGAAATTGTAATTATTCTTCATTACAGTACTATTATTTTGATTACCATAAAAGAAGCATTTTTTCCTGCATAGGATAAGTTATTGCTTTTTAAATTGAAATCATCTTTGAAATTATCACGTGTTTTCTGTTTTTTGTATAATTATGTTGATCAATTGTTATCTCAAAATTTGTGACATTGAGAAATGGGGCAAAATGTCTTATTGTTTTCTTTGCAAGAATGGGTCAAAGAAATTGAGGAACTAAACAGAGAAATGATTTGACAAGGCTGACTTTTTAAGATAAAGCACTGTAAACACTTGTGATGGTATGTGACATGGTTGGTGGTCACCATATCACCAGTTTCACTCCACTTTTACCATGTATTATTTGGCTTTTTTGTTAATCCTTATTATGGTAACAGTAAGTATGTGCTTACTGTGCAGCTGAAACAACCTGATATTCCTAACCTTTGAACTCCAAAGATTAATAAAGAACAAATTGACTATGAAATTACAGAATATTACTATTATTTATCATTTTTACTCTTGTTCCAGATGAGCATCATTCTAAAGATAGTAAACAATGGAAGTGGACCGTATGGGATGCCAGTACAAGTTATGGCACTTGCACAAACCACTCACTACAAGGGCCCTAATGGAAGTGATAGACTGCACGGTCATGTGATGGAGGCCTATGCAGTTATGTGACTTTTTAAATAATCATGGTCTGACAGGTAAACCACCAGCCAAAAGGAGGAAACTGTTGTTTTGGGGGAGGTAATTTTGAAGAGGGATGACAAACCAGCCTACCTTGTTGCAACACAAGCAACAAACGTGTTTATCACAAATAATATGATAACGACAGAGGAGCACAGAGTTAACTGTGATAACGTCTCTACGGAAGTACCCCTCCCTTGCTCCTACTCTGCATGTTAGAGTTCACTGACCTATGGTTAAACAAAGGGTCTGTGTGTACGGAGGGTATGATTATAGAGGTGAGTTGTGTAAGATTAAACAAAACAAATTTATAAGATTTCTCATGTTTAACATGTCTTTATTCTAATTCCATAGTTATCATACAACCTTATATTGATAGATATCTTAATAAAAAACAAACATTCTGTAAAAAATGCTAGAGATGTTTTATTGTAATATTTTTTATCTTTTGCATTAAACCTTTGTCTTGGTTTTACTTCAGGTCAGTTGGTTAGAGTCACTGACTTGTAAACCTTTTTACTAATAAAAAGGGCAGTTGGTTTGAGCCCTGCTGTACATGTATGTTAAATAAAGGCTGGAGATTCTCAAAGAGATCAGGAGTGGAGTTTGGCACATTTATGAAATGACCATTGTCTGACAGATAAACCACCTGCCTGTGCTAGATGAGGCTGACAGATAAACCACCTGCCTGTGCTAGATGAGGCTGACAGATAAACCACCTGCCTGTGCTAGATGAGGCTGAAAATTTGTTTAATATGTACATAAAACTCAAAATTAATGAAATTAGACTTCCTTAGTGGAAGTTATGTGTAGTACATGTAGGTTGCCTAATATAGGTCATTATGTTTGAACAAGTTTGAACCAGTGAGTAGTTCAGATATTTTTACTGATTATTTCATCCTGCAGGAAGACAACCAGAGAATGTTTAAGGTCAAAGGAACAGATGTTTCAATAAAACAGTTACACATTAAGATGGATCTCGGAAGGCAATGATCACACTCTAGTGGGATGCAACATGTTGTGATGCCACTTGGGATTTTGTGGAAGTAACAAAGGTGATGTGAGAAAATGAGACTTTGTCCACAACTGTACAAACATCAATTAAGGTATGTTTGATAAATTTCAGATGTGGTATCAAAATGTTATGGTCTGTTTCATTGTATGATACCTTATTATGTTACATTTATTACTTTATGGCCCTTAATGTTGGCAGTTTCTTATGGAGACTGGCCATAAAAGAAGGATGGTTAGATAAACTGCCCGCTCTGATAAATTATTGAATGTGATATGGGCATTAAATTCAAAACAAACCTAAAAATAATAACTACAATAAAAATATATTTGAACAATATTTCTGTGAAGTTTGAATACGATTCTATGCAGAATTTTTTACCTATAATTATTACCTATCTAAATTAATTCCACAATTATCTTGTATTTTACTACAATGCCTTCTTAATGTGTCATTACAGTGATCTATATATTTTTTTGTGTCGCCTGCTACAAAGTAGCCACGACATATAGGTATCACTTCTCTGTTGTCAGTCTGTCCATCCGTCACAAAAATTACTTCTCAGAAACTACAGGTGCAATTTCATCCAAACTTTACAGGAATGATCAGTACCAAGTCTAGTTGTGCATATCATCGGAATTTTCCAGTTTAATGATTGGCCCTTTAATGATTTTTTTAAACTTCTCTTATACTACTAACGCAGTTTGAATGAAATGTTACAGGACTGATCAGTACCTCAAGTACTTGCGCGTATCTAATGGGTTTTTAAGTGGAATAATTTTTTGGCTGAGTTATGGCCCTTGATTATAAAAAGGTGTTTTGGCCCGTTAATGATTTTTGTGTTGCCTGCTTCACAGTAGCAGCGACATGTTACAAAGTAGCCGTTACATGCAGGGATCACTTCTCCATTGTCTGTCTGTCCGTCCGTCCATCTGTCACAAACTTGTCCAGACTACTCCTCAGAAAGTACTGGTGCAATTTCATCCAAACTTTACTAGAATGATCAGTACCAAGTTAAGTTGTGCAAATCATCGGCATTTTCCAATTCAATGTTTTTTGTCAGAGTAATGGCCCTTTAATGATTTTTATTTTTAAACTTCGTCTGGACTTCTTCTCTTACACTACTGAAGCAATTTGAATGCAATGTTACAGGATTGATCGGTACCTCAAGTACTTGGGCTTGTTTAACAGGTTTTTCGGTTAAATGATTTTTGGCTGAGTTATGGCCCTTGAATAAAAATCTCGTTTTAGCCAACAATCTGTCCAATCACCTCTCAATGCAACTGCTTACTTGGCTATCATCAGGCGACACATGTGATCACTGATTGCCCATGTATTTCCAATTAAAGTTTCAGTGAATACATCTTTTGATATTTTGACTTAACATTGTGTAATTATGCCTGTTCACCAAATGTTGTTTTTTTTTTCATAATTTTTAGAATTGTGAAACAGGCTTTGCATTTGAGGAACTGCATGTAGTTGCGGTCAGTATGGAAGACAGCAAGGCAGAGTTATTACTGCAAGATACATTGTCATGGTATTGCCAGCAGATGTTCTCTTCTTTGCTCTTGGTGATGACCCTGCAACTGTGGTTTGCAGAACATGGATCAGTTCATTTGGAGATCGAAAAGCAAGGCAGTGAAATTTTAGGAGTTAAAATTGTTGAAACTTGGAAATCTAGTATCCAAAATCACAAGAACATTATACAATAGGAAGACAAGTGCATTAATAGATGAATAATTAATGAAAACTTCTTGTATATGAAGGTGCATAAACATGATAGAATAAGTATATCACAGAAAAAATGATGCTCAGATTTAGAAAAACTGTAACTTAGTTATAGAAAAATCTTTTCTGTTAATTTTGTTTTTATTTCATTTTGTTGTCGTGAACTTTTTTTTTTCTCTATTATATGATGCAAAGTGTGGCCAGTTTATTGTTTGAATAAGGTCTTGATTTGGAAATATAAGTACAAGGTTTATTTACATTTTACTGTGCACTAGACTAGTTTAAATTTTCAGAGCAGAACTGAATTCCTTAAATAGCAATAATCCAGAAATAAATTAACCTAAAACAAATACATTTGTAGTCTTAGTTAACATTTAATTTTGGCGATGCCTCGAATCCCCAGTCTCTCAGTAGCCTTTATGCACAGTTGTTGAATGACATTAAGAAAGGTTTACATGTACCTAAAAAAGTGATATAAATGTCTTGTCCTTTCTTTGAAGAATGTATGTGAGTGGAACTTATGTTGTCTTTTACAGTTCTGCTTACTTTTTTTAAAATTTGTTCCTATGCATAAAACCACTGGTATATACTAGTCTGATCTCATTTATTTTATATTCTAGAGTAAATGTTATATTGACCTCGTGTTCTTGTCTGTTTTCAAATCTCTTCCTGCTGATGACTATGTAGGCAAAGTTACATTGTGTGTTGTTAAGTTTCTTAACATGAAAAAAATAGTTTTACCTCCGTAGTAAGAATGGGTCTATTACACTTCAAAATACATGGTACATCTACAAGTTTCAGAGATGATCACCAAGGCTTCTTAAGATTTTTTTTAAATGAACAATCTCATGTATTAAAGGCTGTAACTGTCAAAATATTATTAGTTTTGTGTTTTTTTTGCTTTGCACAGGTGATTGTCCTGAATGTAAAAAGCAAAATGCTGTTCCTAAGTTCAGAGACCTATTTTTGTAAATGAAAAATCTTGTTTCCCTAGTGCCGGTAAAATATGTCACTTGCACTGGTGAAACGTTTATATGCTGTTATTTAAGTCGAAGTTCCTAAAACGGACAATAACTAGAAAATGTGATAGAGAGTCATGTGCGTCCTACCAACTACTGTGTCTGCAAAGTTTCAGTTCTGTATCTTCAAGGTTTCCACGATACTGATGTTTCAAAAAAAGTGACGGTATAATTAAAGTTAAAGGACTGAAACACGATCAGACAATTTCCAACATTTTGCAAAGGAATTGTTACTTTTGAAACTCTTCATTGTATTCATTCTTCGCCCCCCCATCAGTACTTTCAGTGCTTTGATTTGTTAAGTCCACGGCATAGTTTAATCATACAATCTTCAAAGTGATCTCACCTCTATTCTTCAGCGTACTGAAAGGGAGGTAACCGATATATTGAGTTTTGTTAAGTGTAATATTTAGTCTTACAATGATTGCTCCCCGACCCCACACCCCTTATCCATGCATAATATATTTAAAAATAGTTCTTTTTTTTTCTTCTCTTTTTCTGGGAGGTGGTGCGAATACATTTTATGAGCGAATAAAGAGCCGTAATAGACTTCTTGTTTACGTTTTTTTCTTTTTAAATACTCTTTCAGTTCTGAATTAATCAGATGTCACAAAAATGTAACAGTACGAAACTAATACATAGTCAAACTGAAATATAGCATTGTCTTTACGTTAACTTTTACCGCTTGAATGGTTTAACATATAATTTCAAACAACCTTCCATGTAACTATGTTTACTGATGCACTGGCATCCGAAGGATGGAGTCTATAGGTCATTTGTCCGTCACTTCTGAAGCAAGTGAGTAAGTAGTCAGTCACTTGCGGAGAATTTGGTTAGTTAACTGGTTGGATACCCAGGAACACTGGTTAGGTGAACTGACCGCCGGGATATGACCTTAGCTGTTAAAACTGGTGTTAAACCCCAATAAAACCAAACTAAAACCAAACCGAAGGGTGGAAGTATTCCATATTTATTTCGTAGAACCTTTACAAAAAGGCCACTTGTCTCGTAGAGACATTTTAAGCTTCTTATCACCAGCGGTCTTTCTTTACAAGTTTTACGGTACTTAACACATGGTTTCTGAAATCTGTATTATCCACTCATGATGTTTTGAAATAGGTTTCTTGTCGTTTTGTTTTTCGAGTAAGTAGATACAAAGGAAGTTGACTAAAATTTCACATTTGGGCCAAAAAATGAGAAATATTATACTACGATTAGCTTTTCAATCGAAAATACAAAAAAGTAAAACATTTGCCCTTTGCAACTTTCGTGTTATTTTACTTTGTGTGCCAACATAAATGACACTAAATAATATGATACTAGAAAGTAATTCAGATGCGGTTATAACTGTAGATTATAACTGTAGATACTATTCTACCTGAACTGGTTCAAGTAAATTCAAATTTTGAGTTAGTAAGAACTTAAAATAAACCGTTTCATTCATTTTTGAACCTAATTCATTTCTGTCGAAAACTTTGATTTATGGCATGAACTATATTTAAAATTACATCTCAAATATTTAAACTATTACTGAAAAAACTGCTGGAGGTGCTGAAAATTGCTATTACACGCTTTCAATACATTAATGTGGAAACTAAAAACTGAAGACCTCTTATGCAAATGTCTGGAAGGTATTTGTAACAAATATGTTTAAAGAGAATGATTTGATTTTAAAAGCTCATTTCGGTAAAAACTCTAGTATTTTTATGAAACCTAGGGCCTGGGGATAAAGTTCAACATAAAAAGTCACGATGATGTACATCGTTTGAAATTACCATGCCCTTTTAAGAGACAAATCTTATATATGTTTGAATTTGTCTTTTTCCACGAAAATCAAAAATTACGTCGTCTGCTCGTAGAGGACTACTTCCACTTATCCTTATTTGATAAATACAATAATTTATCATTTGAAAATTTTCTCCGATGGTATATGTGTTAACTAACTTTTTGAATACTGATGTCTTTGCCATTTTCAGAAGTTTTTTTCTTTCTTTCTTTTTTTCTGAGAAGATTAATACTGAAAAATTTATTCAGAAAATAAACTAAACACGCACGCGGGCACACACACATTTAATCTTCCTTAGTGGCAAATTATGAAAATGATTGAAGAAACCTGATTTAGTACATTTGCATTTTAAGCCAAATTCTGTGAGTCAGTCGCTTTAAAGAAAACCAAACACTGATAATTTACTGAAATATCTTCTTTTTCAGCTGCCATCTTGCTTAGCCTTGATGAAATCTCGTTTGGCGAGGCGCTTATTACCAGCAAGAGAAAAGTCAGAGGTAATCCGCATGTTCTCTCCAAGCACTGACAAGCGTTTATAAGCATTGACAACTTAGAATTTGTAAATCGGTGTAACAGTACATTCTTTGTTCATTTATCAGTGAGAATATAATCATTTTCTTACAAATCTTTCTAACTGCATTGAATGTAGGTAAAATATTTATATTTTTCAATTTCAAAAGAGCTGTTGATGATTATTTTGTTGAAGTTCATGGTGTGATGATACAATTTTGCAATGAATGACCACAGTGCAATGCAGTAAAGGTGTATTTCTTTATATTTGTACTCAGAATAGAGAGTTTCTATATTTCACTACTGTGTTTTTCCCAGATGATTACATAGCCACACACAAGACAGTTAAACAAGCCAATGACAGCAGGGATGCTCTTGCTAAAATGTTGTACGAGAGAATGTTTGGCTGGTTGGTGAGGACGATAAATCAAGACCTACATCCCAACAGACTAGGGTAGGATTTATTGGACAATGACATCTTCGTTCGAACATTTTTTATTTTATTTTACACGAATCATTTTTGTCTCCCGCCTATTATTATGTGAAGCATCTCGAACAAGCTGTTTAGAATTTCATGCTTATTTCGCCATTAGGTTTAACATGTTTACTTAGTTGTTCTTTTATCTACATTCAAGTACCAATTGTGTTCCACTGCTGTGCTGTGTAATATGAATTATGTCTTTGTTACCATCATCCATTGGCAGATTAGTTAACAAGTAAACAAGAGTAACCAGCTAGGTCGACCATTGACAATGTTTAAAATACCACTGTTGACTTCACTTTTTTTTCGAGTATACGCGATTATCATCAAATGAAAGTAATATGCAAGAGTGTGCAGTGTAATCGTTTATACAAACCACGGTTTAACGTCTCATTCGAAAGACAATTAGTAATGTTAGTGGAAGAGCGGGAGATCGATCTCGGGACCCCTGGGTTACTAGTCCAGCGCGTTACCACTGAACCACAGATCCACACTGAATGTGTTAGCGTTAGTCTTTATATAAAGAGTTGTTGTTATTGCTTCATTTTAGGTGGATATCCATTTATTTCAAATGAGCCCATTCTTTGTGTCGTAATGTCTCAAGGAACATTTTTTAAATGTATTTTCTTCTATTTTTTTATTTTACAGGGAATGAGCATTAAAATAGATAAACAGTATATCGTTAATTAACTTAAGAGTATGTCTATTTAAGAGGAAAGGAAAGCCTTGTTGTCTAATATTAATGATTACTATAGCGTGGAATGAAGTCACGTCTGATACAATTCTGTTTGGTTTCAGGTCGAATATAACAGCCAACATAGGCATTCTTGATATTGCTGGGTTCGAGAAATTACAGGTGAACAGCTTTGAACAACTCTGCATCAACCTTGTGAACGAAAAACTACAGAGTTTTATGAACCGGAAGATCTTCACCATGGAGATAGAAATATACCAAGAAGAAGGGATTCATTTGGATGGCATTGAATTCAAAAATAATGAAGATTTGCTGGACATGTTTGAAAAGGTAGGTGTCAAAATCAGCATTCTTATCCGTACTTGAAAATGTGTGGCCACTAGTATAGACCACTTATCTTGAACGTTTGGGGAAGCAAAAAAATATTTATTGTTTTTCACTTGAAAATTAATCGAGTTTCTTTTTAACTGTTACTCCAGCTGGCTTTATTCTTGATCATTTTTTAGCTCAAGTGTATAAGTATTGAACTTTTAAAGACAGAAACATTTTCTCCTCACGTTCAATAATAAACTCTGATTTTGGCATACGTGCACAGACATATTTTAGACCGGTTTTTTTAATAATGAAATCTTCCCTTAACATTTAAAAATATTTTTAATGTACATTTTTAAGTGTAATATCATCTGCTCGCTTTAATCTTATTAACTCTTATTGTCTTTAAAGAACAACAACAACAATAATAACAATGATAATAATATTTAAAATCATAATCATGTTCATAATAATTATCATTAAAAGAAAAAAAATCATTGTGCTTTTCCATGTAAGTATCAGCTTAACATTTGAAATTTTATTCTAAGATTGAATTTTGTATAATTTTTTTTTCACTTCCAGCCCAAAACCGGTGTGTTGGCAATTCTTGACGAGAACTCCAATATTCAACATGCCACAGACGAGGGTTTTGTTCAACACCTGGTATCAAAGCACGGTAAACACGAACTGTTCGAACAACCACCAGGAAACCGACCCATCTTCTGTATAAAGCATTTTGCTGCTATGGTAAGTTTAAGCTATTTAAAATTGGTTAATAACCCCCCGCCGATAATCCGTCCGTTCGTTCGTCCGTCCCTCCGTCCCACATTTTTGTCCGGACTATAATTCGAAAACTATTTGAGATATCAACTTGACACTTCATAAGTGGATATATCTCATTGAGGAGGAGTGCAGTGCATAAGAGTGATACCTCTATCCAACATATTGTTTAAGTTATTGCCTTTGTTATTTTTCATGCATAATTTTTGTTTGGAGCAGAACTCAAAAAGTATTTGAGATATCAACTTGAATCTTCACAGGTGAAAAGATCTTATTAAGGATGAGTGCAGTGCACAAGATTGATAGCTCTACCCGTCAGAACTTTTTAGTTATTGTCCTAAAAAAAGTTTAATATTTTCATGCTTTATTTTTGTCCAGATCATAACTAGAAAAGTATTTGAGATATCAATTTGAATATCCATAGGCGAATAGATTAAGGAGGATTGCAGTGCGTAGGCATGATTACTCTATCTTTCATAATTTTGAGTTATTGTCCTTTGTCGATTTTCGTGCTTCATTTTTGTCCGGAGCATAACTGGAAAAGTATTTGAGATATCAACTTGAAACTTCATTGGTTTGATAGATGTCATTAAGGATGAGTGTACTTTGCAAAACTGATAAATCTCCCTTTCATATTTTTTAGTTATTGTTCTTTGTTATTTTTCATGATGAATTTTTGTCCAGAGCATAACTGGAAAAGTATTTGAGATATCAAATTGAAACTTCATTGGTTTGATAGATGTCATTAAGGATGAGTGTACTTTGCAAAAATGATAAATCTCCCTTTCATATTTTTAGTTATTGTTCTTTGTTATTTTTCATGATTAATTTTTGTCCAGAGCATAACTGGAAAAGTATTTGAGATATCAAATTGAAACTTCATAGGGGGATATATATCATATATAAGAAGTGCCGAGCACAAGAATGTTAACTCTACCATACAGAATTTTTGGGTTTTTGCCTTATATTATTTTCCATGCTTAAATTTTGTTGGGACAATAACCCAAAAAGTGTTTGAGATATCAACTTGAAACTTAATAAGTTTATAGATATCATAGGGGGGTAGTGCTGTGCACAAGAATGATAACTAAACAAACGCAATCGGCGTGGAAAGCCATGTCAGCATGGCCATTGTTTTTGAAACGGTCTGTTTCTGTGAAGGTTTAAATTTATGTATGTTCATGTTTTTGTACGTTTATATTTTTGTGGGTCTATATTTATGTAGGTTTATATTTGTGTTGGTCTATATTTATGTAGGTTTATATTTGTCTATATTTGTTTAAGTCTATTTGTGCATGTTATGTTTATATTTTTAGAGGTTAGCATTTCTGTAGGTCTATGTCTTTGCACGCTTATATGTGTGTAGGTTTATATTTTTGTGGGTCTATATTTATGTAGTTTTATATTTGTTTAGGTCTATATTTATGCAGGTTTATATTTGTGTTGGTCTATATTTATGCAGGTTTATATTTGTGTTATTCTATATTTGTTTAAGAGCATTTGTGTATGTTATGTTTATATTTTTAAAGGTTAACATTTTTGTAGGTCTATGTCTTTGCACGCTTAAATGTGTGTGGATTTATATTTGTATCGGTTTATTGTGTCGCCCTTTCGAAGAAAAGGTGATACATAGGGATCGCTTTGTCCGTCGGTCCGTCACGAAAACTTAACGTTGGCTATAACTTTGCCATTTCTAAACATTATCTTATCAAACTTTCAAATTGTATTGCTTATGACAACAGGGTCGGGTTGATGCCAAAATTTCTAGGTCAAGGTCACATTTGACAAGAGTAATGCCCCTTTTTATACATGGATTTTGTCATGAAAACTTAACGTTGGGAATAACTTTGCCATTTTTTAACATTTCAACATCAAACTTCCAAATTATATTGCTTACGACAAAAGGGTCATGATGATGCCAAAATGTATAGGTCAAGGTCACAATTGACAGAGTTATGCCCCTTTTTATACTTGGATTTTGTCATGAAAACTTAACATTGGCTATAACTATGCCATTTCTTCATGTTTCTTCATCAAACTTTCCAGTTGTAATGCTTACAATTGTATCACTTAAGACAACACCATTTTTCAAGTGCAGATAACCCTCAATTTTTTTTTTTGCAATGTTATGCCCCTTTTTCAAGTTAAAATTTCTTGGTTAACCTTTTTCTTTATGTCCATGTCTCAAAAAGTGTCAAGGATATTCCATTCAAACTTGGAATACTTGATCACCAGCAAGACCCCTGCAAAGATTGTTGGTACCCATGTCCCTAGGGTCACAGTTAGCCCCACCCCCGGGGTCACTTGATTTTGCTTAAACTTATATATAAAAAAAACTTCTTAAGCCTAGAAATAAAATATTAACTGACATGAGATGGGTAAGTACTCCCCCCTGCCCCCCCACTGTCTTCTCTGCATGGGAATCCGCCCCCCCCCCTTCCAACCAGTCACCCCCCCCCGGGACCAATTTTTTTTTTTCATTTTAAAACATAGGTACTTTACTTCCCATCCTACCTCAACCCCCCCTCCCCCGACCATTCACCGCCCCCTACCTCCCGGGCCCATTTTTTTTTTTTTTAATTCTAAAACATATGCACTTTATTCCCCCCCTACCTCAACCCCCCCCCCCCCCTCCCAACCAGTCACCCCCCCCCCCCCCCACCCGGGCCCAATATTTTTTTTTTTTAAAACATAGGTACGTGACTCCCCATCCACCCTCAAACCCCCCCCCCCCCCCACCATTTTTTTTTACCCCTCCCCCCTTTTTTTTTTTTTAAATTTTAATACATAGGTACTTGACTCCCCATTCACCCTCAAACCCCCCCCCACTAGTCACCCCCACCCCCGCGCTTTTTTTTTTTTTTTTTAAACATAGGTACTTTACTCCCCCCCCCCTCCCCCATACCGGGCCCAATTTTTTTTTTTTTTTAAATTTTAATACATAGGTACTTGACTCCCCATCCACCCTCAACCCCAGCAGGCTCTTGTTTACCTTTTTAGTTATTCTAACAGAGTACCCAAGGGCGACACAAGTGTTCCACTGAACACCCATCTAGTATTAATTTTGATATTTATTTGTTTCCATTGTTTGCCCATTTTAATGACAGAAGTCAGCTGACGTATTATAAAATTCTTAACCATTCTGAAATGTACAAAGCTTCGAATTTTAATGAAAAGGCTTATGTTCATGGTAATGAAATGTTGTGTGCTGTAAACCCTTTATTCCAACGGTAACATTTCCAGAGTGTTATGAAGATTATGAAGGAATGGAGATTCGAATCATGAGTTATCGTAGCATCTTTTTTTATTCCAGGTCCCATACGACGCTGACGGCTTTGTGGAGAAGAACCGAGACAGACTGAATGATGAACTTGTACAGGTGATGAAAGAGAGCAAAGACGAATTTATCAGTGACCTGTTCACAATAAAAAAGGGGCCAACCGGGACAATCTCAATGTAAGTGATGCTTAAATAGATATGTATTTCATAAAATGAATGCTTCAACAGTTGATAACATTCATTTTGATCACTCTTTCTAGGGGTCTATATTTGTGTAGGTTTAATGATACTAATGAGATAAATGGAATCGAAAGAAAAAGATTCCCCAACTGACCAGAACAACAATAATGATCCAGTTGAAGATAAAGAGGTATATGACAAAAATGATGACGATGATGACCAACAAGAAGAGAGAAAACATGATGATGATAACAACATTTTCAATAACGATAATGCAGTTAATGGTGAAAATAAAGACGTTTTGTAGTTGATGGTTGTTGATTTTTAATCATCATCATCATCATTGTCGTCGTCGTCATCATCATTGTCGTCGTCATCGTCGTCGTCATCACCATCATCATCATTGTCGTCGTCATCATCATCATTGTCGTCGTCGTCATCATCATCATTGTCGTTGTTGTCGTCGTTATCATCATCATCATAATGACATTATTGATATGATGATGATAAGGAGGAGGAGGAGTACAACGACGATTGATGTTTGTTTATGCTAATGATGATAATTGGGGTAAGTTTTAAGTTAATGAAAATGATAAGCATAAAGTTAAGCTATACATATTAGTTCTACACAGATGTTCTATTTTAGGTTAATTACTGATATGAAACTACTTACTACTTACATTTCAGGGAACCAGGTTTTCAGTTCCGAGCATCTCGTCGAGGGGTTAAAGTGATGGTTCCTGGCCAGCCTAAACTTAAGCCAACACCGCAAGGCGCTCAGCTGGCAATGGAGCTGGGTAAAAGTCTCAAAAAGAAATTCGGAACTATACAGAAGCCATCCGACATGACACAAATAACACCTGGAATACAACATTCTACACTTGTGTCTTTCTTTAGAGTAAGAAAATTAAAGTTTTCTTGTAGATGAAATCAAAGAAAAATGTACCATTATGTAAACTATAACAAAAACATGAAACCAACTTTTCATTACACTTACTGATTCTGTTGAAGTCAGGTCAGTTTTAATTTATAATATTCGTGCGAATTTTACTTTAAGTGCATTTTATCTGCAAAACATCAATGTTTCGTTACTGGTATAAATTCACAACTGGGTAGACTAAAGGACATGTGAATTTAGTGTTTTGCCCAAAGTCACATCGCGTGCTTATGATCTGAACTCAGGACCAACCCAACCGAGTGACCTTATCACTAAGCTTTGAAGGTCCAACAAGTGATTGGTTTTGTTACCGGTTTTGTCGCGGGATGTTGATATGGGATCATCTTTTTGTACAATATTATGGGTGCACAAGTTTTTAGGCAATAGTTTCTAATTTGCTTCATTTTTTTTTCCAGAAGTCCCTTATGCAGCTGTTGGAGAAGCTGGGTGATGGTGACCCATTCTTTGTGAGGTTTGTTGTTAAAACTTGTTAAAATCTGGTTAAAAGAAAAAAAACTTGAAAAGGACAAAGAACAAAAACGGGAAATACAAAATCAGATAGAAAGAAAACAAACACACCATAAAGCAGAGTAAAAAAGAAGCAAAACTGGGAGAATAAGATTGAAACAAACAAAGAAATGAAAGAAAGAGGAGCGAACGAAAGTAACTAAGAAAGGAAGAAAAAATCGAACAAACAAACTAACAGACAAACTTAGAATGATAGATTAATGCGAAAAAAAACATCAAAACAAACGAAGAAATACATGAACACTAAAAAAGGAAGAACAATAGGAAGAAAGAAAGAAAGAAAGAAAGAAAGAAATAAAAGAAAGAAAGAATGAAATTGTCAAATACTTTACAGTGTATCACGAGTACAGATAACGTTTTTAAAAATGTTTTCGTCTCTTTGTTGCAGATGTATTAAAGCCAATTCCAGCCTTCGACCCGACAATTTTGACGAGGTTGTAGTGACAGATCAACTAAAATACAATGGTTTGGCTGAAATAGCAAAAATCAGAAAGATGGGATTTGCTGTAAGGAAAGATAATAGAGACTTTTTCGACAGGTATGTGGAAGGTAGTCTCTGCCACAGGGAGGGAGGCATATAGTAATATAATCATTCGTCCGTCTGTCCATCCGTTCCGACTCCGCTCTAAATTGTTTAAATTCTTAAAAAGATTTTGAAATTACTCTAAAAAATATAAGTATGGACACATGGTAGGCAGAATGGACGATTTTGTGGCTCGATCCAAGGTCAAGGTCAAGCATGTAATCTGTTCGCATCCGTCCTCCATTCTATGTCCTTTCAATATCTCTTGAAAGCTAGGATTTTGAAATTTCTTGTTAGGGATACTCAATATATCTGTACAATGGACGGAACGTATCCTGCATGGTCAAGGTCACTCACGAGATTAAAGTTGCGAGTAATTCGTTTACCAAAATTGAACTTACATGTTTAATGCTGCGGAATTATATTTTTTGGCATGCCTCAAAAGAAAAACAATAACATCGAATATGTGTTTAATACTCAAGTAAGATGTGCTTGAAGTTAGCTGCCATCTGCCAACTGAATTGGCAACTTGTAAATGGCATCCACCTTTATTGTCCAGCTGCCTATTCAAATTAAAATGAAATCGTAGCCAGATGCCAGTTCGTAAAAAATTGCGAACCGTGAACTATCAGTTGGTAAATAGATGCCAATTCGGTATGAATTATAAATATTAAGTGAATTTGCAACTGGCAGCAAATTCGTCAAAGATCGCGAATTGTCAACTGGCAACAGGCAGCAAGATGCCAGTTTAACAAGTATCATGAATTCTGAACACGAGTGAATTGGAAACTGGCAGCCAGATGCCAGTTTGTAAAGAATTTGCAATTTTCCAATTGTCAATTGGTACCAAATGCCTATTCGATATGTTTCATGAATTAATATTAAGTGAAATTGCAATTGGCAGCCAGATGCCAATTCGTCAAATATCGCTAATTGTCAACTGGCAACTGTCAGCCAGATGCTAATTCGACAAGTGTCATGATTTATTGATATGAAGTGAATTGACAACTTGCAGCTGGAAGCTAAGCTAGATGCCAGTTCGTGAAATATTTCGAATTGTAAATTGGCAACAGATAGCCAGATGCCAATTCGACAAGTATCATGAATTCTGAGCATTGAGTGAATTGGCAACTGGCAGCCAGACGCAAGTTTGTCAAAGTTTGCGAAACTTAAGCTTTCCATTGGTAGCCAGATGCCAATTCGATAAGTATCATGAATGATTGATATAAGTGAATTGGCAACTGGCAAATAAACGCAAATTAGCCAAAGATCGCGAATTGTCAACTGGCAACTGGCAGCCAGTTCGACGAGTGTCATGAATTCTGAACATTGAGTGAATTGGCAGCTGGCAACTGGCAACTGCTAGCCAGTCTTGTTTGGCAATCATTTCACTGAAAAAGACGACTCAGTTTATAATATATTTTAGATACCGAGGCTTGTTCCCGTCCGTGCCGTCACTTAAAAAGACGGAAATTAGCCAGAGCCTTTTACTTCTTGTGCCAGCGACATACCACAGAGATTTCCGTTGTGGAAAAACACGGGTATTACTTATATGTATATTTCTGACTGAGTAACCTGATTTCTGTAATTGTTTTTAATGATCATTGTTGCATTGAAATATGCCAATAGCTTAAGTATTTACGTCCCCACTAAAAATGTCTATGAAATACAAAGATGAAAATTAGTTTAATGTTTTTTATTACAGTCAAACATACAGACAATCGTTCTGTCAATTTGAAAAAGAAAAGAAGTGTATTAAACGTTCATCTTCCAAATGATATAAATCACAACAGACCTTATAGATTTAAATTGTATGTATAACACATATGATATCATTGTTAGATATTCATGACGAGTGACCTGCATGACTGGTTTGAGCGTTTATTGCGGTGTCGCCAGGCGACGGCTGCAAGGACCATTACTTCGTGTATGCGTAGGGTGATCGAAATTAAAAGGGAAGAGAGAATAAGAGAGGAAAAAAGGAAGAGAGAAGAAGAAGACGCAAGAAGGCAGGAAGAAATGGAAGTAGGTGGACGCTAACAGTATTCTCTGTGTTCCATTTTTCTATACATTGTTGTGTAAAGTTTAGATACTCTTTGAACATCTATAGCCGTGTCTGTTAAATGTCGTATTTCTGTCACAATAAAAGATACCGCTGTTCAAAGCTCTTTACCGAAAGAAGCATATCGTTAGAAACTTTGATCAAATGGTAGGCAGAATTTTCAAAATGCTGAACGATCTATGTAAGATATTAACTGGGAATATGGAAAAATGAAAATTGGTTTGCAAAGGCATTGTAGCGTAAAGTAAGGAATCTTATTTGAAAAAGCGCCGTCAGGATCAAATTATACCAATAGTTAAGACTGTTTATGACCTATGATGAACATTATGGATATTTATCAATGTCTTTCAAGGTAAGTTTGGTGAGCTGGTTAAAGATGGTCAGCCTAACACCTAGAAAATATGATAAGGATGCATGTAAAGTTAGCCAAAATACGATATTTGGCATTCGACATTTAACTTTGTGTTCAGTTGTATTTAAATGTTGTGATAGCATGACATTCGACATTTGAACCACTTTTGTTTTGAATATCATGGAAGTACGACATTCGACATTCAAATTTTAAATCATTCGAACTTTGAATGTTGTTCTGGCAAAACACTCGACATTTCTTTTTTATCATTTGTATTTAAATGGTGTCCATAAAAATGAAGCAACAATAAAATTGTCTTTCAGAGAGAATCGAACAGAAATGGCCGTGACTCGCCTGTCCCAGGATCTTCAGGAACCTCATCCGAACCTTCCGAGCCTTCCGAGCCCTCTTCTTCCTCATCGTCAGGGGATCATGACCCCGATAAGCCCAATCCTGTATGTTCAAATATATAATGTGATTTTTATTGCCGTCAGGTAAACTTCTGTAGACAGTTCATTCATAATTTGAAGCTGTATATTTTACTCGTCTGCCCTGTTGTTCTACGATTTTATGTATCTTACCGAAAAAAAGTAGTATTTTTGTTTTACCTTTACAAGAAAAACACGTTTTTGAGCGCCGGCAAATCAAAGCACTGAAGGCAAGGAAAGAATCACTGTCATTGGTCTTTTAGATCGTCAGCCGGCCCTGCTAGCTCAATCGGTAGAGCATTGGGTTGTCAATCCTGGAGTTCCCGGTTTGATATCTATAAGGGCCGGCAACATTTCTGCGTGGTAACTGGTTTCATACAGCGCGTCTACATGTCATTTGTCCCTCACCTCTGAGAAAACCAGTAGGTGGACTGACTGCTATTAAAACTGGCATTAAACCTCATTAATTCAAAGTAAATAAATTGAGATTGTCAGCGTTGATCCGACAGTCTTGAGTACCGGATATCAAAATCAGGCGTCGAGAGACACGTCCGTTTTAACGTCGGTTAATTTGATTAGAGTATTTTGCACAAGCTGACGTCACCAGATATACACGGTTTATACAGAGATTATAAATTTGGATTGTAAAAAGTGCAAAAAGTATTATCGTAAATATTTTACAATTTATGAAAGCATTTTTATTTTATTGTTTAGTTTTTCATATCTTTTATATTAGAAATACGCATTTTATTATAATCATTCCGGCAACGATACTAAGCATAATAACTTGATTAACCTGAATGGAAATAAGATGGACCAGTCTATTGTAATGTCACGGAGTTCAGTGCAAATCTATGTATGGGTAGTAATGCGGTCAAAAAGTAGTGCGGATTGACAACCACTCTACAATGCAAAGAATGCAAAATTAATAATGAATAGACCGTATTATTGAATTAAAATTATACTGTACCCTTATAAATTTTACGAAATAATATGATGTAATGCAAAGATTAACACCTGCAATTTCACCTAAAAATTCTTGTATCAGATAGTATCAGATTTGGAACTATATTATTCTTTGACATTCTTATTTTTCCTCTCTTTCTTTTTTTCCCTTTTTTAAAGTCGCTAATAACTTTAGCCTCAAAATGTATACATTAAATCAAATCAGTCTGAAGGAGAGCCAACAAACGATCAGTAAAGTAAAGGAGAAAAAAAGAAAAGAAGGAAGATCTATCTATCTATCTAATCTATCTATCTGTCTGTCGGTCTATCTATCTATCTATCTATCTATTTATCTACCCTGCAACACTAAAACCATCTTTCGAGTATTATGCAGGTAATTTGAGCTGTTACGACCTCGGATGACCCATAATAATAAAATGTTTTTCTTTTCAATAAGCTTCGAGAAACAATTCCCATTGATGAAAGATGGGAATATCGGCCGCCATCGCCGCCTACTCATATTGATCCACTTCAGGAACATCATCGGCCTAGTGGTAACCATGGCAATGAGACTGCCAGAGAAAGAAAAAAGAACGAAACTGCGTATGTGTAAAAGTTCTTGTTTAAAGAAAGGCTAAAGCATGCCCTTAAAATAAGAATACGTATAGTATATTAGTTCAAAGGTATAAGTTCTTGTTTAAAGAAAGGCTAAAGCATGCCCTTAAAATAAGAATACGTATAGTATATTAGTCCAAAGGTATAAGTTTTGAATTCTTCGCAGAACAAACTCGTGTTAACCTACGTTTACTTCTCTTAATGGCGACTTTCTGAAGGTCTCAGAAATACTTATTCTGAAAATGGTAACGTTTACAGTCACGGCTAAATTCCGCTGGCAACTTTTGAATCCGCCTCCTCCATACTAGAAGTGCTATCCCCACTTACTTCCATTATCCAATAATTGAATATTCATTTAAAACTCAAGAGAAGAAGTTAAAGAAATGTACTTACCAAATAATGGTAAGATTCACTTGAAAAAAGATATTATTTTAATACCGTGTCGTAAGCAGAAGAAAACAGCCTTTTTCTTGTTTCCTTCAGGTTTTGGGATGTGTGCCAAATAATCGCCAGAGAACGGAAGATCAGGGATGTGGACGAGGACCGTGGACTCCAAGTCATCAAAGTGGTCTCCTATATATTGTTGTTTTGTTTAGTACTCTGGTGTGCAGTCTCCCAGAAGCTTAGTCTAATGGTTCTCGTCTCGCTGCAGTATGAACGCACGGAAAACCGGACAGCTGCTAAAACTGAGGTAGTATCATTCTGCATATAACAATATCTGATATACATTTGTCTCTTTTTGAAGAGCAAAAAAAATAAATGCCGTGATTTTGATAGACAAAGAACAATTCCATATGTTTAAAATAGTAAATGCAAAGCAAAACAATTTATATTGCAGAATAACAAGGAGTAAAATGTGTAAAAATCTATACACAAACTGTATTCGACAACTTTTGATTACTTAGAATATCTAAATCCAACAAACTTTGTCCTTTCAAACAAATGAAAGTAAACATTTTGTCCCTTTTCGCACACATGTTAGCACAACAAATGTTGTTCTTATTGTCAGTTATTTTTTTATTTCACTGTAGGATGATGCTCACAAAGCCGCCGCCAGACATATACTTGTTACCATTGCAATCCTTATTCCTTATTGCTTGATATTTCTAAGCGGCATTTTCAAATGGATGTTTGGTAACTTACCTGTACCAGCACTCTCAACATTTCTCTTGGTAAGATCCTATAAAATGAAATAGATACAATGTTTTTTTTATATATATATAAATAAATCTATATAATAATGTAATTGTCGTCTTATACATTGCTTTGCCAGGTGAGAGATAAGCTTTGTTACAGATTTCAAAAACAGGGTTCGGAAATGGGCCTACATACATCATAACTTTGAGCTCATTTCTGGCCCGTTTTCATGTAACCATCCGACTACGTTTCCATCATGTACATTTTAGTCAGTTTTGCAATAGTGACATTATGTCTTTATATTATACCAATTCATTTACCCATACATTTTTGTTTTTCTTTATTATTTTTATCTATTTTGCTTTTATTTCAGTGTCTGGTCGTCGAAATAATGCATTCTATTGGTCTTTGCATTATAACCTTCATAGTGCTTCCCGAATTAGACATGGTCCGTGGCATATTTCTTCTCAATGCCGTGGCGATCATTCCCGCAGTTCTGTTCCCAGTTTGTGCCTCAGATGTGAAGCTTCACAAAAAAAGCGAGAAAGTCGCAGCGAGCAGGAAAATAGCTGTTTTTGCGCTAAATATAGTAACGGTGTTAGTACAGTTTGGTTACATTCTTGTGGTTCTTTTAATGGACCATTTTGTAGAAGACAGTAAATTGGACAATAGGATCTACGACATCGTACTGTTTGTTGTTGCGATGATTTTTGTTTCCTTTTCTTGGTGGGAAAATTTTGTCGATGACAGATTCTGTGGGCAGACCAGTCAGAGAGGCTGCTGGAGAACTTTTATATTAAAGGCAAAGTTTGATCTACAAGAGTCAAGGCCTATAATATCAACATGTACAAGTTTCATTAAGATAGGGCTGACAATGCTATTTTCGTGGATTATTAAGACACACTATCCGGAAAACTTTGTGGACAAAGAAGAGAACACAAAACACATTGACAACGTCACTTTCGGACAAGCGTTTGATAAACTTGGCGATGTGCCAATTGAAGAAAAATCCGCCATTATTTTTCTGACGCTGGCAGCTTTCGTGGGCCATTACGTCGGATACACGGCCTGCAAGCTGAAACTACAAAAATTTTCTTTCAATATTCCGCTGATACTGTCGACGCCAGTGGCTGTGATAATAGCAAATTTGGACTGCTACGGATATAAAGGCATTCTTATGCCGTTTACAAAGGAGGGCCGCAACTGTAAAGAAAAAGGGGATTATGGTGAAACTTGGTACGATTATCTATGTGGACTTGTGGTATGGATTTCCATATACTGGTTATGTCGACACATATTCTACCCGAATATTGAACGACTTGCAAAAACTGAAAGGTATGTCGCTTTGTTATTCTTTAAAAACATTTATGAAACAGAAATTACCTTTTTTTTTAAAAGAAATATGTTTTTATTTTGAATTTTCAATGGTACTGTAAAGGTGATTTTTAAATAAACAGTTTAATGTTTAAAACTAAAGCTAAAATGGCATGTTCTTAAGGATCTTACTTCTAAACAGAAACCAGTTTTCTGAAATGTAGTAACACTCATTAGAGGCTTGAATAGCCAGATTTTTGATGATCACTTTTCTTTGTATGAATGTTTTATTCACTGAATGCCAGTAAGCTTATCAGTTAAATATTTTAGCTCAACCGAGCAGATGCTAGGGATAAACTAATATGATACCATTCAGCCCGCCGTTCATATCTTTGCACTACTTAGAGCAATAATTTCCATGTGAGCGATATAGGGTCAACATGGCCCTCTTGTCAAAAGATGGTGATACCTTTCAATCTCTTGATGATGTGTAAACAAATAAATTTACATTTAACTTTTCAGTTTTACTTACTGTTTCAGATTATTCATGAATCCATTCTATTGTGGAATTCTTTTTGAGCAAAACATGATTCTGAATCGGCGACGTCACACAAGAAAGGTGTACAAAGAAATAAAATCGGAAAAGGTGTACTACAGGTATAAATTTTCTATAAAACTTTCTTGGAGAGGCAAATGTTGAACTGGCGCTTTAAGAACAAATGAAATAGCAAACCAAATGATGAAGTATCATTTCGATATTATAAAACTAAAAGGTTGTTTTAGTCTTTAATGTGATCTCCCTATGGGGTCATAGCGTAGAGAGATTTAAAAAAAAAATCAACACAAGGTTTTCCGGCTCAGATTTACATTCAAAGTTATCAGGCTGGACTTACACTCAAAGTTTTCTGACTCAAACCTTTATTTCACTTTATTAGGCTAAAGCTTACACTCAATATTGTAAGGCTTAAATTTACAAGCAAAGTTATCAGTCTCAAACTTACAAGCAATAAATGTTATCAGGCTTAATCAGGCAATCAGTGTTATAAGGCTAAATCTTACTAACCGTCTTATCAGACAGAAACTTACAAACAAGGTTATTGAGCCCAAACTTACACTGATGGTTTTTAGGCTTAAACTTACACCCAAGGTAATCACGTTCAGACTAAAATTCAGAGTTGTCAGGCTTAAAATTACATTCAAGATTATCAGGCTCAAATTTATTTTCAAGGTTATCAGAATATAACTCACGGGTGACGATAGAAGGTGAAGAAGAAGACGACGTTTCCAGCCAGGGAGATACTGAAAAGGAAGATATTTATGAAAGCAGTTACAAAAACCCGAAATTCCGAGACGCACCTATGATCTACGCATGCGCAACAATGTGGCATGAAACGAAATACGAAATGATTCAACTGATGAAATCACTCTTTAGGTCACTTTTGTTTTCTTGATTTTCTTTATACTTATACTATGTGAACTTTATAGTTTATATGATTATGTTATAATAGATTAATTCGTGGCCACTTGCACTTGCATATTCAACAAAGAAGTTTATTATACCTCACGTAAACTTTTTACTATATAGCCTAATGTGACGTCACATGGTGTTATTTCGATCTATCATCCTGGAAATGAATATCACCCGGTCAGTTCTTTTTTCAATATTCCCCAGGGCCGAGTAATCTATATCGACTTAAGAAAAACGTAATGTTCTAGTTCTCTCCCCTGGCCGCTCTGCTCTGCGTGCCTCAGACGCTTGCAATGTGCACTACAGTGTTTAAAGCGTCTTGCAATGCAGACTAGCTTAGCAAACGTCTTGATAAAACAGATTTAACAAACGACAATTCATGATAAAATGGTGGTGAAAGATTACATTAAAATGTTGGTTCGGTTTAATAAAAAAATAACACATGTCTCCCAGGGTAATAGTTCATATTAGCAACCCTTGGCTTCACCTCGGGTGTTATTTCAGTTCTCGGGTTGCTATTATGCACAATTACCCTGAGAGACATGTGTTATTTCTATAATATCATAAAATCTCATATCGTACATGTACATAATTTTACCCCGAGAAAGTTCTTATTAACTTATGTTTAATCTGTAACTTGGATTATGTGTGAGCCCAAATATATCTCTACAGTTGTGCAGAAAATGTTTAAAAACATGATATAGACAGACGTAGCATAAGAAATTGAATAATTCATTTGATATATGAGAAACAAACTGTTACAAACTGACATCGCATGTCTGGAGTTAAAATTAGATATAGAATAAATCAACATATTACCTACATTTTTATGCTCCAAAACCATTGTAACCGCCTAGGCGTTTAGGGGGGCTAATTTGACCAAAAAAAGAAACAAAAACTATTTACTTTCTTCTATGAAATTCGTGACCAATCCCGGTTGAACTCCATTTCTCTATACTTTTTACTTTTTTAGTGGAAAGGAGAGGGGTGGTGCAGGAGAAAGTTGTAAATTCAATCTGCCCACCTTATTTTTATTATTGAGTACCATAGTATGAAAATATTTTGAAACAACATTTACATGTCTACAGGATGGACAGAGACCAGTGCATAAGAAGAAATGCCGAGGCATTTTTTCAGAAAGAAGATAAAGATTTCTACGATTTCGAGGGTAAAAACTCATTTACATTCAAAAGCACTAAGATTAAGTATACGATTTCGTTTGGTACAGTTCCGTTTCAATAGAAAATAAGCCGCCATTTTATATGCTTTACGCAGTTTGATTGGACACAAGATAACCTGCTGATATGAAATTTTGCCGGAAATATTTGATATGGTGCACGGAATTTATCTACATAGCTGTCTTTCTCTATCTAATTGAGTTTATTTATCGTCGGTACTAGTTTCCAGTATGACCAGTTACCCCAGATCCATCCCAAACGTAGCTTTGATTGCTAAGATTTGTATAATAATACGAACTTAATCTCATTTAAGCACATATTTTGTTTGATGACGCAATGACACAAAATGATGACGAGGAATGGGTTCCGAACGACTTTGTGAAACTGCTTATGACTATAATGGATGAAGCTGCAAGGTAGATATTTTTTATTCTAAGTACCGTCAATCAGAATTAAAAGTTTTGTTTAATATCATTTTAGCCTAACTCGAAAACCTGAATTCGTAATTGGCACGTTTTTCTCCGGATCGGTATTCAAATCACTGTCGTATACGTGCACCGGCACGGAATTTTCATGATCCGGCAAAGACTTACTTTATGTTAAAGCTTAATCTTTATCTGAGACTAAAATAACTTCATCAAATAAAACACCATACAGATGTAAAGCCATACCTCCTGTCCTTGTTTCCATTCACCATCTTCGTTTGTCTTTGCCGGATCGTGGAAACGCCGTGACAGCGCACGTATACGACAGTGCAATTGCCTGTGAATCAAACTAGAAATATATTTGTACATGATTGGCACAGATTGCAATACTACTACTTCTACCACTGATGGAAGCTGATGATGATGATGACAAAAATGATGTGTTAATAACAGTTTTAGAAAAACAAAGTTATAAAACAGTTGTCAAATGAAATGATATAAGCTGTATCTATTTTTGCCCAATTTTGTATCCTTTAGAAATATGTCAAAATTCAGTAATTGCAAATGCTTGTTCGATGTATGAAAAACAAAACTTTTTTTGCGGTTTTAAGCTGTGTATATGAAAAAGCCACGAAGATAAAGGCACCATACAAGGTCCCAACACCATACGGGGGTCAACTAATATTTACGATGCCTGGGGAGAACTTTCTGTTCATTCATCTGAAAGACAAAAACAAAATCAGACACAGAAAACGATGGTCACAAGTAAGTACAGTCATGTTAAATGATAAAACTCTTGTGAGACAAGTACAAAGATAAAACTCTTGTGAGATGTATGAAAGAATAGAACGTCTGTGATACATTTGTAGGGGTAAGGCGTTTGTGAGACATAAGGAGGGATAAGGCATTTATGAGACATAAGACTAGTAGGGATAAAACGTTTATGAAACATTTGTAGGGAAAAGGCATTTATGAGACATAAGTAGGGATAAGGCATTTGTGAGACAGGTGTAGGGACAAGGCATTTATGAATTATTTGTAGGGATTAGGTGTTTGTGAAACATTTGTAGAGATAAGGAGTTTGAAAAACCTTGGTATGGATAAGGTATTAATAAAACATTTGTAGCAATAAGGCGTTTGTGACACATGTGTAGGGATAAGGCATTTCTGAAACATTTGTAGGGATAAGGTGTTTATGAGACAGGTGTAGGAATAAGGTGTTTTTTGAAACATTTGTTGGGATAAGGTGTTTATGAAACATTTGTAGAGATGCAGCGTTAATGAAATAATTGTAGCGATAAGGCGTTTGTAAGACATGTGTAGGAATACGATGTTTATGAAACATTTGTAGGGATAAAGCGTTTATGAAACATTTGAAGGGATGAAGCGTTTGTGGGTTATGTGTAGGGAGTATAGGTGTATGAAACACTTGCAGGGATAAGGTATTTATAAAACATTTGTAGGGATAAGGCGTTTTTTTAATCATGTGTAGGGATAAGGCGTTTATGAAACATTTGTAGGGATAAGGGTTTTATGAAACATTTGTAGGGAAAAGGCGTTTGTTAGACATGTGTAGGGATAAGATATTTATCAAACAATTTGTAGGGATTAGGCATTTATGAAACATTTGTAGGGAAAAAACGTTTGTGAGATATGTGTAGAGATAAGGCGTTTCATTTCTAGGGATAAGGCATTAATGAAACATGTGTAGGGATTAGGCGTTTGTGAGACACGTGTAGGGATTAGGCGTTTATGAATTATTTGGAGAGATAAAGCGTGTATGAAACATTTTAGGGATAAGGCGTTTGTGAAACATGTGTAGGGATTAGGCTTTTATGAAACATTTGTAGGGATATGGCATTGGTGAAACATTGGCAGGGATAAGGCATTTATGAAACATTTGTAGGGATGAAGCGTTTGTGACCCATATGTGTAGGACGTTTGTGAGACATGTGTAGAGGTAAGGCATTTAAGAATACGTGTATACGTGAGTATTTATAATCTTCTATTTAATTCATCATTCTTTTTTTTCAAGGTAATGTACATGTACTACCTGCTTGGTTTCCGTATCGTTCGCATGTGCCAGGAAACAGTGTCTGCAGCATTGAACGAAGGATTAATTAACGATCTTATTCAGTGGGAGTCGGGCAACCAGGGCACTGGTGGAAGAGTCGGCAGAAGTCAAATTTTCCAAGCGTTTGATGATCAAGTACTGAAAAAGGTATGAATGACATTTCAAGCTACACACATTTTGAAAGACATGTTCACATTCACATGATATAAGGCAGTATGATTTTGTTCACTTTTTTAAGAAAAACATTCAGATCATTTGGTCTTTTATAGATATAAATTTCTACTGTAGGCAAGCAACACGTTTCTTCTTGCACTTGATGGTGACGTTGATTTCTCACCCGGAGCTGTTCGGCTGTTACTTGACAGAATGAGGAAAAGCGAGAAAGTTGGAGCCGCTTGCGGGCGAATTCATCCCATAGGAACTGGTTTGTAACTTTTTTTCTCATCAGAAGACAAGCTTGTCTGAAGCAAAGTAAAGTTTGAACATTTGGGCGAAGAAAAGTGATGAATAATACGCGGAGCTGAAAAGAAACTGCACTAAGAATTAGTTATAACACTTTTTGTTGGTTTATAATTAAAAGTCGGTTTTAATCGTAGTTCTATCCTACAGAAAACACGAGAACCAAAAAACATATTTTCCTGATCAACTGCAGATACCATGAAGGATGGCTCATTTATCAATTGTTTGTCAAAGTAATTCTATTTAGAACCATTTCTAATATGTACTTACCATTATATGAGACATAAACAAGTCTAAAACTAATTGGATCCACAAAACCAATTGTAAAACATTAATCCCAAGTTCAATGAAGTTCTAGGCGTTTCTTCTTTTTTCAAAGATCTATGGATATTTTGATAAATTAATGGACATTTATATTTTAGGTCCAGTAGTCTGGTTCCAGAAGTTTGAGTATGCAATAGCTCACTGGCTTCAAAAAGCTACGGAGCATGTACTAGGGTGTGTCCTGTGCAGTCCGGGATGCTTCTCTATGTTCCGTGGGTCAGCTCTAATGGACGACAATGTTATGAAGAAGTACACAATCCTGCCTACAGAATCAGCCCATCATCTTATGTATGATCAAGGTATAGAAGATTTTAAGCACCAATTGTCCCGTATGTTGTATTTTCTTTGGGTTAATAATGGCATACGCAGATGAATTGATTTTTATCTCTTCAATAATCGACCATCGAATTCCGCTTTCAGTTTGATCTATTTTTGTCTTCAAAATAATATTATCTAAAACCTGAATACCACAACAGCCTAAGATCGCAAATTACAAAAGAACGCCACTTCAACGACTAAGGATTTAGATTTACTTGCAGATTTGTTGTTTGATATTATAATCTGTAGCATTTGCTTATCAGTCACAAAGTGGTTTAAGAACTTATTAGAAACAAATAGCATAGAATGGTTAATTATTGAAATAGTTCTAGTTTTCAATTAGTTTTCTATTTGATTTATATTTCATTTGGTATTTCATGATCATTATTATTAGCTCATGATGAGCTTTTAGTATGCTGTTTTGTCCGTCGTCCGTCCGTCCGTCCGTCGTCCACAATTGATTTAAAAACAACAGCTCCTCGTACACCACTGGGTCAGTTGCAGTTAAACTTTTTCAAAGTTATATAAAAATGAAATTGCATGCAGAAGTCTGGTTGCCATGGCAACTGAAAGTAAAAAAAATAAAAAATCTTCTTGTCTGAAACCACAAGACCCAGAGCTTACATCTTTGTTTGATGACTTCATCTAGCAGACTTTTGCCAAGATTGTATAAATCATGGCTCTGGGGTCAGAATTGTCCCAATCCCGGGGGTCACTTGATTTTTGCACAAATAGGAAAACCATAAAAATATTTTCAGAAACCATTAGGCCTTGGGTTTGGATATTTTGTTTGTACCACTGCTTAGTGGACCTCTACCAAGTTTATACAAATGATGGCCCCTGAATCAAAATTGGCCCCGCTTCGGGGGTCACTTGATCTTACATAGAGTTATATAGGAAAAAAGATATTTGAAGTCTTCTTGTCTGAAACCACAAGGCCTGGAGCTTACATATTTGGTTGATACCATCATCTTGTAGACCTCTACCAAAGTTTTATAAATTATGTATGTGGGACCAGAATTGGCCCAAGTCCAAGGGTCACTTGATTTTACATAGACTTATGTAGGATTTTTTTTAAATCTTCTTGTCAAAAAACATTTGGCCTAGGATTTAGATATTTTGTTTGTACTATTGTCTAGTGGACCTCTATTAAGTTTATTCAAATCACTGCCCCTGGACTAAAATTGGCCCTGCCCCATTAGTCACTTGGTTTTACAATGAGTAATAAAGGAAAAGGTTTGAAAGAAAGTGAAAGGCTTGGGATACGATACATTTAGTTCAGCATTGCCTTTTTAATAAGATGGGCCTTGGAAGATCTGGGCCCTCACCAGGGTACCCAGTCCCAAACAACTTCACCAGAACCCCTTCCCCCTCCGAAAAAAATCATTGGATGGGATAGGAATGTACTTATCCTTTATTTACCTTTGTCCTTGACGTTCATGTGATCTGCTGACCTACTTCCTTGTTTTTTGGAGCTATATCAATGAACTTTTAATTATTTGTATAAATTTGCATAAAGTCTTTAACTTTGACCTTGGCTGACCTTGACCTACTGGCCTACTTCCTTGTTTTCGACGATATGTGTTTGAAATTTTCACGATTAAGTATAAGTTTGCATACCGACGTCAAATTTGACTTTGGTTTATCTTGAACTATTGACTTTTTGTCGTGGTTTAATTTTTTAATCAAATGTGGTATTTGAACCGTCTGCCATTTGACACACCCCTTAGGCGCCACCCCTACCCCCACTCCACAAGTTGTTTGGTAGTTTCTTTTCATGTGAGCGACCCAGGACCTTCTGGTCCTTTTGTTTTATGTAAGTGATCAATTATCTTTTTTTTCCATTCTAGGCGAAGATCGGTGGCTCTGTACGCTCCTTCTGCAGCAAGGCTATAGGGTAGACTACGCGGCAGGTTCGGATGCCTTTACATACGCGCCTGAGGGTTTTGCAGAGTTCTTCAACCAGCGTCGAAGATGGATGCCTTCTACCGTGTTCAACATCATTGATCTCCTTGCTGACTACAAGAACACGGTGTATGTTAACTCCAACATCAGTATGCTGTACATATTTTACCAAGGAGCTCTCCTAATGTCCACGATGGTTGGTCCGGCAACCGTCCTAATGATGATTGCTGGAGCCAATATGGTCGTTTTCAGAGTAACCGTCATCTGGGGATTCATCATTTCTCTTGCACCGGCCGTCTTTTACTTTATTCTTTGCTTCTACGTGAAGCCAAAAATTCAGATACAGGTAGCAGAAATACTTACAGGACTTTATGCGTTCGTCATGATGATTGTGTTGGTAGGGACTGTGGTAACCGCAGCCCAGGAAAGCCCTTTTCACCCTAGCGTCATTTTTCTAGGCTTCCTTGTTTTAGCCTTTTCTTTTTCAGCTTTCTTGCATCCAAAGGAATGGTCATGCATAATATTTGGTGCGCTTTATTTCATACTTATACCAACTGGATTTTTGTTGCTAAATATCTACTCGCTTTGCAATTTACATGTTGTGTCATGGGGTACCCGTGAGGTTCCAAAGAAGAAGACCAAAGAAGAATTAGAGGAAGAGAAACGGCAAGCTGAAGAGAAGAAAAAGAAGAAGAAAGAAAGAGGATTCTTTGGAAGATTTTTTCCGACGTTCCCAACAAAAGATATCAAAGATCTTATCAGCAAAATTACCGAAAACCAGAGCTCAAAGAAAGAAGACTTAAGTTCAAGTGAAACAAATCAACTATTGAAGGAGATGAATCAACATTTGAAAGAACTTGTAGATAAAAAGAAACAACCTGAAATGGAGGAAAAACCCTTGACACAAGAAGTGCCCTCAGAAAATACAATACCAAAGCAACCAGCAAGAGTAGTAGTGACAGAAGAACCAGTAAAGTTGAAGGGTATACTCAAGCGCACTCACTCTACGGACCATCACGCTACGAGACATGCATCTATTTCAAACAGTATAAAGAATATTGATGACGATACGGATGAGACCATTTATGACAAGGTGAAGAAGAAAAGAGATGAGCTTGTCAATCCAGCTTGGTCAGAGTGTAAAGAGCTTGGAAATGGGAAAGTAATTCAGCTCGCGGACGAAGAGCTAAAGTTTTGGAAAGGTTTTGTAAGCAAGTAAGGATACAATATGTGATTTTCATTTTGAGATTATTTTTAGGGTTTCTCGATTCAAACCTGACCAGAGCTGGCTAAATTTCTCCGTGATAATAGATCTCGGACTTTAATAAACCTTAAATCTATGAATCAATGTTCTTGGATTTTTAGATACTTACAATGAATTTTTCACTTTCATCAGCATAAAATGTGATACTGACATTTTGTTTTCAGTTTTGAACGGCTCTTAAAAGAAAATGAATTTAGATGCAAGTAATTCAAGAAAAAAAAGTGAATAACTGGAACTAGCGTTCTTTGCTATATTTTGAAAATAAACGAATGTTTTTGTAACAACCTTTGGAAAAGTTATTCAACAAATTAATTCGACGTATTAAGTCATAACCATTACAACTCTGAATAGAGTGTTGACAATTTGCAATTCTGTATACTAAATTATAAATACATTCAAGGTACCTAGAACCCCTGAGCCTTACAGACGAGCAGAAAAAGACTACTGCTAAGGGGTTAATAGAGCTGCGCAACAATATTGCTCTTGGTATGGCAATGATTAATCTTCTGTGGATAGCGGTGAACTTTATGTTCCAGTTCCAGAGTCCAACATCAATCAGCTTAAAAGTATCTGTGAGTACAACATTTACATTGCATAGTAATTGCCGACCCCGCCTAGCTCAATTGATAGAGCATCAAATTATCAATCCAGGGTTTCACAGTTCAAACCCGACCAGAGCTGGCTAAGTTTTTCCATGATAATAGATCTCGGACTAAACCAATGATTTTAGTGAGGAAGCAGTCAGTCACTTGCGGAGAACTAGGTTTGTAAATCAGTATCCTGGACACCAAGGCACACTTGTAAGTTAGATAGACCACCTGAATATGACCAAAACAAAGACGTTAAGCTAACGTAAAACCTCAGTGAAAAGATGCCCAGACGCCTTTGGGCATAGAAACACGACCCTAATTCTACAGAAAACATACCTGGTATCCATTCAACTGATTTCGTTATTTTAAAATCATATTATTTCTTCGCATAGCTGCACTGCAGATTTGATTTGACACAATTGCTCTGAAGGCTTTTAGATTTAAACAGACAGACAGACAGTATCAAGGTATTGAATTTGAATAGGAGTAAGTTTAGTTATTTGAGCAAACATTACATTTGAGTAATAGGCTGTGTATTTGAGAAGTAACTCAAATGATTTCATAAAGAAATGATATAAGATATATTATGGGTTCCTTGTACGATAATGTCTTGGCTGAATGAGCAGATATCTCACAGAACCAAATATTCTTATTTTCATGGACCAGTTCATGTGAAAAAAGTAGCGAGTCAGTCACTGACAGGTCTGTACCCACATTTTTCTTGGAGTTCGTGTCTGCGAACCAAATCTTGATCTATTGCAGGGTTCTGCGGATCCCGATAGTCCAGAATACCTTGAAGAAAATCAGGAGGAATCGGAAGATGAGTCCGCTGATAATATAGTCAAAGTTGACGTTCTCGGGTTGCTGTTTATATTCTTCTATCTGGCAATTTTACTTCTCCAATTTATTGGCATGATGATTCATCGATGGGGAACCTTTCAGCATCTGGTTTCAGTGACAAAACTCAAGAACCCATTCTATATGGTAAAATAAAACTGTTTATTTGATTGTTCTATGTGAATTTTGATTGTTTGGTATTTAATCCTAAGGCGTTAACATCTATTTCATTCGTTTGGTCAATTGACCCTTATGTGTCTACATCATTTTGATTGTTAGGTTATTTGATCCTAACACGTTCACATCTATTTTGATTGCTTTGTTATTTTATTCTAATGGGTTCATATCTGTTTTGATTGTCTGGTTATTTGATCCTAATGTGTTCACATCTATTTTATTGTTTGTTTATTTGATCATAATGCGTTCACATCTGTTTTGATTGTTTGGTTATTTGATCCTAATGCGTTCACATCTGTTTTGATTGTTTGGTCATTTGATCCTAATGCGTTTACATCTATTTTGATTGTTTGGTCATTTGTTCCTAATGCATTTACATTTATTTTGATTGTTTGGTCATCTGATCCTTATGCGTTCACATCTATTTTGATTGTTTTGTTATTTTATTCTAATGCGTTCATATCTGTTTTGATTGTCTGGTTATTTGATCCTAATGCGTTCACATCTATTTTATTGTTTGTTTATTTGATCATTATGCGTTCACATGTATTTTGATTGTCTTTTTTTTCATTTTATCCTAATGCGTTCACATCTGTTTTGATTGTTTTGTCATTTGATCCTAATGCGTTCACATCTATTTTGATTATTTGGTCATTTGATCCTAATACATTTACATCTATTTGATTGTTTGTTCATTTGATCCTAATGTGTTCACATCTATTTTGATCGTTTGTTTATTTGATCCGAATGCATTTACATCTATTTTGATTGTCTGGATATTTTGTCCTAATGCGTTCACATCTGTTTTGATTGTTTGGTTATTTGATCCTAATGCGTTCACATCTGTTTTGATTGTTTGGTCATTTGATCCTAATGCGTTTACATCTATTTTGATTGTTTGGTCATTTGTTCCTAATGCATTTACATTTATTTTGATTGTTTGGTCATCTGATCCTTATGCGTTCACATCTATTTTAATTGTTTTGTTATTTTATTCTAATGCGTTCATATCTGTTTTGATTGTCTGGTTATTTGATCCTAATGCGTTCACATCTATTTTATTGTTTGTTTATTTGATCATTATGCGTTCACATGTATTTTGATTGTCTTTTTTTTCATTTTATTCTAATGCGTTCACATCTGTTTTGATTGTTTTGTCATTTGATCCTAATGCGTTCACATCTATTTTGATTATTTGGTCATTTGATCCTAATGCATTTACATCTATTTGATTGTTTGTTCATTTGATCCTAATGTGTTCACATCTATTTTGATCGTTTGTTTATTTGATCCGAATGCATTTACATCTATTTTGATTGTCTGGATATTTGGTCCTAATGCGTTCACATCTGTTTTGATTGTTTGGTTATTTGATCCTAATGCGTTCACATCTGTTTTGATTGTTTGGTCATTTGATCCTAATGCGTTTACATCTATTTTGATTATTTGGTCATTTGATCCTAATGCATTTACATCTATTTTGATTGTTTGTTCATTTGATCCTAATGAGTGTACATCTATTTTGATTGTTTGTTCATTTGATCCTAATGAGTTTACATCTATTTTGATTGTCTGGATATTTGGTCCTAATGCGTTCACATCTGTTTTGGTTGTTTTGTTATTTGATCCTAATGCGTTCACATCTGTTTTGATTGTTTGATCATTTGATCCTAATGAGTTTACATCTATTTTGATTGTCTGGATATTTGGTCATAATGCGTTCACATCTGTTTTTAGTGTTTTGTTATTTGATCCTAATGCGTTCACATCTGTTTTGAGTGTTTGATCATTTGATCCTAATGCGTTCACATCTGTTTTTAGTGTTTTGTTATTTGATCCTAATGCGTTCACATCTGTTTTTAGTGTTTTGTTATTTGATCCTAATGCGTTCACATCTGTTTTGAGTGTTTGATCATTTGATCCTAATGCGTTTACATCTATTTTGATTGTTTGGTCATTTGTTCCTAATGCATTTACATCTATTTTGATTGTTTGGTCATTTGTTCCTAATGCATTTACATCTATTTTGATTATTTAGTCATTTTTTCCTAATGCATTTACATCTATTTTGATTGTTTGGTCATTTGTTCCTAATGCATTTACATCTATTTTGATTGTTTGGTCATTTGTTCCTAAAGCATTTACATCTATTTTGATTGTTTGGTCATTTGTTCCTAATGCATTTACATCTTTTTTGATTGTTTGGTCATTTGTTCCTAATGCATTTACATCTATTTTGATTGTTTGGTCATTTGTTCCTAATGCATTTACATCTATTTTGATTGTTTGGTCATTTGTTCCTAATGCATTTACATCTATTTTGATTGTTTGGTCATTTGTTCCTAATGCATTTACATCTATTTTGATTGTTTGGTCATTTGTTCCGAATGCATTTACATCTATTTTGATTGTTTGGTCATTTGTTCCTAATGCATTTACATCTATTTTGATTGTTTGGTCATTTGTTCCTATTGCATTTACATCTAGTTTGATTGTTTGGTCATTTGTTCCTAATGCATTTACATCTATTTTGATTGTTTGGTCGTTTGTTCCTATTGCATTTACATCTATTTTGATTGTTTGGTCATTTGTTCCTAATGCATTTACATCTATTTTGATTGTTTGGTCATTTTTTCCTAATGCGTTCACATCTATTTTATTGTTTGTTTATTCGATCCTAATGCATTTACATCTATTTTTAGTGTTTTGTTATTTGTCCTAATGAATTTACATCTATTTTGATTGTCTGGTTAGTTGATCCTAATGCTTTTTCGTCTATTTTGAGTGTTTGGTCATTTGATCCTAATGCATTTACATCTATTTTGATTGTTTGGTCGTTTGTTCCTAATGCATTTACATCTATTTTGATTGTTTGGTCATTTGATCCTAATGCATTTACATCTATTTTGATTGTTTGGTCATTTGTTCCTAATGCATTTACATCTATTTTGATTGTTTGGTCATTTGATCCTAATGCGTTTACATCTCTTTTGATTGTTTGGTCATTTGTTCCTAATGCATTTACATCTATTTTGATTGTTTGGTCATTTGATCCTAATGCGTTCACATCTATTTTATTGTTTGTTTATTTGATCCTAATGCATTTACATCTATTTTAATTGTTTGGTCATTTGTTCCTAATGCGTTCACATCTATTTTATTGTTTGTTTATTTGATCCTAATGCATTTACATCTATTTTGATTGTTTGGTCATTTGATCCTAATGCGTTCACATCTATTTTATTGTTTGTTTATTTGATCCTAATGCATTTACATCTATTTTAATTTTTGTCCTAATGCATTTACATCTGTTTTGATTGTCTGGTTAGTTGATCCTAATGCTTTTTCATCTTTTTTGAGTGTTTGGTCATTTGATCCTTATGTATTTACATCTATTTTGAGTGTCTGATTATTTGATTCTAACGCATTCACACCTATTTCGTTTATTTTGGTTATTTGATTCTAACGCATTTACATCTATTTTGTTTATTTGGTTATTAGATCCTAACGAATTTACATACGATGGTGCATCAATAAATTCTTAAACTAATTCAATAGCGGGGAAATGATTTAATTTAAGTACCTAAAATTATTACTCCTTCTCAAAGTAACGTCCCATGCACGATTTGCACTTGTCCCATCTCTCGACCCATGACTCGAACACGTGTTGTAACCCGTCACGTGACATCTCCCGCAGCTGTCTGTCTTCGGCACACCTAAGTTCCTCTCTTGACTCAAACTTCGTACCACGAAGACTGTTTTTTAAAGTTGGAAACAGCCAGAAGTCAAAAATTGCTAGGTCCGGGCTGTAGGGTGGGTGCGGTAACAGTTCGACGTTGAGTTTTTCTAGTGTATCCATGACAACGTGGCTTGAATGGCTCGGCGCGTTGTCGTGATGTAATATGAATCCGGACCTAAGTAGATGTGGGCGTTTTCTCCTTATTGCTGCCATGAGTTCCGTTCTAAGTAATGTTACATAATAGTTCCGAGTGACTGTCGTTTTCGGAGGAACAAAGTGGTTTAGCACTACACCGTATATATCAGAGAATATAATGGCCATAACCTTCCCGGAACTTGGAACTTATCGCTTTTGTAGGGGAAGGCGAGGGGAAAAAGTGAATCCACGAATCATCACATATTATCACTCGATTTAGAAGGTAATCGCCTTCTTCACGATACCTCTTGTCATACTGCTGACACATTTTCACCCTTACCCCCATCTGCTCCGACGTAAACAAACGAGGCACCCATCTTGCTGAAACGCGGCGCATTCTTAATCTAACAGTCATAATGCCCTGAGCTGTACCATATGAAATAGCGAACTTATCTACACTTACTCGTCTATCGCGGAGTATGTACTCCTGAATGGCAGCCACTGTTTCTTCATCTGTTACAGTCACTTGTCTACCTGCACGACTGTCGTCTTCAGTTGCCTCTCTACCGTCTTTAAACCGCTTTATCCACTTTAAAATAGCACCTTTTGACAGAGCAGCCTCTCCGTAAACTTTTTGCAAATCTTCACGAATATCGGAAAAAGACTTTCCGAGTTTTGTGTAAAACTTTATAACGATGCGCTGTTCGGTGACGCTGTGTGACGCCATTTTCGAACGGACGCCCGTAACGTGACGTCGTTTATGGTTTATGACGTCATAAGTGATGACGTCAAAGTTGTGTACATAGCACAATTCAATTTGAAATAATCTGTTTTCACAGCATTTAAAGTTTCGTTTTAAACGGACCAGTAGTTTTGACGCTATTGAATTAGTTTACGAATTTATTGATGCACCCTCGTATATTTTGTTCAACATTGTTATTTAATCCTAACTCGTTCACATTCATATTGTTTGTTTTGTTATTTGATCCTAACGTTTTCACATCTGATTTGTTCGTTTGGTTATTTGACTCTAATGCGTTCACATCTGTTTTGATTGTTTGGTTATATTATACTTATGCGTTCACATTTATTTTGATTGTTTTGTTACATGAAACTTACGCGTTCACATCTATTTTGGGTGTTTATATGTATCTTTTTGTTCTGACATTTCCGTTTAGTCCTCAACAAGCATATTTGTTTAATATTTATTCTAGTTTTAACTTGTCATTCATTGTTCAAATTTACTGACCAGAATGTCTTTCGTCTCCGTAAATCAGGGTTCGGTGCACAAACTATCGTTACTACAGAGATAAAAAAGAAAGTCAAGAGTTTTGCATTGACCCCTCGAACTGCTTAAGATAAATATTTTATTATTTCGAGGTATTGTTCTGCAACAAAGGTTCAAGAACTTATTCATAAAACATTTTTAAGCTTGACCGAAAAACAAAGAACAAACAACGGAACATGGACAATACTGAAGGAGTAAAGACTGCCAGAGAAGCAAGAGACATAATTGAAACAATTCTTAACGAACCCTTACCAGATTATAGCGATGATAGCGAAGAAGAGGAAGAGTTTGAGAAAGAAGTAATAGAAGAACTAGAGGTTCTCCAGAAAACGGGGTCAAGGTGCGTAGGATACTACTCTATACATTTGTATTTCTGCATATTCTTCCATTGAAGATGTACACAGTTTTTATATGTAAAATACTCCTTTGTAAAAAAGTAAGATCTTCATAAAATGTATTCTCTGCAGGACATTTTTCATACTAACATAGGTATGCAGAGCTGTTGTGTTCTACTTTCGTTTTGAGTCAAGCATAAAACGTGAAGGGGAAGCATGTGACTGCGTAAATCACAGTACTTTTGGAAGATTTTGATCATTTGATTTCCTTACTATATTCCCGGTATTATTATATGTTAATAAATAAGTGATTTGATATTGGCACTGTTATATGTCCGAGGGCAGTCGTATTGGCATTCGGCCTCGTGCCAATACAACTGTCTCGAGGACAAATAACAGTGCCAATATCAAATCACTTATTTATTGACAATTTTATTAAATAACTACATGTGATTGCCTCCCAGTTATAGTCAGTATTGATTGCTTGGGAGTATCAAGTAGAAGTAGAAGTAATGAAGGTAACACTCAAGCATTTCCTCCGCGCTCGACATTTTCCTAGACGACTCATCCATGTTAAGCAAACGCTTGTTATTTTGTGAAACCGTCACGTTGTAAATTTAGCAAACGTGATAAAACACTACTAATAGAGTATTCGTTTAAATTTGAAGAAACGGTCCCGAGTTCAAACACTAATTAATATGCAAGCTGTCAACATTTAAAACATAATGGCTGACGTTTCCCTGATCTTCCTGCAGTGATTCTATATCAGAATTTGGCCCTTTGTAATGAGCCAATGAAATCTCTCAAAACGCGGGCTATATATCTATATCACTTTCTGGCCCGGGGCCGCTGACTGATATAGATATTGGCCCTGTTATAGAGGAGGCCGTAGTAATATCGGACGTGTGTTACGACGCAAATTGTAATAAAAACGCAAATTGTAATAATTATTACTATTTGCGTTTTTGTTACAATTTGCGTTAAAAACGTAACGCAAATTGTAATAACGCAAATTGTAATAAAAATTCAAAATCGGAATTCAAGGTGGATTTAAGGCTATTGTAATGTATTATTATATAAAATGGCTATATAATCCATTTTAAGACATTTCCCGGGAAATTCACTTCTTCTAGAATATATCGAATACAACCGTTATAAGGGAGAAAAAGTTTATTACAATTTGCGTTTTGTTACAATTTGCGTTGCAAACGGTAACGCAAATTGTAATAACGCAAATTGTAATAAAAATCCAAAATCGGAATTCAAGGTGGATTTAAGGTTATTGCAATGTATTATTATATAACATGGCTCTAACATCCATTTTATGACATTTCCCGGGAAATTCACTACTTCTCGAATATATCGAATACTATCCTTATGAGGAAGAAAAAAGTTTATTACAATTTGCGTGTTATTACAATTTGCGTTGCAAACGGTAACGCAAATTGTAATAACGCAAATTGTAATAAAAATTCAAAATCGGAATTCAAGGTGGATTTAAGGCTATTGCAATGTGTTATCATCTAAAATGGCTATAGAATCCATTTTAAGACATTTCCCGGGAAATTCACTACTTCTAGAATATATCGAATACTACCGTTATAAGGGAGAAAAAGTTTATTACAATTTGCGTTTTATTACAATTTGCGTTGCAAACGTAACGCAAATTGTAATAACGCAAATTGTAATAAAAATCCAAAAATCGGAATTCAATGTGGATTTAAGGTTATTGCAATGTATTATTATATAACATGGCTCTAACATCCATTTTATGACATTTCCCGGGAAATTCACTACTTCTAGAATATATCCAATACTATCCTAATGAGGGAGAAAAAAGTTTATTACAATTTGCGTTTTATTACAAAATGCGTTGTAAACAGTAACGCAAATTGTAAAAATGCAAATTGTAATAAAAATTCAAAATCGGAATTTAAGGTGGATTTAAAGCTATTGCAATGTATTATTACATAAAATGGCTATATAATCCATTTTAAGACATTTCCCGGGAAATTCACTACTTCTAGAATATATCGAATACTACCGTTATAAGGGAGAAAAAGTTTATTACAATTTGCGTTTTATTACAATTTGCGTTGCAAACGTAACGCAAATTGTAATAACGCAAATTGTAATAAAAATCCAAAATCGGAATTCAAGGTGGATTTAAGGTTATTGCAATGTATTATTATATAACATGGCTCTAACATCCATTTTATGACATTTCCCGGGAAATTCACTACTTCTAGAATATATCGAATACTATCCTTATGAGAAAGAGAAAAAAGTTTATTACAATTTGTGTTTTATTATAATTTGCGTTGCAAACGGTAACGCAAATTGTAATAACGCAAATTGTAATAAAAATTCAAAATTGGAATTCAAGGAGGATTTAAGGCTATTGCAATGTTTTATTATATAAAATGGCTATATAATCCATTTTAAGACATTTCCCGGGAAATTCACTACTTTTAGAATATATCGAATACAACCGTTTTAAGGGAGAAAAAGTTTATTACAATTTGCGTTTTATTACAATTTGCGTTGCAAACGTAACGCAAATTGTAATAACGCAAATTGTAATAAAAATCCAAAATCGGAATTCAAGGTGGATTTAAGGTTATTGCAATGTATTATTATATAACATGGCTCTTACATCCATTTTATGACATTTCCAGGGAAATTCACTACTTCTAGATATATCGAATACTATCCTAATGAGGGAGAAAAAAGTTTATTACAATTTGCGTTTTTATTACAAAATGCGTTGTAAACAGTAACGCAAATTGTAATAACCCAATCAACAGAAACTGTAATAAAAAATAATGCCAGAATATAAGGTGAAATAAAGGTCAAATTGACAAAACACAAAAAAACATAAACGTTCTAAACTCTTTTAATCACACAGATCTATACAGTAGATGTTAGCAAACACAGGGGAAGTATTTCTAAACCAACACTATAATCAATGGAATCATCTTGCGGAGGCTTTGTGACAACGCATAATGTTACAATGAGCAAAATGTAACAACAATCTCTAAAAGTAACAATTAGTTGCATAAAATGTTACGAAATTTCAAAATGTTACAGCCTTTCGCAAAATGTTACAAACTGCCTTGTACTTAAAGTTACAAAACTTGTGCAAAATGTAACTGCCATTTTGCTTGTACTAAATATTACAACTTCGTGTGACATATGTTACACTGGAATGGCACCATAGATGGTATCATATAACTTTGACAAATAGAAAAAAATGTTAAGGAAGCGCCGCAGTACTGTTAATATAACTCTTGGATAAATATGTCATTGTGTAATTTGCGTTTATTTATCGTTGCTACCGGGAATGCCATGTATGTGCGACGTCTCCAGAAGAGTGTTATAGTCCGACAACGACCTGTGAGTGACCAACGATCAGCTAGGCCCATTTTGTGTGGGAAACGGGAAGAAGCAAATATTTACTATCGGTTTTATTCTTTAAATTTGTTATTTCTGTTGCATATGTCAATAGAATTTGTTGTTGCATCCCACTTAATGTTGAACGAAAAGTGTAATTTGTCATTATGCTTTCTTGACCAATAAATAAGGATCTATTACAGTAATTTTTCCTGGATGTTGCACACGACACTTTCCTTATTGCGTCCACGGTATTTTGGCTGATCTAAAAATAACCAATGTAAATATTTACATTTTTTGAGGTCAGTCATAACTATAAGGTCATGAAGCTTTAAAGGAATGTAGATCAAGTGGAACTACGCACGTGCGTTTTTTCGTCTCCCTCCTCCCGGAGAAAACAGAGTTACCGCCCTTGATTTAGTGATGACATACCCTTGACATTTTGACTTTACCACATACCAATGACATGTTCGAGACCTTACCACATGTATGTAGCACGGTCCAGGTCTCCAATATTTATGTTACGGACGGAACCTTGCACCATATCTATGACAACTGGGGTTGGAATAGGCTCTTGAAAAAGTGTGTAATATTATGAAAAGTGTAAGCATCCTCTAGAAAATATAATCGAACCCCTCTAGATGTTTTGACTGGCCGAACATCCTCGAGAAAATGTATTCGGACCCGCTTTAGATTATTTGACTGGCCGGATATCCTCGAGAAAACGTAATCAGACCCCCTCTGAAAGTGATTTGATTTGACCTCCTCTGTAATTTGTGGTTGATCCCTTGTTGAGTGATTGAAATTGACTACTTTACAATATATGACATTAGATTCCATGTATTGAACCTACATTAATTAATTCAAAACCATAATTTTCCAAATCTCAGAGGGGTCATGACCGCCTGCCCCTCTCCCCTGCCCCCCACCCCCTTCTGGATCCGCGTATGGCCCGGGTAAGGTACTTATTATGAAGAACCTGGCTGTAACTGTAGTAAGCTGAGACTGGTGGAAACTGTAAGAAGTAGCCCCGTCACCACTACAGTGTAGTTATTTATTCTGGTCCTCCTTGGGCCTTGAGTCTGGCTCTGTTTGCTAGATTGAGTTGCATCCCACTTTTGACATTTTGTCTGTGGTTATTTACATGGACATGTGGTGGTTTGATCCAACTGCATGCCCGCCTCCGGCTATGTCTTTTCTTGTCGTGTAGATCTTCCCTCCTGTGTTGGAGAACCACCTCCAAGGCATAGAATAACGTTGTATACACCAATCACCACAATAAATCCCTTCACCACGAAAATGATAATCACTTTGGCAACTATATAACAGTTAAACAGTTCGGCAACAGTATTCTAAATATTATGGACAAAATAAGCTATTCTTTGACCAGTAGGGCTACTGCTGACCCAGAGTACGGAGCACGGACTGGCGTGCAATATCAAGGTTATACAGAACTCGGCTGTAATCTACCTCGAACTGGTGGAGAACTTCCATTTCTGGCAATCTGGTATATTCTTGAAGTATTGGCCAGCAGTTTATCACAATCTGTTTTTGGGCTTCTCATGAATACTCTTCCCAATGGCAGGTAGTCAACTCGTACCATTTCGAAGCAATATTTTGCAGAACGGCACAACACTACTCAAGGACGCACAGTCTAGCACAAAATGCCTGTCAGTTTCTGGTGATTCTGATATATTCTAGAAGTAGTGAATTTCCCGGGAAACGTTTTAAAAAGGATTATTGAGCCATTTTATATAATAATACATTGCAATAACCCTAAATCGACCTTGAATTCCGATTTGGATTTTTATTACAATTTGCGTTATTACAATTTGCGTTACGTTTGCAACGCAAATTGTAATAAAACGCAAATTGTAATAAACTTTTTCTCCCTTATAATGGTTGTATTCGATATATTCTAGAAGTAGGGAATTTCCCAGGAAATGTCTTAAAATGGATTATAGAGCCATTTTATAAAGTAATACATTGCAATAACCTTAAATCCACATTGAATTCCGATTTTGTATTTTTATTACAATTTGCGTTATTACAATTTGCGTTACCGTTTACAACGCGAATTGTAATAAAACGCAAATTGTAATAAACTTTTTCTCCCTCATAACGATAGTATTGGATATATTCTAGAAGTAGGGAATTTTCCGGGAAATGTCTTAAAATGGATTATAGAACCATTTTATATTATAATACACTGCAATAACCCTAAATCGACCTTGAATTACGATTTTGGATTTTTATTACAATTTGCGTTTTATTACAATTTGCGTTGTAAACGGTAACGCAAATTGTAATAAAACGCAAATTGTAATAAACTTGTTTCTCCCTTGTAAGGATAGTATTCGATATATTCTAGAAGAAGTGAATTTTCCGGGAAATGTCTTAAAACGGATTATATAGCCATTTTATATAACAATACATTGCAATAGCCTTAAATCCACCTTGAATTCCGATTTTGAATTTTTGTTACAATTTGCGTTATTACAATTTGCGTTACCGTTTGCAACGCAAATTATAAAAAAACGCAAATTGTAATAAACTTTTTCTCCCTTAGAACGATAGTATTCGATATATTCTAAAGTAGTGAATTTCCCGGGAAATGTCATAAAATGGATTATATAGCCATTTTATATAATAATACATTGCAATAGCCATAAATCCACCTTGAATTCCGATTTTGAATTTTTATTACAATTTGCGTTATTACAATTTGCGTTACCGTTTGCAACGCAAATTGTAATAAAACGCAAATTGTAATAAACTTTTTCTCCCTTATAACGGTTGTATTCGATATATTCTAGAAGAAGTGAATTTCCCGGGAAATGTCTTAAAATGGATTCTATAGCCATTTTATATAATAATACATTGCAATAGCCTTAAATCCACCTTGAATTCCGATTTTGAATTTTTATTACAATTTGCGTTATTACAATTTGCGTTACCGTTTGCAACGCAAATTGTAATAAAACGCAAATTGTAATAAACTTTTTTTTTCCTCATAAGGATAGTATTCGATATATTCTAAAAGTAGTGAATTCCCCGGGAAATGTCTTAAAATGGATTATATACCCATTGTAGATAATAATACATTGCAATAACCCTAAATTCACGATTTTGACTTTTTGTTTCAATTTGCGTTATTACAATTTGCGTTACGTTTGTAACGCAAATTGTAACAAAAACGCAAATTGTAATAATTATTACAATTTGCGTTTTTATTACAATTTGCGTCGTAACAGACGTGGTCTATGCCGTTTTATAGGGCTAAAAATATTAAGTTATTTAATAAAATTTAGTAAAATTCCTGTTAAAAGATAACTGAAAAATGCTGACTAGCGTTCAGAATTAGAATTCTAGAACAAAAGTGAATAAAAACATGGACAACTGTTGATCTATTTCGCGTAAGAGACCTTCATTAGATTTTATTGTTGACTGTTGGACAATTTGAAAATTGTAAAATTTTGTAAAACAGGTACCGTGTAACTATTAATGAAAATGGTTTGAGAGCAACATCTAGACGGCTTGGAGAAACTATGGGAGAACTTGGAACATCAAGGTCAGTTGCAGCTTTGTCAAGAAGTACCAGAATGATTCAGGATGGCTTGGAGGCGTCACGACGTAGATTCGCTCATGCCCCCGATGCCGAGAGAATTAGGCAAGGAATGCAGTTTGAGTACCTCAGATCACAGGACAGATACATCGACAGACCGCTTCCACCAATAAGACAAAATAGATTGAACCTAGGACCTGGAAGATCTGAGCTCGTTGCACGACTACAGGAAAGAGATCCAAACGTCACTAGAATTTTCGAAGAGTAAGGGATTGTTTTCGTATGATCGCCACTTATTTTTCTAATTTTTAACTCACAAAAAATATCTATGGATGGAAATTAAATTGAGATATTAATGGGCTATTTTAGGTGAAAAAAAAGAGTTGTAGCCGCAATTTTCATATTTTATATCTAAAATTCTATGAAGAGCATAATTTAAAAAGAGTATTGACCAAAATTGCCCGAAACTTGGCATGATAATTCTAAATCATCAGAAGGATTGAATTTATTCAAGACCAATACATTTTGTAGACCGTTTTTTTATAGATTTTTCAAAGTTTTTCTCATTCACAATGTTTGTTTAATATTTAATTAATAAGAACAATAATAAGTCACACTGGTCAAGGTCACACTGGAAGGTCAGATAATGTTCGTGTCCGCTCTGTAAATCCTTTACCCCTTATAGGATTTTCTTCAAACTTGGCTCAAATGTTCACCTCGTAATAGCAATATGCAGAACCCATGTTGACCGTGTACTAGCTCAAGGTCAAGGTCACACTTGAAGATCAAATATTTGACAATGAATTATAAGACAAGGATTTTCTTCTAACTTTGCCCAAATGTTCATCTCAACAAGGCAATGTGTATAATCCATATTGCCCTTGAGTCAGCTCAAAGTCAAGGTCATACTGGAAAGTCAGACAATTTTTATGTCCGCTCTTTAAATCCTATACCCCTTGAAGGATTTTATTTAAACTTAGCTCAAATGTTTCCCAGATGAAGAGGATATGCAGAACTGGTGTTGAACTTGTGTTGCCCTTGTATTAGCTCATGGTCAAGGTCACACATGAAAAATATACATGATAGACAATCAAATTAAGATGAGGACTTTTTTTCTTACTTGGCTGAATACATGATATTCTTTATTTTAGCTCATAATTTCTTTGTTTTTGTAAATTTGCAAAATCAAAGGTTATTGTTACATGTTTCCTGATATGATGATTCAAAATTTATTCATTACTATTACCTGTAAAGTGTTGTCTTTTTTCCATCAAACACAACTATTTTATGCCACAACAGTTATTCCCTTTTCCATATATTCAAATATCCAAGTCACCTTCTATCGATGACATTGGTAGGGGGTATGAATCGCATTCAGCGATAGTTCTAGTTTATAGTCTGCTTTCGTCTGCTCTCATCTGCCATGGTCTGTCAGTAAAACACCTGGCTTGCAAAGAGGCCTGGGTAGTGGGGAAGGACGTGGCGATTTTTATGCCCTGTGGATATGATTATCTGAATCCTGCGACAGTTAGTTTAAACTATATGATATGAACATATCATTTTTAAGATGTATGTTTTTGATATATGCAGTTCAGTTGAAGATGGACCCTTAGTGCAGGAGAGGGACCCTGAAGACGATATTTACGACAGGATAGGATCCCACGGTAAGTAACTGTAATTTAAAAAATGTAATTTTTCCTATCCGCAAGGGTTATTTGTTTATTTTTATAATAACGAAAATATCATTGCAATGTGTAATACAAGTTTCACTCGTAATAAGTAACACATATTGCGGAAATACACACTTATGTTAAAATATAGTGACAGTGATAGTGTATTATGAAACTATTATGATATATATCAAATTTCCTTTATTCAAATATTGCAAATTTGGTTACTGTTTAAATTTAAATGCTGTAGTTTGTTTTGGCTACTTAAAGCCAAAATTTCATTGCATTATATGAAAGTTACATTAGTGTTTACCTTTCTAGCGTTTCCAGCAATATAAGTTCGCATTAATTCATGTATAACAATCTCTGTGTGGATTATAGGTATAATTCTGAAATATAATCGATTTATCTATCCCCTGTTAAAGATTATGCTAACCACTTTCATTTGCAGAAATAAATGTTTTAAACATTAATACTTTATTATTTTATTACGAAAACTGCAAGATATTATTATGATATAATGCACAAAGAAATTAGACAAATTTGAAGGTTAATATACCACACAGGATCATTCATATGCAATATCTTTATGATGTAATACACACAGGATCATTCATATGCAATATCCTTATCATGTAACACACAAAGGAATTTCATAAATTTAAATGCAATCTGTTTATGTTATAATGCACAGAGAAATTTCATGACATTCTAGAATCTCATGATGTTTTAAACAGAGACACATATCTTATAATGTATTTCACAGAGACACATAATCTTACAAAGTACTGCACAGAGACACATATTTAATAATTTATTGCAAAGAGACACACATCTAATAATGTATTGCAAAAAGACACATATCTAATAGTGTATTGCACAGAGACACACATATCTTATAATGTATTGCACAGAGACACGAAACACAAATTATCAGACAAGTTTTTATTTTAGGAACTGTAAGTCGACAAATCGGGAGGAGGCTAAGGTTATACGCAAGATCTGTTGAAAATATGGAATCATCATTATCGAATGGTGGACAAAGGCTTAACACGGTTTCATTTCAAAATTCTGGCAGACCTACGTCTATGGTTGGTATATAGAATTACGTCATAGAATAGTTAGTTCGTTTGAAAATAACATTTAACTGACAAAATTACTAGCAGTACATTTGAAACAAATGATGTAATGTACACTTTTTTTAAATACAAAAGCATTTTATCCACAGTTGTACTTTAGATTTTGAAAAAAGGCTTGTTTTCACCTGAAGATAAAGCTAATTCTGTTTCTAGCTTTGGCTATACTGAAGTAATTCTTTTTGCTGTTGGCTTGCTTGAAAAAAATGTTTTGGGTTTTTAGTAGACTATCTAAGCCAGTGATAAAGGTAGATAAATATACTAAAAAGTAGATTCAATCCATGTAAGAGTGATTGTTAAAAATAGTATGTGTAAGTAAAAGGTATTTTTGGGAAGATGTAGTGAAGTATATATGATATTAATCCTTTTCATTGGACTGTAAAAGATGTAGATATTTTTTAAAGAATATGTTTTTTATGCATTTATTTATCAAGTAGTGGGTTTAACCTGGCAGTAAAAGTATGTAACATAGTAACCAATGTGTCAAAACTAACTATACAGGCTAGGGTGTAAACACCTAAAGAAAACGACCACTTTCACCTTTACATGTACAAATAAATTATAGTTAACAAACTAATATGATCAAGACTTAATGGTTGGGTAACGACAAACATTTTGGTTGGTAATAAGCAAAGACGTATTCGGAACTTCAACGCTGGTATGATATGTCAGTTATCATTATCTTATTTATAGTACTCGGACTATAAGATCAGTTTCTACACATATGTACCACAGATACTTACTTAGTGCATTTGTTACAGAGTAAAAGCGACAATTTAATTCAAAAGATATTTGTTTTTCTTTTTGATATTTTACTATACCAGCTTTTCAGGCATCAAAATTAAAATTTATATGCCCTAGCTAACACTAACAGTGCCCCCCTTTTTTCTACTTTTACTGGCAAAAATTCCAACCTTATCTATTCCAAAAGTAGTCTCTCATTATGGGCTAAGATTATTCAATTATTTATTTGTTCCAGGTAACGTGATGTAGTATATGAAAAATAGTATTCATTTTAAAGAATAACTGAAATCACTACGAATTACCTTTACACGTGCAAAAATATGATATTTGAACTCTTTGTTAATCGTTGTTTCTTGTTTTTTTTCATTTGCAAGCATTTTGCAGGTATTAAAGTCCTACATTTGAACCCTGACTGCCTTAAAAATCATACACTTCCGAATAAGGTGTTAAGATGAGGTATTTTAAAATGATCAGACAGGAAACATGCACTGTGAAATGTTGCACTGGAGAGAAATTTCATTATGGAACCAGACAGAGATCATTTATTAGATAGAACTGTAAAGAATTGTGAATTTATTCTTTCTTCTTAACCCTTAACCCGCTTGAACTGAAAGTGATTAGCCTTTGCCACCAGTATAGAGCCAGGCCAGCCTGCACATCCGTGCGGTCTGACCAGGCTCTATACTGTTGGTAGGTCAATTTTTGTATTTTGATAATGAAATCCCTTAAACTTTGAATGGACTGTTCCAAATTCGAAGCTGGACAAATCCATTGCAAAAATTCAGCAGATTAAGGGTTAAGGATTACTTTTTATGATATACTAGGCATCATCCATTATATTTCAGCATTGGCATTTGCAAAACCATAACAGTCATCAGCATCGGAATGATCGTGATCAGCGAGATAATCGCGGTTATTCAAATCACCGCGATTATCGATATAACCGAAATAATTATTATTGAAACGGTAATATTAATTCAGGTTCACAATATACCTACAGATTCTATATCCCTATGTATACTTAGCAAACCCAAGCTATGTAGAAATTAACGCTTTAGCAGTAATTGACATTATTGAAATATGACGTAATCATGAACTCCCGTATTCTCCATGTATATTTACACAGCCAATAGATTTAGAGTAAACGCATCGATATTACATGCGACTACTTGTAGCATATACTTCAGGTATGGGTGTGGGTCAATCTTTGAGAATCATTTCTCGTTTCAGAATAAAAATGTACAACTGTCGATTGCCAGATTATTAATTAAAACTTTTTTCTCAGGAAGAAAGAACTAGAATACTAAAAGAAATGCATTTCTCATTATAATCCTAAACCACATTGTACTGAATTGGTTAAAACACGTTTTATTGGTCGCTGAAATTAGAATGTGGTGTTCATTTCTCAAGTATGGAAAGTTTAAATTAGTGTAAAATAGGTGGGGGCCAGTTACGGCAACGATATATTGTGAATATTGTTTTTCAGTAAAGGACTTGCTGTTACACTAACTGACCTTATTCAACTACTTACAGATTGCTTAAAATGGTTTTATTCATGTTTGTTGTTGTTTTTTTCTTCTTCTTTTTGCATGGATTAAATTATTTGTAATTACTTGGTTGTGTTTATGCTAAATATGTACTAATTAGATTTTGTATGGCATAATTATGTCTCCTCTCCATATGCTGGGGAGAGACATATTGTTTTTGGGAGAATTGTCCGTCCGTCTGTATGACAAAGATTCTTGGTGTCGAGTGTATCGTTAAGCGTTTGCATTACAGTCATGAAATTTTACAGGAATGTTAATCAGCACATTCCGTTATGCACATGTGGTTTTGTTTTAAAAGAAAACCACTAAAAGTGGAGTTATGGGTCTTGACTTGGTCAAAATTTGCATGTCACACAGTTTGTGTCGCCTCTATCTGTGATGAAGACTAGTGACTTATGAGTGTTTACAGGAATGTTCATCAGCACATGCCGTTGTGCAAATGTGGTTTTGTTTTTGAGGAAGCCCAGTACTAGCAGAATAATGGGCTTTGACTTAGTTAAAATCTTCATGTCAGCTACAAATTTTGTAAGGCACGTATCTATGAATGTAAATGAGATAGGATTGTGAAAGCTTACTTTAATTTTTATAAGCGGTTGAAGTTATTGGAGTTATGGGCCTTGACCTAACCGCCGTTTTATTTCATTCTTAATTGAGCTTATGGAGTGAAACCAGCACTCCAAGTCCGCCGGGGTACCAAATCTCCTCCACTCTAACGCTGCAGCTATGAGTACCATCTCCTAACCCGCCCCCCCCCTTCCCTTCTGGTTATCCCCTCATTCTACTCTGTCCAAGTCCCAACAACATGCCGTGGTAACGCAAGGTGATGTGATGTGTGGGGGTGGAGGTGGGGAGACGTATGTTTTTGTCTAAAATCAGCCCTGTAGTTTCTAAAGGGTCTGACTACTCTCAATATTAGATTTTGTGTAATTGACTTTGGGCTTCTTTTTATGCCCCTGAAGAAGGGCGTGTAGATTTTAACTGTCAGTCTGTCTATCCGTCACTCATTCCGTCGTTCCGTCCGAAAATTTAACATTGCCCGTAACTTCCTTACTTAATGGATTTACTTCATACTTGAACACAACACCAATTTAGACAAAACCTTTCCACTGACATATATTTGTTTGACATTGACCCCTAAAACACCTTGTCCTCGAAGGTCCAATTATCAAAAATACCTAATGTTGGCCATAACTTTCTTATTACTTAACAGATTTAGTTCATGTTTGCACACAACAGTACTTTGGGAAAGATTTTTCAAATGACATATTTTTTACCTTGACCCCTAAATGACCTTGACTTTAAGGACAAGTTGTCAAAAAGTCACTTTTTTTGGATCAACAGATTTAGTTCATGTTTCCACACAAGACACTTTGAGAGATCTTCCAAATGAATGATTTTGAACTGTCCGTCACTCAGTCCGTCAGTCATTCCGTCATTCCATCTGTAAATTTAGCATTGCCCATTACATCCTTATTAGTAAATGGATTAACTTCATACTTGAACTGGACAATACCTTCCCACTGACATACATTCATTTGACCTTGGTCCCTGAATGACCTTGACGTCGAAGACCCAATTGTCAAAAATAATTTATATTGCCGATAGTTTTCATATTACTCAACAAATTTAGTTCATGTTTGCACACAACAACCCTTTGGGAGAAATCTTTGAAATGATGTGTACTTTTTTACCTTAACGCCTAAATGACCTTTACGTTGAGCTCAAATTTATATATAAAAAACACTTCTTTTGAATCAACAGATTTATTTCATGCTTCCACACAACAAATGTTTGGAGAGATCTTCCAAATGACATATATTTTTCATCTTGACCCCTTTAATGACATTGACCTTGAGGGCAGATTGTCAACAACAAAAAAGACACTTTTTTATAGGATCTACAATTAATCTTCTTTTGGTCCTTAGCCAAAAGCACCACTTCGGGAGCATTTTCATCTCTCAGTGACAGTTCTTGTTTAAATGAAAACTTAATTATTTTTTATAACAGGGAATTCATGCCGCTGCTAATTACACATGGTACATGTGTTCATGTTGGTCTAAGACATGCTGATACCTGAATAATAGATTAGTCGCATATTTTACTGATACAAGATTTTATAAACAAACAAAAACTTACCCGGCAAATAATCTGTGTCGTTTTAAGTGAAAATGATAAATAGATCTGCACATGGTTTGCCAAGCGAGGAGTCCCAACCTATATACCATCTTATAAAATGCAATATAAATTACAATGCAATCCATTGATCTGGCCTCCTTAGGACATGGCCGTTCCTTTGAGTTCGTTATCTTTCAAAAATGTTGAAAAATATGAAAAAAAATATAAAAGTATGTGAAGTTGGCTTGTACATTGTACATCGTAGTTCAGCTTGTAATTCGCCAATTACAAGCTAGTAGTTGGGTATTCAGCTTGTAGTTCAACCCAGATTTATCAGCGTACGTTATATTTGAATTACAAGCTAGTAGTTAGGTATTCAGCTTGTAGTTCAACCCAGATACACCAGCATACGTTATATTTGAATTACAAACTAGTAGTTGGGTATTCAGCTTGTAGTTCGGACCAAATACACCAGCATACACAATATTAGAATTACAAGCTAGTAGTTGGGTATTCAGCTTGTAGTTCGGACCAAAGACTTCGGCATACATTATATTTGAATTACAAGCTAGTCGATAGGTATTCAGCTTGTAGTTCGGACCAAATACACCAGCATACACAATATTAGAATTACAAGCTAGTAGTTGGGTATTCAGCTTGTAGTTCGGACCAAATACTTTAGCATACATTATATTTGAATTACAAGCTAGTAGATGGGTATTCAGCTTGTAGTTCGGACCAAATACACCAGCATATGTTATATTTGAATTACAAGCTAGTAGTTGGGTATTCAGCTTGTAGTTCGGACTAAATACACCAGCATACACAATATTCGAATTACAAGATAGTAGTTGGGTATTCAGCTTGTAGTTCGGACCAGATACACCAGCATACGTTATATTTGAATTACAAGCTAGTAGTTGGGTATTCAGCTTGTAGTTCGGACCAAATACACCAGCATATACAATATTTGAACTACAAGCTAGTACAAGCTTGTGATTCAAATATTATATATGCTGATCTATCTCGGCCGAACTACAAGCTGAATACCCAACTACAAGCTTGTAATTCAAATATTGTGTATGCTGGTGTATCTGGTCCGAACTACAAGCTGAATACCCAACTACTAGCTTGTAATTCTAATATTGTGTAAGTATGTCTATATAATTTGGTCAGGGTGTATAGTTTTATGTTGGCTTCATGTTGTTCCCTTTATTTTACAGCTGTACTGGATAGAAGTGCATATATACAGAACCTAGTCAAATAGATCAGTTTTTCTTGCATACCAGACAAGATTTTTCTACTTTTTACACCAGTGCTAGAAACACCCATCTTACATCCCCATGTAAGATAGGTTGCGTGCTTTGAATGACGTCACTCTGTTATGAATGAAGTTGTAAATTCATACGCCACTATAAAAAATAGTGCTCAATATTAAAAATATTAGTTTTCGCTATTTTCTTCAGAATTTTTAATGTATGTGTGATATGCAAGAAAAAGAATCAAACACTGGTTCCCAATACAGATAAGAATATCCGGCTCTAGGGTAACTGTTTAGCGGTAACTCGGCAGAGCCTCATACCGCCTTTAGCGGTAACTCAGCAGAGTCTCATTACCGCCTTTAGCGGTAACCCTCAAGCCGGATATTCCTGTCTGTACCGGTAACCAGTGTAAGATTATTATAATCTGTAAAATGTTTACTTCATTTTGGTGGTGGTTATTGTCAGTATGGTTTACATTATATTTAATTTAGCTCATAAATAAATGCAACTTTAACACAAAAATGACAATCTCACCTGTATTTCTGTACGGTATTGGGCAATCTTTGAAATGCCAACAAAGTTTGCCTATATGCCTTAATTTAGTTTATATGCAAATATTGGCTTTATGCATTGATTCAGTTGAAAGTGTTTTATAACCTGGCGATACAGTACGGACAACAAAGAATCTTCTTATCGAGTAGAATATTATGATTCACTGGAAATGTTTCTATATTTTTCTTTCACAGGCAAATGATTCGAATTAAAATGAAACATTTTACATCAATGGTATGTCGTGATTGTTATACGGATATTTCGCTAAGTTAGATTTAAATGATCTTAGCTTTTTGAATCTTAGTAAATTCACCGAAAAAGGTCTATTTTTCTTCTGAACTATTCCTGCCAAGAACTTCACGCATACAAGAAAAATGTGTACTTCAAATGTGTATTCGAGTGTTATTGTAGTTTTGACTAAAATATGTTTTGTGTTTGTTCGATAACTTCCCTTTGTGTCGAAACTCTTTGTTTGTTTTGCGCAACTTTAACACCATTTCATCTTTATTAAAATCTATAAGTTTACTGATTGAATTTCTAAAAAATACTGTTTTGCTAGACCTCAACCACATTTATACAAGTTTGCTTGGTGTAGCATTAATGAATTTTCATGTCGAATCTGGTGCTTTTGTCATTGTCTTTGTTTGTAAATTGTTAAAACTGTCCTACATTTGTTTATTTCATTTTATTTTTTAGCTCTACTGAAAGAAACCGCTGAGTAGAAATGATTTTATTCCAAACAACGGCTGTTATCAACGTTGCCGTCACGAAGTAGCGTAAACGAAATGTGCATAACATGTTCGATTGAAACATCGAGAATGCAAAAAATAACACATACACGGTGTCTTCCTTTACAACATTCAGGACTCACAACATATTTCTGGGAACCATCATCACGGATTTTCATTGAAATTTAACCTTTTGTAGTACACTTGGTGATTTTATGTAACGAAATTTTTACACTAACTCGTGCACGGGTTTCTCGGGAGCGTTCAGGAGAGTGTTTGTCAAAAGTTAGCTGTGATATTTTATGTTAACGTATTTTTCACCATTAGTTTTTTATGAACAGTATATTAAGGATTTGGTGAAAGGAACTTCAAGTGTATATGTGTATATTTATTGAATTTGTTGCAGCTTTGATTTTACTTTATCTGACATCAAGATTTCATTTGATTTGGATAATTCTATAACAATTTTATATCTGTGTGTATCGCACTATTTTATGTAAATATCAAATAAGTATGAATTTATGTTACTTTGAAACATTGCTGTTCACAAGTTTTAGCCGACTTTTTTAATCTTTATTTATATGGTACTTAGTGTGGCTTCTGTAAATAAAGGTCAGGGTCATTTTGTAAACTTGCAATCAACTAATGTTAAGAATGTACATGAATGATTGTTTTTAAATTTGACACTTTTTTTAAATTATATATTTTTACTTGTACAGTTTTAAAGATCCTCACTCAGTTTAAAGAGAACCTCCTGTAAACATCAATATTTTCGTTTTTTCTGTTGTTGTTGTTGTTGTTAGTTTTTATAAGTTATTTTTTTCGAAATTTTGCGAAGGAATTGGAGCATTCAAAAAACTATCAGGTTTATATTAATGTCTGAGCTCATAGGGCAGCCAGAATTACAAGTAAAAATAACAACAACAAAAAAACAATACAAATAAGAAATTCATAGATATCAAAGATGTTCTATTTCTTATGTATGACGAAAGCCTGTACAGGTTGAACTGTACTAAATTTCACTATTTGTCTTTTGAAACAATTAAAGAAATGTAGCGATTTTAGAAATCAAGCGCCAAGCCGTATCATTAAGATCAAACGCCAAATCAATACAGTTGATTTCCAGAATAAATCAGAGAAATGGCCGCTTGATTTAAGAAAACCCGGGAAATATAAAACCGAACCTTGAATGAAAAAATTAAAGGCCAAATCTCAATGTGTTGTAATACCAAATCCTCAGAGTTATATAACTACTAGTGAGAACACATTTATCACTACTTATTACTTAATGAAGTTTCCGAACTTATTTGTACATTAAACTGACAATAGAAGTTTTATTGTATTTCTGCCATAAAGTTTCAGTTGAAGACAACATTGAATTTGTCAAATGATGATCATTTGTGTAATGATGATTTTTTCTTCTTCTTTGTATTCATATTCATGTTGTACTTTAAGTAGTTCTTTCATTGTACTTACATTTCTTATCACTATGACTTCAATTTTATTCGGACATAATATTTTTTCTCAACAAATTTTAAACTCATTCTTATTTGTTTTTGATTAAATTGGTTTTATTCAAAGAGATGTAATGTATCTTTGATTACCTCATCAATTCGTTGATATTTATATATTTAATGCTATAATATTTCATATTTAATGTTATAGTATTTCAACTTTAATGTTAAAATATTTCAACTTTAATGTTATAATATTTCAACTTTAAACAATTTTAATTTTGTTTTTTTTTGTGTATTTGATAATATTTGTTTTGTTGTAAGATCTTTAATGTAATGTTTCCTTTTTCTAGAAGTGAAGCGTTCGTGTTTGCATATTGCATGATTTGAGAATGCATCTCAGTGGCTTGCATTAACTTTAAATTGATTTTTATTCTATATTCACGTTGTGTCTTTTGTCATATTGGGTGTATTGTACCAATTGTTTGCAAGAATGAATGAATATATGGATCAAATAATGGATCAATAAATAAGAGTAATCATATTATTCATCTTTCACAGGTTTTGTACGACATTACAATTAAAAGGAGTATAAATGGGATTCTGTTTTGTGCCATTTTGTCCCTCTCTCTCTCTCTCTCTCTCTCTCTCTTTCTCTTTCTGTTTTAAATTTTATTTGATATTCATTATCAGGGGCTCAAACTCACGACTTCTTAATTACAAATCTTGTGCAATACCACTACACTTCTGATTCGCCACTTAGCAGAGTCTGACTGACTTAAATTATGGTCGGTAGCAGTTGCCAATATGACGGACGCCCCCAGTTTAAGTATTTTAAATTGTTGGGGGATAGTTCAAAATAGAACGCATCTCTTTCCAGAAACACATCTGGTTCTTTCCCATGCTCGGTGTTTAGCACTGATAAGACCTCGGTTTAACACCTCATCCGAAAATTATTTATTGTTAGCAATGAAATCTATAATAGAGTTAATTATTATAAAGGAAAATAACTTCCAAAGCTTTTTCTTAAAACATTCTGAAACAGGAACACTGGTTGGCATATGAAGGAAAATATAGTGAATACTTCAGATGTATTTTTTACTTTTATTTAAAGAAACAAAATCAGAATTATTTCAATTTATTACGTCCCTTTATTCTTATGCTTCCGATGGAGGGCATAAAGTAATAGCCCCGTTCGTCTGTCGGTCTGTAACTCTGCCAATTGAATAGGAGTTTAATATTACTTCCAGAACTGTTTATCATATGAGGACGACGTTTAAAAAACAAGACTTGGGTTTCAAAGGTCAAGGTCAGAAACTATTGTCTAAATGATATAGTTTATAACCAGCTATTACGTCTCTGTCCGCTGTGTCACTCTGTGATAATTCAAAGGATTTCGGGAAAATGACATAAATACTCACGTGTCGCAAACCATCTGTGTCTCTTTCTGTTCGTCTGAACCGACAAATAACATAAGAATGTCATCGTACAATTTGTGTTTGCTCTTCAAGTCTACCATCTTTATAAATTTTTAATATGGTTTTGATATACTTTGCCGCAAATAGTCATCACATTGAGACGACATGTAGCGAACAAGACCCGAGTTTCCATGTTAGAAACCATCATCCGAATAGTAAAGAATACAGACAGCCTTTATTATCTTCTGCTTATATACTAGAGCATTGTAACACCGCACTTTGGGGTCAAACGCACTTTGGGGTCCGACCCCAAAGTGCGGTAAACTTCACAACGCACTCTGGGGTCAAATGCACTTTGGAGTCATAATCGAGAAATGAACCCCAAAGTGCGTTAATATGCTACATATCAACGCACTTTGGGTTCCAAAGTTCTGAATTGTAAATGTAAAGTAAAATAAAATAAACTATCGTCTGCTATTGTTATCCAACCTAATACATTTCGCCTACTACATTCCTTATTTTTAGTTTACCATTGGCATTAACTACAAGATATTACTTTAAAATATCACTAAAATTCATTTTTATTGATTTAATTTTTATGACCCCCATAGTGCGGTCGTTTGTCTGATGTTAAAAATTGGACATGTACCTGTGTAACGCACTTTGGGGTCAAAATTTAACCCTAAAGTGCGTTTGACCCCAAAGTGTGTTTGACCCCAAAGTGCAGTGTTACAGAGCATTATGAAATAACAGTATTATTGATCATTAGATGGAGGCAATTGAGTCGTTATCTGCTAGTCCGCCTGTTTAAAATAGTTTGACACAAATGTTTACCAGATTGAAGCAATGTGTGAACAGGTATCTGTTCGTCTGTCCGCTAAATAGTATATTGCAATACCTGCCTGTTTCAGTGTCAGCTTTGTTTACCATTACTACATCACATGATTATTAGAAAACGTGACAAAAACGTTCGCTTGATTGATTGAATATGTCGTAACTGTTCATCCCTTTATCTGTACCGAAATGAAATAGAAAACTGCAACCTGCTTGTCTGTGTGTCTGCCTGAAACTCATTGATATATTACATTATTCTGAAATAACTTTGCTACATTTACATGTGTGTGTATATATACATATATATATCTTGTAAACTGTAAAGTCAAACGTATATCTGTCTGTTTTTTGTTCATGCTGCCTTCTTGTATGTTTGTCATATTTGTCATTTCACCTGAATAATATTTCTTCAAGCTAAACACGCTGCATTCAAAATCCTCCATGGGGGTACCTGTCATTTACAGTGACAGTTCTTCTTTTATATTGTAATGACCTCCATGAACAAGTTGCTTGGAGCTGACAATATTTTCGGGCTTTTTACCTGTTCGACTTTTTTTAAAACACTACTTCCGATTTTGAACCGTGTTTCAATCGAATGTTTATACACATAGCTTGTCAAACAAGGTCTATACTGCAAGGAATGAAAAGTGAAAACAAACAAGGCAACAGCAACAACTCTTTGAAAAATTGAACCTTTTTTCCGAAAATATGAAAATTGAGAAAAATTATATTGATTTGTATTGTTTTAACATTTGAAGGGTTGTTTTCCTTTGATAAGAGCGTTACGATGCATTTTGTGACGCAAATTTGAGCTTTTAAGAGTCTAGTTCAAAGAAATCTGCATATTTACAAGTATTAACCTAAAGGAATATGAATACAACAAGTATGTTTCTTTTCTGAAAATGACGAGGATACGGAAATAAATTTTCATCAATGCACTTCTGCACTACATAATTAGGAAGTGAATTGTGTAAAAACGAAAAGAAAAGGACAAGAGAACACGTAGAAATGTTTCCATGTAAGGAAGCCTTTTAACTGAATTATGTTTTAAATGTTTAACCCATGCAGCCCATCCCGACAAAACCGAGTAAGAGTACAGGTATTATCGACCTTATGATGAAATGAAATAAAAAATCAGCAACTTATGAACCGTCTCCCTGGCCGAGTCACTCAGGGGTTTGCCTCAAGCCTGGAAGAGAACAGGTTCGAATCCTTATCGGCATATGATCTGATAAAGCTCTGTTTGCAAGTCGAATATTTGGTTCCTGTATGATTTCTGACTGTTTGCGTTTGTGTGTGTTTATTTTTTTTTTTCGGGTTCTTTACGTTTCTTCTTAAACCGCGGAATCATAATAACATATATTAAACATGTAACAATCATAGTCGGATATCTAATTCAGCAGCTGAGTTATGGGAAAACTTTATTTGTTCCATGATGCTCCTGTTGCCTAACAGCCCAGAATTCGGCTTATGTGGCTAAAATACCAGTAAAGTGAAGATTTAAAGCTCATATACTTGTTAACTTCTCTCGCCATAGGTCGGTTGTTCGAGACTTTAAATCTTATGCTGAAAATTATGGCATTTTCTTTTCGGGAAAGAGGTCTTTTTTCCAGTTACATTTATCAAAGACGTTTTAATTATCCACCTACCAATATTGAATTACTCTGTTTTATAGGAATCTTGGCAAAATCGAAAACGAAACAAGTGTTGGGAGAGTAGTTATCAGTACGGGAAACTTTAATGGAGTGAAAGTAAGTAAGAATTAAACGCACGCAAACGACGTGTTCCGGAAGTTGTGGAGGGCTAGATCACGTGACTACATGCTATATATAGAATCTCGGAATATAGAAACGACAGAAAAACTGCAGCAACGAGATTTTAGATATAATTACTGTTTATTTTTATTTTCTCTTATTTATTTATTTATCTGCGAGTAATAACCATAGAAAAATTTAATTCTTTTAAGAAAAATCTTACATTACAAAATAATTCTTTTTAAAAATCTTTAATTGCAACAAAAACAGAGCGAAATGTTTCTAATATTCGGTATAGGTTTGACCTTTGGGTCAATATTCTTGAACATAATGTCTTTAGCTCTTCCGTATTGGTATTACGGCACGAACGGAGATTACACCTTTCATTTTGGACTGTTTAAAGTCTGTGCCTCTTCGGCGAGATCTAGCGTGTGTAAAAGTTTTTCCGATGGAGGTTAGTAAAACATATCTTTACTTATGCAGTACTGCAGTATTCTTTGTGTGTATATATTTTTTTTCTTTTTTCTTCATTTGCATATGTTTATATCATAAACGTTTGATACATTTGCTTTTTAAAAAAAAAAAATTCTTTAACTCACGACACACGCACGGTTTCAGGTTCAAACCTCAACACAACAAAGGGGCTTATGGTCATTTCATTGCTCGCCGTTATAGCGGCCCTTGTGTGTGAATTACTGAAACAGTTCAATCTGAAAGAGAAACGGTCCCTCTTACAAATAGGAGCCGCCTTCGTCGGCACGGCAGGTGAGATGACTAAAATATTTCTATTCGATCCTAAGTTTTCGACCATTTTTCTTAAGTAACGTGTTTTGAAATAGAATTTCGCTATATTTGTAAGGTATACATACTTACATTTCAGTATTTTCCTTGTCTTTCGAAAGACGTTGTGTTTGAACAATTTCTACATAAAAAGCACAATTCTACGGAATCCTGTCCGGGCCACGTAAAATAAAATAAATAAATGTCGTATGTCTCGTTGTAAGTCTTTGCAAGGAAATACAGACAAAAGCTAATCCTTGCAATGATCTTAAACGAGACATGCGACATTTTATTTTGAGTCTCGCGAGAATTAAAGTGACGCAGGTTAAATTTCGTCTGTACATCCTCGTGAGGTTTAACTTTTAGCTTGTATATATGTTCACCTGAATAGGCGAGACAAGATTTTTTTTTACTTTCGTCTGTGAAACAGGCGATACTGTACGTGGCCCGAAAGAGATTCTTTACAATTCCGATTTAGGGATGTGGTCGGTTAGAAATCAAAACTGTAAGTTAAATACATGAGTTAGTTTTATGTCAAGTCAGTCAGATGTAGCAAAAAGATGATGGAGTTTGAAAAAAAACAAAATTCTTTGTAGTTTTTAATGTACCATGAATACAAATTTTAATTGAGTTTGTTACTATGAACAATAAAACCAGTTTAACGATTAAGTAAAATTGTGCATTTGAGATATCTACATTTGATCTTTTCTATTGACCTACTTAAAGGTCACAAGATGATTTCCTGTAGTCAACTGGAGATCCAGTTTTGATTATATTTATCAAAATAAAATTTTAGAAAACTGATATGAAATGGATTGTAAGTAAGTCAGGATGGTAACTCTCGCCAAGTTCACAATACGGGAATGTAGAATGTAATATTCGGAAATGGGTATATTTGTTCTCTCCCTCTCTCTCTCTCTTTATCTATTTATTTATTTATTTATTTATTTATTTATTTATTTTCATAACAGTAATTTTCATTGTCATTATCACTATTATGAATATTACCATCATTACTATTTTTATCATTATTATTATCGTTATTATTATTATTCATACAATTGTAATACTGTAGGTGGCCTGATGATCATTGGGGCCATTTTGTTTTCCACTGACGGAAGTTTGAAGGACTTAGGAGCCGTTCTGTCCGTACCTGTACTAAAACTACATGTCGGATTTGCATTCGCAATTTTATCCGCCATTGCAGCGATTGTCACCTGTGTTCTTCTCGTCCTCGACTTCCGGCGAAACATAGGAGTGGATTAGATGAAATGGAAGAAAAGGATATTTCAGTTATAAAAGAATATTTTGAAGAAGAAATGAAATAACATTGATAATAAATCATTTTTATTGGCATTTCATAAAATGATTTAAAAGGGTTTTTGTATAAAAGAAAAAGGCATAGAAAAAAAGGTAACTTATTTACACTTAAATCAGAGGTTCTTGAAAATACAATTGCGTTGTTGTAGTAAAGTATAGATAAAACACAAAATATTTATGCACATGACTTTTTGCCTTATAGTCCTTGACCGTAATTTGTTGTTTTCATCAAATATATGATATGCAGATATTTCTCATTTATAACTTTTATTTTTGCTTTGATACTTTTTCATCATAGCAAAACTTAAGAATACTGTCCCCATATTAACTTTGCTAAAACAATATCTGAAAAATATAGATTTTGCTGCACAACTGCATTCCATACTGGTTTTCCCCCTTTAATGACGTATCGCTAAGGTGTGCCATAGAAATTACTAGCATTATAACAAAGAGTTGTGATCTTCATAAAAACAACAACAACTACTAAAAAGTTTTAAGGGGCTCTATTGGTAAAAGAATTAAGGTAGAACAAACGTATATCTAACTATTGGCAAGTAAAACATATCAAAGCATGACAAGGTCTTTGTTTATAGATAAAAATGTAATAATTGGTTTTGGGAGTATACATCTAAAAGTAAAATTTCATTTGTTTCTAAGATGTCTTTCTTATCTTTTATACCAATCCAATGCAATCTATATCACAGAGGTTCTTTTAAACGTTACTAGTTTCCAAAAAGTCTAAGACAAAAGAACAGTTAGAATGCTGTGTATTTGATCACTTGCTGTCAAGTTTATCAAGTAATTTTGAAACTGCAAATCTGAGGGGAGCGGTGGCCTAGTAGTTAAGTGTCTGCCTCTCAACCCAGAAACCCAGTTGTTGCTCAGTTGGTAGAGCACCTAACTTGCAAGCCCCACGTCTGGCGCCGATGTTGCGGGGTCAGAAAAATCATTTACCCAGGGCGGGTCTAGAACCCGCGACCCCACGGTTGCAAGTCTGGTGATCTACCAGCTGAGCTACCAAAGCTGGTGATAGTACGTTAGTAACCATATCACTTAAATTGGTCCTATGACATTAGGCAACTCGGTAAAATCGAAAACAAAAAAGTGTTGGGAGAGTAGTTATCAGTACGCAAAAACTTTATTTCGCAATGTTTGAAGTAAATAAGGATTAAACGCACGCATACAACGTGTTCCGGAAGTTGTGAAGGACTAGGTCACGTGACTGCATGCTATATATAGAATCTCGGAACATGGAAACGACAAAGAAACTTCAGCAAAGAGTTTTTATAAAATTACTGTTCATTTTTATTTTGTCTTATTTATTTATTTTTCTGCGAGTAATAATCATAGAAAAATTTGATTTAAAAAAAAAAAAATCTTACATTACAAAATAGCAAAAAAATGTTGCTCGTATTCAGTTTAGGTTTGACCTTTGGGTCAATATTCTTGAACATAATGTCTTTAGCTCTACCGTATTGGTATTACGGCACGGAGGGGAGTTTAACCTACCATTTTGGACTGTATAAAGCCTGTATCTCTTCTGCCCGCTCTGGATCTAGTGTGTGTGCAAGTTTTTCAGATGGAGGTGGGTAAAACAAATTTATTCACGAAATACTCCTCTTTAATGACTTGACAACTGTTGTTTGTAATGCAATATAAACTTTACAATTATTATCATTTCTTAAATTTGTGATCATAAAGATATCCTATGTTATCCCATTGTTTGAATAATGCAGAATCCTTTATATATTGAGATATCTACCTAAAAAGTCTGAATTAAATCACCATAAATTCCACTGAAAGTCTGCAAATTCCTATTTCTGAAGAACACACGATCAGAATCCAAGATAAATTAAAATGAGAAATAAAAGCTTCTCATTTAAATTTTACCCGAGCTCTAAATCGTGTAATTTATTATTTCAGGCACTTCTGCATTTCTCGCGAAAACATGTAAAATCCTCTTGTATCATTGTCCATAGTTTTCGAGACATGTTTGCTGCTTGTAATCCTGTGACTAACTAAACAAATCTATATGATTTCCAAATTATATCTTCGTGTGATACTGTGTAAAAAAATTGTTTGCTTTTTTTGTTTTTCACGTGTTTTGGATTGAATGTTCGTGTTTACATGAGCTGAATTCGAATATGTACTTGTGTTAATTTAAGTTTTGTTTTTCTTTTCTTTTAGAGTTGGTAATAAAAATTGTCTTAGTAGGCTACATTACTATATACTGTGTAATTAAGAAATAGCAACGTTAGTGTGATATGTTTTGAAGTAAGATATTAATTGACCTTTATTTTGAGTTAAACATGTAAAAAATGTGCAAGTTTAACCTGTATCGACGTATCAATCGAAATCGTCTGACTGTGTATTCTCGTTGTATAGGGTATATATGTTTACTCTTAGAGTGTTATTGATGTTTTGTATCAATGTATAAAGTACGTTGTTGACTCATCTTATGTTTCTGTTGGAGTGTTCTCTTTTCTATGTTTATATGCTAGATATTATGCGGTTATTGTTGTGTAATACTGGACTAAAGTTAGGGCCTTCAATAGATACTTTATTATATAGTCAAACCTTTTTTTTTTCTGTACAAAAGCACTTAAAGTTGATAAATGCTATAACTTAGCAGAGAAAATGAACGTTAAAACATAAGGGCAAATATGATTGAGATTAGGTCTATTATGGAAAGGACAATGTTAGTAGTCTATGATATTTTATTTTTTACATTTTTTTAAAATTAAAATTACCCTATTTTGAAGAAGATTATGCTCTTTTTTCAGTATACACTGATAGACGATCGCACGATTACATTGCGCATAAAGTACATCTAGTATGGAAAGCGTGATAACCAATTTTACTTTGTTCGAAAAATTTTTGTTCCAAAAACTTGAGCAAATTACTTCAATATCCGGTCAGTCAGCTATGATTTCTTTGCGATTTTTAATAGAAAATTCATTTATTTTACCAACTGGTTGATGCTTTAAGGGTTTACTCTCAGAATTGTCAGGGACTTGGAAATACTCAGAAGAGAAGGGATTTATTTCAATATGTAAGGCAAAACAAATACGATATCATATGTTTACAGGATATACATATTTCAAAAAGTTTATGTTCGTATGTCAAAGCGGAATGGGGAAACGATATGTTTATAAGTGCACATACAAGTAATAGTCGCGGAGTTGCAATTCTTTTTCAAAATACTTTTGAACGAAAAGTTGAGAATATTGATATTGACATAAATGGAAATTATATTATTCTTGATGTATATATCAATGGTAAACGAACAACTTTAGTTAACATTTATGGTCCAAATGAAGATAATTCATTATTTTATCGTAAAATTTTTAGCAAAATAAGAGAATTAGAAAACGAGTATGCAATAATTTGTGGTGATTGGAACTTAGTTTTAAATCCAGATAAAGACACAGAAAATTACATAAATGTTAATAATCCAAGAGCAAGAAAAACAGTTTTAGATTTCATTGAAAACGAAAATTTTATAGATATTTGGAGAGCAAAACATGAAGATAGCGTTGAATTTACATGGAGACGAAACAATCCTATAAGAAAACAAGCACGCCTTGATTTTTTTATCGTAAGTTCTTCAACTTCTTTATATGTGAGTGAAGCCAAAATTATTCCATGATATAGAACAGACCATGCAGGTATTACAATAAATTTAGTAAATTCAGAAAACCAAAGAGGTAGGGGATATTGGAAATTTAACAATTCTTTATTAAAGGATGACACTTATGTAACTTTAGTTAAAAACACATTAAAAAATTTAATAGATTTACACAAGAAAGAACGAAATAATGCGGATGTAGAAACACAGGCAAATAATGAATTTGACTTAAATATAAACGATCAATTATTTTTGGAAACTTTCTTAGTAGTCTTGCGAGGGGAAACAATTAAATTTTCGGCGGAGAAAACAAAAAAAGAGCAAAAACTTGAAAAAGACCTACAAATTAAAATAGAAGATCTAGAAAAATACGTTAATGAGAATTTCCAACATATAGATGAAGAAACTATTTCGGAGCTTACAAATAAAAAAAGGGAATTAGAAAATTTACGTAAAAAGAAAATAGAAGGAACTATGATTCGATCAAAATGTAGGTATGAAGACTTGGGAGAAAACCCGACAAATTACTTTTTAAATATGGAAAAAAGAAATTATACTAACAAAACAATACAAAAGTTAAAAGATGAAAAAGGAAATGATATTAATGATATGAAAGAAATTCTAAATTCTGTAAAACAATACTATGAACAACTATACACAGAAAATACAGAAGTAGGAGATATATTAATTGAAGATCATATAGATTACAACCCAAATAACTTAACGCGTGAAGAAATTCTTAGCCTGGAAGGAGAAATATCTCTTGATGAATTGAATATAGCCTTAAATAATATGAAAAGTAATAAAAGCCCAGGATTAGATGGATATACGGTCGAATTTTTTAAGTATTTTTGGAAAGAATTATCAGTATTTGTTTTAAAATCTTTAAACCATGGTTATAGATCAAATAATCTATCAGTTACACAAAAACAAGGAGTCATTATATGTTTACCAAAACCAAACAAAGACAGATTATTTCTTAAAAATTGGAGGCCAATAACACTATTAAATGTAATATATAAGTTAGCATCATCTGTTATTGCTAATAGATTGAAAAAAATACTAGGAAAAATAATTCACGCTGACCAAAATGGGTTTCTTGCTGGTAGATGCATAGCAGAAAATCTTAGAGTTATTTTCGACATTTTATTTGAAACTTCCGAACAAAACATTCCGGGTTTACTACTTTCGGTTGATTTCCAACAAGCTTTCGATTCAATATCTTGGAAATTTATACACAAAGTACTTGACTTTTTTCATTTTGGGCCTTCTTTCAAACGATGGATTTTTTTGTTTCAAAAAGGTTGTGAAACGGCAGTATTGCAAAATGGACACCTCTCACAGTTTTTCAAACTATCGAGGGGTTGTAGACAAGGAGATCCGATTTCTCCGTACATATTTATCTTAAGCGTTGAAATTCTTGGAAAAATAATAAGATCAAACAATGATATACGTGGTATAAGGATATATAATAAAGAACACAAACTTAGTCAATATGCTGATGACACTCAAATATTTTTAGATGGCACCGAAGACTCACTTAGAAACTGTATGAAAACACTACAAACATTTTATTATATGTCAGGATTAAAAATTAATGTAGAGAAAACCAAGGCGTGCTGGATTGGATCTTCCAAACATTCTGTTCAAGAATTGTGTCGCGAATTTAATTTAGATTGGACAAAAGAAAAAATAAAAATTTTAGGTGTTTACTTTACTGCGAATGTAGAAGACATTTGGAACATAAATAGTCAAGAAATAATAAATAAATGCAATAATGAGATAAGAAAATGGACAAATAGAAAACTTACTTTATTCGGAAAAATAACTATACTTAAGTCTCTTATTTTAGCAAAATTTGTTCACCTTTTTATTTCTTTACCAAATCCACCGCCAAATATTTTAAAAGAATTAAATGTTATGTCGTATAAGTTTATATGGAACAACGGGCCTGACAAAATTAAAAGGTCAACATTAGCCAGAAATATAGACTCAGGAGGATTACGTATGGTCGACTTAACTTCATTTATTATAAGTCTAAAAATAAGCTGGATTAAAAGAATGCTACAAAACGAAAATAGTAGTTGGTATTCACTTACAAATTTTAACATTACTAAGATCTTGCAACTAGGGCCGACATATACTAAAATTGTGAGTCACCAAACCGTTAACCCTTTTTGGAAAGATGTAATAAATGGCTGGTACCTTTTTTGTCAAAAACTTGTTCCAGAGCACATAGAAGACATTCTTTCATCGCCTCTTTGGTACAATACAGCTTTTACCGATAAATCTTTATTTATACAAAACTGGTTTTTAAAAAACATAAGAAGTGTAATTGATCTTGTTGATAACAATGGAAATTTGTACTCTTTTAATCAACTCAAAGACATTTATGGAATCCAAGGAACATATTTGAATTATTTTACTGTGATAACGAATATACCGGCATCATGGAAAACTTTGATCATGGGAAATCAAGATAAAATAGGAATGATTAAAACTAACGTTAATCGCAACATTTACATGCACTTTCTTTTTAAACAGAAAAAAGGTTGTAGAATCTATTATGATACTCTAGCAAAAGTCACAGAAATTGAACCGCCGGCGTCCTGGTTTCGTATTTTAGGACAAGTTAGTAAAGACGAGTTCAAAGTCATATGCAAAAATTTAAGTAATGTGAACGAAATAAAATTAAAAGATTTTCAGTACAAATTAAATAACAAAATTTTAGTAACAAAATCCTTTTTGAAAAAAATTAATATGATAAACGACAATTTATGTTCTTATTGTAACGAATCTTCTGAATCAATAGTACATTTATTTTGTGAATGCGACAATGTTTTACCATTTTTAAACAGAGTACAATGTTGGCTGAAAAATGAATGCAATGTTGAAATATCATTAGAACCAAAACATTTTATTTTTTCAATTGGTAGTAGTATTCATACTGGCAATTATTTATCTTTATTATTAAAGTACTTCATATACAAGTCCAAATTTAGAGAGAACTGTAATTCTTATTTACAACTGTTACATTTTAAGAGCTTTTTAAAACAAAAATTAATATGTAGGAAATATATTTTGAATATACATTTTAAAAGTGAATATTTTGATAAAAATTTCAGGAGTATATTTGAAAAGCTTTAAAATCCTGACAATACATTCTGAGGAAAACAAATTCCAATAGCTGGCTGACTAGAACATACAAATTTCATTAGTTTTATTTCTTACTGCTCAAGTTATTAACACACTTTCAATTGTTTTCTTTTTATTGTTATTATTTTTTTCCAAGTTATAAAAATCAGAGTCCTTTAAAATCATATATGATATACACAAATGGTTAGAAATTTATTTTCCACGGCTGAAACTTTGACGTATAATTATGTTATTTAATACAGTTTTTTATTGTAAGGTCAATGAGGGATGGACCCCCGACCCTCATCTGAACCTATGACGGGGAGAATAAATGGGGTTACCTCATTAGAGGGCCTGAAAAAAAAAAAAAAAAAAAAAAAAAAAAAAAAAAAAAAAAAAAAAAAAAAAAAAAAAAAAAAAGATATCCTATATTGAGTATTTCCGAAATATTTTGATATTTCATTTGAAACTATTTTCTTGGCGGATGTTTTGTAACAGCTTGTTTCAGTACAGTTCAAATAAATATGGCTGCGGTAAAATCTTTTTATGTTGTTTTAATTTAATAAAGAATCTTAGAAAGAAAAAAGAGAAATTCGGAAAGGAACATCGAAAAAAGAACGAAAGAAGGATAAAAGATTTACCATCCTTTTGATTACATTATTTTAACGAATATGTAGATATCTGTTTACTACTTTCTTCATATGCATATGTTAATAGTGTAAACACTCGCTACATTTTCAAAGGTTTCTTTCCTCCACTCACGACACACATGGTTTCAGGTTCAAACCTCAACACTACAAAGTGGCTTATGGTCATTTCATTGCTCGCTGTTTTAGCAGCTCTTGTGTGTGAAGCACTGAAACAGTTTAAGCTGAAAGAGAAACACTACCTTTTACAAATAGGAGCCGCCTTCGTCGGCACGGCAGGTGAGATGACTAAAATATTTCTATTCTATAGTTTTCAATTGATCTCACTTGTTTGTTGTTGTTTTTTTTAAAGATACCCCCCTTGGGTAGGCATCCGTTAAAAGTTCTACAGGGTGAAAACTGTTTTTTGTTTAATTAATACAAATATTGTTCACAATGTGACTGAAATAGGGTAAGGTTTTTTGTTTTTGTTTTTTCTTTGTTGTTGTTGTTGTTTGTTTTTGTTTCTTTGTTGTTGTTTTTGCTGTTGTTTTTCCCATATCATCCATTACAAATCCCTATCATAGCACTAGACGTTATAATACGTCAAAAAAGCTAAGTGTCCATGTTTACGATATTTAACCAATGATATTTTCATTCAATATTGATTCGAGATTACTTCTTTATCCTGTTAAGTAAGTCAAAAGAAGGGCTAGAAATAAAGCCTCGCCAAAAAAAACAGTATGTGACATATCTGCTGAAATAGACTATCGCTATAGTGTGTGTCAAATGTACGTACTGACTTACTAGGAGACTCTTAAAATGGAGTAGTTTCCCTTGTCTTTCGAAAATCGTGGTGTGACCAATTTGTACATTTAAAACAAGAGACCAAAATTTAGAAAAATGTGAAATCGACTGATTTTTTTCAACGATTAAACCTTTCAGCTTCAAAGTCAGTGAATGAAATAAGATTAAACAAATCACAAGATTTTGAATAACAATGTTTTTTTTTAGTTTTTAATTAACGTCTGCAAATTTTAATGAATTTCAATGCTTTGAACAATGAATAAAATCATCAAAATGATCTAGTTAAACTGCGCATTTGAAATGTTTACATTTGATATTTTCTGTTGTATTGACCTTATCAAAAGTCACCGGATATTTTCCTGTAGTCTGCTTGAGATCACATTTTAATGTTTATAAAATGATGCCGATTGTTTAGATTATAAAAATCCTGTTTGACGAAGTAATAAACTACGCAACATTAACGTAAATAACAATATACATGTACAGGAAACTGGTATAAACTGGAATGTACATAAGATAGGGCGGAAAATCACACTAAGTTCACAATGAATCGGAAATGTAGTTTTGATTACTTTCTGTCTGTTATTTTTCTTTCTTTCTTTCTTGCTTTCTTCTTTTTTCTTTTTTTTCTTTTTATTTATTTATGTTTTACGATAATTATATTTTGTCATCATTATTATAGCTATCAAAATTATTATTATTATTATTACTATTATTATTATTATTATTACATTTTAATGCACAATGATTTGTAGGTGGGCTGATGATCGTTGGGGCCATTTTATTTGCCACTGACCGAAGTCTGAAGGATGTAGGAGCTGTTGTGTCCGTACCTGTACTAAAACTGCATGTCGGGTTCGCATTCGCAGTTTTATCCGCCATTGCAGCGATGGTCACCAGTGTTCTTCTCGTCCTCGACTTCCGGCAAAATATGGGAATGAGTTAGATCAAATGGAAGAAAATGATATTTCAGTTATAAAAGAAGATTTTGAAGAAGAAATGAAACATCATTGTAAAGAAATCATTTTTATTCGCATTTCATGAAATGTTTACAGCCATTCATTCATAGCTGGTCATTAAGAATTTGAATTTAACTATCTGTATGTGTATTATGCTATCAATACCCATGTACAGACGCATTTTCACCCAATGAAGCATTTCCTGATATTGTAAAAATCAAAGCAAAGAGAGTACTGTCAGAAGCGAAAGTAAAAATGTGAGAAGATTGTTTTTTGTCACTGCACCCATGTGATAAAAATCATATCAATTCCTTTAACTGCTTTTTTAGATATGTTTTAGAAAAGCATAATTTCAACATAAAAGTAATGGAGATAATCCAAAAATTAGCCAAGGTAGAGTCCTTGTTCGGAATTTCTTGTCACATAAGTGTGACCATTGTATAAATTATAAACTCAGTCCCTCAAGTATTTTCTGAGTTGTAACGTACATATGTGACGGGAGACACTATGGTCATTTGATACTCTAATAAGAGCATCGCATGCGGTGCCAACGTCTGTTTGTTAAGAGCAGCGACTGAATAAAATTAAAGTCAATGGTGCTATTCAATAATTGCTGTTATGCACTGATTACTTAAGATGAATAACGTTGTGTTTGTAAATATTCAAGACATTAGTATTAAAACAAAAGTTTAATTATTTTCCATGTGAAAAGGGGCATAACTTTAGAAACACTGATCACATAGTAATGTTCCTTGTGGTACAGATGTGCGTTGTCCCCAGTAGCAAGTACGTCAAGAATCAGTACAATATTTTTGATAGTTTAAAAAATTTTCTGTATCAATAACCAATTTCAACAAAAATTCCAAGTTGAAATGGGGCAGAACTCTTAAAATAGCTTTCAGAGTAATGCCTCTTTTCTTACAACTATGCTCTGTCATAATAAGCAAATATTTCAAGTTTCATATTGATGCTTTTGATAGATTTAAAATCATTTCACTTAATAACAATTTTGACAAAAATTCTAAGTTAAGAAGAGGTCTTAACTCCAAAATATATATTTAAATATAAAATAATGCTCATTGTCTTAAAACTGCACATTTTCATTATAAGCAAGTATTCCAAGTTTTGTGGTGATACCTTTAAGTGTTTCAGTAACGGGCTGTATCCAAGTCAAGAGCAAAACAGAAATCAAGTATATTTTTGTGTAAGTAAACTGTTCATAAAAATGTAACAAAATCATGTGAGCAAATAATGATATGTGAAAACAGTAGATAAATAATCTGAAATGTATAAGAATAATACTGCAAATATATATTACCGCCTAAAATGCAATTATACTGACAACACAGACGTTTACAGAACCTAATTTTTTGACTCATTGACCATGTTCAAAACATTCAATGCTGTTTTACTAGATGCAATTTGGATATCAATCTTCTCAGATTTGTTCTAGATCTACATAATGACAATGTAGAATAACCTCTTGTGACAAGTTTATAATGTGACACATACATCCTGCCTTACATGAAGTAAACTTGCATAAAGAGTACTATTTTATCAGATACTTTAAAAAAAACTTATCATGGTATTAATAATTTCAGACTGGATCTTATCTTTTGTATAGGAAATATGGCATTATATGAAATTAATTTAAGCGAAAACATGGTCATGATGAAACCCCAAACGTTTTCATTGAAATGTTTTAATCCTTACATTGTTTATGACCAAGATATTTGGAGATCTGTGTTTATCAATAATCAACTGAAGGTGTTTCAAGAAAAGCATTAAAATATATACATTATTATATACATTGTATACAAGTAAAAGGTTATCAAAAAGTAGGGATTGGAACGAATACTGAAATCAATATTCGAATATTTGGTTTGCCATATTGGAAAAGATTCGAATTTTCAATTTTCGGTCGTTCCATCAGTTATCCGAATTTCGATATCCGAATATAGGTACAGTTTAAATGTTTTCGTTCAGACTAACTTGTTTCGGGAAACTGCTGTGTATAATCAAGAAATGGTTTGTTTAATGGAAGCCTCAAATACTTTTTGGTTGGCATAAACACAATAAATTCCGTTCTTTAAAACGCGAATTATCGCCATAAATAAGGACAGTTGATAATGTAGCAAGGTTTTTTTTTTTTGGTCAAGATTCGGGAAAACAGGTAAATATATTGACATTGATAATTTAATCAACATGCAAACTAAAAGCAAAGACGTTAAAATATTTTAAGAAAATTTATTAGAGGAAAATATTTGAGTTATTCTGATTGACTTGACAACAAAAAAATACTATGTTCGTGAAGTTGGCAGCCTAGCAGCCCGAAGTTGGCAGCTGCCAACTTCACGGACATACAAAAAATGTATTATCAACAAGCGTGACTGGTTGTTCGTGAACGTTTTCGTGTTATCTCATTACACGCATTTGGAATACCTTGCCAATTAGCAAAGAGCATAGAAGTTGCGATTGTTTCAATGCGTAGTAAATTTTATGAATGATTTTTTGGCGGATGAATACCAAATTAATAACTTGTTGTTTTTACAGTTTGTGTTGCAAAAAAAAATGAAATTATACCTCATGATTTCAAAATCAACATAATTCTGCAATATCAAAGAACTTTTATCGAAATTGCAATGAAAACTCATACAACCTGTTGTACTATTTTTCAACGCGAATGTATAGATAAGAGGCGGTCATGTGATTGTAACTGTAGCATTAGAAGCTTTCGCTTGTAAACAATGGGTAGTTTCTCCATCATAGGCTATAGCGTTACAAACGGTATAAAACCTATATTTAGAATTTCTATTTTCGTTTGCCGTCACATGACTGATCGCATTCAGTCTTCATGCATGCGCTCACATTATATAGACTTACTCCGGAATAAAGAATATTTGGGTTTTTCCCAGCTAATCCGGGGGTACAAACAAACTTTTACAGTTACAACAGGGTAAATATATCGAAAATAAGCGCAACACGTTGATGAACCTGTTGAGAACGGATGTGCACCATGAAACCATAACGGTAAAAGTTTGTTTGTACCTACGGATTAGATGGGGAAAAAACCCACAGATAACATCTATTCGTATTTGAATACTGGACTGAAAACCACATGATTTTGTGCCTCATAGCCCTGACAGTATTTTTTCATTTATCTAAAATATATGATATGTAGTTATTTTTCATTTATAACTTTTAATTTGATATCTTTTCATCACAGCAAAACTTTAAGATAAAGTTCACATCTTTACTTCGCTAAAAGAGTATCTGAAAATACAGATTTCTGTTGCATACCTGCATTCAATATTGGGTTTTCCCTTTTATATCTTTGTAACTAAGCATGCCATAGAAATTACTTTCATTATAACTAAGATATGTAAACAGATGCCTTTAACAAGTAAATTGTTTTAAATGGCTCTTTGGCTAAAAGAATGACCGTAGAACAAAAGTATATCCAACTAATGGCAATAATAATATAAAAAGCATGGCAAGGTATTTATTTATAGATAGAAATGTCATAACTCAATTTGTAAAGATGTATCTATAAGAAAAATTTCATTTCAATGTTTCCAAATTTTCTGTCTTATTTTTTGTACTAGTGCAATGCCATCTATATCCCGAAGGTTGTCTCAAACGTTTCTCATTTCCACAAAAAAGTCTAAGACCAAAGAACAGTTGGAATGCTGTGTGTCTCATCACTTGCAGTGGAGTGTTTTAGCCCGAGTTTTTCAAGTTATTTCATAGCTGCAAATGAATCAGTTCTATCCTGAGCGTGGCTTAGAAGAGGAAAAGACATGTCGCGATAAATGCACGCCAGGTGAAAATAATTCCTCGGCTAAATCCATCCTACGATTTCTAAAACTTTCATAAATAGACGATGTTTTAGTACACAATTCAAATTTGCCCTTATCCGGAACACTTTTTATTGCAATGGCTTCTGAGCCTTTTTTCTCAATTTCATAATAAAAATGAGGGACACCGCTTACAAGTATACCGACGACGTTTCCGTCGGACTCTGAAATCGCCGGGGCTCCCGACGCCCCTATTTCCATTATACACTGCACGGCAAATCTGTTGTTTAATTCAACATCGTCATAACTTCTTATAACAAGCCCTGGATTGAGACCTTGGAGCCGTATAATAGTTCTCAGGTCCGACTTGTTTAAAATAGTTTCTTTTGCGGCTTGTATACGGTCATCATTTTTGTCGACCACTTCACAAAATGGGTCAACACGTTTACGAAAATCGGTAGGATGACCATATCCAATAAAGTACACACCTCTGACTGCTGAAATGTCATGTTTCGAAAGTCTCAATGGGGGAGGCAACCTCCGGCCCCTTCTGTCAATTTCGACCACAGCGATATCTAACTTTATGTTCGAGTATACATATCGACCTGTCAGAGCAAAAGTCGGCCCACCGTCTTCGCCGAAGTCAACACATACCGCTCGACTTTTCAACCTTAGCCAGTTAAAATCGGAAACACCGTTCCTCATGTAGGGATCTGAAAGGCAATAAAGCAGTGGCTGTAAGTCGCCAGCTACACGGTTGTTTGTTTGTTTGTTTTTATCTTATTTTATTATTATTATTATTATTATTATATAATATATTGCAAACTACGGGTATATGACAATAATAGAGTACAGAAATTAACTTATGTTAATTTTCCTGTGAAATAATGAATGAATAATTTCTGAGTGATCACAACCACTATATGCCTTAACCGTCATAAGGAAGTATTATTGTTTTAATAATAAGTGTTTGAAAAAATTAAATCTGCATTTGAGATTTAATACACCATGAGTTTATTATATTTTGAACACTGATGCTCAAACTTAAAACGTGGTTTGTTTTCTTTTTCGAATTCTTTTCTTTGTATAAATTCGTTAAACGGAAGTATAGAAACAAGAAAAAAAACTTACTAATAATAAATCGAATCACGTGCCAGGCTGTCATCAAGTAGTGACTTCCTACCCTGAACACGGTTCCGATGAGCTTGTTGTAAAACTTGATGTGACCTACAGACTTCATATTATGGTACATGTCCTTAATAAGATTCTGGTTAAGTGAAGGCTCGTGAATGTGTTTGAAAGGGCTCGGAAAAATGTCTTTGTTTTTACCCTTTTCTGAAAAATATAAAGAGAGCTTAAACGGTCATGAACATTGAGGCGACGTGCGTGTCAAATATATGTGTGGAAAAACATTTTGGAGATCTTTATTGTTGTTGTTGTTGTTGTCGTCACCGCTGTTGTTCTTGCGACTGCTGCTATTGTTACTGCTGTTGTTGTTGTCATCTTTGTCGTAATTTCTGTTGTTGTTGTTGTTGTTGTTTGTGGATACAGCGTGCAGTTTTCTTTTCTTACTATTTTAAATGTAATAAAAGAAATATAAAAATCTCGAAAATCTCTGTAATCCGATTTTTTTTGTCTAATCCGTATAATATCTGGATAAAGAACACTAGACTCTAGTTTGGAATTATTATGTTAAAAAAGGACTTGAAACGAATGGTTATAACATTGCAAGTTTGGTTGAATATTAATATATTTTCATTACAGTAATTCTATATAGGTTTATTTTTTATAAAACGAACAGAGGAAATACCATAAAGTTTTTCGTTTTTAGCCATTGGTTGGAACGGACTTTTTGATTCTGTTGACAAACGCCCAGTATCTTTGACGGATCTGTAAACTTTTCCCTCAGCGGTTTTGCTAGATTTTGAGGTCTCTTTCGCGTCTGCTGGTTCTTTTTTGTGCCTGTATTTATCTTTAGATTGAACGACTGCGTTGCTCTTTCTTTTCCATGTCACAACAGCCTGTGAATCTTTCTTGGTCTGAACGGGTGAAGTCTTGGGTGTGGTTTCATTTTGTTTCTTTTTGGGCCTAAATCATGAAAACACATTTATACAGACGAGACGATATAACTGCTATTGCGTTTGCAATTTGCTGAAAACACAGAACTGAATATTTTAGAAGGTAACTTGAGAATCGTGGATTTGAGACGTGACATTTTGAAAACTCTTAGCAATAAAAGGCCTAGTTTCACTTACAAAGAAAAATATAATAAAATAGTACGTTTTACATATGTGTAACAAATATACTTATAGAAAACCTTTAAATATTTAAAACCAGCATAATACAATCCTATATCTACAAATCTGCAGCCAATGCCAACGGATTTACTGACTTGATGACGCATCAACTATATGCAAATTAGCTACGGTCACGTGGATAGAACTTAGACAGATCTTAATTTATTACAAACATCACGAATGTCCAATGTCTGTTATAAACTAAGATGCTCGATAGAATAATAAATGAAACACATAATTAAGTAATTCATGCTATTTCAATGTATTTTTATCTTTGGAAGTGAAAATAGATATTCAAGCAGCATTAAGTTACAGACCATTACTGTTTCACTGAGGCTTGAATTTAAACAAATCAATATCATATTTTTAGCCAAAATGTAAAATCAAATTCCTGACATCGGTAGAATCAATCTGTTTACCGAATGAGGCCGGATTGCCATTCTTTGCAGCACAGTCCATAAATATACTAAAAGCTAATGAACGGGAGACTTCGGTTAGAGAAGCAAGTCGTTCTGTTTTAAGCCTTGATTTCTTGACCCTGAAGATGTAACACATCTTTCCAACTTATTTTTAGTTCAGTACTTGGTAAATCCATCTAAATACAAGCCGATTTTTGTGTTCGTTGTATTGTTAAAGGCATATGTCATTATAAGAAAGTTTTTAGAAAAAAATTATAAAGAGAATTACCAGACGCTAAAACGAGGCTTCGTATCTTTCTGAGTATCGGACGGTTGTTTGTTCTGCAAAATTATGAATTATTTTATAAATAAACGAAGTCAATTGTCATAAGTTTATTTCGTAATAAGTATGAATACTGCCTTAATCATGTTTAGTAATTTTGTTAGATACACTTTGTGACGTTAACCGTACGCTTTTAATTCAACGTCATTCCACGTGTTCCGAAAATGAACATTAAACATTGTATTTACAGTAGAACTTACAATATTTGAAAATAAATTGTAGCATTTTCTCTCTCAAAATGCTGTGAGGCCTATGTATTATTCAATAAAAAATGAAAAAAGTCTTGAATAATATAATCGAAACTTTCAGCGTCATTCATTAATTTGCGAGACTTTTAATTACAACAGTTTTTTTCTTTGTCTTTTTTAATGCCTACCGAAATTTCGTGTTCATTTCTCCTGGGATCAGTTTCTTCCACTGGTGATAATTCGTTTGTTACTGGCGTTCGTTCAGGCTGAAATAACAACAAACATTAAATGTAAAACAGTTTTACCTCGATCGAACGTAGGCTTAACTTTTTTAAAGACTTATTCAAAACATTAATGACTGCTTCTAGGAATTTTGACCTATACTCAAGCAGAAAGAAGGCATTAAATGAATTGAATATTCCACCAATTGATAGATCTCAGCGTTATGTCTGAAACAGGAGGACGAAGTCAGCTCACAGCGCACTTGTTGGCAAAAAGTTTTTGATTATAAAGGTTCCTTCCTTTGTGCCGATGACAAGTGTATACAGTAACGAATACAAATCAAGTACATATATATACAGTACATATATATACATGTATACAGTAATGATTACAATTATAACGAAATAATGAAAACAAGTACATCAAGATACGAATACAAATAATGAACATGAATATACAGTTGCAAAAACAAGTATATAAACAGTTGAAATACAACTAATGTATATGTATAAACACTTACATATACAAGTGATGTATATGCATATACAGTTAAACACACAAGTTCTGTATGTGCATAAACAGTTTCCTACACAAGTTATGTATGAGCATAAACAGTTACATACACAAGTTATGTATATGCATAAACAGTTACCTACACAATTTATGTATATGTATAAACAGTTACCTACACAAGTTCTGTATGTGCATAAACAGTTACATACGAAAGTTATTTATATGCATAAACAGTTACATACACAAATCATGTATGTGCATAAACAGTTACATACACAAGTTATGTATGCGCATAAACAGTTACCTACACAATTTATGTATGTGCATAAACAGTTACCTACACAAGTTATGTATACGAATAAACAGTTACCTACACAATTTATGTATGTGCATAAACAGTTATCTACACAAGTTAAGTATATGCATAAACAGTTTCTTACACAAGTTATGTATGTGCATAAACAGTTACATACACAAGTTATGTATGTGCATAAACAGTTACCTACACAAGTTCTGTATGTGCATAAACAGTTACATACAAAGTTTTTTATATGCATAAACAGTTACATACACAAGTCATGTATGTGCATAAACAGTTACATACACAAGTCATGTATGTGCATAAACAGTTACATACACAAGTTATGTATGTGCATAAACAGTTACATACACAAGTTCTGTATGTGCATAAACAGTTACATACACAAGTTATGTATATGCATAAAAAGTAACATACACAAGGGATGTATATGCATAGAAAGTTACATACACAAGTGATGTATATCCATAAAACCTTACCTACACAAGTTATGTATACGAATAAACAGTTACCTACACAATTTATGTATGTGCATAAACAGTTATCTACACAAGTTAAGTATATGCATAAACAGTTTCTTACACAAGTTATGTATGTGCATAAACAGTTACATACACATGTTATGTATGTGCATAAACAGTTACCTACACAAGTTACGTATATGCATATACAAATACCTACACAAGTTCTGTATGTGCATAAACAGTTACATACAAAGTTATTTATATGCATAAACAGTTACATACACAAGTCATGTATATGCATAAACAGTAACATACACAAGTTATGTATGTGCATAAACAGTTACATACACAAGTTCTGTATGTGCATAAGCAGTAACATACACAAGTTATGTATATGCATAAAAAGTAACATACACAAGTGATGTATATGCATAGAAAGTTACATACACAAGTGATGTATATCTATAAAACCTTACATACACAAGTGATGTATGTGCATAAACAGTTACCTACACAAGTTGTGTATATGCATAAACAGTTACCTTCACAAGTTATGTCTGTGCATTAACAGTTACATACATAAGTTTGTGTATGCATCAACAGTTACATACACAAGTTATGTATATGCATAAACAGTTACATACACAAGTTATGTATGTACATAAACAGTTACATACACAAGTTATGTATATGCATAAACAGTTACCTACACAAGTTATGTATGTGCATAAACAGTTACCTTCACAAGTTAGGTATGTGCATAAACAGTTACATACACAAGTTATGTATGTTCATAAACAGTTACATACACAAGTTATGTATGTGCATAAACAGTTACCTTCACAAGTTAGGTATGTGCATAAACAGTTACATACACAAGTTATGTATGTTCATAAACAGTTACATACACAATTTATGTATGTGCATAAACAGTTACATACACAAGTTATGTATGCGCATTAACAGTCACATACAAAAATTCTGTATATGCATAAACAGTTACCTACACAAGTTATGTATGTGAATAAACAGTTACATACACAAGTTATGTATATGCATAAACAGTTACATACAGACGTTATTTAATTTGCATATACAGTTACAAATACAAGTTATGTATATCCATATACTGTTACATATACAAGTTATGTTTAAGCATTCACAGTTACATATACAAGTTATGTATATGCATTTACAGTTACATATACAAATATCTACCATTTCGAATACAAGTAATGTACATGTATATACAGGTATGAATACAAATATATACACAGTAACGAATTCAAATAATGTTCATTTTTATACAAAAATGAGAACAAGTATATACAGTAATGAAAACAAATCTACACTGTGATGAAAGTGCATCAACAGATTTTGGGATTATTTCCACTTCAGTACCATTCTCCTTTCTTAGAAAATGCTTCAATTAAAACATAAATGAACTCGACTGAGGGCAGCAAAGAATAAAACTACCATTACCAAGACGGACAAAAATTGTTAAAATTTGTCTACTTAAGTGATTGATTATTTTGTTTTTCCTGAAAATACTTACCGACTTCTGATGTCTTTGTTGTTTTGAGGTCATCTTTTTATTTCTACTATGGCTTACAACATGTTCTTGTATCTGAAGAACAATACCAAGGCGGGTGTTAAACCTGGTCATGTGCATTCGTTTCTTCGTCCGTCCGTCCGTTGGTCCGTTTAATTATTTATTTATTCATTCATTCATCTCATTATTTACTCATTCACTCACTTGAACAATTAATTTATTTCTTTCTCTTATTCACGCTTATGCGCGGTGATTGTGAAGCACTGAGTGCAACTTTGTATTTCTGTAACGTTCTCATCAATAAAGCTAGCATGTCTTATTGCCTTTGAAAACTAAATCCTAGAAAGTGAAAGAATATGAGATGAATATTAATTTTAGATTTAACAAAATAAAAAAAAAGTATGGACTTACCGCTTCTCTTTCATGCTGTAGAACGGCGAAGTTAGCACGTCGGACGTGAAATAACCGTCTGTATGATGAGTTACCATTCTAAATAACAAACAAATAAAGTCTTGCATATAAAAAGTTTAAGAGAAATATATTCTTATTAAAATGCCATGGCTAAGATTTTTTTTTGATACAATACACATCTGATAATAATATCGTACTGTTGAAATATACTCCGTTTTAAAAAAAAAGACAATAAAGGTTGCTTGCAGTTCAGATTTTTGGTACGTCTGTGTTTTCTGTGGTTAACTGATTTTGGTCGCTGGCATCAAAGCAAATGTCACTCATTTGTAACCCGATTGACAGATTATGTAAGAACAAACTCCATGCAGAAGTATCAGTAACTATTAAGGAAATAGACAGTTCTCTTCAAATATTAGTTTTCTTCAACCGATGCTTTTAAGCCTTAATTGTCCACCGACTAAACCTTACTGAGATGTAACTGTCTAGACAGTTATAAAACATGATAAAATCGAGGCAGAATTAGCGTGTGAACCGTCAACAAAGTTATGATCATATTAGATAAAATGAAAATATACCTTCAACATTGGTATTTAGCACAAAATTTATTTAAATCATTTAAACGAATGTAATTTCTTGAGACACCAATTCAAATAAAAACTATACTGTAACTCCGCTCTGTTGTGAAGCCATGTTCAGCTGCTGTCCTCCCTTCAAGATAAAACTTCACTTCCGCCCGAGCGATTATATACACAGTGCAAACCTAAACAAGCAAATGAATACTGCTAACAATCCATAACATTTTCTATATTTTACAAAAGATATGACATTCTTTAATATAATTTATTCTATTCTGACTCAAGTTCTTTTCACTCGAGACTACTCAAGATGGAACCTATCATAAGCTAGAGAAGCTTGAAACCTGCATACATATAAACTGATTTAGGGACGCGTGATTTCTATTAACACTGATAAACTCATCTAGAAACGCGTGATTTCATGTAAAACTGATAAACTCAGTTAGGAACACGTGATTTCAGGTAACACTTATAAACTGATGATTAAAATGGCGCTTGATTTTACGAAACACTGATAAACTGACTTAGGAACGTGTGAATTCGGGTAACACTGATAAACTCATTTAGTACCGCGTGATTTCAGGTAACACAAATAAGATTAATAAAGAGCAAGTAATATCAGGCAACATAGATCAGCTGTTTAAAGAACACATGACATCAGATAATACAGATAAGCTGACTTAAGAACGCCTGATTTTAGGTGACATAGATGAGTTGACTTAGGGACGCGTGATTTTGGATAGCACAGATTAACTTACTAAAGAACGTATGATTTCTTATGATATATATAAGCAAACTTAAGAAGGCGTGATTTCAGGTGACACAGATAACGTGACGATGGAACTTGTGGTTTCAAGTGAAACAGATCAGTTGAAATAAGAAGGCGTGATTTCAGGTGACACAGATAACGTGACGATGGAACTTGTGGTTTCAAGTGACACAGATAAGTTGAAATAAGAAGGCGTGATTTCAGGTGACACAGATAACGTGACGAGGGAACTTGTGGTTTCAAGTGACACATAAGTTGACATAAGAAGGCGTGATTTCAGGTGACACAGATAACATGACGAGGGAACTTGTGGTTTCAAGTGACACAGATAAGTTGACATAATAAGGCGTGAGTTCAGGTGACACAGATAACATGACGAGGGAACTTGTGGTTTCAAGTGGCACAAATAAGTTGACTTTCAACTTTCTTGATTTTAGGTGACTTTGGAACGAGAACAATTTTTATTTTAGATTTTGATCAGAGAATTTTCTCGGTGAGATGAAGAAATGAATGCTGTTCAAGGTAGATTTGTTTCATTTACCGAAATGAAAACATTGTTTTGACTGGTCGGTCTGTTGAGACGACCTTTTTATATATTTAGATAATTCAAAAAATAATATGTCATATGCATTCAACATAATTTATTTTTTAAAGGTTTGAATAGATAAGTAGACCACTGGAACATAGTGAGTAGTAACCTTCAGGGGCGTAGCTAGGCCAAAATTGAGTGTACACACAACCAAGCGGGGGCGGTGGCGTGAGCCCTCTAGCAGGTTTAGAGCAGAGCCCTGATAGGGGTACAAGGGGCAAAACCCCCGGGATGCTACACAGATTTCGTCATTTAGAGATCATTTTTCGCATTAAAATAATTTTCTGTTCTTCTATCTTCATGAACGAATTGTACGCACGTGCGTATTCGGTGAATAGGGAGCTACGCCACTGAGTCCACACTCAAATATAAGTCGTTGTGGTAATAGTCTAACATAAAACGTGACTAAAGTATGTTCAAACTAATTAAAACCGACATGCTATGTAAATATATTGAATTGAATGATATTTTTAACTACTGTTGTCAATTGATTATCAAGTATCTTCACTAAGTATCTTTTGAATGAAGTATCAAAAATTAATATCAAATTAAACACGAAACCAAAAAGATTATCATAAGAAAAAACAAACTGTTTACCTTGATAAAAACATATCCGTTGTCATTGTACTTTGACTAACCACCGAGGCATATAAATTATTCAAACAATGAAAGACAAATAGTTTAAAGTCAATCAGAGAATAAGTAAAATTCTTTTGTTGAAGTTTTCATTTTATTTTTCTTCATGTTATTCAATACTTTCGATTTTTTTAAAATCTGTTTTATTCTTGAGCGCTTTATTTGTGATAATTGTTTCGTCATTCTAAAATTGTATGTCATAAAAAATAAACACGTATTATTTGATTAAAGGAGTTAACTTAATTTAGTGAAGTCAAATTAAAAAGAAAAAAACTTTTTAATACGTTTGTGGCGTTGGATTTAAAACATTTCATTTATAACTTCATTTCATTCTATTTGAACATATTATTTGTTTAACCGTTTTGGTTAACAATTGCTCTTAAATTCAGTCTATTTGTCAATCGCTTGCTACTTTTCTTTAGATGTTATAATTAACGTTTGGTCCTTGAGAATAGAAAAAAAATCATAATGGAAATACTGCAATTACAATCGCCCTTTCAACAGTTACAATGTTGAACAAATAAAATAAAACACTAATTTAAGGGAGATATCATATTTATTGTCACGTTGAAATGTATAAAACGGTCAGATTGTCATATTGTTTTCAAAATATATATCACAAGACATTATTTAGTCCAGGCTAAAACGTATCATTACGTAACGTAACATAACGTAACGTTACGTAACGTAATGTAATGTAACGGCAAAACTTCTATACATTAAACTGTACGGTTACATGTTGCAATCAACGATAGATTAAACAAGGAAGCATTTCCACGTTTAGACTTTAAATGTTTAACACAGGAACAATGTTTGTGAAATGGTGAAACATCCCACACCAAAACATTTAACACAGAGTGAGCAATAACTGAAAGTAGATGTCAGAAACAACAATCCTAACATGAATAACGTATTTTGTTTTTTTAATAAACTTACAAATATAAAATGACTTACTAGTATATTCACATCAGAGCACGTTTCAGGATTATAACTAACCACTCCTTGCAGTGATCTCCCCTTTATTCCTCGGGGCCTCTCTTTTCCAGCTATGTTCACATGTATGAAATGATCTTTTTTCTTACGTATACGTTGCTTAGTTAAAATTTACGGAATACCAGTAGGGCCATTGTGGTTAGACGCTATAATCAAGAGGGCGACAATGCAATAGTGCGATAGTGCGATTGCGACAGTGCGATAATGCGATGGCGACAATGCGATAGTGCGATAATGCGATAACGCGACAATGCGATAGTGCGATGGCGACAGTGCGATAATGCGATGGCGACAATGCGATAGTGCGATGACGACAGTGCGATAATGCGATGGCGACAGTGCGTTAATGCGATGACGACAGTACGATAATGCGAAAACGCGATAGTGCGATGGCGACAATGCGATAGTGCGATGGCGACAATGCGATGATGCGATGGCGACAGTACGATATGATTATCGCATTGTCGCCATCGCACTATCGCATTGTCGTCATCGCATTATCGCGTTATCGCACTGTCGCCATCGCATTATCGCACTGTCGCCATCGCATTATCGCACTATCGCATTGTCGCCCTCTGAATTATAACGTCTAACCACGATGGCCCTAACGGTATTCCGTAAGAATTGCAAGTTCATCCATTTTACATGTATGGAAGTTATAGAATAAATAGAAAATAATTTGAAAATTTTTTAAATTTTTTTTTATTTACTTTCGACGATCATCTCGTGACATAGCGGCCAGCAGTTTACTGCCTGAAAGGGATGTAACCGTTGTGTGATAACTACCATGTGTATCTCATTGGACGTTTGCTCAAATGATTATATAAATGCGCCCTCTAGCGAGCACTGCAGGTCTTTTAGAGTTTTACAGGTTGGAAGGTTGAAAATGGTCCTCCCGTAGACCTCATTGTAAGATCAATTACACCCCACAGGCCGGCAAACAGGTGGTACCATCTGAATTTAAATTAACTTACATGAACTTAAAGCTTTTTTCCTCTTCCATTCAAATTAAAAAGAAAGAAAACACTGTCATGTAACTGCTAAGAGAGAAATCTTCTCTTAAAGTGATACACTGTGTAATCGCTGTACTAGAATCTGGTTGTTAAATTGCGTATATATTAGAAGTTTCTTCTAGTGATATAAATTTATAGCTTTTCATTTAAGATTTTTTTTGCAATATATATTAGTCTAGATTTGTTATCTGTTTTCGTTATTACTATATTGATCGTGATATTTCGACTATGACTTTCTGGTTAGTACTAAAGGGCTCTGATTTGTGAAGGTCGCGTCCCCTGAGGGTTGGTTGCGACGGTGAATACCACACCCCTCTGGAGTTACTTATTTCTTCATCAGAGGTCCCAGTTATATAGGTATTAACCCTATCACTCCTCGTCCCTACTGTTTACACTGTTTGAGTACGGCCTTGCCCTCTTAACAGAGGTACCTAGCTACTTGGGATGTTGGCCGAACTCAGCATTTTATTATTCAAGCTGTATTATAGCTATTTACATGTAGCATTTAGCAAAGATTTTAGACCTCTATGGGCGTTCTCCCTTAAATGTTTGGTTGTGATACGTTTGAGAAACAGGTAGATAACTACTACACGGTATCCTCAAATAAAGAAAGTCAGTGTTGAGAAAATACTGAAAATGCAAGACAACCTCTGTTGGATACTCTCAATAAAGCACCCAAAACACAGAAAATAATCGGATTATTTATTGTCAGCCATTATCTGATACCCTGCAAAGGCACTTCCTGTTTTGATTTACAACTATCAGACCCTTATGGTCAATTAAGCGACTGATAAGCGGATTATTCGGGTATTTTTTGTTTGAGTTTATTTATTAGCACTGGTTGCCCATACGACCGACGCCCTCGTGTTTCGTTATTTTGAGGTAATGGGAGATAGAACGGAAAGCATTCCAGACTGTCTATTCCAGAGACATCCCTGGTGTTTTTCCGTGCTTGGAGTAAAGCATTTGTACATGGAACGTCGGTGTAACGTTTCATCCGAAAAGTAATCATTAGTGATGCAGCTAGGGATCGATCGCGCGATCCCTGGATTACAAGCCCACAGGACCAATGATCTGCCCCAATAGTGCTAAATTTTAAGCAGTAAATGAACACATAGAAACAGAAAATAAAAGGAAATGCAGTAATTACAAAAAAAAGAGGTTTAGTTTTACGAAATGGAACGCGAAACACTTCAGGATCGGTGTCAATTCACAGATAAGGTCTCTTGATTCGAATCACACAATATTTTCTCAGAGTGTTTAAGACTTTAAATACTACGGGTGTCAAACAAAACAACTTCTTCTAACTTTTCATGTGAATTTGGTCTTCTTCATTTCGATCGAGCTCTCAAAGAGCAGTACAATATAAAATGTGAAACCCAGTATCAATGATACTATTAGTCAAAGTTCTTACGTCGGCAAAGTTTTGCAAATAGTTTTACTATTCTGGCTGAATCGTAATATAGATTTATTATATGAAAAATAAATCTAGAAATAGGTTGTTTTATCTTTTTTTATTAGCTTTATTTTTTACGATATATACTCAGAAAAGTGCGAAAAAGATAAAAACAGTTTTTTAACAGTATGCAAGTACATGATCAACATATTTAGAATAAAGAAGAAAAATAAATCAGATTAAAAAAGTTAAACCACTCGATAAGTACAATAACAAACGCAATAATTCAAAGACGATTAGATATGTTTAAAACGATACTATAAATTTTAAAAAAGGAAAAAAATATCAAAAGAATATATATTCAATAGATTATTCGCAAGACTGTAGACACAACGTCGACAGGGTGTAAAACTTATAAAAAGATATGATATTCAAATTTATATACTATCGAAGGAAACATATGTGTTATATGCCCACCCACTCCCTTCCCCCCACCTTGCTCCTGAAAAAAACAGAAGTTACATGGGAAACAAGCCAAATACATTTAACTTACTGACATTTTGTAATCCAAGAGTTGCGTCCCTTGAGAAGATGTACAGTTTACACAAATTCACTTCAAGTCAAATGTTTGAACGCCGCCAAATGGAGTGGGGGTTGAAATAATTAGTAATGTTGGATTTAATGTATGGTGGTTAACCAAATATAATCTTTTTGCATTCTAATTTCGTTTATAGCTGACATTTGTTAATGTTTAATGCCAAAAAGATGATTCTACGTCAAGTCTATAGGCATTGTTTCCTCTGTACGAAAATTGGCTGCTGTCACATTATGCTGTTTTTGATTAAGGGAGTGGAATTAAACAGAAATCATTGACCTAATCAAAAGATAATATTTTTTATTTTCCTACCTCTATAATTCTAAAATATAAATTTGCTTATTTTTTACAGTTTACGTACGAAAAAACTTATTTCGGAAAAACAAAAAATAGTTAATTCGAACCCATGCTTGAAACTACATGTTTGAATGTCGATTCCTTACTAAAAATAACATCGTAGTCATTCGTTTACAATAGGCTGTTTCCGTAAAATTTAGACTGATTCGCGATCTCAAATCAAAAGACCGCTTGTTTCAAAGAACACACTGTGAAATCAGTTTACAGTCTAAAAGGAGTTACGTCACCCCATGGAAATTTTACTTATTGTATTCAAAATAATGAAATTTTCTTTTGTTATATAAGAGGGAGGTACGTGTATGTCGAGTCATGCTAGAACATCAGGAATCATTGATATAGCACGGATCGCGATTCATAGCATTTATAACAGGTACTCTAACGAGAAATTAGTTCTAAAAAGTTAGACAAAATAGCTGTTTGGTTTTAACGCCAGCTTCAACAGCTAAGATCATATCCCGGCGGTCAGTCCATCTAACCAGTGTTCCTGGGAATCCAACCAGTTTACTAACCATTTTCTCCGCAAGTGACTGACTACTTCCTCACTTGCTTCAGAGGTGAGGGACATATGGCCTATAGACGCATTGTCTGACATTAATTATCACAGAGAAATTTTGCCGGGCCTGATGAGGTTTGAACCGGAATCGTCAACATTGACAATCTAATGCTCTACCGACTGAGATAGCCGGGCCTCAGCGAAATAGCTGTAAAAAATGGTATATGCACGATGGACACAAGAAAAAGCAAGTACGTATACACATCTATAATACATTCAACAAATAATGACTTATATTGATTGTTCCCTGAATGGATTATATGGATTTTAAAAAATATACAATTTAGAAAGTAATAAAAGAGTTCATTTGAAGATATTAATTCTTTAATCGTAGCTCTTTGAAATACTCCGTTCTGACATGTTTTCGCTGAACTTTCTGAATTTTCTCATACAAAGGCTTTAAGTGGCTGTTTTAAATGTTATTCAACGTTGTGTAAGTGGCTATTTTAAATGGCAATGGCTGTTTCAATGTTTTTGACTGCTTTAAATGTTATTGGCTGATTTCAATGTTATTGGCAGATTTAAATGTCATCGGCAGTTCTCATGTTATTGCCTGTTTTAAATGTTGGCTGGCCGTTTGGATTTTTACGGGGCTGTTTTGAACGTTCTTGGTTGTTTTAATCATTGCCCATTTAAATATATTTATTCTTGTAATGTCACTAGCAGTTTTTTAAATGATATTGGACGTTCCTAATGTTACTGACTGTTAAAAATGTCATTGGCAGTTTCTCAAGTGTTACATATTCAGATAGGGATCAGGCACGAGTTCAGACCGATCGGCCTTGTCCATCTTAGATATAAAAGGAGTGTAAAATGGAAACAGACAGCCATACTGTTAATAGAATATCGAAGATAAAAACAACTGTCACATTGTGTCTGCTAGCAGAAGATAATGGTTTCTCAGCTTCATAAAATCGCTCAGTTAAGGACTTGTAGGCACTGAGACAGATAACAATCCTGGACTCCCCATTTTTCAAAATGTACTCATTCCTTTTCAGTTCTATTACAAACTCCTTATCTCGGACACCTAATAAACTTCCGTTTGTCAGCTGATACACTGACAGATCAAGTTCAACCACAGGGCATTTATGCAGAGGAAGAAATGTTTCTAAAGAGTCACTGGTCAGCGGGATGTTCAAATAATAACTTGCCAATTCTGTTTCAAAAACTGAGTCTAAACTATCAAGTTCGACGTTGAAGTAAATTAATTCGCTATTTTCTAATATTGAGATATTACGACCGTGGACATTAAGTACATGTTGTAGACTGGTTATATCAACCATTTGTGACTGTGATACACCTGTTCTTACTATAGGTAAAGATAGACCGAAGAAAACTAAAAAGTGTTCAATCATGAAAGTTGGAAATTCACTAGACGAATCCTTAATTTCATATGTTTTAAATGAGGACCATAGTTCAGTTGCATACTCGTTCAGATTCGCATCTCGAAGAATATTTTGTACGTAAACTTTTAAGTTTGGAATTAATGCGTCAAGAATCAAAAAGCTTCTACGCAATTCAACATTCGGGGTGAATTTTATAAATGCTTTGAAGCCGGCCCCTCCAATTTTCTCAACAACATTTTCACACTGGTCTTCGCCAACGTACACTTTATGCAAAAGACATTTAACTTCCATACAATGGTCCTGAAAATAGATTTTTTTTAATGAACAGTTAGTTTTGTATGTAGACGTTTGCAGTTTAAAACTTAAGCGTTTAATTCAGATGAACTGATAAAGATACAAATAAAAATGTACTGATAACAATCCATCACCGTGACCTCTACCACCACCACCATCATCATCATCATTAACAGCAACATCATCATATTATGTCGCCAAATTACAACAGACGTAACTAACATGCGTATAGCATGACCAAATGGCCAAGATGATAGCATATAGTAGCCCTTACGCAAATAATACCAGCTTGCCCTAGGAAAACCAACTCGTCCACCGTGGTGACAATCTTCCATAACATTCGTCTCGTGTGATTTGTACATGCCATTCCCCTATGTTTTAGTTTGTTAATGGACTGGCATTGTATATAATATAGTCACTTTACCAATAATATATTTCATACAGTAATAATTTTGGCAGAAGTACTTTAGAATAAATCAGTAATTACCTGAAAAGGGTCAAAAACGCCTCTGTCGTCACACGCTGTTTCATTCGTGGAATTCGTAATCTTTTCATCGATAGGATATTTCAATAGCAGGGAGTACGTCATTTGAGTCACATGTTCCGCATTACATGCGGGCATGTCCGCCAGGTTCCTGTCACTGTTGCATAAATAACAAAACACATTTTTGTATAAGTTTTGAAATGGAGAAAAGAAAGCAGCACAACCCTTTTCTATAACCGAATCATATTCTTTCCATGACCCTGTGATGTTACATTCGGAAATGCGCACGCCACATGACGTCAAATATGACGTGTCTTCTACCGGACGTTCAAAATGCAATGTACAGTATTCTGACTGGTCAACTAGTTTTACTATATCTTTGATAGATGATATCTCAAAACTGCCTTTTATACAATCGATCCTCGGCGTCCAAGCAACCAAGACGTCTTGCATAACATCGAAACATTCAGCGCAATACCGGTTCCGATATGTGTCGGAGAGTCCTTTCAACGTAACAGGAATTCTTGTGTCTAATTCGGTAAATTTGTGGCTGAAGTCACACCTGTCAGCAATCTCTTCCCCAAGATTTCGTCGGCTGTCCGCTGGACATTTGGCATTCATTAGAAAAGCTTCATAAATCGGAATCGATGAAATTGGATTCGGATCCCACGGTGTCAACTGCGGATGAATACATTTCGCATGATCAGCTGGAAAATTAGTTACCATGTTGAGTAGTTCGGGGCAACAGCTCTCTTGCAAAAAAATGCCTGGACACGTTGCTACGTCGCAGGAACATGGTGGAGTACAGCAAATGGGCTTATCAGGGATTTGATATTCGCCGTCGGGAACATGTACACTGCCATCGCATGTTGCATTGGAAGGACAAAACTGATAATATATGTCTGTCATTCTGTTGATTTCAAAAGGTTGAAAACGAGAAAGAATGTTTACCGATGCGAACACTCTCCATCGGCCGTCAAAAGAGAGTGCCAAGATGATACAGAGTAGAAAATCTGGATTCATTCTTGGTGTAGGATGGGACGTGAAGCAACGATGCTAAAACAAGAACATAATAAATGTAAACTATATGTAAATGTATGTGTAGCTTTTTTAAATTGTGTTTAATAAAGTCAATCGGAATGTTGAATTTTGTCACGCTATACCTGTGTAATCACATCACCAGAAAACAGTCAAGATACGCAAATTTATCAAATTTTCATTTCTTTGTGAGTATAATAAAAGCGTACGTGAATAGGATGAAAATAAAGTCGAGTCACTTTTCACGCCAACCGCTTAAAGTTAGGAAAACATCATGTGAACCCTTCTTAAAAAAGCTCATTTACAGGACATCTTCAAGTCCTTGTAGTACAAGTGGAATTATGTCTCCCCCCAAAAATGGGGGAGACATATTGTTTTTCCCCTGGTTGTCCGTCCGTCCGTCCGTCTGTCCGTCACAAAATCGTGTCCGCTCTGTATCTTCCAAAGCCCTTGAAAGAATTTTATGAAACTTGGGTCAGATGTTCACCTCATCAAGGCGGCGTGCAGAACCCACTTTGTGGGTGTGGTGTCTCAAGGTCAAGGTCACACTTGGAGGTTAAATGTCAAATGCCACAAAATCGTGTCCGCTCTGTATCTTCCAAAGCCCTTGAAGGATTTCTATGAAACTTGGGTCAGATGTTCACCTCATCAAGGCGACGTGCAGAACTTACTTTGCGGGTGTGGTGTCTCAAGGTCAAGGTCACACTTGGAGGTTAAATGTCAATTGCCACAAAATCTTGTCCACTCTGTATCTTCAAAAGCCCTTGAAGGATTTTTATGAAACTTGGGTCAGATGTTCACCTCATCAAGGCGACATGCAGAAACCACTTTGCGGGTGTGGTGTCTCAAGGTCAAGGTCACACTTGGAGGTTAATTGTCAAATTTTACAATCGTCTGACTCAGTACTGCCTGCAGCAACTGGCTGGGGGGAGACATATGTTTTTGTTCAATCAAAAACCCATTTCTAGTTTACCAATAATCTTAATCAGTTACATGACTGGAGTGTACGGAATTACGCAAACATGCAAATTTTTCAACATTCGATCACTTACTTTAATTAAACATAAAATTTGTGGCACCTAATCACTCGTCAGAATTTCAGAATTTAAGTCGGTATTACAATGCAAAAGATGTATGTTTATTGTGGGGGCGGTGGGGGGTGGGGGCGCAAGAATAGAGCAGTTGTTACTTCGTTTACTATTTTTTTAATGATGGTAAATATGTAGTACCATATAAGCGCCGAAAAATGCAGAAATATACTGCCTGCTTAATCTTTTTTTAATCTTTAAATAATTTTTAACTGAATACAACAATTTCCTTTTTTTTCACAGAAATATCTTTTTATACTTTTGTGTGCAGTTATAATTATGTTTTATATATAATTGATTTACTGATACAGAAATTATTGAACTAAAGAAATGAAAAAAAAATAAGAAAGAATTTAGAACTATTAAGTAGTCAATTTATACGATTCAAAACAGTAACATACCCGGTGTTCCGTTGTAACAGTTCCCCTTCAATACAATGTTTGAAAGGAGGGGCTGTGTTTATATACAGATTTCAGATTATTAGTCACGTGGCCATCTAAATCATTGACTTAATTTGAATGATAATTCAATAAAAGAAACCTTGTAATTTAATAGATAAGGTAGTAAATGAGTTTTCATGAAAGGCAATAAAGAAACCAATAAAGAAATCTGCCGTGTTAATTCTTTGAGCTGGCTTCAATAATGTTTGTTGGAGAATAAGACTTTTTATTTGCTTACTAAAATCTAATAGTCTAATAGAATAAATTGTTTTTAAAAGGACGGTTTATTGTGTTTATGAAAGGACGTTAATTTAACATATGTAAGAACGACAAATCTTGTCTAACCTAAAGGCAATTTTAGTGGCTTGTTTCGTCAGAAAACGGTGTCGTTTGAAGAAAAAGCTGTGATTTTGTCTTTTTATATACGATCTAAGATTCGAGTTGCGCGCGCACATATGTGTGCATTACCAGCAGTATATGGTATTGCCTAATGCACAAATAATGGTTTATTAGGGAAATAGAAAAGAGGAAAAGAAAGATACTTGCCTATAATAAATAGATGGGTCCTTAATATGTTATACTTAGCGTTAAAATACAATTAGCATTAAGTTTTGGTGTGTTGTCCAAGTTTCAGCGCACCTCTGTTATCTACTGACAAGTGTTCTGTGCAGTTCTCTCGCTCGTTTTTTTTCTAAACAACCATACATTAAGAGTACTTTAAGCCAGTCCGCTACAGCACCTCCATTTCAGTTATTGTGCTATATACGTTATCTCTCAACCGTTCAACATCAGTAGTTTTATAAATGTGATTAAATAAAAAAAGTTCTATTCACATGTATGAAGAAAAAATACAGTGTCAGTAATGTTTAGTTTATCAAAAATCAAAGCAACCACATCAGTTTCTTCCCTATTCGAAAGATATATCTCCAAACATAATATATATAAATATCATTAAACCGATTCTGTAAAAAATATTGGCTGACAAGTCCAAATAAACTCATAGAAATATTAAAGCAATAAGTAACATTATTTTCTAATTTGCTGTCTACAATTCTGTGAAAGACTTTTCTTTCTTTGTTGACATGTAATATACGCAATAACTTCTTTCGGTTCACAAAAAAACCCTCTTATAATCATGCAAATAAACCATTTTGATGCTGACATCTTATTTACCATATTGTATTTTCACAGGCTGTAAATTCTCTTTCTGTGTACTTTATAAACTATGGCTGTGAATGATACGGAATTTGTAATGCGCTTATGTTCTAGATAGTGATTTTTTTGTTGGAGCTGATTTCCTTTAATTACAGTTAATCATTTATTATTTTTTTCCGAATGCATATTTAGAAAACCAAACCGGAATTGTGCTTAACCACATACTCATTAATTTAATGTTGTTATTTATACAAGTATTCCTAATTATTTGCATGTACATACAAGCTATGATAACATTTTATGTTCTCATACTGATTTGCAAACTTTAGAATTTAAGAGCAAAGTTCGGAATAATTTGAAATGATATACAAAATATACAAAGTTTGCAACGGAGTAATTACGCAAAAAAAAAGACTGTGTGCACAAACCCGCAGTGCGCAGCGTGAAGATCCCTTGTAGAGCAGAGCCCTATATGGGTATAGGGGACAAAGTCCCCGGGATGCTTGACATATATCGTCAATTTATGGATCATTTTTTCGCATTAAAATAGATTTCTTTTTTTCTACATCCTGGAACGAGTTGTACGCACGTGCTGTTTCGCGTATAGACAGCTACGCCACTGGTTTCTTCATAAAACAACGTCACATTTTCAGGGATGTCAGTTCCTACGTGTATTTGATTGCTATTTTTATCGTACATTGCGCCTTGGTATTGTATTAAACTCATATTATTCCTTTCTCTTACTTAGGGTAGAAAGGGTTGTTTCAATGTTTATTTATAACATAACATATTCTTTATTGGCATTTAACAGCATACATATATTTGTATTCATAAAATGACATATAAAAGCATGAAGTAATTTTTGTTTATTCGAGACAACTTGCTCTGATGGCTCAGTTTTTCTCACATAAAGAGGGACTTCACCACTTGTTACGAAACTCACAAAATCCGAGGCAGCATTGAAACACAATATAACCATGTTTCAGATATATCTGGTAAACAAGATGAAATTTGTATGTCACTACATACACATCACAAACTGTTATACATGCCGCTTTTCACGTAAGATTTGTATGAAAATACAGTGACGTACGTTTTCATCTTCTTAAAACAGCAATATATGTGTATATGTATCATTTTTATTTTCCAAGTGTCAACGAAATACAATCAAAGATTTTCGCGTATAAAACAAGCAAACCTTATACTGCATGGTGTGACAGTAGTATGTAATGCAGAATTTTATAACTGATATAATTTAGCGAGGAAATGTCTACGAAACTAAAAAGAAAAGATAGACTGGCTTTACAATATTCAACCTGTATTTGTTGTATAGCAGTTCATATGAAATATTTATTCAAGTCAAGTCCTCCATAATTTTAATTTTTAGCATGTGTTTAAAATCTCGTGAGAGAAAATAAGCCTTTGAAATTTGTTGTTTTTATCTCTTTGATAAAAAAAGCATTACCTCGAACGATGAGATAGGGCACAAAACTGGAAAAAGTTAGAAAACGGCACATTCTTAGGAAATATATAACTATGGTAACACAAACGTAATACAGATGAAGCAACACGTAACCTCTACGTTGTAAAATTCAACAGTGTTCAATAACTGTAAAAGTTCTACACCAGTACGTCACACTACTGATGACGTGCATCAGGTTGAAGGTAAAGTAAGTATGTGAAGTTGGCTTGTACATTGTACATCGTAGTTCAGCTTGTAATTCGCCAATTACAAGCTAGTAGTTGGGTATTTAGCTTGTAGTTTGGACCAAATACACTAACATACACAATATTTGAATTACAAGCTAGTAGTTGGGTATTCAGCTGTAGTTCAGCCCAGATACACCAGCATATACAATATTTGAATTACAAGCTAGTAGTTGGGTATTCAGCTTGTAGTTCGGACCAAATACACCAGCATACAAAATATTTGAATTACAAGCTAGTAGTTGGGTATTCAGCTTGTAGTTCGGACCAAATACACCAGCATACACAATATTTGAATTACAAGCTAGTAGTTGGGTATTCAGCTTGTAGTTCGGACCAAATACACTAACATATGTTATATTTGTATGACAAGCTAGTAGTTGGGTATTCAGCTTGTAGTTCAGCCCAGATACCCCAGCATATACAATATTTGAATTACAAGCTAGTAGTTGGGTATTCAGCTTGTAGTTCGGACCAAATACACCAACATACACAATATTTGAATTACAAGCTAGTAGTTGAGTATTCGGCTTGTAGTTCAGCCCAGATACACCAGCATATACAATATTTGAATTACAAGCTAGTAGATGGGTATTCAGCTTGTAGTTCGGACCAAATACACCAGCATACGTTATATTACACAAATATTGTGTATGTTGGTGTATTTGGTCCGAACTACAAGCTGAATACCCAACTACTAGCTTGTAATTCAAATATTTTATATGCTGGTGTATCTGGGCTGAACTACAAGCTGAATACCCAACTACTAGCTTGTAATTCAAATATTGTATATGCTGGTGTGTTTGGTCCGAACTACAAGCTGAATACCCAACTACTAGCTTGTAAATCAAATATTGTATATGCTGGTGTATCTGGGCTGAACTACAAGCTGAATACCCATCTACTAGCTTGTAATTCAAATATTGTATATGCTGGTGTATCTGGTCCGAACTACAAGCTGAATACCCATCTACTAGCTTGTAATTCAAATATTGTATATGCTGGTGTATCTTGGCTGAACTACAAGCTGAATACCAAACTACTAGCTTGTAATTCAAATATTGTATATGCTGGTGTATTTGGTCCGAACTACAAGCTGTATACCCAACTACTAGCTTGTAATTCAAATATCGTGTATGCTGGTGTATTTGGTCCGAACAACAAGCTGAATACCCAACTACTAGCTTGTAATTCAAATATAACATATGCTGGTGTATCTGGTCCGAACTACAAGCTGTATACCCAACTACTAGCTTGTAATTCAAATATCGTGTATGCTGGTGTATTTGGTCCGAACTACAAGCTGTATACCCAACTACTAGCTTGTAATTCAAATATTGTATATGCTGGTGTATTTGGTCCGAACTACAAGCTGAATACCCAACTACTAGCTTGTAATTCAAATATAACATATGCTGGTGTATCTGGTCCGAACTACAAGCTGTATACCCAACTACTAGCTTGTAATTCAAATATCGTGTATGCTGGTGTATTTGGTCCGAACTACAAGCTGAATACCCAACTTCTAGCTTGTAATTCAAATATAACGTATGTTGGTGTATCTGGGTTGAACTACAAGCTGAATACCCAACTTCTAGCTGGTAATTCAAATATTGTGTATACTGGTGTATTTGGTCCGAACAACAAGCTGAATACCCAACTACTAGCTTGTAATTCAAATATTGTGTATGCTGGTGTATTTGGTCCGAACTACAAGCTGAATACCCAACTACTAGCTTGTAATTCAAATATCGTGTATGCTGGTGTATTTGGTCCGAAATACAAGCTGAATACCCAACTACTAGCTTGTAATTCAAATATTGTGTATGCTGAAGTATTTAGTCCGAACTATAAGCTGAATACCCAACTACTAGCTTGTAATTCAAATATTGTATATGCTGGTGTATCTGGGTTGAACTACAAGCTGAATACCCAACTACTAGCTTGTAATTCAAATATTGTGTATGCTGGTGTATTTGGTCCGAACTACAAGCTGAATACCCAACTACTAGCTTGTAATTCAAATATTGTGTATGCTGGTGTATTTGGTCCGAACTACAAGCTGAATAACTAACTACTAGCTTGTAATTAAAAAAAAAAGGTATGTTGGTGTATCTGGGTTGAACTACAAGCTGAATACCCAACTACTAGCTTGTTATTCAAATATTGTGTATGCTGGTGTATTTGGTCCGAACTACAAGCTGAATACCCAACTACTAGCTTGTTATTCAAATATAATGTATGCTAGTGTATTTGGTCCGAACTACAAGCTGAATACCCAACTACTAGCTTGTAATTCAAATATAACGTATGCTGGTGTATCTGGGTTGAAATACAAGCTGAATACCCAACTGCTAGCTTGTAATTCAAATATTGTATATGCTGGTGTATTTGGGCTGAACTACAAGCTGAATAACCAACTACTAGCTTGTAATTTAAATATTGTGTATGCTGGTGTATCTGGTCCGAACTACAAGCTGAATACCCAACTTCTAGCTTGTAATTCAAATATAACGTATGCTGATGTATCTGGGTTCAACTACAAGCTGAATACCCAACTACTAGCTTGTAATTGGCGAATTACAAGCTTAACTACGATGTACAATGTACAAGCCAACTTCACATACTTAGTTCTATCTACATGTATTCAATCCACATTTAAAATTTTCCCAATTTGCATGCAACATTGTAGAGCTGATGTGTTGTTGAAAACTTGTTCGGGAAAGTGTGAGGTTTGTGCACCCTAGAACCTGATTTAAACCCCCATTAGCAAAGGTTTTGCCACTGACCGTTCCAAGGCGGTAACCCCAAGAGTTCCCAGTTTCGTTAATTGTTTGTGATTTCTCTTTATTAGCTGATCACTTTAAAAGTCTATGCTCTTGGTTCCTCTACTTTTTGACTGTGTAGTGAGGCTGTGTTTGGACTCTTTTTCCTAATATGCATTTTTTAGACGTTCAGTTATCGTTAAGCAATATGGAAATTACCTAATTCAAAGTGTTTCTAACTACCGTGGTATCTGAGAAAGTTCTGTTTGACTTTTCTTTCAAGATTTTCTGTCTTATTTTCTATGGAGCGTAGTGATTTAAAGTCATTGCAATTTTTGGAATATAGGTAATTCATCGTCTGCTAGCCTACTCTGGGGTGTCCTGGTCATAATCTGGTCTAGTTACGAACCGAGTCAGTTTGATATTGTGGATGTAAACAGCAACGTTTATTTTGCTTAGATTATTTATATTTAATTATTGATTTATCTGGATAAACTTATATACTATGTTTTATCTATCTATTAAGACACTTAATTTCTAACGCCATTTGTAACGCGGTCTTACACAAGGTGGCCGAGTTTGCAAAAACGGGATTACACAGTATAAAAATCGTATGTGGCACGTGACCAGTTTACACGAAACTTTAATGTGGATTCAAAGACACTCGATCGATCAGGTATTTTTGTGAATTTTGCTTATGTTTGTTCAGTGAAACGACAAAATAATACAATATAATAATTGTCATTCTAACACTATCCGCAATTTGCCGACAATAAACAAAGAAGGAATTGAGCGTGATATATCAGGCAGTATAGCACGCTGAAAACAAGCGCGCGCCCGCTGACGTCACTGAGAACGCCACTGTTAAATAGTGCACATACTTACGTCCCTTATAAATATACGTACGTGTTAGAATGGAAATAGATTTTAACATTTTCGTGATCTACCGTCGTATATATCACGGTATCTTGTTCATATGCGTAATTATTTAATCACTCAGGCCTACGGCCTTCGTGATTAAATTACTACGCATCTGAACTCGACACCGTCATATATCAGACGGTATATCACTCAAACTTAAAATCTATTTCCTAAATAACAACTTGTCCACAACTTTTGCTATAAATTATACAATATCAAATAAAGTCGGCGCTCAGGAGAGTGCATAACAGAAAGCAACGAAGAAAGTTTTAACTTGTTTGTTTGTTACTCTTTTCTTTCATGCTGGTTTTCTGTCGTAAAGCCTTTTACATTTTATCCTTATAATAATAATATATAATGTATCGTAATAACATATATAAATGAGCGAGCAAAAAGACAAATAAATGAATGTCTGAATTAGCTTCACAGCATTCTAAGAAAAATTGACTATCTTGATGGATGGTTACGAAATCAAAATGTGTATCTAGGCATGAACATTCGCCTTCTATCCAACGGAGAATCTTTCAGTGGTTTTAACGCTTTGATTCCGTCTTTTCTGGTTGCTCATACGAATGATGTCCCGTGAAGAGTTTAGTTATTTTATATTGTTGGATATAGAGCAAATACAGAAAACACCCCTTTCAAAAGACACTCCTGGTTCTTTTACGTACTCAGAGTAAAGCACCCATATATAGGACATCGGTTTAAAGTTCCAAAATACAATAAATTTTATTAGTGAGAGCAGGGGATGGAACTTGCGCCGCACAGGATAACAAGTCCTCCGCACTTCCATTGAACCACTGACCCGCACTGCGTACATTGTTTGTTTATTTGCGAATGTTCTCTGCAAAGCCTTATTCGTGACGTCAAATTAATGACTTGAAATATGTCTGAATTTTAAAAAAAAATAATTAGATTTGTGAAGTTAGCGGCCTAGCGGCCTAGCGGCCTGGCGGCGTGAAGTTAGCGGCCTAGCGGCCTGGCGGCGTGAAGTTAGCGGCCTGGCGGCCTAGCGGCCTGGCGGCGTGAAGTTAGCGGCCTAGCGGCGTGAAGATGGCTGCCTTTATCACAATTTAGGTTGATCTTAAAAACGGATTGAAATCTATTTTTACAGCATATAATGTAAATTGCAGGGGTGTATAAGAAAGTTATCGACATGATTTAGCTTTTATTTTTTAAAATAAATTATTTAACAAAGTTCTAGGTTATCTGCAAAGACGACTCGGAATCTCTTTGTACATTTACTCCCATGTACTCTTTGTAAATTACATTTCAGTTGATGATTAAGTAAAATATCAACAAGAACTAGCTTTGACTTTTTTTAACTTTTCGAAGCCTGGCGGTCTAAACTTAAAATTTATCATAATTTATGTTTATCTTAAAAACGTCTTGAAATCGATTTTTTTCAGCATGTAATGTACATTTCAGGGGTGAATAAGCAAAATATCAACAAGAACTAGCTTTGATTTTTTTAAGTTTTCGAAGCCTGGCGGCCTATCGGCCTAAACTAAATATTTATCATAATTTATGTTTATCTTAAAACGTCTTGAAATCGATTTTTTCAGCATGTAATGTACATTTCAGGGGTGAATAAGCAAAATATTGATATTTTTGTTGATATTTTACAATCCGTTTTTAAGATCAACCTAAATTGTGATAAAGGCAGCCATCTTCACGCCGCTAGGCCGCTAACTTCACGCCGCCAGGCCGCTAGGCCGCCAGGCCGCTAACTTCACGCCGCCAGGCCGCTAGGCCGCCAGGCCGCTAACTTCATGCCGCCAGGCCGCTAGGCCGCTAACTTCACGCCGCCAGGCCGCTAGGCCGCTAACTTCACAAATCTAAAATAATTCATATTTCTGAGCTTTCGATTGCCTGATAATGCAAAACAAACACTTTACGTATTTGTCATAGTCTGTACAGATGAGCTTGGATAGCAATTTTTGTTTCATGAACGCTCTAAACTTTTGGAGTACTTCCGCTCTAAACACTACGGTTACTTCCATTTGTACTGAAGTATGAAAGGAAGATCACTGCAAAGGACATTGCATTACAGATATAATAAGGAAGTAACTCCACGTGGAATAGATTGGTTCCGGACCAGGGCTTGTAATCAAGACTATTACGAACCAGAAATGAAAGGTCACATACTTAAATAAAAAGAGACATAATTTTATCTGTATACTTCTTGATAAATAAAAGTACATATTTTATAATCCTTTGAACGTTTATGCGTATGACAATTCAGTTGGCATCAACTTGTAACAAACTTGTTAGAAGGATAGATTGTATGAGTTAAGATTCACCCCTTTACTGTGCAGTCTTTAACATTTGTGACCATGAATGAAATTTGTTGATCAGTAAATAAATAATTTTTAACATTTTTAGCTCACTTGAGCATATGTTCAAGGTATGCTTTTGTGATCACCCTGTGTCATGTGTGTGTTGTACGTTGTACGGTGTGCAACATCTCCCCACTAAACACAGGCTTAAAGTTAATAAAATTTGGCTGCACGAAGCTCTTCCAAAGTTGTTAAAGGAATTTAATTCCCTTAAGAATTCTGGTTGCTATGGCAAAAAGAAGGATAAAAAGACTTCTTGTCTAAAATCACAATGCCTGAGTGTTACCAAGGCTGTTCAAATTATGCCCATCGTGTTATTAATGGCCGTAGACTTATATATTAGCTTAGATATTTTGTATGTTACATTGTCTAAAGAACATGAAAGTTCGTGAAAGAAAGATGCAATGCATATTGGAAAAGTCTATCCAGAAGGGGGTTCGGACTTAGGTCTTCCTGTATCGAAGACAAACGCTCTAACCACTGAGCAAAAGAATCGAATCACTGATGCAGTTATCAAGGGTTGTATTTATTAAAAAGTATAGGCTGGTGGTATAAAGAACGTATAAAACTATAACAGTTGTCTAGTGAACACAATTACAAAGTTTGTTCAATCTCCTTGGGGTCAAAATTGGCCCCGCTCCGATAGTCCTATTTGAATCTTTGAAAACGTTGTCATTCACCTTTAGCTCAAGACCTGTGATATTTGGTATCTAGAATTGTGTATTTCAAATTTACGTTAGACCTGCGATGTCAGTACAGGCGGCGTATCTCCTTTTCCGAGCGGCTTCCGCGCGGAGGCACGCAGTCGCCGGTAGAATTTTGTACGAATGCACGAGCTCCGTAGCCTTTAAAATTTTGCGTAAACAAAGTATACAAATGTTTAAAATCGTAAGCCGGGAACCCGTAGACATATCCTAGCTGGCATTGTACATTCTCCGCTAGGGCACCGTTTGGAAGCCGCGCTTTGATCGTGCAGCAAACGGACTACCTTCAGTGGACATGTTGCCAAAAATATCATACAGAGATTATGGAGATGTGGGACATTTGCACGGCTCTTGCACAGTTATTGCAAGGGTGCCTCTAAGTGCCCGTGCAGTACCCGTAAAATCGCACAGATATCGCGCAGTCATCCAGCAACAACTCCATAGGGGCCGCACTAGGGCCGTGCAGCGACCTTGAGATTGCCTTGAGAAGATTTTTAGGTGCCATTTCAGAAAGTATTTCAACAGTTCGGCAAACTTGAACAAACTAATTATAAAGATATACACTCTTCCCTATGTACTGGGAGGCGGATGCAACGTCACCTTATTATCTCTGTACAGTCTCTGTACAGAAGCTGCACGGGCTTCATACGATTTCCATATTGCGTGATGTGCACGACCCTTACAATCTCAGTGCAGCCTCCATACAGTTTTGGCCCAATTAGTTGTCACCCGACAGCCTGTACAAAAATTTTACCATACTCATATAATGTAAACACATACGCTGTAGCCCGAAGCCACCTAAGATTCCCGAAAACCTTACGGGAAATCGTACATGAAGTTATTGCACGGCTCCCGTGGCAAATGTAAGAAAGATTCTTCAAATATTTATTTAGGGTCAAAATTGATACCGCCCGGGGTCACTTGTTTTTCAACGAGATTGAGAGGAAAAGCCTTATCTTTTTGTTTGAAACTGTATGCCCTTGAGCTTAGATATATTTTATACATTATGTTTAGTGATATATAATTTATGCTCGGGAATCACTTGTTTTATATCGAATTATGCAAGAAGATTTTAAAATTCTTCTTGCTAGAAACTGTATGTCCTAGAATTTACATTTTTTGTACGTAGCACTTTTTAGTGTATATGTACCAGGTTTGTTCAAATTATGTCCCTTGGGTCAAAATTGACCCCATCTCGGAAGTCCCATTTGTGTAAAATAATCAACTTTTGAAAATCGTTTTGTCAGAAAACTTCAGCTTTAGACCCAAGATATTTGACTTGTAGCACTGTATAGTTGAACTCTACAACAATTGTTCAAATTATTTCCTGATGTTCAAAATTGACATCGCTACGTGGACACTTCTTTCACAAAGAGTTTTGTAGGAAAAACTTTGAAAATCGTTTTTGTTGTTGTTGTTTTTTTTGGAACTGCACGCCTGATGTTCCTGGTGTCAAAATCGGTCCAGCTCCGTGGGGTTCGTTTTCTGTAAGCTATTTAATCTCTGAAAATGTACTTGTCAGAAACCGCAAGCTCTATGCCTTAGATATATGTGTTGTAACATAGTATGGCTGAACGTTACAATGATTGTTTTGATTATGTCCCTACCCCGCCCGGGTGTCATTGTTCTATAATTAGTTGTGTATGAAAATCTCTGAAAACCTTCTTGTCTGAAACTGTATGCCCTAGAGATTACATATGCTTTATGTCTGGTGGATATGTACTAAGTATATTCAAATTATGTCCTTGGGATCAAAATTGCCCCTTGCCGGGGATACCATTTGTATAAAATATAAGATCTTTGAAAATCTTAAATTTAGAAACTGTATTTTGACTCTGATGTTCGCTCATAAGCAAACTCACTGCCAAAGTACTCAGGTGAGCGACCCAAGGCCATCGTGGTCCTTTTGTTTATATTGGAAAGTTTATGTATTTCTAAAGAATATTAAGAAAATTATTAAACCATTCTTATAAGGATTTCAAGACAGATTCTAGTTTATATCACCTTTGCTATTTTAATGATACGTAACAGTAAATCATAGAATCATAGGGGCATGTATAGAAATAATCGAAGTCATATTTGTATGTGTCGTTATTCCTGGCTGAATTTCGAATGGGCTGAAGCAATCTACTGGTAGTACCACTGGCAAACCCAGCTTAGTGTAGCTGAACACACGCCGATCCCATTTCGGTATGTACCATGAACAACACGGTTCAACGCGACATACACATCTTCGTTGACCGGGCCTTGGTTGTCCGACTGGCCACTCAGAGCAAACATGCAGTCATCACAAACGTAATCATCAAACCCTTGATCGTTCACGACACGAAAGTACTGGGGACCAACGTAAATTGTGACGCTACTGACAGCTGAACTAATGGCATTTGAGAAAGAACCGAAGTATTGTGTTCCACATTTGTCGCTCCCATAGACCCGTACATTTGGGAAATATCCGTCACCTTCAGAATCGTTTTCCTGGGTACTAGCGTCACCACCTAAAATGTGCAAAACGTGTATGAATCTCGTTTACTTTTGGGATTCATGTTGTCAATACACCATCAAACCTGGACGGAAAAGAGGATGTTACATGCATCCACTTCTGATAAGCACAAAACGGAACTGTTTTTTAACATGCCACTGCAACATATCAAAATGTAAAGTCCGAAACGCACAAACGTTCACTTATCTCTCAGCGTGCAAAACTACTCAAGAAAAAAACTAAAAAATATATCCTTATAAATATACAACATTTTTCTATAAATAAGTTTGATATTTTGATGGAGGAAATTTTTTATGTATCTTAATATATATAAGCTCAAATTTATTACCGTATCCGTTGTTAGTGCTGCTGTCTCCGACATTGAATAAGAATTTCGATCTTGTTCCTGCGCTTAGTTTCAGATCGATTCTGAGCATGCGCCGGCCACACAATGGATAATTCACACAATAATAAGGTGCTGGTGTTAGTCTTTCAAAGTTTACCTAGGAACGATATGGAATAGAAGTACATGTATTATATAATATTAGTAGCGCTGCGAGGCAAGTGTTAGAATACTAGTAGCGCTATGAAAAAAATGCCATGTTTAATACAAGTAGCGCTGTTAGACATGTGGTCCACTAGTAACGCGCTGGAGTGGTAATCCAGGGTCGCAAATTCGCTCCTGCACTAATATTGCCATTGTCTTTCGGACGAGACTTAAAACCAAGGTCCCATGTATCATTGCATGGAAAAGAAAAAGGAGTGGCTCTAAAATGGGATGCTTTCTGTATCTTTCATTATCCCTCATTACCTAAAATAACTTACCTCTGCAGGTGGCGACGGTCATATGGACAACCGGTACCAACGATAAATGAATCAAATAGATAGAGATAGGCATGTGACCGGACGGTCTAGGGTTGTCTCTTTCCCCAAAACATAAGATAACTAATCTCTGCAGGGACGTCGGTTATATGGGCAGCTGGTTCCGACAATAATTATAAACACAGATATGTGTTTTGGTACCAATAGGACCAGACTCGAGTCATTGGGTTACAGTGCTATGAAACATGTGTTTTAAAATTACTCTTAGAATACCCGGTTAAATGTGCTACACAACTGAATAGACACCAACCTTCAAAAGAGCCATTTTACTGCAGTCAGTTGTGACACCGCTTTGTGCCGTTGGACCGTAAATGACATCAATGCCGTCTGCATCTGTGATTTTGTTACAGGGGGCATTGTTGGTCAAATTGACTATGGTAACGCCGGACGGGCAGCAACCTGCTGGAAATGCCCTGCGTCCTAGAGGGTTAAAATATATGATTTAACCGTCAAAAACGATTATTATTTCTATGAAATAACGAATGATACACGAGATGACCATAAATTATAAATTGACGTAAACTTGGTTTTATAACAGCAGCATTAATTTAAGGAATAAAACACACTTTTTCTGTTTTATCGGTGTATGAAATGAATTGGAAACAACTTCAAGTGGGTAAAGTTCGCCTCTTGCTCTTGAAAATATTCAATTGTGCCACTTCTGAATAAGAAATACTCTTAATCCACAGAAAATAAAACAAATTCTTTTTTTATTTTATGCAGAATTACCTACTTCAGTGTGAAGGAGTTAACGTCTGCCTTATTTTCTCACCTCTATTAAGATTGCTTTTCGACATCCGTTCAGGATTGACTTGAGCATCATCTGTCTCTTCTTTCTCGGCTAATGGAATACTCCTTAGAGACGTAACTTTATCTTTCCCTTCTTTCAGCTTGCCAGCCTCCTCTCGGAAATGCGCGTCTGACGTCACCACGTGGATGCAACAGACGATTAAGAAAACAAACATCGCCAACTGCTTCATTTTTTCCAAATCTGAAAGATTAGATTCGTCAGTTAAAATGTAGCATTTTTTATGAAAAATATGATTTTCTGAGACCTTCTTATATTTTCTTCCAGTTGTTAGCTAGACCGTTTACCTGATTATTCATTTTTGGGTTTCACGTTACGTTATGTAAATGTTTTTGCCGGTAAAGTTGTGAAAAAGAAACCACATTTTCACAAAACACACTAATGCGTAAACTTTTCATTTGTACATAGATTAAAATATTTAGATGGTAAATATACAATGCATCTCTGGAAACATCCTATGACATATACTAAAATTTTTGTTTGGACATTTCTTACATTATACAGTATACACAGACAAAACGAAAGTTTTGCTATACATGTACTTCAAGTTTCAGAAGAAAGCTGATAACTAGTTAATGCGAGTGTTTGCAAAAGTAATCATTTTTAAAACACTAAGGATAAATTCTACTTTTTAGAAGAGAAGACCGGGATAGATCACGCAGCTTTTCGTAGAATTGCTTATCGATGGTAACAGTTTTCTCTTACAAAATGGAGGATTTGGGCGAATTGCTGCTCTTCTTTCAACAAAACTGTTATCAAATTTAGAAAGGAAACAGAAATCATAATAAACGTAATTTAAAGAATTCGTGTGTATGTTAAAGAATACGCAAGCTTCGTAAATCCTTAAGTATTTTTGGCCAGTTTTCAATTAGATATTACAATATATAATGAATTGTATATTGAAAAACATATTGATACTATGGTTTAAATTGGTGTGTTTTAAACAGTGATTGATAGTTTGAAAATAGGAGATTGCTTTCTATAAGGAGTAATTTATCTTCATGTAAGCGAAACCGTTAATGCTTTCTGCAGATTTGTAGAGATGGGGTTCTATTTAGCTATTTGATTGAAGGGCTTTCCGCAGATTTGTAGATATGGGGTTCTATTTAGCTATTTGATTGAAGGGCTTTCCGCAGATTTGTAGATATGGGGTTCTATTTAGCTATTTGATTGAAGGGCTTTCCGCAGATTTGTAGATATGGGGTTCTATTTAGCTATTTGATTGAAGGGCTTTCCGCAGATTTGTAGATATGGGGTTCTATTTAGCTATTTGATTGAAGGGAATGCTCATCAGAAGAATAGTGGTAACACATACGTATATACCATGGCCAACTGCTTAATGAGTCCACTTACGTAGCGGGGGAAGAAGATTCGAGTCCCGTCAAGGGCTTATTCTGACTAGGTCGGTTGGTGAACGTCAGTTATTTTAAAAAATGATTACCGGTTGCCTGTCCGCCTAGCACCATACATATACAGTAAAGAATCGGGGAGTAAATGTGTATAAAAATAAAAGTGTTTCAATTTCCAGTGAGGATGCCCCCTTCAGCTGGGGTGACACTATGATATACAAGCCTTTTACTTTTATGTAAATCCTTTTTAAGTACATATTATATTTGTAAGTGAAACTGTGCCTTTGAAATTTTATCACATTACCAAATGACAAAATATTGATACAATCAAACCATGAAGTTAACTTTATACGTACTAAAGAATACATTATCTTTATACAAGTGACGTGTTCAAACTAAAGCTTTTCATGAAGTTACAGAGCATATCGACGTTAAGCATTATATAATTTTACATTACGTTTATCAGGATGACTATGAATTTATATAGGAACACGTATATTTTATGACAAGCAGACCGAAACGGATCAACAAAACGTATCTGAGATGTCCATGCCATGTTATTCAACCTCAGATTTTGCATATTATTTTTTAAAGTTTTTTTTCTCAGTGGTGATAATAACAACAACAATAGAAATTAACAACAGTTATTCAATATTTTGAACAGAGAGTATGAACATATATACTTCTAGAAAAAACACCGGGCTGCGTCGAGAGAAAAGCTCTATGATTCTAGCTACGATGAAAATGTTTCTTAATTAAATGGTGAAACAAAAGAAACAAGAATTAATAAGATATACTCTTAAAGTTCCCGATGATGTTGAATATATATATCCTACTTGTTTACTCTCTATAAAATGAAAAAAAAAACATAATGTAATAAAGAAAATTTGTTTAAAATGTTTTTCCCCGTAGGTATTAGGTGTCCATTTGTAATAAATTGCTATCCATCCTAAAATTGTACACCAAGACCTCTAAAAAAGTGATCATCGCACAATACCTGCTAAGTGTCTAAAAATATACACGTTTCCTCAATTTGATAGACCCATTTGACACAGCTAAATGGATTTATTTTAAATCTCACTTACTGAAAAGCGAACAACGCAGGCCATGATCGAATTGCATGGCCATCGTCGATACTTATTGAAAGGATAAAATCAGCGAAAGTGTGCTACTTGTCTAGTACCAGAATCTGTCTTTCTGAGATAAACAATAATCAGACATCAATAATTGCAAACGTAAGCCTTTCCCTAGTTCTTATCACTAATTTTTTTATTAGATAAAATGGAGCATTTAGATTAAATTTTGTAAAAATGTTTATCAAGAACAAAATTAGATAATACGGAACTACTGTAGCTTAGGCAATACAAAAGAAATGATTAAATTCGTTTGTAAGACGTAACTGTTGCACGCAGTCGGATAAACGAGAATATATCAAACTTGTTCAAAATAAAACGAAAATTCTAAATATGTATTAGCGATGCAAAGATGCACGTTAATGCCATCAACTTCAGTAAGTTTTCAGCTTGTATCATGAGTAAAGAAGAAAAAAAAGAGAGGTAAACGCATTTTTGTTATCTTTTGTGGCTTCGCTAATTTCCTAGATAGTTAGATATATATATTATCACTCCATGAATAGAGTAAATGGTGGTTGTAAAGTTCTAAACGTAAACGTTATTATAATTGTACAGAACTCTGGAATGAAAACTTCCCTAAATACTTTGAGAATTAATAGTACAAATAAAGCACGACTTACAGTTAGAATGCCAGTGAACACAAGCTTCAGTCTTGTAACACGAAGTGATGTGAAGCAGAGAAGCCCTAGAGCTTTAAAGCTTATGCGAACCTTGCTGCGCAAATTTATGTTCATACAATTAAACGAAGTATTTTTAGCAAAGGATAAATATAGACTCGCCAACACACATTCAATCAGATGGTTGCTAAATAAAGTTGTAAGTATACATGTAAACTAAAAGCTAATTTTCCTAGAAATGGGTCTGTTTGCGTACGTGTATGCACGCGTGTGTGGTCCTCATAATGTTTGTAAACAACATTTGTCTATAGCAATATCAAGAAGTTAAAATTCAATTTTAAGAATTTACCCGTATAGAAACATCGTAAAACATAACTCTTAACCTTCAAATCACAAAACATTTTTCTAAATTAATGATAAAAGCATAAAATTATCATAATGATGCGACTTCAATTTGAATTTTTTTAACTTGGGACATTCAGAAGAAATTGACTATGGGATTTAGTTCTGCGATTGAGTTTCTAGGTTGTTATAAGCTACTCAAAACAATTTAGGAAACACCCAGATTCTGTTGTTATAGACGTAATAATTTATTCAGATCATTAGTTAACCAGTCTGTCCATGTGCGACGAAAGGTGTTCTAAGATGTTTGTGCTTTTCATGAAATTGTTGGTGTTTTCCATGTTTTTCACGATAAGAATGGAAATGATGATTATGTATGTCACACATGGTTTTCGTGTACCTCCATCGCTACATAATTTGCATGCACAGTTTGGCTACAATGCCGTGATCTCACCTTTGAAGAAAAGGCTATGGTCATAGGGCCGATGAAAGAATTTCCCTTCGTAATGACGGCGAACAGACTTAATATCAGTCTGTCAGTAATTTGCAGATTACATCGGAGGTTTAAGCAAACAGGAACGGTATGGAACAGACCGAGGTCAGGACGCCCACGTTCCACAGTGGTCTTCTGTGTTTTTCAATGACGAGTCAATGGTCTGTTTGTAGCATTATGGTGGCCGCATACTTGTGTACAGGCGCACAGGTCGACGGTTTTCTGACGTTAACGTTCGTGAGTGAAAACACTTAGTGGTGGCGTGTGATGGTATGGGGCGGATTCTCTTTTCACAAAAGGACTAATCTTTATGTTATTTAAGGTAACCTCAATGCAGCGAGGTATCGAGATGAAATCATGATAGCTCATATCCTCTCTTGTCTTTGGAGGATAGCCCCTCAGGCTATGTTACAGGGCGATAATGCAAGACGTGTGTGCAGCTTGAGGTGGTCATTCTCGTTACTGAGATTTTGCTGAAAATTATTTTTCAGCTCCGTCACGCGAATGTCGCCGAACTTATTGTCTTAACGGTGCTTCTATCTCTACAGATAATGAATTTCGAGTAGAGAAGCTTTTATTTGTATACTATCTCCTTATATACAGTAAAATATAGGTGTTTTGAGTAGTATGTAATTAGGCCAATGTCGCCACCATACTTTACCACTGATTGGTTTCGAAATATGTCGAAAGCTCTGAACTATTCCTGTTATATATCTCAAAATGGTTCAAATTATAACATTTTGTTTAAACAAATAACAAATAACTTCTCACGTTCGCCAAATTATTACATTAGCATGACCACGAATACAGAACATGTTCAATCACAAAAATAATTTGTGTTGCTATTAAAATAACTTATTTTTCCCGTTTTAGATTCAATGTGTATGTAACACGTTGAGATTGATTTAACTAAGTTGCCACAATGACATTTGTGCCCATTTCTGTTTTTCTTTTCTTTCTTTTTCTTCTTTCTTTATTTTCACAAAATTCAGAAGTTTTCTTTTGTTTCTTTTTAGGATTTAAAGAGAAAAGTGTCGTTATTATTTCAATAGGAATTCAAAAATGTTTTACTGTTACTATAATATAACCTAGTTTTCCGGTACATGTAGTAGATTCAGAATAGAGGTAACATGTTGAGATTGGTATAAGTGAATTGGCAACATAACCTTGACAATTGTGGCCTAATTTATATGTATTCTTGTGGGATTTTTTTGAAATTCGGTGGATTAATTTTCTTCTTGAAGTTTAAAGTAAAGTTGTCGTTATTATCGTCTTTCAATGGGAGTGTAACATTCAGTTGATAAATGTGTTGTTTAAATAGTTAAAAATAGTATATATCAGAATAAACGATATATAACGGAACCTCTTTAAAAGAAAATTTTGAAAGTGTATTTTTCAACATTCATAGTTATCAATTCGTTTTAAGATAAGACTTAACAAAGATAAGTTTGAATGTTTTGTTCTATTTGAAGAAGATTTCACAATAAATTCAAGAAGACATTAAAGAGTTAAATATGTTTTTGAAATTAATATAAGTTCAGATATTGCGTGACCAAAGCTAAATCAATGTGTTGAAATTAAGATAAATTCAGATATTGCGTGACCAAAGCTAAATCAATGTGTTGAAATTAAGATAATTTCAGATATTGCGTGACCAAGTCTAAATCAATGTGTTGAAATTACGATAAGTTCAGATATTGCGTGACCAAACCTAAATCAATGTGTTGAAATTAACATAAATTCAGATATTGCGTGACCAAACCTAAATCAATGTGTTGAAATTAAGATAAATTCAGATTTTATTTGACCAAAGCTAAATCAATGCGTAGAAATGTTTTCTAGCCAACGTTTCCAGCCATCGTTTACCGCGCAGAAAAGGATCAACATAAATTGTTTCTATTTACCGCACAACTTGGGTGTTCGATCAGTTTGAAACATATGTATAACGTTCAGTTTAAAATTATCAAAATACCTAATAATTAACTCTGTATAGAAATAGTTTGATATTGATTACCTAACAAGTAATTGAACAGTAACATATTATTTCGCTGGAAAGCTGCGCTGATAATTTAGATTTACTATATTCCTTCTTTTTCCCTGATATTTTCGATAGTTATTTTTCTTTTAAGTATCATTCATTCAGTTTGCTATTTTACCGTTTGATAAATTATATTAATGATAAAGAATAACCAAAATGTATAACGGTCAAGTAAAATTAAAAAAAAAAACTAGGAGTAACAGACTGCTTTCACTTCGAAGATTAATATAAATGAAAATTTACTGACCAGTAGAGCCAAAGTCTATTTTTTAACCGGACTGATCAAACTAATGTCCACAATGTTCAATCCTTTTCACAGTTACTTTATTAACACATAAGACAGACAAAAATAAGCAGTTTTCTATGTAGTACTGGTGGTATCTCGCATTAAAGGGTCAAACTCGCTAAACCAACAGATGATGCAATTTATATACATTTAACTGGCTCAGTTTAAAAAAAAAACATATTGAAAATGAAAGAAGAACCATGTTCAAAAGGTTTTACTCAGAACATACAGGCACTTAAAATTGTTTAAAACTTTTGCAACACTTGCTAGAATTCAATGCAAACGACGACAGAAGGTCATAAAACATACTGGAATGACGATCTACAATAAATTATGGAATGCTATGAACACCAAAGAAAGCATTTGTTTTACGATCTAGAGTTAAATATCGACAGCGGTCACAATTACGCCAGGGATATATTAACACGGAATGATTTCGACAGACCCATGCATCAAACTGAGCGTAATTATAGACGATTCCAAATGATCAAGAAATGTCCACGCAAGGGGCTTTGGAGGAAAATTATAAATCTAGGACCATAACAAGATAAACATATTCCTGTTGAAAGCGTTGATAATGGCAACAATAATAGGGATGACAGTACTGTGAAAAGTAGAAGACGGACTGACGGAAATGAACATTAGTACCCCTTGTATCATCAGAAAAAATAATTCAATGATATTGCAACTGGGAAAATTGCAACAGTCGTTTTTCATCCAAAATCAGGATCAACCTACGGCATGGATAAGATAACATACGATGTATTGAAGTTCCCATCCGTCATTTATGTGCTTAAATATTAATTTCAGTTGATATTAGACTCAAGTGTTATACCGGCGGTGTGGAGAAAAGCCGTACTTTGACCAATTCTAAAGAACTAAAGAACTCAGAATTCCGTTACACTACCAGGGAATGCGGCTTTTGTAAAGTATATCAAAGTTATACACTTACTACTTATCAGTATGAGAGTGACTAAATATTTGAATGACAATAACTTGGTGGCTGATGAGCAAAATGGGTTTAGATCAAAGAGATCGCGCGAGGATCTTATTTTTACTCGCAATAGTTTAATCAGGAACAATAAGACTGCGTTTACTGCCGTTATACTTGAATTTCAAGGCGATTGAAGTGCCGACAAGAAAACGAATCGACGTTTAGTATTAATATAAGCGCATACTACTGAGTATTCTGTTCTAGCAGACATAGCTTTGTTTTATAGAGCCGTTACTTTTAACCCGACAAGAACGGACAAGATCATCGCGTCCTCTTGTTACATCGACTACGGGTCCTAACGGCCATCGTCCTTGAGGTAGATTTTCATAGCAAAGAAGCACCAGGTCATTCGCTACAATGTTTCTTTGTAAATTCTGCCATTTCTGTCTCTCCTGCAGCGCTACTAAATACTCTTTTACGCAACGTCTCCAGAACAAGTCGGCAAGGTACTGGGCTTGGCGCCACCAAGGTTTGCTATATGTGTCATCTTTGTTAAATACTCCCCTTGGTAAGGCTAGTATTCCGTCGAAGTACAATCAGCATGTTTTGAGTTAGTGGGTCTGGGTCTCCGCTATCGTCGCTTATTCGGCAGATTGGTCGATCGTTCAATACTTTCTCCACTTCTGTATCTAGGGTTAATAATGACTCTAACTCAGGGACCGGGACGGACCGGATCGTCCCATTTCAATCCGCATTTACACAAATGTCGTAGTATAAGTTTTGGAATGAGCGTAACTGGAGCTACAAGTCCCAGTGGGTCAAACAGCGAACTAGAGACTGACAATATACCGCGTCTAGTATGGGTTTTTTTCTTTCATATGTACATCAAATAGGAACGTATCGTCGGTGTTCGTCTCAATGCGTATCCGGCACAGCTAGGGGACGAAGTTGCTCCAAAAAGATATACTTTCATGCAGTACTCCTTCGCCGCTTTATTTAAGTTCCCACAGGGCTACCATAGAAATCTTAAGACTTCACCGTCGTCGTCACGTACCCGTACCTGGTGGAACATTGCATCGATGTCTGCTACAATCGCTATACAATCTTGGCGAAAACGTGTTAGGACTCCAACGAGACTGTTCATTAGGTCGGGCCCCTGGAGAAGCTGGTCGTTGAGTGACGTCCCTTTGTATTTGGCAGCACAGTCGAATACGACTCGAACTTTACCTGGCTTATTCGGGTTTAACACAGGGTAATGTGGTAGATAACATACCTTCTTTGACTCCGTCTGATTTTCAACGACTTCCTCTGCGTGACCTTTCTTCAGATAGTCTCCAATTGTCTCTTTATACTTGAACGTGTAAGTCTCTATCTGACATGAGTTTCCGTTTAAAATGACCAAGTCTTTCCTCGGCTAATGCTTTATTTTTGGAAGCCGTACATCTTTATTGCGCCACAGCAGACCAAGTTGGTAGTGGCTGTTTTCTATTGTCGAAGTGTCATTCATTTGTTTTAATGCCTGTAAATCTTCCTGTGACATTCCGGCTTTGTTATCTACCGCTATATCCGGGAAGTCGGTAGTCCAGAGTCTCTCTAACATAGCATCCATGCTTTGGAAGTTGACTGTCCCTGACTTTGAGCCGTTCATTTTACCAGTTGGTCCAATTACCGTCCAGCCTAGAATGCCCTTGATTGCATAAGGCTCGCCGCTACCACCTCTACGTTGGTCCTCGACCCAAAACGCCTCGGTAGTACCGCTACCAATCAACAATTCTACTTGGTCTGCATTTCACAGTGGCGGATCCGACGGCCGTCGGCAAGCCATACGTGCTCGATGGACGAGACTGACAGCGTTCGCTAGCTCTTAACAAGACCTTTCTAACGATACCAAGATCGGCATTCTTGCTTGACAGATGGCTTTTCTACGGTATGCAAGTGGTCGTGTTTTTTGTTTCATTTGTTCTTTTTTGTTTTCCATCAAAAGACAGTTGCAAAAAAGGCATTTTCACTGTGTATGAAATTTATCGCTAGGAATATTTCTTCTTTCTTTATATTATCTTGTAGCTTAGAAATAATAAGATGTATAGGTATTTAACATAATTATCTGTCTGTCCGTCTGTTCAGAACAGCTCTAATATTTAACTGCATTTCACAGGGGCGGGTCCGGGATTTCAGGTGGGGGGGCGTAAATGTTCGGCCCAATTTGTGTCCGTTTTCTACCTCATTTCAACGGTTCTGGTTATGCTAGAGTATACTGATTTGGCAATATCACACGGGCCTTTGATTATTCAATTCAATGTTGAACAATAAAGTATACATTATTTAAAGACATATTCAAAATAGACCTACAATAAAACCTATGGTGCGGGAATTTTAGGGGGTGGCAAGCGCCCCCCCCCCCCCCCCCCCCCCCTGAACCACTAGTGTTACAGCAAAAGATCGGGGACAGAGCAAAAAATCGATTTTACCTATTGACTCTGCCTGTAGTTCTTGAGATATTTTGTTCATCTTTATATCAGCTGGTAGGTTATAAACTATATATAATCACTAACTTAGATAAATATATGTCTGTTCGTCTGTTCAGTATAGCTTGCACACATGTAATCGAAATATTGCGGTAAACTTATTTATGTTTTCATTCATTCATTCCGTAATACATTGAAACATTATACAATTATTTATTTGAATGTTTCATATGATTATTTATTCATTCATGTACTTATTCGGGTGATGAAGTTAGAGAATTAACTCGGTTTGAAATTTGAACTTAAGGTTGAGAATGTATAGGGTAGTGATGTATAGGACTAAATATTTATTTTTGTTTCTTTATTTTTGTGACAATAACTGTGGGAGCGACCATTTTCTAAGAGTTCACCTAGTATTCTGGACAAGTACAGAGATGCTTCCTACGATTTTATCTAGCCGACATTTCAAAATGTTATCTAGTGGCAGAGTAAAATGAAGATCGATTTTGGTGAGTTTTACCCTTTGATTCTACTAGTGTTCAATGTTGATGAACCTGTTCAGATACGTGATAAAGAAAAACACAATGATCTTGTTAAGTTAACTCTTATTCACGGTCCAGGCGTTAAGTAGATTAAAACAAAATATGATATGTAGGAAAGATTTACACCCTTACAGATAAACAACCAGAAAAAGTCAAGTTGGCCTCAAGAATAATTAATATTATGCCTTCATTTATTTGCACATTATTTTTATTTCAAATTTTAGCAAAGAGACTAGGCTAAATGGCAAAAGAATAACAATAGTTTTTGTCCATCCGCCTGTTCAGGATAGCTAACACTCATAACGGAATTTTAACAAAATATCGCGGGCGGGGGAAAAACTTCACTTATTTTAGATTAAACACTATGCGTTCATTTCTTAAAGCGACTGACTCACAGAATTTTGCTGATTTTTTTTCTTTAAAATTTAAGAGAAGTTAATATACAGTGGAAAAAACATAATATTTTGTTTCTACACACCATGAAAACTGAAAAAAAAGTTTTGATTTGTACAGGATTCGAACCCATGACCTTTCAGTCAGTAAAATATAAAACGACGATCTATTCCACTGAGCCACCGCGTCTAATATTGCAATTTTTTCAAAATTAATAATATAACTTAAGTATCTACCCCGTGACTAACGGGGTAAATTTTTTACCGATAAAAGTGTATAAAACTTTACATTTTGATGTTTTTCTTGGTGGCCGAGTGGTTTGTGCGTTGGGCTACGAAGCTAGCGACCTGGGTTCGATTCCGGGTAGCGATTGAGTTATCGACTGATTTCCCAGGACTGGGTGGTAACCTAACCGGGTACTGTTTCCAGCAGTATCGGCCTAGACAGGGGATTGGGGAGGTTAAATACACGCACCGTGGGCTCTTCTGGAAATAAGTTGTTCCATCCACACCAGGTGGGGACTTTCGTTGACTACCCACGTTAAATAAGAAACCTTTACCTTCTTCTGTAACAAAAAATGAGCCAGTAACTAAGTTTAGATATGTTCTTCACAATTACAGCAAGGATTTCAAGATGTATAAACTTTTTTTTTTCGTCGTCGGCCCATCTGTGAGTCAGTCGCTTTAAGATATTATTCTAATTTTAAATTGCATAGAATTATCTAGGCTAAATAACGAAAGAATAACTAACTTTCTGTCCAAAAGTCGGGAAAAATGTCGTGTATAACCTTTTTTTAACTATTAATGTGACTGAATTTATTTTATTTTTGTTCTTGATCTTCAGATTTACACTGTACCTTTTCGTTATATGAATAAACTAAGTACAGCTGTATGATATTAATTTCTTTAGGTTGTTTACTTATAATTAGCTCGCACATATAACTACATAATTATACTAGTCGTGGCGCTTGATCCCCTGTAGCTGCCGTTTGTGTCAGTTCCCCGCCTGCAAATGTAACTACTAAATTCAAAATTAACGCGTTTTTACATAATTTCAAAAATCTACTGTGGCTTCATTTGATCAATTATTTTGTTTCGACAACTGATATCGTATTTTTTTGTAGAGGTAAAACGTCAAAAATAAAATAAATAAAATGTTAATTTGTTAGTCAGTCTGTTCAGAAAAGCTTGCACTTATAAATCGATTGAAAGCTGTTTTAATTTCCTAAGATACATAGCTGATATAGCGTAGCCTTTGCGAATCAACCATCTATATAGCTTTCTTCACAAAATAATTATTAAAACAATACTTACATGTAGGCGTCAGTTTGATTCGACTTCCTGTTGTCTTTATAGGTTCGCGCGCTTATAGTTGAATATGGCGTCAACGACAATAAACGGATATTTTTTTTAACACGGATATGACATGCTTTGGAACCCGGCTGAACGTGTGATTGTTTTTATTTCTTAATGTTACAAAATGTTACTTATGTTACGTTAAAAACTCTTTCAGGGGCAAAAATATAGCAAATATATACTTGTATATTGCTGTAGATTGAGTTACGTAGAGGTTACATGAATGTTACATTGTTGTTACAGGCATTACGTATAACACTTAACACGTGATTATTTTTATTTCTTAAGGTTACAAAATGTTACTTATGTTACGTTGAAAACACTTCAGGGGCAAAAATATAGCAAATATATACTTGCATTACGCTGAATATTGGGTTACGTATAGATTACATTCGTGTTACATTGTTGTTACAGGCATTACGAATAACCCTGAACATGTTTTTTTTTTATTTCCTAATGTTACAAAATGTTACTTATGTTACGTTGAAAACTATTTCAGGGGAAGAAATACTGCAAATATATTCTTGTATAACGCTGAAGATTGGGTAACATAGAGGTTACATGAATGTTATATAGTAGTTACAGGCATTACGTAAAACTCTAAACATTTGACTGTTTTAATTTCCTATTGTTACAAAATGTTACTTATGTTACGTAGAAAACTCTTTCAAGATAAAATATATGGCAAACATACACTTGTATAACGCTGAAGATTGAATTACGTAGAGGTTACATGAATGTTATATAGTTGTTACAGGCATTACGTATAACACTGAACATGTGACTGTTTCTATTTCCCAATGTTACAAAATGTTACTTATGTTACTTTCAGGGGCAAAAATATAACAAATATATACTTGAACTACGCTGAATGTTGGGTTACGTAGAGATTATATTAGTGTTACATTGTTGTTACAGGCATTACGATAACTCTGAACATATGACTGTTTCTATTTTCTAATGTTATAAATTTTTTCTTATGTTACGTTGAAAAATTCTTTCAGGATAAACGATACTGCAAATGTATACCTAATGTACACAGAAGATTGAGTTTCGTAGAGATTACATATTTGTTACTATCACTACATGTTTTTTTTATGTTAAAAATGTTTATCATGTTTGCTTTTCCAATATATACTTAATCTCGTTATGCAGAAAAATATTTAAACGACATGAATTGTGTCTGACATGTCAAGTTTGTTTTGTTTCCTAGTCTGTTACTTATGTTACGTCACCTTAAAATATGTACGAGCCATTTTATCAATTTCCAGTTTTGTGCTCCAGTTTTGTGCTCTAGATGCGAACGTTAAGCCAAAACATTTAAGAAGATTTTTTATAATGCCTAAACATTTTAGAACATTTTTTATAATGTAAGTCTATCCGTTTTTACTATTTAATAATTCTCATTTCAGAAAAATATTATAAAATAAATTATGATGATTTACATAATGTTATTAATGAGGAAAAATCTAAAACGACACAAACATTTCGGAAAAAAAGTACTTTTTTTCAAGTAAAACATCAAATAAAAAATCCACCAAAATACATTTTGATATCAAAATCTTAAACGATTCCAAGCCTTTTAGGCAGACGAACAATAAAATCCAGTCTCTTTCTGTCAAAGTATTAAAACAATTCTACAAGTTTCGCGGCTTTAAAATCAAAGATATTATTTCTGTTTTTTTTTAACGAACGTAATGGAACGCGAGTTATAATTATCCTTCTACTGTGACATTTGTTCTTGCGGATAAGGGCGTGGCTCTGGAGACCGGCGTTGCCGTGGGAACATCATAATGTACTGGCGTTTTCCGCAGGTCTTTTGTCGTCTGCTTCTTTTTCATTTGAACCACCATTTTCTTGTTGACGTCAACAAGAGCACGTGTCATAGCATTTTGTGCTCTTTTGTCGTCTGCAAAAATAAGCAAAGATGAAAATAACATGTCTGGCACTGAATATAAAAATTTGGTACAAAGTGTGAAGCGAAAGTAGAATTGAATTTACCACTGAAATATAAACAAAACTTATCTAATGGCTTCTTTGTATCGTCGGATTAACAAAAACTTTCAGAACATAATTGTCTCTATACCAAACACCGGAAGAAACCAACAGAACACTGAAATCTGAGTTTGTTCATATCATGTACGATGCGTAAAACAGATAAAAATCAATACCGTACGATGAACTTACTCAGAACTTTAGCACGTTCCAGGGCGTCCTTGAAAATGCACTTACCCAGAACT